>OY757015.1:96259246-96923796 GCA_963580285.1 Lucinisca nassula
GGGGCGGGTCAAAATATTATAGGGGGGGTCAAAATATTACTGTAATATATTGACCCGCGGGTCAAAATATTACACGGGTCAAAATATTATCTGACACCGGGTTCAGATAGATGTTCATTTCACAGACTTATGAACATGATCTTATTTCTGCATAAAAAGTATGTTATGGAAACTTGTTGGAAGACCCTCAGTGACATGCCCTAATGATTACCTACAAATACGTTTTTGTGCGGAAATTAGAAAAATAATACGTGGATACCCCCTCTTTTCTGGGGCTATGGTGGTTAAAAATACTTTCTCTGACCAACCCAAAACAGAAATTTTTGCTAAAGAAAATATTTTGCTTACTTTGACACTTCATATTTTCAAAACGCAAAGAGAAACTATAATAAATTTAGTACCATTGGAAAGAAAATTTAATTTCCTAGAAACTTTACATTTACATAAATATTGTCAAATGTACAGAAAATACTAAAATAATCATTTTTGTAACATAAGGGTGAAAATCACACAAAAATGCCAATATCTCTGTTCAGATAAGACTGTCAGGCCTATCAGCCATATATGGACTATTGGTTATTGATTTACCTATATCAGTGTTCTGTTAAGATGCTGTATTGGATAATTTTCTGAGTGGTAAAGGGTTAAGGGACTCGAGCAACGAGTATTTCATGCAAATTGTCTCTTAGAGATTTTCATCAGAAATATATCACTTTCAGAGTCGTGAAGGGCGTCTTTTTCTTGCACATGCCCGGATGGAACCTCAGCCTAGCCCCAATTTTGCTTGGCCTGTTGCAAAACCCTAAATCAAAGTCATCATTAAAATCTTGAAATCTTTTCTAATATGGGTGTGTTTTCCAAATACCAAATAACTGAACTACCTGCTGCTCTTAAAAGACAGTCCACACTTTGCTCATACTTCCGTACTGCTCTTAAGCGGCACAGTTTAGTCATTGCTCAGTTTGCTGTCCTGCTCTTAGAAGGCAGAGTCTAGTCCTAGTCTGCCTTGTTTTTCATTTTTCAAGACATTTTGACAGGTTGCTGGGTATCAAAATCAGGGTTGATGTTTTCAGGTGAAATTGGGATAATTATTGTATTCATGTATTTTTAGGTGCATCAGAAAATTATGCTTTGAAATGTTAAACGGTTCCACCTATGCATATGCAGAGTCTTATCAGACTAGTTTTTGTTGCATGTAATTTTTTTTTATAAACCCTTTCAACCCAGTAGACTGGTTACAGATTTCATAGCTCAATACTATCTCATCTTGATGAACACAGCAATCCTGTTGATGATTTTGACTAACCCATGAAATGCCAATCACAACAATTGTTGTCATCTTTGTCATCTGCGGGTTACTTTAACCCTTCTCTTGCTGAATATTCATTTTAGCCAAACCCATCTCTGAATTTGAACCAATCAGATTATTTGATGTAATTTATTCCTACAAATTCATAAACTGAATGTCAAACAGTGTAGATCCTGATCAGATAGCTTCTTCAAAAGCAATCTGATCTGAATCTACACTGTTTGCAAAGATTGGGGTTGTCGTGAACAGCAAGATAAGGGTTAAGAGTCATTGTTGCAAACAGTGTGGCCATTGATCAGACTGCTCCTCTAGTGTGGCCACTGATCAGACTGCTCCTCTAGGAGCAGTCTGATCTGGGTCCACACTGTGTGCCTGTATGAAAAAAAATTCTAAAAAATTTGCAGGAAGATTCAGCAGACGACATAAGTAGGCGACATGATCAGATGTAGTTTTTCTCTGTGTCTTAAAGGTTTAACCCCTGTGACAAGAATAAATGTGTATTTTGATCTGGTTTTGGTTTTAAGGCCAATTTCAAGATTATGTCACTTAAGAGGTGATTTTTAATGACAGATTCTTTCTGTCATTCTTTGTCGTGCTGCATGTTTACAATTTTAACGTCCGAACTTCCGGCTTCCACTAATTTTGAAATATGACTCCGCGCAAATAGTCCGTTGTTTGTTGACTTTTCATGCTCGCTGTCTCAAAACTAATTTCTCATGGCATTATTTCCGCATTTTGATTACATGTTTTGTTTCATTTGTAATCAAAATACAAAAATGATCTTTCTTAAATTACAAACAAAACGGGAAAAGTTAATTGAATATGCATAAGGAAAGTTCCCATTTTATACAGACGACCGCATAATGGGTCATTGGCGAATCTTGGAGGCGGCGTCTAACCACGGCCTTCACTGCGGGCTTCACTGTTGTCGAAAGTTAGCCCATTTTTTTTTCCTAAATTAATTCCTATATTTCTAGCTGACGCCCCTTAATTTTGAACCGGGATTTCGAAATAAAATCTTCGTCAGATAAGTGATATTACATTCAGTACAAAATGGGTTATGAATAATTATATTTGTATCAATACGCCATTAAAGTACCTTTGTATATTTTTAGAAAAAAAAAAAAAAAAAAAAAAACAATATGTATAGAGCTACAATCAGTGCACACCATTTAAGTAACTAGATAAACTTTGAAACCGTATAATAAGCTGTATTTAACTTTTGATTATCGGCCAAGCCGCTTTGTCTGGTCCTGACCCGCACACAACAGTTACAGGCCAGGTTAAGATTTTACCCCTTCAACCCTCGAGTTTCTCCAGTTCACTTTTCAGGCACTGAATTTGTACGCGTCCATTCTACACATGTAAATTGGGTGTCTTGTCAATAGTCGTCAATAGCATGTCAAACCATTTAGAACCGAATGCGGTGTATAATTATGAGCCATTTCACCAGGTTCTACACTGTTTGCATCTGTACTTGGCTATAAAGGGCGGAAAGGGTACAGACTCCTAACACTAACATGACCTAATTAAATGCGAAGTACGTGACGCTAGAAACTTCACCGTACGGTAGCAAGCCAGCAATAATAAACTCCTATCAGTTATCACTGTCCAATTCTGTTGTATAGGTCTAAATAACTGAATATGTAAGCACAATGTTGTGATAAATAATTAGTCACATGCCGCAAAACTTCAAACATCGCACAAAAAGTGTTTTCCTTTATTGTAGCGCACGACATAAGGCAGGTTCTTGACTAAGCCGCGAAACACATCTCAGTCAACAAGTGTAAGCTTTTACAAGAAAGTTGCGGCTATGTGTTGTCATAAAACTGGCAACTATCTCAGAAGGCACATGACGTAATTGTGACGTCACATCAACGTCGGTGCAACGTCAAGACGTTGCATCGACGTTGATTTGACGTTGCCCTAGCGACGTGTGCCTGCTGGGTAGTCATTTGCATGTTGTTTTATTTATAATGTCCAAGTAAAACGAAGATGAAAGTGTTTAACAGCCGATTCACCTCAGTTTTGTGAACCAAACTAAAAATCAGCACTCCAGCGCCATTGTCCTTATCACTTAAGAAAGTAAATCTGAATTGCATGACCCGCAGAAAAGCGACCGACTGAAGTCGGTTGATTTTCTAAGAGTGCCCTAAAATCACCGTGTCATTCTGTCAGTCTGTCTGTCCGTCCGTAACCCGTCAAAATTGGTGATAGTGACTTAACCGCTTGGAATATTTAAACAATTTTTGTCATACTGAAAGATATCAATGAGATCTAACCAATGAACTTGCGAAATATTACATTCCATTTAGTATAGCCTCGCCGAGGCGAAAAATGTGAAAATTTTCGAACTGCTTCTCCTCGGAAACCGTTGGGCCGATTGAAGTCAAATTTCATATGGGGCCTCTATGGGATGGGGGAAACCAAAATTTGCTCATGGGGTCCAGGTCACATGACCAAAATGGCCGCCAAGCCATATATGGTAAAAACCCTTCAAAAATAGTCTTCTCCAGAACCACTGGGCAGATTTCCACGAAACTTGATAAATTGCATCTGGGACGTAGGCCCATCATAAATTGCTAAAATGGTGACCCTGGGTTGACCTTGACCTTCGTCGTGCCTAGGTCAAACTTTGACACATATGCTTTTGTATTGGAAAAGTGAGAATGCATTTTATCCTGCAAACCATTCAGAATACAGTACTAAAGTATAAGATATATTTTTGCTCCTTACGATAAGGCGCTTTTATTGGGGGAGCCGTTTTAGGTCCAGGTCACATGACCAAAATGGCCGCCATACCCATATATGGTTACACTCATAAAGCTAAAAGCATCCGGCGGGTCGTGCCCTTCAGCTGAAGCACTGGGTTTTCACAGAATCTGTCATTTCAGTGCCTTTTGGCGCTTTGATTAATCAGAGGTGGGCGAAAACCGGAATCCCTTGAGAAAAACCATCAGACCTTCCATTGTAGAACTTGGCGTCTTACATGTAACCAGAGGGAGGCTCAAATCAAAACAGTGAGAGAGCTAATGTTTAAGAGTCAGCGCTCTTACTCACTAGGCCCATTAATGTGTCCATATTCAAAGATGTGGGAGTCCACTTCAGAAATTATGGGTTGAAAGGGTTAGCAATAAAGTTTGAGTAAAAGATTTGATGGTACCATAATAAGTCCTGGGACAGATAGTCCTATAAGCAAACAGTGCAGACCCAGAACAGACTGCTCCAGAAGGAGCAGTCTGGTCAGGGTCTACAATGTTTGTCATTCTATCTGCACCTTTTGGACCTTTTTCTGGCTGCACGAAAACATATGTTATTGGTACTCATTAGAAGCGACTTGGCTCATTAGAAGCGCCTTGATGAGACGCTTCTAATGAGTTCCAGGCCCCTGCCCATCAGGGCTTGAAAAAATAGATGGGCTGCATGATGCTTCCACGCAGAACTGAAACGAGTACTGGTAAACCGCTTAGAGGATCTAAGCCTGCCCAGGTAAAGCGGTGCGAGTTGAACCGTCCATGCTCATAAACCCTATTGGTTTCATTGGGCAACAGGGCTTGAGAAGTCATTTCATCTCAATGTCGGGTAAAAGTCCCACAAAACTGGAAGCAACGTCTCCAAAATGACCTCTACAGTGTTGAAGGGGGCATTAAACCTTAAATCAAACAAACAAACAATTCTAATGAGTTCCTGCAACATTTGCTTTCCTGCAGAAATAAGAAAAAATTTCAGAACTTTTCGAATGAAAAAAGCGCCCTTTTCTGGAACTAAGACTTGATTTAGTTTATCATCATGAACACATAATTATATTACCTACAGAAAGCTGGCAATATCTTGACATACAGTAATGATCCTAAGACAGGCCAAAGCAAACAGTGTAGATCCAGATCAGACTGCTCCTAAAGGAGCAGTCTGATCAGGGTCTACACTTTTTGCCATTACATCCACACTTTTTGGACTTCTTGCTGGATTGTGAAACAGATTTGTTAAAAGTTTAGGAGAATTACAACAGGTCCTCAAGGGTCCCAATTTTTAGGATTTTTACAGTAAATCATCACACGGTCACAGACAACATCAAAACTTTTTATAATGAAATAAAATATTGTGACATATTGCTAATGACTTCAGTCATAGGACAGAATTTATGCCATGTCATCCCACAGATAATTCAACAGAATGAGTGTTCTTTCTAAGTGTTCTAGAGTCCCTTATGCTATGTTCTCACTATCACGATTCGCGCCACGATTGCAATCGTGTTCTTAATCGTGAATTAATCGTGGTGATCCTATCAGATCTTATCAGATCTTGAGGTCAGTCGTGGCAATCGTGTTAATCGTAGAAAATTTTTGAACGGTTCAAAATTTTTCCATGACCAACACGATCGATTGTCAAATCGGGATCATCGTGTCACATCGTGTTGCATCGTAACAAAGTGCGACGGATCGCATCTAATCGTGCTTCGAAATCGCGGTGATCGTGGGCCAATCTTGGACAAAACAAACACCGCGTTCTGTTGAGATGTGTTGCGATCTCACAAGATCTGTTACGATTTGTTACGCTCTGTCGGGTCCCATTGCCCAAGACCTGTCACGATTGACTCGTGATCAGATAGGAGATGATACGAGTAAATGCGATTAGATACGAGTAAGCTACGTTTTTATACGAACGTTCACGATCTATTACGAGTTCTGTCGGGTCCCATTGCCCAAGACCTGTCACGATTGACTCGTGATCAGATAGGAGATGATACGAGTAAATGCGATTAGATACGAGTAAGCTACGTTTTTATACGAAAGTTCACGATCTATTACGAGTTCTCAAGATTTAATGCGACTCATTCAGCGATCTGCTCATGAGTGAGTAAGTAAGTGTATTTCAGTTTTACGTCCCACCAATAACTAAGGTCATACGGAGACGGAACCTCGGTTTATAGACTCATCCGAAAGTCTGGAGAAGCCCGGGATCGATCCTGCAATCCCTGGTTTATAGAGGTCTTTGTTAGTATTTTTAAAGCGTTTGAAAGACGCCACCCAAGGGTAATGTAAGCTAAGAATGGAAAAGGCAAGCCTGAACCATTCCAGCCAGAGAAATTGCCACATAGGCATCATCTGCAACTCCTACCATCATCAATGGTTGAGTGTCAGTGTTTACGCTGTAAAAGTTCAAGAAACAATTAAGTCCATGGTCTGTCCGGCTGTATATATACCAGTCGGGGTCAAGTCGTTGCTCAAATCGTGATCGCCCTCGATCATGATCGTGAAAAACACCGAGACGACAGTCATATGCTATCGTAACGGAGCGCATCGGCTCGTGATGAGCGTATAAGAACGTATCTGCACGTATCAGGTCGTCCCAATTCGGGGTACTCGATCGTGATGATCGTTTCAGATCGAGACCAAGTCGTAACCTCGATCGCAACAATCATATCGGAACGCATTTGATCGTATCTGAACGTGAGAGCAGACCCTGGCTGATCGTGATACCTGAAATTGACAAATCGTGATTGGATTGCATCCGAGCGCAACGTTTCGTACCAGAACGTATCGACTCTCATCACCTCGTTTCCAAACCGGAACTTTCAGAGAATATTCCACGACCAGCTACGAATGGCCAATCGTGGCGTTCGTAACGGATCGCACGACAGTGGGAACCTAGCATTAGTTTTCATGGACGTACTATTAAGCGGGTGGTTGGGTGAGACAAAGGTCAATTGTAACTTGCATCACTCGGGCGTCCAACTGACATTGGCTTACAGTTGGGCAAGGCCTGCTGTCCTTGCAGCAGGTAATGGTAGAGTGTGTGTGTGTGGGGGGGTCGGGGGTTGTTATTTCTTCTGTTTCTACACTTCCTTTAATTTACCTCTGTCTCCCTTGTCTCTCCTCTTCTATCTCTTCTATCTTTCCTCCCTTTCTCAGGGAGACCACACAAAATGTCCCACAAAGGTTGATGTGTCGTTAAACCCAAAACAATCAATCATATATTGTATTATTATAAACCCTGATCACATTTGTATACAGTAAAATTCCTATATTAAGACCACCTTTGGGACTGTTCAAAAGTGGTCTTGAAGACCACTTTTGAACAGACCAAAAGGTGGTCTCTTATTAGGATACACTGGATGTAGAAAATACAAAGAAAGAATAATTGAAACCTTCTCAATAAGCTTTCACGTTTTAGGTGATCTTAATAGTGGAATTCTACTGTATTTTTAGAACCCAAATTGGACAGTGATGATAAGCCATTACCCATTGTTTTGGATGAGGACACTACCCACCTAGGACTGTTCCTGACCAGAAGAGCTGTCTACACCTGTCTGGGTATTGAAGGTAGGATATAGATCAACTGATAGAATGAGAACAGAGCCCAAAGCATTTTCCAACTCGTTATGAAAACGCGCCTATACAAATATATTGTAAGCTTTAACGCCGGAAAAACAAAAATTTTAAGATGAAAAATTCTGATATTTTTAGCTCACCAGAGCCGAAGGCGTCTGCGTCTGGTGGCGTCAACACTTTTAAACGACATCTCCTCTGAAGCCGCTAGGCCGATTGGGCCCAAATTTCATCTGTAGCATCCTTGGGTTGGGGTATTGAAAGTTTGTGTTTTTTTATGAAATTCAGCTCATTAGTTTGGTTGCTATGGCAACTTAGAGTTCCCATAGACTTATAATGGGGAAAATCGAAAATTGGCATTTACTGCCAAGCAGCTGCAGATATTTTGACAAAACTTTCATAGAAATATTCCTTAGGCAATCTACTATCTGCCATATGATTTTAGGCCTACTGCTCATTTGTATTGGTTGCCATGGAAACCAAATTGAAAAAAAATAGAAAAAAAAAAATACTTAAAAAATCATCTCCTCAGGAACCGTATGCTCTATGAGGCTGAGAGTTTATGAAAATATTCACCATATTTGCCTTTACAGGTTTTGTGTTTTTTATGAAATTCGGCTCTTTAGTTTTGTTGCTGTGGCAACTTAGATTTTCCATAGACTTATAATGGGGAAAATTGAAAAATGGCATCTGCTGCCAAGTTATTGCAGATATTTTGACAAAATTTTATAGAAATGTTCCTTGATTAAATGTCTCTCAGCCATATGCTTTAATGCCAACATGGTGGTCCCCCAGGTTAAGCCGGGGCCATGCCCCACCCCCTCCACTTCATAAAAGGCCATATAACTCGGAAACCATCTAGATCCCCACCCCAAAACCATATATAGTCTTGTTCCTTATGATAAGATGCATTCAGTGACACCAACCTGGGGTTCCCCCGGTACTTGCCGGAGTCATGCCCCACCCCCTCCATTCCATAAAAGGCCCAATATCTTGGAAACCTTACAGATCCCCACCCCTAAACCATATATATTCTTGTTCCTTATGAAAATATACATTCACTGACACCATCTTGGGGGTCTCCCGGGGTGTGCCTGGGCCTTGCCCCACCACTTCTTCTTCACAAAGGCCATATATCTCAGAAACCATTTAGATCCCCACCCCAAAACCATATATATTCTTGTTCCTTATGATAAGACGCATTCAGTGACATCAACCTGGGGGTCCCCCGGCTTGTGCCGGGGTCATGCCCCACCCCCTCCCATTTCATAAAAGACCCAATATCTTGGAAACCTTACAGATCCCCACCCCTAAACCCTATATATTCTTGTTCCTTATGAAGAGACTCATTCATTGACACCAATTTGGGGGTCTTCCTGGGTGCGCTGAGACCTTGCCCTACCCCTCCACTTCACAAAGGCCATTTATCTCAGAAACCATTCAGATCCCCACCCCAAAACCTTATATATTCTTGTTTCTTATGATATGACGCATTCATTGACTCTAACCTTGGGGTCCCCATGGATGTGCCGGAATCGTGCCCCACCCCTTCATTTCATTAAAGACCCAATATCTTGGAAACCTTACAGATCCCCACCCCTAACCATATATATTGTTGTCCTTATGATTAGACACATTCATTGACGTCAACCTGGAGGTCTTCAGGGCCAAGCCAGGGCCTTGCCCCAGCCCACCACTTCACAAAAGGCTATACAAAAGGAACAGAAACTGTTCGGAGCCCCACCACTAAACCATATATAATTATCTTCTTTGTGATAAGACACATTCAAATAACACTAGCTTGGGAGTCATCCGGATTGCCTGGGTCATGCCCCACTGCTTTACTTCATTAAAAGCCATATATCTCAGAAATCATTCAGATCCCCACCCATAAACTATAATATTCTTGTTCCTTATGATAAGACTCGTTCAGTCACACCAACCTGGGGGTCACTTTTTGCTACGGCAATGCGCCCCGCCCCTCCACTTTAAAAGGCCATATATTTCAGAAACCGCTCGAATCCCCACACCATAATCATATATGTTCTTGTTCTTTATCAATAGCACACCAACTTGGGGGTCGCTGGGGCAATTCCTCTCCTCTCCTCTCCACATCATAGAAGGGCCTCATATATCAGAAACCATTCAGATTCCCACCCATAAACCATATATATATATTATATATTCTTGGTCCTTATAGGGACAACAATCTTGGGTTTTCCTGGGATCAATAGGACATGCCCCAACCCCTCTACCGCTTAAGAGGCCTTATAACTCTGGTATACAGATCCCCACTGCTACACAATATTTATTCTTATTATACCCCCGCAAACGAAGTTTGAAGGGTGTATATAGGAGTCAGCTTGTCGTCGTCTGTCGTCGTCGGTCCGTTACAAAAAACTTTAACATTGCTCATAACTTCCTCATTCTTTGACCGATTTCTTTAATATTCACACACCACACACCTTGCCACTAGTACTTAAGATTGATATACACAAACCTGACCTTGACCTTTACGTTGACCTTCCTCAAGGTCAAATACATGTACTTGTAAAAATTTGTCGGTACAAAAAAACTTTAACATTGCACATAACTTCCTCATTCTTTGACCGATTTCTTTAATATTCACACACCACACACCTTGCTACTAGTACTTAAGATTGATATACACAAACCTGACCTTGACCTTCACGTTGACCTTCCTCAAGGTCAAATACTTGTAAAAATTTGTGGGTACAAAAAAACTTTAACATTGCACATAACTTCCTCATTCTTTGACCGATTTCTTTAATATTCACACACCACACACCTTGCCACTAGTACTTAAGATTGATATACACAAACCTGACCTTGACCTTCACGTTGACCTTCCTCAAGGTCAAATACTTGTAAAAATTTGTTGTCGGTCCGTTCCAAAAAACTTTAACATTGCACATAACTTCCTCATTCTTTAACCGATTTCTTTAATATTCACACACCACACACCTTGCCACTAGAACTTAGGATTGATATACACAAACCTGACTTTGACTGAGTGACACCTTGCATGTAATTGGATTTCTATGATTATCATAATATTTCCGACGTTGACCTTCCTCAAGGTCAAATACTTGTAAAAATTTGTATATAAATACTTGTAAAAATTTGTTGTCGGTCCGTTCCAAAAAACATTAACATTGCACATGTTACTATCTGACAACGCATGCGGGGGTATAATTGGCGCCCGTTAGGCGGCAGCTCTAGTTCCTTATGATAAGATGCATTTAGTGATACCAGCCAGGGCTCCATTGGGTCCATGCGCTACACCCTCTACTTAATAAAAGGCCTAATGTTTTAGATACTGAGTCCAGATGGATGCTCATTTGGATATAGGGGCTCATTTGGGAGACTTTATAATTGGTAGATTAAAATGATGTCATGTTAAAATACATGTACATGGCTGTCATTGGGCAGTGCCCACCTGAGCTCTGGTGAGCATAGTGGCCCATGGGCCTCTTGTTCTTGTATCGTCTCATCCAGGCGGTTCTAACTAGAATCCACAATCTATTCAAGGGGGTCAAAATTATATAGGCATGTTTTCGTGATGTGAGGAGTGTACAGCCAGTTAAGAATCCTGGAAGATAACTCAGTTGGACGCCCCAGTGACACCAGATACACATCACCTTTGCCTCACCCAACCACAATACCCCCCCCCCCCCCTATATTTTTGTCTGCTTTGTTAATAATCTGCTGATAACACTAAAAGTCATTTTTGCAAACAATTTGGACCCAGTCTAGGAGCAGTCTGATCAGGGTCCACACTGTTTGCCTCTATCCAAAAATATGCTTGAAAAGTTTGCAAGAATATACAGCAGATGACCATTTCAGATGCATTCTTTCATGTTATCTTCAGGGTTAAAATATTCACATCCGAAGAGAAAAAAGGAAAAGGTATCCCAGAGCCTGATGGCCAAGGGGTAATAGGTAGTAAGAGCCTCATTGTTTTGTAAAGCATATGAAAGGCAGGGCCCCAATTTTCTCCTTTCACTACCTTGAGTATTCCAAGTACAGTAAAATTCCTATATTAAGACCACCTTTGGGACTGTTCAAAAGTGGTCTTTAAGAGGACATTGTGTGCAGGAAATTCGAAGAATAACTGCACCCTTCTAAATAAGCTTTTTAAAGCAGAATTAGTCTTAATTTTAGGTGGTCTTAATAGCGGAATTTTACAGTATTTTATCAGTACACATGCACTCCTGAGTGAAGATTGAGAGTTTTTCAGTCCCTGACTGAAATAAGAAACCGTCTGAACCGCAGTCCAAGGCTCTACTCACTAGGCCAGGGTACATTCTAAATTGTGTGACATTTCACAATGTCTGCTTTGTACAATTTCTGTGTATAAATTCTGAAGAAAAACTATGCTTTGTTTTGATTTGTTTGCTTTTTTCAAGATGACATTGCAAAAACACGCCTATTCAAATATATTGGTAAAATTTTACCACCAAAAAATGAATTTTTTCTGATAAAAATCCTGATATATTTCATATTTCTGATTTCTGCTCAAAATATAGATTGTGGGTATTCGTTAGAACCGCCTCGACATCACGTGAACAAGTCAGTGAAATGAACACCCCCTTACACCCCACTTTGTATTGAGAAAACTGGGGTTTTACGGGGGTAAACATTATTTTTCTTATTTTTATTCCAAGACATAGGTTGTGGCGGTTCTAAAGAGCACCCACAACCTATGTTTGCAGTATTAATAAGAAAAATATCATGGATTTTTATCCGAAAAGTAGCCATTTTTGAGATGTGAAAAAATGCACTATGTCGCATGGGTGTGTTATTGTAATGATGAGGCTGTTCAAAGGAGTACCCACAATCTATATTTTAGAGCAGAAATAAATAAGGTTTACCCCTGTAAACCCCAGTTTTACAATATAAAAGTGGGGTGCAAGGGGGTCAAAATTATATAGACGTGTTTTCGTGATGTTGAAAAAACAAAACAAAACAAACAAAAAAAAACCACTGTAATTTGACCGATTTTCCTTCAGTTTTGCAGCTGTTCCCCGATATTGTGTTTTAAGAAGTCATTTCCCTTTTAAAGAGAAAAGAAATAAACAGAGATAATTGCTTTTAATTTCTTCATTGATGTCTTTAATTTCTTGAATTGTGAAGCAAAATCTGTTGTATTAAAGAACTAAAATCTTCCAAGGAAACAAATTGGAATAAATCTTTTTGTTTGCTTAATTTAAGCGCTTAAAGGCGGTGGGTGCGCTTTCAGTAATAGCACTTGCGGAAAGATCGTCTCTGAGTGTAGGCTGGGAAAATTGTCCTGAATAGAGTCTTAACGTAAATCCCTAAAAATTTGGAGACTTTGACGACTTGCTGTAATTCTCCTTGAATCTTTACAAATTTGTTTCATGATCCAGCAAGGAGTCAGAGGGGAGCAGGCAGAATGGCAAACACTGTAGATCCTGATCAGACTGATCTGGGTTTGCACTGTTTGCTTAAACCTACCTGTCCCAATACTTAGGATCATTAACAGTAAGGGTAGACTGTTTCTTTTAACTGTTTTAATTCCTGTATTGTAAGCAGACAGTGTAGACCCTGATCAGATGCCACATTTACACAGAGTCCCAGCACATGAGCCCAGTCCAGGTTTTAAAGATAATCATCTTTACACAGCACTCTGATGTCACAGCGGCAAGAATGGTTATTACCTGGATTGCATTCATGCCCATCAGAGTTCGACATTAACCCAAGACTGATGGACATTGTCTAGTGAAAAGCTGGTCAGGTCTAGCAGGGTTCAACATTAACTTTTCAAATAACTGGACAAGGTAGTCCTGTAACTCTTGGGATGCACTGGACCTGATCTAAGTTCAACTGTACCAAAGAAATCATACTATTTGTTTAATTTGAGGTTTAATATCCCTGTCAACACTGTAAAGGTCATTTTGGAGACGTTGCTTCCAGTTTTATGGGACTTTTACCCGACATTGAGATTAAATGACATCTCAAGCCCTGTCGCCCAATGAAACCAATAGGGTTTATTAGCATGGACGGTCCACCTCGCACCGCGGTTCCTGGAAGGCTTAGATCCCCTAAGCTGTTAACCAGTACTAGTGTGCGGGCCGGATTCAGCTCTGCGTGGAAGCTTCATGCAGCCCATTTATTTCTTCAAGCCCCAATGGGCGGGGGCAATTCATATCATACTAAATGTTGCATTAGTTCAACAGTCATCAGATTATTTCTATTATTATTTATTTACATAGATAGTAAACTTAGTGACTGCAACACATTGAAAACTGTCAAAAACATGGATTTTAGTGATGTGCGATATTATCGGTATATCGGTATATCGCGATACAGTTCAGAAAAAAAATCATATCACAATACGGTCCGCCAATACCGATATTTTCGATATTTTCTTTTTTTTATCCATTTTTCATATTTTCTTTCATAACTGATCGGTAAATACAGCTCAGTCTGTCAGTCTTTGTGAGTCCTTAAATACGGTAAAACTAGACCAGTAAGTAAACCGCAATAATTGCTGCACTGTCAATTCAGAGACAAACCATCTGTGTATTTATTACGGTTCAAGTATGACACTATTGTTAATCCCTGTCGTAGAATTGCCACCCTGCGGTGCGTGTCGATAAGGTGTGAAAATATGGTCGTTATGATTATAATTGGCGTTTATCCTCCAATCACAAAATTTAATCCACAATCAATGTGAAAATGATTTAATCGCTCCTCAGACAATTAGCTATATCTAACGGTAGATATTTGCACAATAAAAACGGACCTTTCTATGATCTCATGAATGGTTATGTTTTGGCGCCAAATAGCAGACGCTGGACGGGAAAAGTCGAACGCTGTTGTTTATTGACACGGAGCCTTTGGGGATAATTCGGGAGCTGTGCAAAGCGCTGGTTTTCTATCCACCTCTATTCACAACCGTTAAGCTATCGAGAAAAGGTTTTTTACCTGTTCCAAACATTTTTATGAAAGAGATACACACAATGACATTAAACACGTATGGGGGTGCTAGCGTCGGATAACGAAATTTACCAATCGCATGCAGAAAAATGGTAGCGGTGGTTTGTGGGCGGCGATTTATATCAATTCAAAAATCACTGATCGGCTTTTTCTGTATGATTGGTCTTCGCCGGACATTGCCTGAAAAAAGCCTGCAGTCCATGACCTCGGCTATAAGACGGGGTCATTTTGGAGGGAAAAATCCTCGTCTTATGGCCGAATTTTTACGGTAGGCCGAGCTAGGATTTCGGTGAATCACGCGGCTGTTGTTGTTGTATACGTCACTTTAGTGTAAGCTGCCCAGCATTTACAAGATTGTGTAATAGAGTGAAAACCAAAACAAACTTTACCATGGCCAACTACCGATATCTAGCAACATTTCAGGTTGCAAAAGATGACAGTCACAAATAAAGTGACTGAGGCCATCAATCTAATACAACATTTAATAGCACTTTCAGATAGTATCTTTATTTCCCCTCATAACATTGGGACAATTCTTTTAAGTACCTTTGTTTTGTAAGTAGGTTAAATGATATTTACCCATGAAAACTCCCTTCTCTTTTCCATATATATTGTGGTTTTCCAATTACCAGTGTGTTTCAGATTGCTACATAATATATCGTGATACGTATCGTGATACGCAGTAACCGTATCGCGATATATCGTGATACGAAAATTCTGACAATACCCATCCCTAATGGATTTTAATAAATTTTGTAGCAGATTTTCAACTGAACCATTAGGACCAGCCAGCCACAGACCCTACCAGACCTGACCAGCTTTTCAGTAGACAATGTCCATCGGTTTTGGGTTAATGTCGAACCCTGTCTAGTAAGGTCAGTGGCTGGCTGGTCCGAATTGTCCAGCTGAAAATTTGCCACCACAGTTATTAAAATCCATGTTTTTAACTTGGTTAAAATGTTTCTCTTTTCAGTTTATCAATGTAAATAAGTAATAATAGAAATAATCTGATGACTGTAGAACTGATGTATCAATTTATCATTTCTTCAGTCCAGTTGAACTTAGATCAGATCCAGTGCATCCCAAGAGTTACAGGACCACCCTGTTCAGTTATTTGAACCCTGCACATTATTATTGGTCCGGTGGACAATTGCAGAGACGATTCTAGATCACTAACCATACTGATCCTCAGCCCCCGCCAATCGGGGCTGTAGAAATAGATGGGCTGCATGATGCTTCCAGGCAGAGCTGAAACCGACCGCACACGAGTACTGGTAAACCGCTTAGAGGATCTAAGTCTGCTGAGGCAAAGCAGTGTGAGTCGGACCATTCATGCTTATAAACCCTATTGGTTTCATTCGGCGACAGGGCTTGAGATGTCATTTCATCTCAATGTCGGGTAAAAGTCCCACAAAATTGGAAGCAACATCTCCAAAATGACCTATACAGTGTTGACGGGGACGTTAAACCTCAAATCAAACAAAACCGTACTGATCCTAAGTATAGGGAGAGATAGGCCTGAGCTGACAGTGCAGACACTGTTTGCCATTCCATCTGCACCTTTTGGACATGTTGCTGGATTGTGAAACAAATTTGTTAATATTCTAACACTTATCTTGCTGAATATTCATTTAAGTCACATCCATTTCTGTCTATCAACCAATCAAATTACTTGATTTAATTTATTGCTACAAATAATTCATAAACTAAATGCCAAACAGTGTAGATCCTGATCAGATGGCTTCTTCAGAAGCCATCTGATCTGGATCTACACTGTTTGCAAAGATAGGGGTTGTTGTGAACAGCATGATAAGGGTTAAGAGAATTACAACAAGTTGTCTGAATTTTTAGAATTTTTATGTTATTAACTATGGATCAGTTGATAAACAGTTGCCTTAAAACTGCAATACTTTTTCATGGTCTTAAGAGCTAAACCATGCAATGTCTGTCTGGTTTGGAAGTAATCTGCCATAATTTGGTTGTTTTGCAATTCATTTTTGACCATAATTCAGTTTTCGGATGTTTCCAGACAGAGTCATTGATGCATTATTGACAGCGAACAATGGAGCAAACCTGACTTCCTGAGATATTTTTCATCCGATATTTCATTACTCAATACACAGTCACTCTGGAGTTTCAAACCAGAATTGACGAGAAGTGTTTAAAAGATCTGTAGACAGACTTAATGGGGTAAATAAAAATTTATAGCATACAGTAAACTTCCGCTATTAAGACCACCTAAAATTATGACAAGTTCTGCTTTAAAACGCTTATTAACCCTTGTTCTGCTGAGCCCGGATATGCCTTATTTTCCAAACAATGAAGATCCAGATCAGATGGCTTCTGAAGAAGCCATCTGATCAGGATCTTCATTGTTTGCCTTGCTGTTAATGAATTTGTTGCAATAATTTGCATCAAGTAATCTGATTGGCTGATAATCAGTGGTGGGTGTGACATATATAAATATTCAGCAGGACAAGGGTTAAGAAGGTTGCAGTTACTCTGTCTTCATGTTTTCTGCACAAAATGTCCTCTGGGTAGGGACCACCTTTGGGACTGTTCAAAAGTGGTCTTAAAGACCACTTTTGAACAGTCCCAAAGGTGGTCTTAATATAGGAATTTTACTGTATATAGGAAATATATTGTTTATGGGGATGTTAAAGTACCACAGATATTTTAAGAGCAGACAACAATTAAATTTTTAGCCCACCTGAGCATCATGTGTTCATGGTGAGCTACTGTGATCAGTGAATATCCGTCTTCCACTGTGTGTCATCAACAATTTGCTTTAAATGTAAACTCCTAAACCCTTGGCCCAATTTGATTCAGGCTTCGAAGAAATGTTGCCAGATAGGCTGAATACAAAATAGCTAAAATCATTCAGATCCAATGAACAAGTTGGCCACCAAAGCTAAAAATAGAAAAATCTTTAAATGACAACTACTCCTATACCCTGAGGCCAATTTCATTCAACCTTTATAGAAATGTTGCTTAGGTGATCCTCTGCCACAAAAAAGCTAAACGGTTACATTCTGATGAGCAAAATGGCTGCTAGAGTGAAAAATAGAAAAACATCAGCAATTTGTTTTAAATGCAAACTTCTAAACCCTTTGGAAATTTTGATTCAAACTTTGCAGGAATGTTGCCTAGGTGGCTCCCTATTAAATTGCTAAAATTGTTTGCTACGATGAACAAGATAGCCACCAGAGCTAAAAATAGAAAGATCTTCCGTATTCCTGGACCTAATTCAATCAAACTTCATAGGAATGTTGCTAAGGTGACCCTCTACCTGAATAATTAAAACAATTCTGCTCTGCTTTGATGAACAAAATGGCCAAGCTAAAAATAGAAAAACCTCTAAACTACAACTCCTATACCTTCGGGCAAATTTCATTCAAACTTCATAGGGATATTTTGTTTTTTGTTTGATTTGAGGTTTAACGTCCCCGTCAACACTGTGAAGGTCATTTTGGAGACGTTACTTCCAATTTTGTGGGACTTTTACCCGACATTGAGATGAAATGACATCTCAAGCCCTGTCACCCAATGAGACCAATAGGGTTTATTAGCATGGACGGTCCACCTCGCACCACGGTTCCTGGACAGGCTTAGATCCTCTAAGCGGTTTACCAGTACTAGTGTGCTGGCCGGATTCAGCTCTGCATGGAAGCATCATGCAGCCCATATATTTCTTCAAGCCCCTATGGGCGGGGGCCGTCATAGGGATATTGCTTAGGTGACCCTCTACCAAAACAACTAAACCAGTTATGCTCTGATGAAGAAAATAGTCACCAGAGCTAAAAATAGAAAACCCTGTAAACAACAACAACTCCTGTACCTATGTGCCAAATTGATTCAAACTTCACAGGAATGTTGCCCAGGTAGCTCCCTAACAAAATAGCCAAAATCATTCCACTCTGATTAAAAAGATGGCCACCAGAGCTAAAAATAGAAAACAAATTAAACAACTTTTCCTGTACCACTTGGCAAATTTCAATCTAACTTCATTGCTTAGGTGCAACCAAAATAGCTAAAAGGGTTCTGCTCCAATGAACAAGATGGCCACCAGAGCTGAAAGTAGGAAAACCTTTGAATGACAACTTGTCCTACACCTATGGTCCAATGGTCATGTAAAGTCATTCAGTTGCCTTCACAATCTATGGACAAGCTTAGACCCTCTACACCTGTGGACACAAAAGCATTCAAACTTTGATGAGCTTCATTTCATTCTGACTTGAAACATCATTCAATATATCCTATCTTCCTATCAGTCAGTTGCCAGACAGAAATAATTCAAAACACAAGGTGGTGTACATTTCATTGCTGACTCCTGCACTGTCCAATCAAAATACATCTCAGATGTCACTCACAAAGTGTTTTCCAAAATGAGACCAATCAATTGCTTGATCTAGTTTTAGGATTCTTTGATGAATGACATTTGCTTGTCAAACTAACTTGATGCAAAGAGATTCATTGACAGTTATTTCATAGGAGTTTGAACGCTTTTGTGTCCACAGGTGTAAGTGGTTTACCAATATACTAAGTGAGATTCCAAACCCACCACCCCAACCCTGACTGCCACCGACCCTGAACAAAATCCAGTTTATAGTGCCGATAGCCACCTCCCTAAGATGTCAGAGTGCCACGTAAAAATTAAATATTGGACTGCTTGTGGGCTTGGGCTTTGGCAAACAATGTATACCTAATCAGTCACCACATAACTGTCTGATGAGGGCTATTGTGCTTTTGTGCTGGCTTAAAATACTGGTATTTAAGGGTTAAACGAACAGTTCTATTCTCAGTTCAGGACTATTTTCCCAGCCTACACTCAGAGACAATCGATCCACCAGTAATCTCAGTGCTTTGATTTTTAGCTCACCTGTCACATTGTGAGAAGGTGAGCTTTTGGGATCACTTTTTGTCCGTCGTCCGTCGTGCATCCGTGCCTGCCTCCGTAAACTTTTTCTTCAAACAACATCTCCTCCTAAACCACTGATCGGATTTTGACCAAACTTAACAGGAATGATCCTTAGGTGGTCCCCTTTCAAAGTTGTTCAAATGGTTCCGGTCTGTTGCACATCTAGGTCAAAGGAGCTAAAAATAGACTTTTTTTACGGAAAATCTTTAAAAATCTTCTTCTCTGAAACCACAAGGCCCAGGTCTTTGATATTTGGTATGAAGCTTCATCTAGTGGACCTCTACCAAGATTGTTGAAATTATAGCCCTGGGGCCAAAAATGCCCCCGCCCCGGGGGCCTTTGGTTTTACATAGGCTTATAAAGGGAAAATCTTTAAAAATCTTCTTCTCTGAAACCGCAAGGCCCAAGTCTTTGATATTTGTTGTTAAGCTTCATCTAGTGGACCTCTATCAAAATTTTTCAAATTATAGCTCTGGAGCCAAAAATGCCCCTGCCCCAAGGGCCTTTGGTTTTACATAGGCTTATATAGGGAAAATCTTTAAAAATCTTCTTCTCTGAAACCACAAGGCCCAGGTCTTTGACATTTGGTATGAAGCTTCATCTAGTGGACCTTTACCAAGATTGTTCAAATTATAGCCCTGGGGCCAAAAATGCCCCCGCCCCGGGGGCCTTTGGTTTTACCTAGACTTATATAAGGAAAATCTTTAAAAATCTTCTTCTCTGAAACCGCTAGGCCCAGTTCTTTGATATTTGGTGTGAAGCTTCATCTAGTGGACCTCTATCAAGATTGTACAAATTATAGGCCTAGGGCGAAAAATGCCCCCCACCTGCAGGCCTTTTGATTTTACATTGGCTTATACAGAGAAATAAAAATCTTCTCAAAAAACCTGATGGCCCAGTTCTTTGAATTTGGTGTGTAGCTTCATCTAGTGGACTTCTACCAAGATTGTTCAAATCATAGCCCTTGGGTCAAAAATGCCCCTGCCCTGGGGCCCTTCATTTTTACATTGACTTATATAGAGAAATTTAAAAAAAAAATATCTTCTACTCTGAAACTGCAAGGCCCAGGTCTTTGATATTTGGTATGAAGCTACATCTAGTGAACCTCTACCAAGATTGTTCAAATTATAGCCCTGGGGCCAAAAATGATGATGACCTTTGATGATCACCTTTTAGACCACTACCAAGATTAATCATATTATAGCCCGGGGCCAATAATGGCTCTCCCAGGGGCCCACTTGATACCCTATGGATCAGGTGAGCGATCCAGGGCCATCATGGCCCTCTTGTTTCTGTATTGATGACATATCCTTATTGACTTCTAGCATTGGCCTTGGAATTTGATAAAGTGCAATTTCTTCCAACATATCTAACTTAACCTTAAAGCACCGTGGAAATTTTTTAAGCAGACAGCTATTTTGTTTTTTTTTTGTTCAGAGAAAATAAGGCTTGACATTACATTGAATTGTCTGCTGCATTGAATTGCCTGCCCAGCAGACAATTCACATGTAATGTCAAGCACAATTTTCTATATAGAAGTAAGAAAAAATATTTGAAAGAATATGTCTTCAGATTTTGCCATTGACAGTTTAAGTGTTAATAGCAGGCTTGGCAAACAGAAAAATACAATTGAAGTTAATTCTATCAAGAAACTATCATCAGTATATGCCATTCTGTTAATGGGAAGTTTTTCAAGGTCGTCTTGGGACTGAATTCTCGCAAACATCACATTGACTTAACAAGTATGTACAGCACTCCCGACCATCGGGACTGGCCTGCATGATGCTTCCACGAAGATTTTGTTTGATTTGAGGTTAACGTCCCCATCAACACAGTATAGGTCAATTTGGAGACGTTGCTTCCAATTTTGTGGGACTTTTACCCGACATTGAGATGAAATGACATCTCAAGCCCTGTCGCCCAATGAAACCAATAGGGTTTATAAGCCTGAATGGGCCGACTCGCACCGCGGTTCTTGGACAGGCTTAGATCGTCTAAGCGGTTTCCCAGTACTTGTGTGCGGACGGTTTCAGCTCTGCGTGGAAGCATCTTGCAGCCCATCTATTTCTTCAAGCCCCGATGGGTGGGGGTGGACTTCCACGAGAGCTGAAACCAACCAAACTTGAGTACTGGTAAATCGCTTAGGACTACTCCTGCCCAGCCCTGCCCATGAAAAATGGTGCAAGTTTGGTCATTCCTTTTATCTAAGCAGTTTCTTTGTGTGGTAGGGCTTGAGATGTCATTTCATCTCAGTGTTGGGTAAAAGTCACACAGAATTGGAAGCAACATCTCCAAAATCACATAAGTAATGATGATGGGACATCAACACAAACAAAACCAAGTATATACATATATATATATTGAATATTATGAAGCATAAAGATAATACACCCATGGCCTTTATAATTTTCACCCCCTTAAACCCCACTTTTACCGTATTTACCGTATGTGTTCGGACACTGTATGTTTTCGGACACCATGTAGAATCATTAAAACTAGCTAATTTAATGTACCGTATATTTCCGGACACCCCCGAAAATTCGCGCTCTTTATTTTCGTAAGTTTTCGGACACAATTCTGCCTTCTGTCTAAATATTTTTTCTTTGTACAAGGTATCCATATTTTTAGCTCACCTGTCACGTAGTGACGAGGTGAGCTTTTGGGATCACTTTTTGTCCGTCGTCCGTGCGTGCGTGCGTGCGTCCGTGCGTGCGTCCGTCCGTGCGTCCGTAAACAATTTCAAATAAGTATATCTCCAATACCCCATGGCCAATCTTGATCAAATTTCATGTGAATCATCATCAGGTAGGGGGAAAGGCTGCATAAGGTTTTTGGGCTGATCAGATTGGAATTCTGGTTGCCATGGCAACATATAGCTCCCATAGACTTATAATGGGAAAACATTTTAAAATCTTCTTCTCTGAAACCACAGGGCCCAGAGCTTAGATATTAAGTATGTAGCAAGGGCAAGTGGTCAACTACATAATTCCTGCCAATCATGCCCCTCGGTGCCAAATGGGCCACGCCCTAGGGCCCCTTTGCTCCCATTAACTAATAATGGAAAAAAAAGCTTCAAAAATCTTCTTCTCTGAAACCACAGGGCCCAGAGCTTAGATATTTAGCATGTAGCAATGGCAAGTGGTCACCTACATAATTCCTGCCAATCATGCCCCTGGGTTCAAAAAGGGCCACGCCCCGGGGCCCCTTCGCTCCCATAGACTCATAATGGAAAAAAAGCTTCAAAAATCTTCTTCTCTAAAACCACAGGGCCCAGAGCTTAGATATTTAGCATGTAGCAACGGCAAGTGGTCACCTACATAATTCCTGCCAATCATGCCCCTGGGTTCCAAATGGGCCACGCCCTGGGGCCCCTTCGCTCCCATAGACTCATAATGGAAAAAAAGCTTCAAAAATCTTCTTCTATGAAACCACAGGGCCCAGAGCTTATATATTTAGCATGTAGTAACAGCAAGTGGTCACCTACATAATTCCTGCCAATCATGCCCCTGGTGTCCAAACGGACCACGCCCCGGGGCCAATTAGCTCCTATAGAATCATAATTGAAAAAAAGCTTCAAAAATCTTCTTCCCTGAAACCATAGGGCCCAGAGCTTAGATATTTAGCATGTCGGAAGGGCAAGTGGTCAACTACATTATTCCTGCCAATCATGCCCCTGGGTTCCAAATGGTCCAAGCCCCGGGGCCCCTTCACTCCCATAGACTCATAATGGAAAAAAGCTTCAAAAATCTTCTTCAGGGAAACCACAGGGCCCAGAGCTTAGATATTAAGCATGTAGCAAGGGCAAGTGGTCAACTACATAATTCCTGCCATTCATGCCCCTTGGTGCCAAATGGGCCACGCCCTAGGGCCCCTTCGCTCCCATTAACTAATAATGGAAAAAAAAAGCTTCAAAAATCTTCTTCTCTGAAAACACAGGGCCCAGAGCTTAGATATTTAGCATGTAGCAATGGCAAGTGGTCACCTACATAATTCCTGCCAATCATGCCCCTGGGTTCAAAAAGGGCCATGCCCCGGGGCCCCTTCGCTCCCATAGACTCATAACGGAAAAAAAGCTTCAAAAATCTTCTTCTCTGAAACCACAGGGCCCAGAGCTTATATATTTAGCATGTAGCAATGGCAGGTGGTCACCTACATAATTCCTGCCAATCATGCCCCTGGGTTCCAAATGGGCCACGCCCCGGGGCCCCTTCGCTCCCATAGACTCATAATGGAAAAAAAGCTTCAAATATCTTCTTCTCTGAAACCACAGGGCCCAGAGCTTAGATATTTAGCATGTAGCAACAGCAAGTGGTCACCTACATAATTCCTGCCAATCATGTCCCTGGGTTCCAAATGGGCCACACCCTGGGGCCCCTTCGCTCCCATAGACTCATAACAGAAAAAAAGCTTCAAAAATCTTCTTCTCTGAAACCACAGGGCCCAGAGCTTATATATTTAGCATGTAGCAATGGCAGGTGGTCACCTACATAATTCCTGCCAATCATGCCCCTGGGTTCCAAATGGGCCACGCCCCGGGGCCCCTTCGCTCCCATAGACTCATAATGGAAAAAAAGCTTCAAAAATCTTCTTCTCTGAAACCACAGGGCCCAGAGCTTATATATTTAGCATGTAGTAACAGCAAGTGGTCACCTACATAATTCCTGCCAATCATGCCCCTGGTGTCCAAACGGACCACGCCCCGGGGCCAATTAGCTCCTATAGACTCATAATGGAAAAAAAGCTTCAAAAATCTTCTTCTCTGAAACCATAGGGCCCAGAGCTTAGATATTTAGCATGTCGGAAGGGCAAGTGGTCAACTACATAATTCCTGCCAATCATGCCCCTGGGTTCCAAATGGTCCGAGCCCCGGGGCCCCTTCACTCCCATAGACTCATAATGGAAAAAAGCTTCAAAAATCTTCTTCCTTGAAACCACAGGGCCCAGAGCTTAGATATTTAGCATGTAGCAATGGCAAGTGGTAACCTATATAATTCCTGCCAATCATGCCCCTGGGGTCGAAATTGGCCACACCCCAGGGCCCCTTAGCTCCTATATACTCATAATGGAAAAAAAGGTTCAAAAATCTTCTTCTCTGAAATTGCATGGCCCAGAGCTTTGATATTTAGCACATAGCAAAGGCAAGTGGTCACCTACATAATTCCTGCCAATCATGCCCCTGGGTTCCAAATGGGCCACGCCCCCGGGCCCCTTCGCTCCCATAGACTCAAAATGGAAAAAAGCTTCAAAAATCTTCTCCTCTGAAACCGCAGGGCCCAGAGCTTAGGTAATTAGCATGAAGCAACGGCAAGTGGTCACCTACATAATTCCTGCCAATCATGCTCCTGGGGTCCAAATTGGCCACGCCCGGGGGCCCCTTAGCTCCCATTGAATCATAATAGAAAAAAGCTTCAAAAATCTTCTTCTCTGAAACCACATGGCCCAGAGCTTAGATGTTTAGCATGTAGCAACAGCAAGTGGTCACCTACATAATTCCTGCCAATCATGCCCCTGTGGTCAAAACGAGCCACGCCCCGGGACCCCTTAGCTCCTATAGACTCATAATGGAAAAAATGCTTCAAAAATCTTCTTCTCTGAAACCACAGGGCCCAGAGCTTAGATATTTAGCATGTAGCAACAGCAAGTGGTCACCTACATAATTCCTGCCAATCATGCCCCTGTGGTGAAAACGAGCCACGCCCCGGGGCCCCTTAGCTCCTATAGACCCATAATGGAAAAAATGCTTCAAAAATCTTGTTCTCTGAAACCACAGGGCCCAGAGCTTAGATAATTAGCATGTAGCAACGGCAAGTGGTCACCTACATAATTCCTGCCAATCATGCCCCTGGGTTCCAAATTGGCGACGCCCTGGGGCCTCTTCGCTCCCATAGACTCATAATGGAACAAAAAGCTTCAAAAATCTTCTTCAGGGAAACCACAGGGCCCAGAGCTTAGATATTTAGCATGTAGCAACGGCAAGTGGTCACCTACATAAATCCTGCCAATCATGCCCCTTGGGTCCAAATGGGCCACGCCCCAGGGCCCCTTAGCTCCCCTAGACACATAATGGAAAAAAGCTTCAAAAATCTTCTTCTCTGAAACCACAGGGCCCAGAGCTTAGATATTTAGCATGTGGCAATGATAAGTGGTCACCTGCATAACTGCCAATCATGCCCCTCTGGTCCAAATGGGCCACACCCTGGGACCCCCTTAGCTCCCATAGACTCAAATGGAGAAAAGCCTCAAAAATCTTCTTCTCTGAAACCATAGGGCCCAGAGCTTAGATATTTAGCATGTAGCAACGGCAAGTGATCACCTACATATTTCCTGCTTATCATGCCCCTGGGGTCCAAATGGGCCACACCCCGGTGCCCCTTAGCTCCCATAGACTCTAAATGGAAGAAAGCTCAAAAAATCTTCTTCTCAGAAACTGTGAAGCACAGAACTTAGATATTTAGTCCGAATTGGCCAAATCCTGTGGCCCCTTAACTCCAACAAACTTATAATGGAAAAAAGCTTCAAACATCTTCTTTGAAACCATGAAATACAGACCTTAGATATTTAGTATATAGCAACACAAAATGGTCACCTACATAAATCCTGCCAACCATGCCCTTTGGGTCATAATTGGCCAAGCCCCAGGGCTCATTAGCTTCTATAGACTTATACTGGAAAAAAAAATTAAAAAAAAATCTTCTTTTCCAAAACCATAAGGCACAGATTTTGTTTGATTCGTGGTTTTACATCCCTGTCAACACTGTATAGGTCATTTTGGAGATGTTTTTTCCAATTTTGTGGGACTTTTTACCCGACATTGAGATGAAATTACATCTCAAGCCCTGTCGCCCAATGAAACCAATAGGGTTTATACGCATGGACACCGCTTTGCCTGAGCTTAGATATTTAGTATGTAGCAATGTCAAGTGGTCTCCTACACTAATGATTTTCTGGTACACAGGTGAGCGATATAGGGCCATTGGGCCCTCTTGTTATGATTTACCGTCTTTAAATTACCAACAACCATTATGGGCTGAACCATTTTCAGTGCAGGTATGGCAGCTAGTACATTGAAGAAGTCATACATTGTTTCTGTCGTTTTTATCCTCATCTGTGATACATATACATATATAAAGGCTAACATTTTATAGGTTTTAAATACACATGCTAATGAAATTGTTTATTAGTGAAACAATGTTGAAGTGTTAAAACGAAATCGATTACGTTCTACTACATCCGTCTGCTATGCTCTGTTTTGGCGGGAAAAATATTTAGCGTCTGCAAGTGACAATTACAAAAGGATTAATTGAGACAAACTGGTACAAATACATTGATTACCTAGTTTTCACACCTTACCACACAGTTAATTGCCGTCTTATCAGTAAGCCATAGGCGAGTATTCACAGTTTAATAGTGTTGTCAACTTGAGTAAATAAGCGAGAATACAGGTATTGTCTTGGCTGATGGTATTTTGACTGTCGAGTTTGGCAGAAAAATGGGGGAAAAATGACCATTTTCAAAACTGGCGGACAAATGCAAAAAATGGAGCAACAGACCAACAGCGTTATAACAATTTCCCCCCAACAAATGGCCCCACGGATTTACCGCATGCAGATGCACAGATGAAAACAGCGTCGGCATTGCTCTGTTTTGGCGCGAAAAATGTTTAGCATATACAGGTGTCAATATAATTTCACACCTTGTCCAGCTTATTTTTAATGCCTTAGGCGAATATTCACAGTTTTATAGTGTTGACAGCTTGAGTAAATCTGCGAGTATACATGTCTTATCATGGCAAACGATGTTTTGACTGCCGAGTTCCGCGAAAAAAGGCAAAATTTTCAGCCAAACTTTCAAAACTGAGGAAAAAACGTAAAAAAAAAACCGGGGGCCACAGACCAACAGCGTTATAAAGATTTCCGCGTTTTAAGCATCAGCGTTATAACGACTCTACAGTGTATTCAAATGGATTATTCCACTACCGGTAATAAACTGTGAACACTTGCCTCGGGTGTTATCGATAAGCTGGCAAATAGGTGAGAAAATCAGGTCAATCAATGCAGGACAGACGCTGATTTGTTTACACAAGTCATTAATTTATGGCTAACTATAGAACCGGTATTTGAATATAAAATTGATTTTTCGCAAGGTGCATTTCTCGATCCACATCTGTTGCATGTTTAGCTTTCGAAAAAAAAAAAAAAAATACCGTTTCTTTTTTACCCGTTCAAATGATATTTTTATTTAAGTAATAAGCTCCATTGAAACCAATAACATAAAACACGTGTGTGGTACACCCATGAATGAATTATTTTCCGACTATGTGGCCTCAATATCGGTCGTCAATTTGTAAACAAAGCGATTTGTTTCAGAATATAGTAGACTTGTGTAATTTTGAAATATTATGTATTTATATTCTTAATATTTCGCGATTGCATGTATTTATCTTCTTTAGAACTCGGTTCAGCCATATAAGATTTTTCATGACTCTAGTTCGACACGCTTTGGTTCGAGATTAAAGGAATGTTTTTCGGGTTTTTTTTGTTGTTTTTTTTGTGTGTTTTTTTCAAAACAATTTCTTTATTTAAGAAACACGCTCATTTAAAATCAATCACCTAAAACAGGTGTGCAATACGTCCTTGACTGCATTTATGTGTATTGTGTAAACGGAAACCGCATGACGTCATTTTCCGACCACGTGGCTGCACTAGCGGTTGCCATTTGTAAACAAAAGCAATTAGGGCAATTTGTATCAGAATACGGATAGTAGACTTATGTAATCATGAAATAAGAGAAATATTTAGATTCTAAACGTGATTTGGCCAGATAAGATTTCCAGTGGCTCCAGTTCGGCCACGTTATGGTTTGAGAGTAAAAACAATGTCTGAACCGTCGATCATTTTTTATGTCAGTGAATTTTCGGAAGTATTCGGACACGGCGCTAATTTTAGAAAGGTAATTTCAGAAGTATTCGGACAGTGAAAAAAATAACTATTTTAAGGTGTCCGAATACATACGGTAAATACGGTATATAGCAAAACTGGGGTTTACAGGGGTATGTATTATTTTTCTTATTTCTGCTCAAAAACATAGATTGTGGGTACTGGTTAGAACCGCCTCGCCGAGGCGGTTCTAGCAAGGACCTACAATGTATGTTTCAAGCAGAAATATGAAAAATATTAGAATTTTGTTTTTCTGCAGGGCCAGCACTATTTGCTAACAGAATTTTCGTTCAAAAATAGAATAAAAATGAAAAAATAGGCCTGAGACCTTTTATATTACAAAAGGACTTGTCCATGAATAGTCCACCAGCATACAATGGGTTAATGAAAGGAAAATCATTGTCTTGTTTGTAGTAATGCTTTTTACCCATTTAGTACCAGAAACCCCTAAAGGGGTAATTGGCAAATAGTGCAGGCCCAGATCAGACGCCGCAGAATGCGGCGTCTGATCAGGGCCTACACTGTTTGCAGAAATGTCAGCTATTTTCCACAAAATTCTGAAGAAAACACAACCTGTCATCCCTTAATTTTGAAATGGATACCTGCTATATACAGTAAAACCTGTCTTAGTGGCCACCTCTATTAAGCAAGCAACCTGTCTTAAGCAAGCAGGCATTCAGTTGCCAAAAAGGAAAAATGCATTAAAATTCACCTGTGTTAAGCAAGCACCTGTCTTAAACAAGCACTTTCTGAATATCCCATAGGTGGTTGCTTAATACAGGTTGGACTGTATAAGGAGGAGGATTACCTGCTATATATAAGGAGGAAGATTCAATTTGGTACAAAAAGGGTTAAAATGAAGGTTCTTTCTAGGAGAATTGAGTCTTTTACTCAATCATGTTTTTTCTTCTGATGATCATGATTTGCTGATAATCCCAGCAGACCATGCTTCTTATGTTATTTAAGGAAAAGAAATCATTGCTTGTTTACTAGGAGATGCTAATTCTTTTAAATCCAGGCACAGTATCTCTGTGGGAAAACAAAGGTCATAACTTGACAGGATTCTTATTGTCAAAGAATCATGGCAGTGTGTTTTATTGGCAGTAGGACTGAAAATAGTCAGACTGTTAAGGCACCTTAATCCTTATCCTGCTGAATAGATTAATTTAGCCACATTCCTGACTATCCACAAGTCAAATGACTTAATATAGTGTATACATTCTATTCACATACTGCATGACATGACAAACTTTGCTTAGAATAGGGTTGGCATGTTCAATATGATAAGGATTTAGCCATTTTTCTGCCCATTCTGTATACCAAAAAAAAAAATCCGCTTTTAAGACCACCTAAAATTAACTCTTATCATGCTGTTCACGACAACCCCTATCTTTGGAAACATTGTAGATCCAGATCAGATGGCTTCTGAAGAAACCATCTGATCAGGATCTACACTGTTTGACATGAAGTTTAAGGATTTGTAAGAATAAATTACAAGAAGTAATCTGATTGGTTCAAAGTCAGTAATGGGTGTGGCTAAACTGAATATTCAGCAAGATAAGGGTTAAGACTAAATCTGTTTTAAAAGCTTATAGAGAAGATTTCAGTTACTCTTTATTTGTGTTTTCTACACACACTGACTCCTAATAATAGACCACCTTTCGGATTGTTCAAAAGCGGTCTTAAAGACCACCTTTGAACCGTCCCAAAGGTGCTTTGGACCCTTCAAAAGTGGTCTATTTATAAATTTAGGGGTGTCGGGTTAATGATCCTAAGTATTGGGACAGATAGGCCTAAGCAAACAGTGCAGACCAAGATCAGACTGCTCCATTCAGGGTCTACACTGTTTGCCATACCGTCTCTGTTTTTTTGGACTCCTTGTTGGAATTTGAAACCAATTTATTGAAATTATATGGGCCCCCTCAAGCGATTTTGGTACTTATCGCCTAGGCGAGCAGCGAAGGTTCAGGCGAGCCTGCGTATCTGCACAGTCTCGCCAGAACCTTCTCTGCTCGCTCATACAGGCAGTGAATCAAGAGGAACCTTCAGACAGAAAGCCATATCCCTGGCCCCTCTGTTACTGCTGGGCATGCGCAATTAACATTTGTCATGAGGGAATGCTCGAAGACCCAAATTCGCTTGGCGGGGCTCATATGAGAATTACAGCAAGTTCTCAGGGGGTCCGAATTCTTACGATTTTTACGGTAAGTTGTGTTTAGAAATTCACATTTAGAATATGGTGCCAGCCAGTTGTGCATCTGAGTGGTGATCAGGCGGTCTCAGGTTTGATACTACCATGCTTTGTGAAGTTTGATCATGAAATTACGAAAACATGCCTATACAATTTTGACCCCCTTAAACCCCAATTTTATGTAGTAAAAGTGGGGTTTACATGCGTTTATCTTATTTTTCTTATTTCTGCTCTAAGATATAGATTGTGGGTACTTGTTAGAACCGCCTCAATGAGATGGTTCTAATGAGTACCCACAATGTATATTTTGAGCAGAAATAAGAAAAATGTCACAATTTTTCATCTTAAAATTCTCATTTTTTCGACTGTTAAAAATTACAATGTATTTGTATAGGCGTTTTTTCGTAATGAAATCTTATCTACCGTCGGTGTATTTTTATCTTTTTGTGCTGGCGTATAGTCTTATTCAGCCCAGTTTATTTCGTTATCATTTTCACACAAATAGGAAATAACTCGCAGATCTCCTGGTGAACAATAGCAAAATATGGACACTTCATCATAAAGCTGTGACAATTTGGAAGAAGTGTGAGAGTCACTTAACCCATTTTGTAAAGGATGGAATCTGGAGCAAATTCTTTCCTATAACTCTTATCCTTTCTTTCTTTCTTTCTTTCCTTCTTTCTAAATATACTGCAACACCCCATTACAAAAACACGCCTATACAAATACATTGTGAAGTTTACCGCATAAAAGCGAAAATTTTAGACAAAAAATTGTGATATTTTTCTTATTTCTGCTCAAAATATAGACTGTGGGTACTCGTTAGAACCGCCTCATCGAGGCAGTTCTAACGAGCACACACACACTTTATTTTTTCTTATTTCTGCTCAAAATATAGACTGGGTTCTCATTAGAACCGCCTCATTGAGGCGGTTCTAACGAGTACACACACTATATTTTAGAGCAGAAATAAGAAAAATAAGGTTTACCCCTGTTAATCCCAGTTTTACTATATAAAAGTGGGGCTCAAGGGGGTCAAAATTACATAGGCGTGTTTTCGTGATGCCCTCACGAGGATTAGGTGCAGGCATAAATTACGTACACTCCAGATTTATCCTGCTGAAATTAATTTAGCCATGCCCATTTCTAAATATCGCCAAATCAGATTACTTGATTTTGTGCATTCATTCAAATTTGTAAACTGGATGTCAAATAGTGTATATCCTGATCATTCAGAAGCCATCTGTTCTGGATCTACAATGTTTGCAAAGGTAGGGGTCATCATGTTCAGCGGGGATAAAGGATTAGACCGCAATAAATAAGAAAGGCAAAGGTATTTTTTTAAAGTGTTTCTTCCCTACCCATCATCATGCTGAACCCGGATATATCCTTTTGTGGAAATGATATATATCCAGATCAGCTGGTTTTTCAGAAGCTATACTGTTTTCTGCTCTGCTTCTGAATCCATGGAAAAAATTGAAATCATGCAATACAGATGGCTAAAAATGGGGGAGGAGTGTAGCAGATTGATCTATTCAGCATGGTCAGGGTTAATGGTGTAAACATACGGTCCAACCTGTATTAAGCAAGCACCTTAGGGATAATCAAAATGTGCTTGCTTAAGGCAGGTGCTTGCCAAATACAGGTGAATTTTAATGCATTTGCCTTTTTCGGGAACTAAATGCATGCTTGCTTAAGACAGGCTGCTTGCTTAATAGAGGTGGCCACTAAGACAGGTTTGATCTGTAAAAGTTTAGTATATACAGTAAAATTCCTATATTAAGACCACTTTTGGGACTGTTCAAAAGTGGTCTTAAAGACCACTTTTGAACAGTCCAAAAGGTGGTCCCTGACCAGAGGACATTGTAGGCAGGAAACACGCAGAAAAATTTAGTGTACCCTTCAAAATAATCTTTTGATAGAATTTTAGGTGGTCTGAATAGCAGAATTTCACTGTATCAGAAGCCAGTATAAAATGTTTTGAACTGTGATTTCATTTAAAATGTGAAGTAATTAATCAGAATAAAACTTTTAATGTCTTTTAACAAGCTGACAATGCATTAAATAAAGTATGATGCATTTTCTGCAAGGTAAAATGCATTATCTATGCTTAAGGTAATTGTCCTTATAAGTGAATTTGAACATTTAATGGGGCAACAAAAATTGATGGATACCATGTTTATAGCGCTTTAAATATGTTTTAAACCACATACTTTATTCATGCTTTCTGAGGTGGATGGATGGATGGATGGCCGTACATGCTAAATTGCATAGTACATCTCAACCTTGTTATAACACGGAACTCGGGGTCCAACCAATGGGCCGCGTTTGTTAACTGAATTGTGATATAAACACTGACCATGTTTATCATAGATCAGCCATTAACACTTTGATGTGATTAATAGTTTTCCATACTTGACATGCAGACAGGTAAACAACCATATTTCCCAAGAACTGATCAATGGCAGTAAATAACATGGCGGATAAAGGCAAACATTGAATCCAATATGACAGCTTACCCTATGTTTACATTATGTTCCTGGCAACCACGGCAGCCACCGTAGCCCGAAACGTAGCTTGCCGTGGGATTTTGGTCAGTTTTGTCTTAGTAGTCAAGTACTGGTAGGTATCATTATGTTTTCTCTCAGTCTATCAAGGTATCCATTACAGACCGTGGGCTGAAACAAGCTGCTGAACCCCGGAAACCGACGGCGCACTACGTTTAAGCCCACAGTCTGTCACAGACGATTGTACGTTTCCTACCGGTCTGCCACATTCTGATGGGACCTCTCACGTTTTGTTGCTTTACAATCAAGGTCTTTCAAGTTCTGTCACGGCTCACTACAGTTAGCTGCTACTGTACCCACGGTCGATCCATGGCGTGCCAGAGATCTGGTGGATTGATCACATTAGCGGGGCACTGGGAAGGTGACGGCTGTCATTGTCATACCGGGGGATCCTTCAGCCGACGGGCTGGATACTGGACTAGAGGCTCTCCGTACCAAGCCCGGGGTCGATACCGATCAGCTTGGGCTGACTGATGTGGTTCTGTCGGTCGGAACTGTTATCGCTCTGCATCGTTCTGGAATTCCTGCAACACCTCCATTATTCTTGATTTTGCTCTACGTCTTCGGTCCAAAAGGTCCCCCAAAAGGCCAAAAAGGATATCAGGATTGGTGCCGGCTCGAGATGACGTGTCTGTGGAAGCTGGAGAGTTTAGCATAGTGTTCTACCAGAGGAAGTCAATGACAAGCTCCTTCTCTTCCTCAGAAAAGTTGGTGACAACCCTTTGCGCAACCCACGTCATAGCAGATACATCTTCTTCAACTTCCTCGACTCCCAGTTCAGGTTCAGACTGTGTGATCGGGTCACAAGCAGTACCACGTTCGTCTTCATCAGGCAACGGTGATAGGCGAGGATTTTCAGGCTGAGGCTGCTCTTGCTTCTCTACTTGTTGGGCTTGCACAGGACAGGATCCTCTACATCCACGCCTTGCCTTCTTTGTTGGCATTACTTAAAATAAATTTATTTTATGATCTGCACTCTTCGGCATTTGCAGCTTGAATGAAACTTGTGCAACCGCGCGCACCATGCCAGACCATAGTAGTACTTCAGGTAAACCGTAATATCCCGAACCGTATCGTGATTGAACGTGACGAAACAGCTGACGTTCCCCGTAGCTCGCCTTGGACTTTTTTTATCAATTTCGGGTATCAGAATCATTTCCCTTGGCATTTTAGACCATGAAATGATTTATGGTGCAAAATCAATCTTCAATACGTTTAACAGTTGCTCTTATGTAGATGCTTTTACAAGTGGCTCTAGCAACCAGTTTTTCCACAGTTTTGATGTTCTAGGACTGTTCACATCATCAGCCCCTGCCCATCGGGGCTTGAAGAAATATATGGGCTGCATGATGCTTCCACGCAGAGCCGAAACCGACCCGCACAAGAGTACTGGTAAACTGCTTAGATGATCTAAGCCTGCCCAGGCAAAGCGGTGCGAGTCGGCCCGTCCATGCTTATAAACCCTATTGGTTTCATTGGGTGACTGGGCTTGAGATGTCATTTCATCTCAATGTCGGGTAAAAGTCACACAAAGTTGGAAGCAACATCTCCAAAATGACCTTTACAGTGTTGAAGGGGACGTTAAACCTCGAATCAAAGAAACAAAATGTTCATATCATCTGCAATGATGTTTAGGATTCTTGCTGATTCATTACGATTACACCCGTGCGACATAGTGCATTTTCCACATCTCCAAAATGGCTACTTTTCTGATGAAAATTTGCGATATTTTTCTTATTTATACTGCAAACATAGGTTGTGGGTGCTCGTAAGAACCGCTTCATTGAGGTGGTTCTAATGAGTACCCACAACCTATGTCTTGGAGCAGAAATAAGGAAAATAATGTTTACCCCCATAAACCCTAGTTTTCTCTATATAGAGTGGGGTTTAGTGGGGTGTTCATTTCACAGACTTGTTCAAGTGATGTCAGTGTCTTTGCATTTGTGTGTCTCAAGACAGAATGTGATAAATCTTTTTTATTTCCTGGTTGTATAACAGACTGACTGCATTCTTTATTCTTGCTAAGCTGACACTTTTGATCCTTTGAGCTGCTGACTGCAGCTCATGTTTATATTGAATGTCAAGCTAAATGAGTAAATGTACTGTATCTTTAATTGCTAATTGGATAAGGTATTATGACATGTTTGAAGGTCTTCAATAGCATGAATAAGAACTGTGCTAACAACGTATTCCCGTATTCCCGCACTTAAAAGTCAAAGGAAAATAACATTGTTGTGCTTGAGACTTGATAGATATTTATAAATGCTGGTTGGGGAAAATATGGGGTCCAAAGCAAAACTGTGCTATCTCCAAAATTGTGCTGTAGCGATTGGTGCTATAACAAGGTTATGGTATATTTTCATCAACAATTGAACGGCAGTGTATTTCAATTTGGAAGTTTGAGACTATCTTTCTTCACACTCCATAGTGTTTCCCAGGTTCGTCAATTTTACTGGATATAATTATTAGTACAGTTATTTAATTGACATATTTTCTGCATACCGTATTTGGACAGATACACCTTAGAATAGAAGTCGAGGCAGTGATCAGGAATTGATGCAATTAACCCATAGCCCCCATAAGAGACACCAAAGGGAAAGAAACCCAAACATGAAACAACAGACCCTAATGGAAACATCAATAGCGGAAAGCCAAAAGGACAGTTACTTTCCCACAAAATGGCCAATAGGCTATCCAAAATAAAATAATATAAGCGATACAAACACCCAAATACAAACAATAACAAAAATAAACCGCGACAGAAGAACCGCCCTGGAACGGTCAGCGGAAACGAACTCCACTGGGGGGCTTAAACCGATTTTACATGGCCAGTGCACAATCCTCGCCCTTACTTCCGTCGCGATTAAGACAAATATTTTGTTCAGTCCGCATGAAGGCCTCCTTGAAGAAATAGATGGGCTGCATGATGCTACCACACAGAGCTAAAACCGACCGCATGCAAGGACTGGTAAACTGCTTAGAGGATCTAAGCCTGCCCAAATGAGATGCAACAGACATAACATCAGGTAGTTAAGTTACTGGTAATAGTGCTATAAAGAGGTTGCAGTGTACATATTAATACAAACAAAGTGTATTGCAATACAGTAGGACTTAAATGGCTTGAACCCTGATGGCTCGTTTACCATGGATGGGTCGAAGCCGTTCTTAAGTCCGAAGGGAATGCCTCCAAATACAAAACAGACAAAATTTAGAGAGAGTTTCTTCTTTTATCTTGCAGATGTATGTTGTGTGTACTCATTAGAACTGCCTCGATGAGGCGATTCTAATGCGTACACACAACATACATTTAAAATATAGAACACTGAAAGGATGTGCCGCAATTATCTCCATTATGCCTCCTGGTATGGCTTAAAAAGTAACACTCCTCGGCTTGAACTACCGCTGTCTCGAACAAATTTACGTGGCTCCGATGGGGTTCGAGCCATCGAAGTTTGACTATATATTCTATTGCAATACATTGTGATATCCCACAGGTCAAACATTCAACAAAGCATCAGCTTTAAAGGAAGTTCGGTAAAATGACAAACACTGACAGAAATTACCCAGACATCGTTAGTAACAAACTGGAGTGTGAACCCTCACATATCCTGAATAGTATTGATGGGGATGTTTAAACCTCAATTTCAACAAATCCTTTTCTGAAAACAGTACAGATCCAGATCAGCTGGCTTCTTGGAAGCCAGCTGATCAGGATCTTTACCGTTTTCCATTTTGCTTCTGAATCGATAGCACAAATTGAAATCATGGAAAATCAAAATCGGGGAGGCATATTGAAATATATTCAGCATTCTGTAGATATTGTATGTGAAACTGTAAAAGTATTAGATAACTTTGGTGCAGGTGTTGTATTACCATATACCACAGTCTACCATCTGTCAATACAATTAATTTGCCCATAGGTGTAAAGTGACACTGTTCTATATCTGTTTCATCTCATATGTAAGAAAATTCATTGATATCAAGTCTACTGCACCTTGTGGAAAGTTACAGACAAATAGCATATCAGAGTCAATAAGGAAGCTATTAAGGCAGCCAATGATAGAATAAAAAAGACTAAGATAGAATAGTTTAGTACTCTTTGCAGACATAGGAAGTCCAATATTGCTGGGTTTTGGTGATTTATTCAGTTTAAGTTACTCTCTCAGGATGTCTGACCCATACTTATGAGATTGCTTCTCATAAAATCATTTATCAATGTTGCAGTTTGGATATTTAACCTTCATTTGGACATTAATTGTTTCAGCCCTGTAGATGGTGCAAATACTATTCAAACATTGTAGATCCATAATTTTTGACCTTGTGACCTTGACCTTGACATTTGACCTACTTTTAAAAACTTTAACATTGGCCATAACTTTCCATTGGTAAGTGATTGGTCTTTCATATTTCACATGAGCATTTCTTGTCACAGACATTTTCAGCGGTGCCATAATTTTTGACCTTGTGACCTTGACCTACTTTTTTTAAGACATACTTTTTGATTGGTTAGTGATAGGGCTTTCATATTTCACATGCCCTGTCCGGGGGGCTACTTGAACATTGGCAATACTTTTTGATTGGTTAGTGATAGGGCTTTCATATTTCACATGCCCTGTCCGGGGGGCTACTTGAACATTGGCCATACTGTTTGATTGGTTAGTGATAGGGCTTTCATATTTCACATGCCCTGTCCGGGGGGCTACTTGAACATTGGCCATACTTTTTAATTGGTTAGTGAAAGGGCTTTCATATTTCACATGCCCTGTCTGGGGGGGGGGGGGGGGGGGGCATCAGTGTTTTGGCTAGTGATAGGGCTTTCATATTTCACATGCACAGTTTGGGGGGTGGGGCATCAGTGTTTCTTTCACAAACACACATTGTTTTTTAGAGAAAACAAAGCTGTGGAAAGGAGCTGTATTTTATTAGGCAACAAATCAGGGGGCTGAAGAGCATGACGAGTGATGTCATTAATAGCTGAAGATTTATGACGTCACTCATAAATTCCTTGACATTAGACAGTATAAGGTCAATTTCTTGCATTGAAAATGTTACATGTCACTCACTGGCCTTAGTAAGTTTTACCTGTGAAATTCCTTCGCTACTGGTTCGGGCCCAGCCCATCGGGGCTTGAAGAAATATATTGGCTGCATGATGCTTCCACGCAGAGCTGAAACCGACCCGCACACGCGTACTGGTAAACCGCTTAGAGGATCTAAACCTGCCCATGCAAAGCGGTGCGAGTGTCGGACCGTCCATGCTTATAAACCCTATTGGTTTCAATGGGCAACACGGGGCTTGAGATGTCATTTCATCTCAATGTCAGGTAAAAGTCCCACAAAATTGGAAGCAATGTCTCCAAAATGACCTCTCCAATATCATGTAAGTGTTGACTGGGATGTTAAACACCAAATCAAACATACATCTCAATGTCGGGTAAAAGTCCTACAAAATTGGAAGCAACGTCTCCAAAATGACCTTTACAGTGTTGACAGGGACCTCAAACAAACAAAATCCTTCGCTACTGGTGCAGTTGACATCAGATATTGGTTCCTTGTCAAAACAAGCTGTTACATCAAACAAGCTGTTCGCCTGCTTTTGATGCAATTTGACATAATTCTATTTATGCTGACAGCTGCTTATCAACCTGAAGGGTGTACTGCAAAGATCACAATTTGGCACGAATAGATGTAATATCTTAAAACCCTTGTCCTGCTGAGCCCATATATGTCTTAGCTTTCAAACAATGCAGATCCAGATCAGATGGCTTCTGAAGAAGCCATATGATCAGGATCTTCATTGTTTGTCTTGTTGCAATAATTTGCATCAAGTAATCTGATTGATTGATAATCAGTAGTGGGTGTGGCATATTTAAATATTCAGCAGGTCAAGGGTTAACCTATTTTCAGGTAAATGTGTTTGTTTGGAGGTTTACAGTATAGTCAATACTGTTTAGGTCATTTTGTGCCAGTTCTGTACAGTGCACATTCTTTTGCCAGAAACTGACAACTGCCCTTCTTGAATCAACAGGGAGAGGGTGTTTGTAACTAAGTAGAATCACTTTATAAAGAACACGCCTACGGAACGATAGAATGCGTAACCATTGGTTAAGAACGTGAAGCAATTAGAGCGACATCCGGTTAGGAATTAGATCGCTAAAAAAGGTAAAGAAACTGTGCAGTTTCTGTGTTTCATAAGTTATATAATTTTTACGTATCATGCTTATCTGACCGAATGACGCGCCGATTCATAAATAAGAGGTCATTACTTGCTTTTGTAGAAAACAAAATGGCCAGCTTACGCTTTGTAATGGCGATTAAATCTATATCCGGATGGGACGGCCATTAATGAACCGTCTCATCCGAGAATCAAAGCTGTTCGCCATCCTGTAAATGAATTTGACTAAATCCCCTATTAACAAGAATTGCCCAAAATAAAAAAAATGGAGAGAACCCGTTTAAGAAACTCAGGCGTAAAAGGCTAAGGGTAAGATCAATAGCACTGCAGATATGAAAAGTAGAAGTAAAACAAAGATCAGGAATTGATACAATTAACTTACTCCACCCATAAAAGACACCAAAGGGAAAGAAATACAAACATTAAGCGACCAGCCCATAATGGAAACCTAAAGAAAGGAAGGCCATAAGGACAGTTACTGTCCCACAAAATGGCCATATGGCCATCCAAAACCAAAAGACACAAGTGATACACACAGTAAGTAACAAACAACAACATAAATAAATCGCCACAGAAGAGCCGTCTTGGAACGGTCAGTGGAAGATTTCCTATTTGGCTTATGTAGGAGAAAATAAAATACCGTAAAGGCGTAGTAACGCGACACAAAAGACGTAATAACGCAACAAAGGCGTAGAAACGCAAAACAAAAGACGCAGTAACGCAATCAGAAGGCGAAGCTACGCAAAAAAGGCGTAGTAACGCAAAAACAAGGCGTAGTAACGCGAAAAAGTGCATACTAATGCAAAAGAAAGACGTAATAACGCAAAAGAAAGGCGCAGTGATACGAATCAAAGGCGTTTTTACGCGAATCAAAAGGCGTAGTAATGCGAAAAAAGGCATAGTAAGGCAAAAGAAAGGCGTATTTGTTTTAGCTCGCCTCTGCAAAGCAAATAGGTAGCCGGAATATCCTACTCCTGGGACTGCGCATGCCCCCAAAATATATGTCTGTATCATGATTGATAACCCAGATCGGAGATCCCGTGAGTTCTATGCTAACTGTCAAAACGATAAGATAAAGATATTGTCTAAAACCAACTTCTTATTAATACAAACAGCGCAAGAATGACACACCATGTATTCTTAATCATGTTAATCAAGACGAACTAGAATCCATTTGTAAAATTTATAAATTTTGAGTAAACAGGAGGACAGGTGCGTTCATTAAATAAATTGAGAGAAGTTAGTTAGTAAGACAGTCAGTCAGCCAGTAAGTAAGAAAGTAAGGACTTTATTTAGTGAGGGTAGCAACATTTAGCACAAACAAAAATACATGTAATAGCTAATCTTCCACGAGGCCCTCAGCTAATCTTCCATGATCTAATCTCCCTTCCGAATAAAACATACACGCTATAACATTTTGTTTCATCGGCAGTGTCATTTTTCTTCCAATATTTTCTTCCATCTGCAGTATCATGTTTAGATATGAGGAACTTTTGAAACCGTTTTGAATGTGGAGCAATATTTTCTCACGGATGTATCTAGGCAGTGATTAGGCAGTTTACATTAAGCCAAAAGTCCAGTTTTTTGTTCACTATCGACCGACTATTGATAATATTGTATTTAGTACTAAAAAGGTTGTAGACATTTGTTTTCTCCACATCATTTTGTTTCTTTGAATAATCATTACGAAAACACGCCTATACAAATACAATGTAACCTTTATCGCCAAAAAAACGAAAATTTTAAGATGAAAAATTGTGATATTTTTCTCATTTCTGCACAAAATTTAATGTGATCTAAAAAAAACAACAACAAAGGACTGGTGGGTCTATTGCCTCCGAGTGTAGGTAGGAGAAATAGTCTTAAACTGTTTCATTAATCTCTTAAATTCCAGTGTCCAATCAAATAGTGTACATCTTCACCAGACGCCGGATTCTACAGCGTCTGATCAGGGTCTACACTCTTTGCCAAGCCCATCCTATGTTTCCAAGATAACCATCTTTAGTTTTTCACAACAGTCTGACCTCACTGCGACTATTTTCATTCTAATAGTTTTCCCGACAAGTCAGTGATATTCACGTGCAATTAAGCATACAACAGCTTTTCTTCTGAGCACCTTTGGGTCGATTGACAAACAATTCCCAGTGGAATTCTTTTTACTGACTGTTACAAGGCGGTTCTTCTTTGGCGGTTTATTTATGTTATTGTTTGTCACTGATTGTATGTATCGCATTTTGGATAGCCAGCTGGTATTGATTCCTGATCATTGCTTTACTTCTATTTTTTATAAGCACCAAGTTTATAATCATGGGTGTCTTATGCTCAACCTGGCTCTCTAATGCTTGACCATAGAAACAGGATATAGATTTAATCGCCATTAAAAAGCATAAGCTGGCCATTTTGTTTTCTACAAAAGCAAGTAATGACCTCTTATTTATGAATCTGTGCGTCATTCGGTCAGATAAGCATGATACCCAGACATTTAATGGTCTTGTCCAGAAAAGTATTTTTCATCACGGCTTTCTTTCTCTAGTGATTTTAACATAATTTAGAAATCAAATGTAGACCACCTTTTATTGTAGTAAGCTGCTGGCATTTACTTAGGCAGCAACTGGTGAGATTTTCTCCTCTCTGGCTATCGAATGCTTAAGCAGACGATCTAATGCTTAACCAGAAAATTTTGGCAGATGAGGAGTTCTTCGCAGAAATTAAAACTCCAAAACCTGTTTAATTTCACTTCAGGCAATTACCGGACCATTGATAAAACAAACACAGCGTAAAAGTCAGTGAAAATCATTCGGTACTATGATTCTGGAGACTGAAAATGTTTCCATAAAATTCTATGTCATTATCGAATCAATAGCGCACTGCTTATCAGGTTGGCTAAAAATGGTTCCGTAGAACAAGGTGCGGGTGATTCTGGGGCCGTGGAGATGAAAACAGATCCGCTTTATAGATGCAAGTTTTGTTATCATTTCTATAGATCTAATGCGTAACCAACCATTTTCGACCTTTTCCGTGGTGATTTCTCGCTAGTGCTGCATTGACAAGCAAAATATCCACAACACATATAACCATATATGTTTATTGTGTGTGCATGTTAATACGCTGAACTTGTAGCAAAGTGCAGTAATAAATAAAAGGCAACAAACACCTCGAAAAACCACTCGTTTTCTAAGGCTTGAGTTCACCTTCAGCAGGAGAAACTAAATTTAGCCAAAATGTGTGAAGTACGGGATTTGGTATTTACTCCAAAGATGCCGATATCAATGGGCTCCTGAATGTAATTCCCCGTTTTTTAAATAACTTCCTCGTAAAAATTATATAACTTATGAAACACAGAAACTGCACAGTTTCTTTACCTTTTTTAGTGATCTAATTCCTAACCGGATGTCGCTCTAATTGCTTCACGTTCTTAACCAATGGTTACGCATTCTATCGTTCCGTAGGCGTGAAGAAGGGATCAGTTTTGAAGTTTAGGGTCGCAGGGATGAGTTTAACCCTTCTCTCGCTGAATATTCATTTTAGCCACACCCATCTCTGACTTCGAACCAATCAGATTACTTGATGTAAATTATTCCTGCAAATTCATATACTGAATGTCAAACAGTATTGATCCTGATCAGATGGCTTCTACAGAAGCCATCTGATCTGGATCTACACTGTTTGCAAAGATAGGGATTGTCGTGAACAGCAAGATAAGGGTTAACTATTAAAAATCATGTTAGAAAATGTTTGAACTTTTTTGCAAACAGTGAAGACCTACCGTATTTACCACACATGCTCCTATAAGTGCACACCTGAGCTATTTTTGGAGAAAAAAAATGCACAAGGGCACACTTTACAGGTAGCTTTGCACTAAATACTGGGGGTACTGGCTTTTATCACTTTGGGACAGAGCTTTTAGTTGCAGTCTAAATACCAGACAGGCTTCCATTGGATAAATATCCCATGTTTCATTTCAATGTGAGAAAAGGATAATTATAAGGAAATAAAATGATGTGTGTTTTATAATTATATCTGCAAGCTCAAAGAAATTATTGCTGATTTTATATTGTCACCTCTCCGTTAAAAAGCCGGCTTGTATTCACTGCTAATCTGCATGTAAACAATTATGGCGGACCATAGCTTGAAAAGGAGACGTGGATTTTTTCTCATCAACTTGTTGAGCTAGGATGGCTCTATAAATAAGTAAGGTTTGAAAAGTTTTGCATGTGTAGTTTTTGTGGGAGCATGTAAAAGGTTACTATTGTCGCCTATGGTCCCTACAGTAACCTAGTTATTTCTCCTGAGTTTTGGTGCACTTTTGACCCAAACAATCATAATAATAATAAATAATAATAATGATAATCCACCTTATTTATAGAGGGTAACACATTTATTACTAGTACTAATCTTCCATGTGGCCCTCTTTTCCTGGGTAGGAACCAGTACTAAGCAATGTGGATAAAGTTTCTCCCTCAAGGAAACAACACCTTACGCGAGGATTGAACCTGCTACCTCAAGATCTCAAATCCGATGCTTTACCACTGCACCACAGCGCTCCACTCATATGCAAATAAGATGAACCCCTCTGCTGAAATTCACCTCTACAAAATAATCATCTTGGAAGCTATTTTTTTTTCGCGCCTGCTATTAGCATGGCGCGATATAGGTGCCCGGTTTTCCGTCCGTTCGTCAAGGCGTCAACATTTGCGACCACCCTAGCGTTCACCCTAATGGTCAAGTTTATTTCTCAAGAACTATAAGAGCTTCATTAATGATACTTGGTACAAACTTGTGTCTGGGAATGACAACTTACATACAAGCATCCATATTTGACCTTGACCTACATTTCCTGGTTCACTGACTTTGTAAAATATTGCGACCACCCTAGCGTTCACCCTAATGGTCAAGTTTATTTCTCAAGAACTATTAGAGCTTCATTAATGATACTTCATACAAACTTGTGTCTGGGGATGGCAACTTGCACGCAAGCATCCATATTTGATCTTGACCTACATTTCATGGTTCACTGACTTGGTAAAATATTGCAACCACCCTAGCGTTCACCCTAATGGTCAAGTTTATTTCTCAAGAACTATAAGAGCTTCTTTAATGATATTTGGTACAAACTTGAATCTGTGGATGGCAACTTCATTGCAAGCATCCATATTTGACCTTGACCTTCATTTCATGGTTCACTGACTTTGTAAAATATTGCGACCACCCTAGCGTTCACCCTACTGGTCAAGTTAATTTCTCAAGAACCATAAGAGCTTCATTAATGATACTTGGTACAAACTTATATCTCGGGATGGCAACTTAAATGCAAGCATCCATATTTGACCTTGACCTATATTTCATGGTTCACTGACTTTGTAAAATATTGCCACCACCCTAGCGTTCACCCTAATGGTTAAGTTCAATTCTCAAGAATTATTTGAACTTCATTAATGATACTTAGTACAAGCCTTTTATGCAAGCATCTATGTTTTATCTTGGCCTAGATGTCATGGTTTGGTGACTTTGCGCCCCCACAGGTGCGACATAACCTTCGGCGGAATTCTTGTTTGTATTTTCTTCGTATCGAGTGTGCGCTTATTAGGTAGATTTTTCACTAAGATTTTTTGATACAATTTTGAAGAAACTAAGCACACGGTGTGGAGAATAGGTGGAATACAGTAATTCAGAAACCATGCGTGTATGATTTTACATTCCCAGAAATCTATAGGTTTTATAGAAAAAAGCCCATAAATAGTCATTTTCTGTATAAATTATATAGTTATATTTGTTTGGGGAATCACACAGGTGTTGAACAAACACAGTTTTTCTATTACAGGGGGTGTTATACCCTTACTCATCCCAGCCACCCGACAGCCTGTCCATGACCTAAAGAATGGGTATTACATGTTAGAGCTTCACTTTAAAAAATTTAGCATCTGAGCTTGTGCTAAGCATTTCCTACAATTTGCATGTGTGCCCAGCCAAGAATCAGATCAGATCCAGAGAGTTGCTGCATGAAGGAGCATTGGGCCCATAGCTATCCTTAGATGCACAATGATGACTCTGATCAGACTCTGCAGATGGGCAGGGTGATCTGAGTCTTTGCAGGACACACATGTAAATTGTAGGAAATGTTGGGCCCCAGCTAATCTCATATTTTTCCAAACTACAGTTTATATTTGATGTTTTTATGCCCCCGAAGGAGGATAGTTTTTGCACTGTCCGTTTGTGCGTTTGTAAGTCCGCACTTTTTTTGTGATGCGAACTACTTCCATATTTCTTCAACGATTAAGCTTAAACTTTGCACATGCATTCCTTGTGAGGTGAGGGGATGCCCAACACAATTTTCGCGTTGGTCCTATCATTTTCAAAGGAGTTAGGCCCTTTCCTCAAATTGGCTCCCACAGGGGGCATTGCTCACTTATAGTGACAGCTCTTGTTCAGGTTGCTTTACTTTTTGCACACCTCTTATTAACAACTGGCTTCATATAAGTGAAATAATTTTGAAAGGGCTGTAAAACCCAAACACAACAAAAATACAGTGAAATTCCACTATTAATCCTTCTCTTGCTGAATATTCAGTTAAGCCACACCCATTTCTGACTTTGAACCAATCAGATTTCTTCATGTAATTTATTCCTACAAATTCATAAACTGAATGTCAAACAGTGTAGATCCTGATCAGATGGATATATATAGATAGTGCCGTTTTTGAGGTAATTTATTCTCTACGCTCACAAATTACCCCAAAAACCGGCACTATCTATATATAGACACATCTTACCACATATATATTTTACCGCAGAACAAAACAACAACTAACACTCTATCTATATATAGACACGTCATACCACATATATTCTGCAGTATTATCACTAACTCTGTTTGTTGAAACAATCGATTGAAGATTACGCTGTAGTACTATTACGTTGTACTACTATTACGCTGTAATAGTATTACAGTGTAATTACAGTGTAATACTATCATCCTGAAATATTATTACTTTATAATACTATTATGCCATAATACTATTACGCTGTAATATTATTACGCTGTAATACTATTACGCCGTAGTACTATTACGCTGTAATACTATTACATTGTAATACTATTACTGTAATACTATTACGCTGTAATACTATTACGTTGTAATGCCTTCTAAAGCAGATTTATAAATAATGTCTCTTTTATTGCTCCTAATACACAACTCCAGTAATTTTATTGATTCCACACACTTATCTTCGTTTCTAAATTAATTTTTATTTCGTCACTAATCCTCCTCTCTTCTGAATATGATTCTAACAATTTATTTTTAACTTCCTGCTTAACAACGCTCCGTGTCCGCTTGAGCATAAAAAAATTAAATTATCGCCCTCTCAATAACACCTGAATCATCCTCAACACTCTATCATACTCAATCTTGCAATTTCCTGCTTAAAAGGTTTTATAGAGTTAAAATATCTCTGTTTTTCTCTAAAATTCTTTCCACCACACTTATCACAGATTTGATATTTTGCTGTAGTACCTTTACCACATTGCAAACATTTCACTACTTTACTTTTGTTATGTTTTATAATAAAATTATGAGCCTTGCAGTATATAGAATGCTTTACTGATTTGTTTTTACATGGTTTATTTGAACCTAACGGCAACATAGCACATATATTTTGCATCTTTGCTTTTTCTATATCCATTTTTATTATTATATTTAAAAAAAATTTTTTATAGTTTAAAAGAAAACAAAAATGAGTTCTGTAGAGAGACTGATACAATTGCATAGTGAAGGAAGAATTAGTGATGAGGCTTTAGACAAGGGTCTTAAATCCTTAGATATTGAGAAACAGAAGAGTGATGCACCACAACAAACTTCTGCATTAGATAATCTGCGTAAAAGACGTAGAAATAAAAAGAAAAGAAAACAAGCCGTCAATGCAGAAGTAATAAATGATGATATAAAATTAGTTGATAATCCATTATGCAATTACTTCAAAGCGTATGAAATAGATGCTCATAAATATAAAGACCCAAATATTTTGTTTAATGAAAAAAAATCTGTCATTATAGATAAAATTAATGAAGACATTAAAGAATACAATGGCATTAAATTTTCAATTGGATTATCTATAAAGTTCTTTAAAGATGAACTTAATGGTGAAAGAAAAGAAGTTATTGGTGTAGGACATGGAGAACAATGTGCAGTTCTTGATGGAAATAATTTAGATGAATATTATGATAAACAAACGTCTTATTTACAAACATGGATTGAAAAATTCACAAATACTGCAACAAATTTAGAAATTGACCATTGTATCAAACTTTATCTTAACATAGCAAAATATGAACCACTCAAAGGTTCTTCGTATATTTCTCTTCCAAGTGTAATAGCAAATAAAAAAGCAATAATTAATTTATCAAATGATGATGATAGATGTTTAGAATGGCATATACTTGCTTCTAAATACCCAAACAAAAACAATCCAAGTAAGTTATCAAGTTATCGTAAATATTTAGGCACATTAAATATGGAAGGAATAGACTTCCCCACACCAATCTCACAAATACCAAAAGTTGAGAAACAAAACAATATAGCAATCAATGTTTATGGATACACATTAACAAAAAAGACAGAGAAACTTACTATATTTCCATATCATATTTCAAATCAACCAAATGATAAAGAACGAATTAATCTGCTTTTGATAACTGAAGATGTTGAAGAGGAAATTGATGATAGTGAAGAAGAAATGATAGATGAAGATTATAATCCTGATGACTATCCTCCTGATGAGCCAAAACAGAAACAAAATATCACTACTGTTTTATTAAAAACCTTAATAGATTACTTTACAATCAGAACAATAAACACAAACATAAAACACATTTCTGTGATAGATGTCTTTATGGTTTTTCAAGAGAAGACCTACTAATCAAACACAAAGAAGACTGTGAAGGCATAAATAAATCTCCAATGCGAATAGAAATGCCATCAAAAGGTCTTATCAAGTTTAAAAACCATCAAAATCAAATGCCCGTTCCATATGTTATCTATGCTGACTTTGAAAGCACAATCAAACCCAAATCACAACAAAAAGGAGACAAATCAGAAATAACAAGCGAACACGAAGCGTGTGGATTCGGTTATCAAGTTGTTAGATATGATGGTAAAGCTAAAAAACCAGTAATCTACAGAGGTGAAGATACAGCTGAAGTTTTTTTAAATCACTTAGAATGCGAAGTACAAAAAATTAACAACGTTTTCAAGCATCCTGAAAAAATAATAATGACAGAACAGAACATACAAGATTATGAAGAGGCTACTCATTGCTGGATATGTGAAAATCCAATTGACAATGAAAAAAATCCAAAAGTAAAAGACCACTGTCATTTCACAGGAGAATATAGAGGACCAGCACACAAATCTTGTAATCTAAAACTTGCAATCAAACCAAATAAAACCAAAATTCCAGTTATCTTCCACAACTTAAAAGGTTATGATAGTCATCTAATAATGCAGAAAATACACAAAACAAGTGGAAACATTACTTGTATTGCAAATAATTCAGAGAAATTCATCTCATTCAACATTGGACAGCTAAAATTCTTAGACAGTTTTCAATTTATGGCTTCCTCTCTTGAAAAGTTAGTAGATGGAGCAATTGGTGTAAGTACAGAATGTGAAAAATGTAAAGATACAGAAGAAATAAACATCAATGAAAATTGGTTATTAACAGCAAAATGTAAAAAATGCCACAATACAAGATATGAACAACTCAACAAATCAGACTTACCATTAACTGTAAAACATACAACTAACTCACATCTTCTTGCTCGTAAAGGTATCTATCCATACGAATATATTGACAGTCAAGAAAGATTCAATGAAACTGAACTACCACCAATAGACAAATTCTACAGTTCTCTAACAGATAAAAGTATCAAACAAAAAGACTATGAACACGCTCAAAAAGTATGGAAACAATTTAACTGTAAAACACTTGGTGATTATCATGATTTATATCTCAAAACAGATGTTCTCTTACTTGCAGATGTTTTTCAAAAGTTTAGAGAAACCTGTATGAATAACTATAAACTTGACCCTCTACATTACTACACTGCACCTGGTCTATCTTGGGATGCTCTTCTAAAATACACAAAAATAGAATTACAACTTCTATCAGATTTGGATATGCATCTTTTCATTGAAAAAGGAATGAGAGGTGGAATAAGTATGGTTTCTAAAAGACACGCAAAAGCAAACAATAAATATGTCGCAGATTATAATCCAGATGAAGAAGACAATTACATAATGTATTTAGATGCAAATAATTTATATGGTCATTCAATGAGCCAACCACTTCCATATGGTGGTTTCAAATGGATAACTAATAAAGATTTAATAGATGGAGAACTTCAGCCACTAAAAAAAGGTAGAGGAAGAATATATGAAGTAGATTTAGAATATCCAAAACATTTACATAAACTACATAATGACTATCCACTTGCACCTGAAAAATTAGCAATTAAAAAAGAATGGTTATCCGACTATCAAAATGAACTAATTGAAAATAGTATGTTAAAAACAGAAAAACTTGTCCCCAATCTAATGGATAAGAAGAAATATGTAGTACATTACAAGAATTTGAGACTATACAAACAACTTGGTATGAAAATAACAAAAATACACAGAATATTAGAATTTGATGAGAAACCTTGGATGGAACCTTACATACGTCTGAATACAGAATTACGTAAAAAAGCAAAGACTACATTTGAAAAAGATTTCTTTAAACTTATGAACAACTCAGTATTTGGCAAAACAATGGAAAACATACGTAAAAGAGTTGATATTAAATTAGTCAAAACAGATGGCAGTGAAAATGAAAAAATCCGCAAGATAATAGCCAAACCAAACTTCAATCGTAGAGTAAAGTTCTCTGATGAGTTATCTGCCATTCAAGTGAATAAAACAAGATTAACTCTAAATAAACCAATATATGTTGGCTTCTGTGTTTTAGATTTATCAAAACATCTTATGTATGATTGGTATTATAATACATTGAAAAAGAAGTATGGTGATAACTGCACCTTGTTATACACCGATACTGATAGTTTATTAGTAGCCATTAAAACTGAAGATGCTTACAAAGATATGTCTGAAATGAAAGATGAATACGATTTCTCTGATTATCCAAAAGAACATCCACTATACGATGAAACAAACAAGAAGGTCATAGGTAAGATGAAGGATGAATGTGCTGGTGTTTCAATATCAGAATATATTGGTCTTCGTCCTAAATTATATTCAGTATTAAGAGCAGATGAACAAGTCATCAAAAAAGCGAAAGGAACAAAAAAATATGTAATCAAAAAAACAAATCAATTTTGAAAACTACAGAGATGCATTATTCAACAAAAAGAAATACACACACTCAATGAACATGCTACGCTCAATGCATCACAACATATATGGATTAAAAGTAAATAAGACTACACTTTCTCCTTTAGACACAAAAAGATACATAGCACCAGATGGAATCACGACATACGCGTATGGGTATCAGCCGGAACAATAAGTAATTCCTCTTTGACAAACCCTCTCTTAGGTGCAGGAGATTTCAAATAATAAACTCTTATTCCCTGCGTTATAATATGATAGTCAATCTTATGAATATCAACAGACCATACTGGGTCAGTAGCCCTTCTCTTTCCACCACCTTCTAATTCTCCAGCTTGATACAAATATCTAACATTTGCATAAGGACAAATTTCAGCATCAACTTTTCTTGTTATAATTGGAGGAGGTTTTTTCGTCTCCTTATTTAATGCTTTAATAACATCAGATAATCTCTTAACCCATTCTCTGTTTCTTTTTTTTAGTATCAATCTCTTTAGCATACTGATAACCAAACAATCTTTCTGCTAAGGTTCTATTAAATCTTTCTACTATTCCTTGGTCTCTGTGTATTTCTTTTCTACCTCTTCTTATTTTGGTATTATGCTTTTCCATCAAAGTTGAAACAGAACTCATAAATTCTCTACCAGGGTCAACTTGCAATAGCTTAGGATACTTCAAATGTCTTTTATAAATCTTCTCAAAAGCAGTTGCAACTTCTTTACTATCTTTCGACGTCAAAGGTTCGGCTTCTTTATATCTTGTTCCAATATCAACCACTGTTAATGCATACTTGTATGTTTTTCTACCAATAGTATCGTGAGGTAAAAACAACAAATCAGCCTGATGAACTTCATTCTCTGCAGACACATCAAATTTTGGTCTTATTATTCTCTTAGGTGCAGGTAAATATATTTGCCAAATTGCTTGTTTCTTTAAGAACTCTAATGCTTGTTTCTGACTAACCTTTGCTTCTTTTGCTAATTTACTAACTGCTGAGTGTCCTTTCCAGAAACCTTTTGGACTATAGTATATCTTCTCCATTTATTTATATTTAAGAAAATTTTATAAACATAAAAAATGTCAAACAACAATATTCAAAATATCTCAACTGATGAATTTGAAGCGTTGTTAAAAGAACAAAGTCAATTTAGCACAAAGAAATGGACTGATTTAGAAATCAACAACATTTATACAATCACTGACTACAGAACAATTGACACAGACAATGGTGTGAGTGTAATTTTAACTCTCAAAGACAATGGTGAAGTATGCAGTCCTGCACATCTCACAAAGAAGATTGAAGGTAAAGAACCACCATTTTATGTAAGACCACTTGGTTTGAAACCATGTAAGAATAATAAAAAAAATAAATATCATGCTTATGATTTAGTTTTTCCAAAGAAAGAATTACATGCATAAAGATTATGTCAAAAAATATTTTTTTTTTACCTACATCAACTTCCAAGCAATAAATCCTGTCAATGCCATACCACCAACAACAAATGCAATCTCTCTATTTTTCTGGTCTTCTGATGGAGTGTAAAAATCACTTAATGTAGGTTTTGGTGTGGATAAATTATCTGGTAATTGTTTTCCTGTAATATAGTAATACTGTTTCATAGCAGTATCAACATCACTGAACTCATTCAAAGCATGATGTTCCTTTTTTAACTGTTCATTAATAAAATCCAATCTCTCTGTTCTCTTCTCATTCCACGCAGTTGTTGCTGCTTCTAACTGTTCCATCGCTTTATCATGTCGTTTTCTCTCTTCATCACTATTACTACCCATATGTGAAAATAAATAATTACTACCTGAAAAGGCTAAGGCGTTTGTAATTGCTCCTCCAACCATTAATGCTACTGCACTTGCCATTTTTATATAATGGAAAAAAAAAATATTAAAATTACTTCATAATATCTGCAGGAATAATACCTTGCTTAACAAGCATATCCTTTGTTGCCATTGCAAGTAATATATCATTTGACAACATACCAATATCTGTCATATTAAAATCTACTTTTGGTGCTGGTCTTTTCAATAGTTTTCTACCTAATTCTGAATATCCAACAGTTAATACAGTTTCCACTCCAGCATGATATAACATGTTTGCAATTTGTTTTCCGTCTATTGAGGTTGTCATTTTTTTTTAATGAGAATATTATTTTTTTAAATTAATTAAATTCAAATGGGTCAATTTCTTTTTGTTGTATAATAGGTGCAGGTTGTTGCATCATAGGTTGTTGTGGTACAACTTGTTTAGACTTGTACATATACAATCCTATTCCAACAACTCCAACTGTTATGCATAATGGTATATAATTTTTGTATATATTTATATTCTGTGAATTTGGAGAGCCGACTTCATCATCTTTTGTTATAGATTTTAATTCCATGTTTTCTTTCTTTATAGTATCAGTCTCCTTTCTTCTTAATTCTGCATTTCTTTTTCTTGCTTCTGCACCTTTCTTACCAGCAACTACTCGTCTTGGGTCTTTTGTTTTAACTTCACTATCACTCATTATCTTTTTCTAAGGGGATATTTTCTTTTTTATTAAAATCAATATGTCTTGCTGTTGTTAGCATTGCAGTTAATGGAGCAAGATACATTCCATATCTATAATACAATTCACAACACGAACTTGTCAAAGCGTGATTGATAAAAGGGTCTTCCTCTAAGTCTTGTATCAGTTTAGGTGGATTAACAACATTGAAATACTTTGATACACCCATAACGTATAAGCTAATGAAAGAATTACCCAATGTCTTAGTCATACTTGCTCCCAATCTTGCTTCATATCTGCAGTAAAGTTTGTTTATTTGTTCTGCTGTCATTGTATCAATGTCTGATAGTTGTAAGTCTTTACCAAGATACTGCTTACTACCACCACCAGCAACAATGGCTGATAATCGCTCACGTTTTGTTTCTTGTTCATTATTTTCTACATAAGTGCTTTCACATTCAATGTCTTGTAATAATTCTTCAGCATTCATTTTTATTTTATGTAATTTATTTTTTATTTTTAAAAAATAAAACATCGCATATCCGACTATTGATAAGATTGCAGTGTTTGTTATGATTATTGATAAGATTGCAGTGATTGATAATATTTCTAACAGCATTGTTTTTTAGTATTGCTATTTTACTTAAAACATTGCATAAGCATTATTTAAGATTTGCTATAGCATTACTTAAGATTTGCTACAGCATTGTATAAGCATTACTTAATCATTGCTAAAAAAAATAATCAATCAACCAACCAATAACCAGTAGGCTGGTCAGTCTTCAAAATTAACTTACGATGCTTCTTTTTTTCAGTTCTTCTTTTATTCTCTGTCGTTCTTCCAAAGTAGGAATAACATCATTCTCTCTTAAACAATTTTCAAAACTATCTCTATCTTTTGTGTAGAACATGCATAGCCATTTTGTTTGTTCTCTTAAATCTTTTAACACAGAATTATATCTCTGCGAAATAACCCACACTGATTGTTCTGCATGCCTACCAGAAAATGCTAATTCTGATAACATATCTTTTTTCTTTGTTAGTTCTTTCGTTGCACTGCAATCATCAATAATGTAGAGAGTAGAATGACCAGCATATTTATTAAAGAACATTCTTAGTAGTTCTTGTAATTTCTCTTCATCATTAATAATAGGATTAACAATTATAAGATTCTTTGTTTTAGGTTTCCTGACATCACCAATCCACTCACGATTTTTATAAGCCTTGTTCCATTGAATGGTTGGGCAAAGTATAACAATATGTTTAAATACTTGACGATATTCCTCTTCCAAAAGGTCAAGGACAAACTCTGTTTTCCCGCATCCAGTTTGACCACATATAATAGCACAATGAGGATATTTTGGTAGTTCCATTTTTATTTGTAAAAAAAAATATTAATAACTGACTTCTTTAAATCTGCCATCTTCAAAGTTGATTTGTGCATCTTGTATAACAAACAAATAAAGATTGATTGGTTCATCTGCTCCTGCTTCTTTCGTTATTTGTATTGTGATACCTTCTGATGCATTTTCAATTCTTCTTCCAGAACCATGAAGTGTATTATCATCAGTTGAACGTAAATCCAACCATAAAGCATACCTGTTCGTTAGATATTTTTCTATTGTTGTATCAGTAAAATATAAATCTTTAACGACCATACTTGTTTCTTTGTTTCTTTTTGAATTCAAAGCAAAGAATTTATTTATTTCGTCCCAGTGTTGGTGGGACTTCATTCCTTGACTATACAATTGATTCGGAATCCCTTCTATTGTCATTTCCACTTTTGTAATTTCTGGATTATAATATTCTTCTGTGCTGGCCCTTTCAGTATCTTCGAATAGCATAAGAATTCCTTTCATACTTCTTGCAGGAACATTTAGATTGATATTCCATAGTGTATCAGATTTGTTTTTAGTTATTTTTCTGTGTCTTAGTATTCTGTCATACAAAATAACCATTTTACCATCAACTTGCTGTCTTATTTGTCTTGCTAATTCAGTATCAGAAACAATATCAAATTCCAAACAAATATTTTTGATTGTATAAGTTGAAGTTGCATCGGCTGATTTAATTACTTTATTATAATCATTGAATGTAAGTTCATATTCAAGTCTATCACCGAGTCCTGCTTGATAAAAAGGTATATGTGTTTCTAATAGTTCAAAATCAAGTGGGATGCAAAACCTGTTTCCATATGCTTTTGCGATGGCTTTATCTTCTTTATCTTCTGCTGCGTTTTCTGCACCCACCCTATGTTTCAACATGTTCTCTTTGCCAACGCCTTGGTATACCATATTTACACGTTCTGTAATAGACTTCCATAAATCAATATAACAATGATAGATGTCGCTGTCATCAATTGACATGATTTCATTTCCACTAATTCTAATTGTTGTTTTCTTAATTATTGCTCTTCCTATGTTTTGAAATATAGTTGCATTTACATCTCTAGAGGTTAGTTCAATTTCAAATGCTAATCTGACTGTTCCGGGAACAATAACATCATTACCACTTAGATTAGGAAATCTCACTAACAATTGTTGATTTTGGTCAATAGTTGATGGATTATTGGTTATCACTACACTTTGACGGATACCTCTCACACCTCGTGGTTCTCTTATTTTTCTGTAAGGGTTTAATTTATTTCCGTAAGCTGACATGTTTTTATTAAAAGATAAAAAATATTTTTAAATAATAAATAAATAATGGCTGAATATGAAAATCCTGAGTATGATAAGGATGATTATGATAAAGAAGCAGAAACATCTTTTACAGATGAAGAAGAGTTTCAGAGAACATTAAATAGTCAGTTTGCTGATTTGAATGATTTAACTGGTGATGATAGGAAAACTCTGCTTGATAGCATAGGTCAAAAAATGATAGATAGATTTTACGAAAGGAATGAGGAACCTAAACGTAAAATCAAAGGTTTGACTCTCAAGAGTGATGGTTTTGGAAGACCAATGTTATATGTTAAAGATGAAGGTGGAAAGGATATTGCATTAACATATTATCGTTCCAATGCACCAGATGAAATAGCAACATTTTTATCATTTAATACTTTGCAAAGGAAATATGGTGTTGATTTTGTTAGGAATGTATTAGGTGTAGATGATTTTAAACCATCTGCTACAAGACTTAAAGAAGGTAGAGCTGAGTTTACAACTTTAATAGAGAGAGAAAACCAGTTGAGAGAGACACAATCTGATTTATTATCAGAAAAATTCAAGAATCTTGATAATGATGTATCATCACAACAAGAAGCACAAGAACTATTAGAAACTGCAAATAATGCAGAAACATCTGTGAAAACATTAGAGACATCATTCATTGAAAGTGTTAGTAGTGAAGCAGGAACACAAACAGATTGGACAAAAAGAGAGATTGATGGAATAGCAAATGCAATGACAACAGTCAAAGAAGAGATAGCAAATGAATTGGCTAAACTAAATGAAACAAATAAAGACTTAGCAAAAGAAAATACAAAATTAGAACAAGCTAAAGCAGACAATGATGGATTTCAAATAGAAAGCGTGAGTAGTCGAATCAAAGTGTTAGAAAGTGAGAGAAGTGCAAGATTGGAAGTTATTAATGTTAATAAAGAAAAACTACGTAGTCAGGTAAATAGAATCAAAGAGACTATAAACAAAGTATTAAAAGAAGACACTACATTGGGTGAAAGAATTAGAACATTATTCAGAGAACAAGGCATTACAATTGTTAGTGTTTTAACTGCTTTTGGAATGATTATTGCTGTTATTGTAGAAGCTGTTATTCCTACTGGTGGTGGTACTACTTCAACCCCTCCTTCTCCACCAAAAGGTGGTGTTAAAGATTGGGTTAAGAAACAATTATCAAATCTTGGTAAATTACTTTCTACCCTTGCAGGAAAAGTAGCTTCTACAATACCAGGTATTATTGGTTCTATTGTGTCTTGGTTGTTGTCTTCTGCGGGTAAAGTTTTTAATTGGTTTGGAGAACATCTATGGGCATTAGTTGTATTGGTTGCTGGATTATTATATGCATCTGTCAGAGAGTTTATAAGAAAAAAAAGAACTTAATAAATTTCATACATAATTAATAGTCCAATTGCAATACTACCAACTATTAATGCTGTTTTGTTGTCTTCGTGTTGTATTGCTTCTTTCTTTTCAACGGGTTCTGGTAGAGATTTGATTTTTGTTTCCTGATGTTTTGGTTCTGGTAGAAATTTATTTGTTTTTGTTTCCTGATGTTTTGGTTCTGGTAGAGATTTCTTTGTTGGTGTGCCTTGTATAGTTGCAGGTTGTGTAGTAGGTGCAACAGGTTTAACATTTACATCACTATTGAAACCAAGTGTTTGATTTTCTGTTGCAATTACAATTTTATTATTATATCCAGCGATAGTGCCAATTTGTAAAATCATATCACTGGGAGACATATATAATCCAATACCATAAACAAAATCTACTTTACTTCTTGCATATTTGAGTGTGTTTTGATATCTTTGTATTTGACTTGGTAAATCAACTGGACTATTAATAGCGTCTTCAATGTTAGCAAGAAATTGTTTCTGAGCATCAAATCCTGTGCCTATTTTTAGTATTTCTACACGTGTTTGAGATTGTGCTCCTAATAGAGCCCATACAAACATTCTAATACTTTCGTTAATTCGTTCAATACCTGTTTTTGTTAATCCTTTTGATTTGTCTAATATAAACATTGTCCAGGCGTCACTTATATCTACTGTATGTTCTATTTTATCATTTGGATTAAAGAATGGACCTTCACTTCGATGTTCTTGTCTATATTTTCCACTTGGTTTAAAATATTGTGTGTAACTCCCTAGACCACTGCATTTAGAACTACTTTCCAGTTTTTGCCTCCAATCCGTGCTAGGTGAAACATTGAATTCATTGCATAACTTTTGATAGGTTGCTTTGTCGTATGGGTTTTTGTAATAACAAAATGATTCATCTGTTGGTAAAGGTGTTTTAAGTTCTTTCAAAATACGAGCAATACAATAATAAACATGAAATGTATATACTGTTTTAGTTAGTCCTGAAGTGTTTTGCAAATGGTCTTGATAACTTACACCACATCCTGCAGTGGCACACCAAACAGCAAAATTTAATTGACATTGCCACCAGTCAAATGATGAATGAAGCCATGTATTCCACGGTTCATTGGTGTGTAATGTTGGATTTTGATAGTTTTGAAATAAGTCGGGAAACGTTACTGGAAAATGGTCGCCTTTGTTAACATAAATCGTTTGTTTTATAAGTTCAATATTCTTTTCGGTATATTTAGTATTGGGGTTATATGATGCATTGGGATTGTACTTGAATTCTTTAGGTATCATTTTTATTATTGATTATATATAAAAAATAAAAATGTATCATACAATTTCGAATATTGACAAGACAATAAACTTGCAACAATACATTGATAACAGAGATGGGAATAAACGTATTGGTTTGAAATCTATAACATTTGGTGTTGGATGGTATAATGTTGTTGATGAATATTTGCAGAAGACTGGAGAGAGACCTCATAAGATTATAGATGGTTATTATAGTTTCCAACAAATAGCAGATTTATTTCAAAGTAATAATATTACATTATCTGTAAATGAAACAAATGGAATTGCTTCTTTAATTACACCGGATGAATTGAAGATAAGCAAGGGCTTAAAACAAATGTTGGGGTTTGGAAATAAGCGAAAGTTTGCTGTTAATGAAACTCATTATGGTGAGACTGTAGATTTTGCTGTTTATAAATCATTGTATGTTCATTTGGAACAGATTAATACTTCAAATAATTATTTAGATGGTATGCCGAGTACTGTGTTGGCTGTTGTTCCAGTGGAAAATAAAGAGTTTGGAGAGATAACAACAGTGAGATTTGAGCATCCAGAATATAAGTGTTTGGTGAATGATGCTATAGCAGAATTGAAATTAGAAATCAGGGATGAAAATAACAACAAGGTAATTAATCATCTACCAATTAATTGCGTTTTGGAAATTATATAATTATAATAAAAAAATGAGTATATTTGGTGCTAAGAGAAAACACGTAGATGCATTGGGGCTGAAACAAGAAATATTTAATATGAGAAGTCAAGCATTTACACAAATAAATACATTGAATGATAGACATACAGGACTTCAAGATAGATTTCGGGATATGTATGTCAATCATCGATTATTATATAATAAGGTTGATAATATGTCAGACAGAAAATTGATAAGCATTTGTGCGGAGAGTAAAGGTTCCTTACAGAAGAATGAAGTGTTTGGCTTTGGAAATGGTGGTAGAGAAGTAGGTGTTGGATATGTGATGAACTTTCCTGGCCAGATAATAGGTGTTGGACTGTCGAGTAAAAGAACAAAAGGCGATGTGTCTGTGGCGATTGCAATTAATGGAAATCCACAAGCAGGATATGATATATCATTGAATAATATTTTAAGAAAACACGATAACTTTGCTACACCGTTAAAGGTTGAGGCTGGTGATGCAATTGATTTTGTTTGTCAGACTAATAATGCTACATGTGTTAATACTGTGGCTTCGATGATAATTGAATTATTTATTGAATAAAAAAAATATATGTTATCAAGAAAAAAATGAAACAACCTAATGCACCGCTATATCCAGAGTTGCCTATTGAAGATGGGCAAAATTATAGATTACAGAAGATATCTGAGATAGAGAAGACGTTAATTAATGAGAGAGATGTGAGAAAAGCATTATACAAAAAATACAAACGTGGAATAAATATTACTGATGGAGTTGATACTGGTTTGATATCAACAAGTGTTATTTTGGCAGGTGTTGGATTAACTGTTCCAATTATGTTGCCTTTAGAGATTGGTGCTGTTGTGTGTGGGAGTTTGGGTGTGTGTGTTAAACTAATTAGGCGTAAAATGACTTCAAAAGCACAGAAACATTATGAGATTAAAACTATTGCTGATAGTAAGTTGAATAGTATAAAGGATTTGATTTCTAAGGCTTTGACAGACGGACAGATATCTGAGAATGAATTTAAACTTGTGTTGGATGAGTTGGACAAATATAATAAACTCAAAGACAATATACATTCAAAACAAACAGGATTGAGTGAAAGTGAGAGAAAGGAACTTATTGAGGAAGGCAAGGCTCAAGCAAAGAATGAAATGAAAAAAAAGATAGAAAATGCTTGATTTTATTCAATAAAATTACAATAGTAAATGACCCACCACCAAAATATGAAAGTTAATATTTTTTTTTTGCTTCACTTCCGACCTACAATGTTATAAGAATGTGCATTTTGTATGTTGAAACATATGTACAAAGTTTGGTGGTAATTAGTTGAACCAATGTTATTTTACAACAATTCAAAGACTTGCAGGAAATTCCAAAATGATGCTAGAACTTTGAAATTTTGTGATAATATGTATATATACAACCCAAATACATATGCAAAATCTGAGACTAATCGGTTGATGGGATTCCACTTTTAGGAAGACTCAAAGACTTTCAGAAATTCCAAAAGTTGTCATAGGAACTTGGAATTTTAATATGTTATACAGCCTTAAAGTATTGTTATGTGTGCAAAATCTGGTGGTCATTGGATTATGTAAAGGCACTTTCAGGAGGGGTTAAAGTTTTTGCCCCAAAGTGGAATTTTCAAAATTCTTTTTAATATGTTTCTATATAGTGTCTATCCGCGACTTTTGTCGGAGCAGATTTTTAATATCACCTCTAATTATTGTTATCTGAACACTGACTGAGACGCATCACACCTTGTGATAAGGGTTTATCAGTTGTTGACCTATGCGATATCATCTGAATGATACAAAGTGCACATGATACGCCCCTTTTTGTGATGGCGGAAAAAGAGACAATTGTGTTAAAGAATTGTGCGATTATCTGGATAAAGTACTTCCTAAGGACGAATTTATAGAAAAGTGGAAACAAAATTATGAAAGTGAATTCTTCAAAAAGCGACCCATCTTGAAGAGAACCCGCAGTGTTATAAAAAGTGAACTAAAAGACCGCTTGTTAGAATCATACTCCGAAAATTATGAAGACAAGAGTTTCCAAAACTACAACATTGTTCGATAGAAGTGGGAACTGTTATAAAACATATGAAAACCATAAAAGAAATTTGCAAAGAATTAGGATGGAATCAATAAATTCGGTAAGTAATTGCTTGCATAATCATTAACATATAGCAAAACTTTATTGGCGATTATACGATAGTCATCAACAAATTATTGTCATACTACAATATATTTGTAAATTAAATGCACCATTAACCGGGTCAAAGATAATTATGCTGTAAGCAATTTGACCTATATATCAGTGATTGTTTATAGCAATACTTTATTGGTGATAATACTGTAATCATCAACAAATTATTGTCATATTAAACCTTATAAGGAAGAGATAAAGAGATTGAATATGATAGAGTGTTAGGCGTAATCTTCAATCGATTGTTTCAACAAATAGTGATAACATACTGTGAATAGGATAGAGTGTTAGTTGTTGTTCTGCGGTGCAGAATATATGTGGTATGACGTGTCTATAGTGTGTTAGTTGCTGTTCTGCGGTAAAATATATATGTGTCTATATATATATAGATAGTGCCGTTTTTTGGGGTAATTTGTGAGCGTAGAGAACAAATTACCTCAAAAACGGCACTATCTATATATATGATGGCTTCTTCAGAAGCCATCTGATCTGGATCTACACTGTTTCCAAAGATAGGGGTTGTCGTGAACAGCAGGATAAAGGTTAAAACCAACCAAAAACTAAGACTAACCAGTGCTTCAGCTGAAGTGCACGACCCGCCGTATGCTTTTAGCTCTATGAGTGTTACCATATATGGGTATGGCGGCCATTTTGGTCATGTGACCTGGACCTAAAACGGTTCCCCCAATAAATGTGCCTTATCGTAAGGAGCAAAAATATATCTTATACTTTAGTACTATATTCTGAACCCTTGCAGGATAAAATGCATTCTCACTTTTCCATTACAAAAGCATATGTGTCAAAGTTTGACCTAGGCACAAAGAAGGTCAAGGTCAACCAAGGGTCACCATTTTAGCAATTTATGATGGGCCTACGTCCCAGATGCTATTTATCAAGTTTCGTGGAAATCTGCCCAGTGGTTCTGGAGAAGACTATTTTTGAAGGGTTTTTAGCTCACCTGTCACGTAGTGACAAGGTGAGCTTTTGGGATCACTTTTCGTCCGTCGTCAGTGCGTGTGTGTGTGTGTGTGTGTGTGCGTAAACTTTTTCTTCAAATGACATCTCCTCCTAAACCGCGGATCGGATTTTGACCAAACTTCACAGCAATGATCCTTAGGTGGTCCCCTTTCAAAATTGTTCAAATGGTTCCGGTCCATTGCACATCTGGGTCACAGGAGCTAAAAATAGATTTTTTAAAATAAAACTTTAAAAATCTTCTTCTATGAAATCGCAAGGCCCAGGTCTTCGATATTTGGTATAAAGCTTCATCTAGTGGACCTCTACCAAGATTGTTCAAATTATAGGCCTGGGGGCCAAAATGCCCCCGCCCCGGGGGCCTTTGGTTTTACATAGGCTTATATAGGGAAAATCATTAAAAAATCTTCTTCTCTGAAACCACAAGGCCCAGGTCTTTAATATTTGGTGTGAAGCTTTACCTGGTGGACCTCTACTAAGATTGTTCAAATTATAGCCTTGGGGCCAAAAATGCCCCCGCCCCGGGGGCCTTTGGTTTTACATAGACTTATACAGGGAAAATCTTTAAAAATCTTCTTCTCTGAAACTGCAAGGCCCAAGTCTTTGATATTTGGTGTGAAGCTTCTTCTAGTGGACCTCTATCAAGATTGTTCAAATTATAGCCCTGGGGCCAAAAATGCCCCTGCCCCGAGGGCCTTTGGTTTTACATAGGCTTATATAGGGAAAATCTTTAAAAATCTTCTTCTCTGAAACCACAAGGCCCAGGTCTTTGATATTTGGTATGAAGCTTCATCTAGTGGACCTCTACCAAGATTGTTCAAATTATAGCCCTAGGGCCAAAAATGCCCCCGCCCCTGGGCCCTTTGGTTTTACATAGGCTTATATAGGGAAAATATTTAAAAATCTTCTTCTCTGAAACCACAGGGCCCAGGTCTTTAATATTTGGTATGAAGCTTCATCTAGTGGACCTCTACCAAGATTGTTCAGATTATAGCCCTGGGGCCAAAAATGCCCCCGCCCCGGGGGCCTTTGGTTTTACATAGGCTTAAATAGGGAAAATCTTTAAAAATCTTCTTCTCTGAAACTGCAAGGCCCAAGTCTTTGATATTTGGTGTGAAGCTTCATCTAGTGGACTTCTATGAAGATTATTCAGATTATAGCCCTGGGGCCAAAAATGCCCCTGCCCCGAGGGCCTTTGGTTTTACATAGGCTTATATAGGGAAAATCTTTAAAAATCTTCTCCTCTGAAACCACAAGGCCCAGGTCTTTGATATTTGGTATGAAGCTTCATCTAGTGGACCTCTACCAAGATTGTTCAAATTATAGCCCCAGGACGAAAAATGACCCCGCTCGGGGGCCTTTGGTTTTACATAGGCTTATGTAGGGAAACTTTTTAAAAATCTTCTTCTCTGAAACCACAAGGCCCAGGTCTTTGATATTTGGTATGAAGCTTCATCTAGTCGACCTCTACCAAGATTGTTCAAATTATAGCCCTGGGGCCAAAAATGCCCCCGCCCCTGGGGCCTTTGGTTTTACTTAGGCTCATGTTGGGAAAATCTTTAAAAATCTTCTTCTCTGAAACCACAAGGCTCATGTCTTTGATATTTGGTGTGAAGCAACATCTAGTGGACTGCTATCAAGATTGTTCAAATTAAAGCCCTAGGGCCAAAAATGCCCCCGCCCCGGGGCCCTTTGGTTTTACATGGGCTTATATAGGGAAAATCTTTAAAAATCTTCTATGAAACCCCAAGGCCCAGGTCTTCAATATTTACTAGGAAGCTACATCCAGCAGAATTCTACCAAGAGTGTTCAAATTTTTAGCCCTGGAGTCATAATTTGCCCTGCCCCCAGGCCCACATGATTTACATAGACTTACATAGGGAAACCTATAAAATCTTTTTCCCTGACTATCTAGGCCTAGGTGTTTGATATGAGGCTACATCTGGTGGACCTCTACTAAGATTGTTCAGATTATAGCCCTAATGGGAAGAAACTGGTCCTGCCCTGGGGCCCACATGTTTTACATAGACTTCTGTTAGAAATACCTTTAAAATTGTTCTCAGAAATCACAGGGCTCAGGTCTTTGATATTTGGTGTGAAGCTTCATCTTGTGGACCTCTACCAAGGTTGTTCAAATTAAAGCCCAGGGGCTAAAATGGTCCTGCCTGAGGCCCACTTGTTACACTATGGATCAGGTGAGCGAACCCAGGGCCCTCTGGGCCCTCTTGTGTTTTATATTAGGATCACTTTTTGTCTGTCATCCGTGCGTAAACAATTTCTTCAAACGACATCTCCTCCTAAACCACTGATCGGATTTTGACCAAACTTCACAGGAATGATCCTTAGGTGGACCCCTTTCAAAGTTCTTCAAATGGTTCTGGTTCGTTGCACATATAGGTCACAGGAGCCAAAAATAGATTTTTTCACCGAAAACTTAAAAAATCTTATTCACTTAAACCGCAAAGCCCTGGTCTTTGATTTTTGGTATGAAGCTTCATCTAGTGGACCCTACCAAGATTGTTCAAATTATAGTGCTGGGGCCAAAAATGCCCCTGCCCCGGGGCCCTTTGGTTTTACTTGGGCTTATATAGGAAAATCTTCAAAAATCTTCTTCTGAAACCACAAGGCCCAGGTCTTTGATTTTTGGTATGAAGCTTCATCTAGTGGACCTCTACCAATATTGTTCAAATTATGGTGCTGGGGCCAAAAATGCCCCTCCCCGGGGCCCTTTGGTTTTACATAGGCTTATATAGGGAAAATCTGTAAAAATTTTCTTGTCTGAAACCGCAAGGCCCAGGTCTTTGATATTTGGTCTGAAGCTTCATCTAGTGGACCCCTACCAAGATTGTTCAAATTATAGTGCTGGGGCCAAAAATGCCCCCGCCCTGGGGCCCTTTGGTTTAACATGGGCTTATATAGGGAAAATCTTTAAAAATCTTCTTCTCTGAAACTGCAAGGCCCAGGTCTTTGCTATTTGGTATGAAGTTTCATCTAGTGGACCCCTACCAAGATTGTTCAAATTATAGTGCTGGGGCCAAAAATGCCCCCACCCCGATCCTTTTGGTTTTACTTAGGCTTATGTGGGGAAAATCTTTAAAAATCTTCTTCTCTGAAACTGCAAGGCCCAGATCTTTGATATTTGGTATGAAGCCTCATCTTGTGGACCTCTACCAAGATTGTTCAAATTATACCCTTGGGGACAAAAATGCCCCCCCCCCCCCCCTCCGATGCCCTTTGGTTTTACATAGACTTATATAGGGAATATCTTGAAAAAGCTTCTTCTCTGAAACCACAAGCCACAAGGCCTAGGTCTTTGATATTTGGTATGGAGCTTCAGCTTGTGGTCCTCTACCAAGATTGTTCAAATTATAGCCCTGAGGCCAAAAATGTCCCTGCCTCGGGGCCCTTTGGTTTTACATAGACTTATGTAGGGAAAATCTTCAAAAATTTTCTTCTGTGAAACCACAAGGCCTAGTTCTTTGATATTTGGTGTGAGATTTCATCTAGTGGACCTCTATCAAGATTGTTCAAATTATAGTGCTGGGGCCAAAAAGGCCCCCTCCCAGAGACCCTTTGGTTTTACATAGACTTATATAGGGAAATCTTTAAAAATCTTCTTCTCTGAAACTGTAAGGCCCAGATCTTTGATATTTGGTATGAAGCCTCATCTTGTGGACCTCTACCAAGATTGTTCAAATTATACCCTTGGGGACAAAAATGCCCCCCCCCCCCCCCCCCCCTCCGATGCCCTTTGGTTTTACATAGACTTATATAGGGAATATCTTGAAAAAGCTTCTTCTCTGAAACCACAAGCCACAAGGCCTAGGTCTTTGATATTTGGTATGGAGCTTCAGCTTGTGGTCCTCTACCAAGATTGTTCAAATTATAGCCCTGAGGCCAAAAATGTCCCTGCCTCGGGGCCCTTTGGTTTTACATAGACTTATGTAGGGAAAATCTTCAAAAATTTTCTTCTGTGAAACCACAAGGCCTAGTTCTTTGATATTTGGTGTGAGATTTCATCTAGTGGACCTCTATCAAGATTGTTCAAATTATAGTGCTGGGGCCAAAAAGGCCCCCTCCCAGAGACCCTTTGGTTTTACATAGACTTATATAGGGAAATCTTTAAAAATCTTCTTCTCTGAAACTGTAAGGCCCATGTCTTTGATATTTGGTATGGAGCTTCATCTAGTGGACAGTTATAGTCTTTGTTGATATTTGGTATGAAGCTTCACCTTTTTAGACCTCCCTCAACATTATGCACATTATAACCTTTGGGTCAATAATGGCCCTCCCCGGGGCCCACTTGTTACTCTATGGATCAGGTGAGCGATCCAGGGCCATCATGGCCCTCTTGTTATATATGGCTTGGCAGCCATTTTGGTCATGTAACCTGGACCCCATGAGCAAATTTTGGTTTCCCCCATCCCATAGAGGCTCCATATGAAATTTGACTTCAATCGGCCCATCGGTTTCCGAGGAGAAGCAGTTCGAAAATTTTCACATTTTTCGCCTCGGCGAGGCTATACTAAATGCAATGTAATATTTCGCAAATTCATTGGTTAGATCTCATTGATATCTATTAGTATTCCAAAAATTGTTTAAATATTCCAAGCGGTTTAGTCACTATCACCAATTTTCACAAACGGGTTACGGACACACAGACAGACTGACAGAATGACATGGTGATTTTAGGGCACTCTTAGAAAATCAACCGACTTCAGTCGGTCGCTTTTTCTGCGGGTCGTGCAATTCTGCTTTAAAAAGCTTATTTTGAAGGCTCACTACCAGGGCTTTATCTTTGTGTTTTCTGCCCCCAGTGGCCTCTGTTCAGGGACCACGTTTGGAACTGTTCAAAAGTGGTCTTAAAGACCACTTTTAAACAGTCCCAAAGATGGTCTTAATATAGGAATTTTACTGGTAAAATTCACAAAGTCCCCATGTGGGAATGACATATTTCCCTCTGAAAAAATGCTAGTTTATATCGCATGGTCACATGCTAACAAGATGGTGTGACATCAACAATTATAAGCGACCAGATACTTTGATGCTGTTTCTGTCATTTTAGAATTGTTTGTCTTCGTCTTGATGTCATTGACATTTGCCTTTATTAGCCTGATTACATCCTGGTGTAGCTTTAACCTTTTAATCTCTGTTCCTTTATATTGGCACTATATTTATTCACAGCAGGTTTCATGTAAGAATTAAAGTTAGCAGTTTGCGCCCTCGCCCATCAGGGCCTGGAGAAATATATTGGGCTGCACAGTGCTTCTGCACAGAGCTGGAACCGACGGAACTTGAGTACTGGTAAACGGCTCAGGTTTAAGCCTGCCAGGGAAAAGTGATGCAAGTCGGACCGCACCTTAAACCCTAGCGGTTTCTATGGGCGGTAGGGCTTGAGATGTCATTTCATCTCAATGTCGGGTAAAAGTCCCACAAAATCGGAAGCAACGTCTCCAAAATGACCTTAATAGTGTTGACAGGGACGTAAAACCTCAACTCAAACAAACAAATAAAGTTAGCAGTTCAAGACAACAGCTAACTTTGCAAGCAGTTTAGATCCAGATCAGATGGCTTCTGACTGATCAGGATCTACACTGTTTGACATTCAGTTTGTGAATTTGTAGGAATAAATTACATCAAGTAATCTGATGGGTTAACCCTTGTCCTGCTGAACCCGGATATGCCTTTTCTTTGAAACAATGTAGATCCAGATCAGATGGCTTCTAAAGAAGCCATCTGATCAGGATCTACATTGTTTGTCATTCAGGTTGTGAATTTGTTGTAATAATTTGCATCAAGCAATCTGATTGGTTGATAATCGGTAGTGGGTGTGGCATATATGAATATTCAGCAGAACAAGGGTTAATACTTAGAAACGGGTGTTGCGGAAGTATTTATTCAGCAGGATAAGGGTTTCACTAATTGCTCTCTTTGCAGTACTCAGCCGGGGCCCAGTTATTCAAATACAGTAAAATTCATATATTAACCCTTATCTTGCTGAATATTCAATTTTGCCACACCCATTTCTGTCTATCAACCAATCAAATTACTTGATGTAATTTATTGCTACAAATTCATAAACTGAATACCAAACAGTGTAGATCCTGATCCGATGGCTTCTTCAGAAGCCATCTGATCTGGATCTACACTGTTTCCAAAGATATGGGTTGTCGTGAACAGCAGGATAAGAGTTAAGACCATCTAAATTTGAGACTAAATCTGCTTTTAAAAGCTTATTGAGAAGGTTCCTGCATTTTCCTCACCTAGTTCTTTAAAAAGACCACCTTTGGGACTGTTCAAAAGTGGTCTTCAAGACCACTTTTGAACAGTTCCAAAGGTGGTCTTAATATAGAAATTTTACTGTAGTTAACCCGTTTCCTGCTGAATAAATTATTTAGCCACACCCATTTCTGACTAACAGCCAATCTGGTTATTTAATATTGCATATTCGCCCTAATTGCAGCACATGCTCCTCTTAGCGCAAACCAAAGCTACTTTTGAAAAGGAAATGCATAAGGGCACACTTTACAGTAACCTCCCCTTGAAGCTCTCACAGTAAATCTACAAAAACTTTAACCGTTATTTCTTCAACAGTGAATCATGCAATGCTTAAGTATTCTTTTCCATCCCATTAAATATCAGTAGGCGTCATCTCGAAAGCTATTGTTTTCGTATCAAGTGTGCAATAATTAGGTAGATTTTTCACCATGATTTTTTGACACAATTTTGAAAAAACTAAGGGCACGGTGCAGTAATTAGGGCAAATATGGTAATGTATTCAATCCAAATATGCAAACTGAATGACAAACAATATAGATCCTGATCAGATGACCCTTCACAAACAAGATTTATTGAGTTATAACAAAATTTGTGCACTTTTTGGCCTTAAAACAAGCTAAGATTTTCAAAAAAGCTAATTTGTGTTGCACCTACTGACCTTCAGTTGCCTATCCAAAATGTCAAGCCATTTTAAGCAGAAAATTGAAATCCAATTTTTTCAACCATAACTAAATTTAGTTCATTTTTCTGCCTGATTAAGTGTCTAACAGTACTTTTAACCCATTTTTGATGAGAAATGTCAAAACTGGACACTGGAAAATAGTGCCAGCCCAGATCATATGCTGCTGAATTGCGTCAGACAGATAACTCAGCGGTCATTGCTTGCATAGAGTTCAGCCATGTTTTAAAATTTAAAATACATGTAGATTTAACCCTTTTGTACCAAATGGAATCTTCCTCCTTATATGGAAGGAGTCCATATCAAAATTAAGGGATGTCAGGTTGTGTTTTCTTCAAAAGAAAATGGCTTAACTTTTCGCTAACAGTGTAGGCCCTGATCAGATGCCGCATTCTGCGGCGTCTGATCTGGGCCTGAACTGTTTATCAACTACCCGTTTTGGGATTCTGGTACAAAATGGGTTAAATAAATAATGGAATCTAATACAGTGGAAAAGTTCATGAATGGATGGAATGGGTAAAAGAACTGGCCTTGAACAGGCTGTTCATCTTATAATAGCATTAGCCATGGGACCCTTGAAACTGTATACAAAACAGATTGCATTTAACAATCCAATACCAGAATTGGACATTTTATACCCAATCCAGACATTTTATGCCAGAAATTGATTTCAGAGCTTTAATGCATAGTGAAATTGGTTTCATGTTAATGAAACAAAAAAAAAAAAAAAAAAAAGGAGAACAATTTTGTAAAATGCTTTTGTCCTATTCCTTTTATCATCTCAGTAACAATCTGTTTACCCATTGTTTACTGAGTGGACTCTCCCAATGCCAGATGTTGGACATGTCCATTTGTCATATAAGGGGACTGTCAGGCCTATTTTTAGCTCACCATCACGTAGTGACGAGGTGAGCTTTTGGGATCACTTTTTGTCCGTCGTCCGTCGTGCGTCCGTCCGTACGTGCGTAAACAATTTCTTCAAACAACATCTCCTCCGAAACCACTGATCGGATTTCGACCAAACTTCACAGGAGTGATCCTTAGGTGGTCCCCTTTCAAAGTTGTTCAAATGGTTCCGGTCCGTTGCACATCTAGGTCACAGGAGCCAAAAATAAATTTTTTTCACCGAAAACTTAAAAATCTTCTTCTCTGAAACCACAAGGCCCAGGTCTTTGATATTTGGTATGTAGCTTCATCTAGTGGACCCCTACCAAGATTGTTCAAATAATAGTGCTGGGGCCAAAAATGCCCCCACTCCGGGGCCCTTTGGTTTTACATAGGCTTATATAGGAAAAATCTTTAAAAATCTTCTTCTCTGAAACCACAAGGCCCAGGACTTTGATATTTGGTATTAAGCTTCATCTAGTGGACCCCTACCAAGATTGTTCAAATTATAGTGCCGGGGCAAAAAATGCCCCAGCCCCGGGGCCCTTTGGTTTTACATAGGCTTATATAGGGAAAATCTTTAAAAATCTTATTCTCTGAAACCACAAGGCCCAGGACTTTGATATTTGGTATGAAGCTTCATCTAATGGACCTCTACCAAGATTGTTCAAATTATAGCCCTTGGGCCAAAAATGCCCCCGCTCCGAGGCCCTTTGGTTTTCAATATACTAAAATAGGGAAAATGTTTAAAACTCTACTTCTCTGAAACCACAAGGCCTAGGTCTTTTATATTTGGTATGAAGCTCCATCTGAAGGACCCCGTACAAGATTATTCAAATTATTGTGCTGAGGCCAAAAATGTCACCGCCCCGGGGCCCTTTGGTTTTACATAGGCTTATTCTCTCTATCTAGAGATTCTCTCTATCTTGCTTGTAATGTCAGAAATGCATTTTTCACTTCTAAAGAGCATAAGAATTATACACTTTGGTCATGTCAGAAAGTGTGTGATGCCCTCACCTTTCTACTTGACAATATTTATATTAGATTCGGTACTAAGTTATTTAGACAAATTGTGGGTATTCCGATGGGTACTAATTGCGCACCTCTTGTGGCTGATCTGTTCTTGTATTGTTATGAAAGAGACTTCATTTTGTCGCTTTCCATTGATAACCAATCTGAAATTATTGAAGCTTTTAGCTCTACTTCTAGATATTTAGATGATTTATTAAATATTGATAATACCTATTTTGATGGTTTGATCAGTCAGATTTACCCCCTAGAACTTCAGTTAAATAAAGCAAATTCTTCTGATACCGAGGCCCCGTTTTTGGATTTACATCTATCTATTGTAGATGGATTTGTTTCGTGCAAAATTTATGATAAACGCGATGACTTTGATTTTGAGATTGTAAATTTTCCATTTTTGGATGGTGATGTTCCTCGTGCGCCATCCTATGGCGTTTATATTTCGCAATTAATTCGATTTGCTAGAGTGTGTAGTCATGTAACTGACTTCAACACTCGTAATAAATTATTAACGGCTAAACTCCTTAATCAGGGTTATCGGTACCATAAACTACGCAAAGCCTTTTCAAAATTTTATAGATGCCATTCTGATTTAATTTCAAAATTCAATATTGGAATTAAATCTCTTCTGCAACAAGGTCTATCGGAACCCGAATTTTATGGTGACTTAGTATATAAATTCAGAAAAATATATAACCACAATGACTTCAGCACCCAATTTCGTAAAATCGTTCTGCGATATAAAAAGATTGGGTACAACATGGATATTATACGACAGACTGCTTGCATGGTAGTTAACCCAATCACGGTTGGCAACTTTGCTTCCCTCTTTAATTGCACGCCGGGGGTCAGGCCTCAGATTCTATGACGGCTCCAACGTAAAGGCTTATTGAAAATTAGAGAGATAATGTCGGTTGGTGCCTGATGCTCTGTCTCTGGTCGGGCTCATCGGAGTCTAACTGTTGGTTTTCTTTTGCTCCAGCATTTCAGTGGTTTCTTGCTGTCGAGTCCTCACCGTTGTCTCACCTCTGTGGTTCTTTGATTTTTGTGTTCACGGAGATGTTGCACTGATGAGTTAGGAGGCCTTCATGCAGACTGAACAAATTATTTGTCTAAATCGCGACGGAAGTAAGGGCGAGGATTGTGGCCACGTAAAATCGATTTAAGCCCCCCAGTGGAAATCTTCCACTGACCGTTCCAAGGCGGCTCTTCTGTGGCGATTTATTTATGTTGTTGTTTGTTACTTACTGTGTGTATCACTTGTGTCTTTTGGTTTCGGATGGCCATATGGCCATTTTGTGGGAAAGTAACTGTCCTTATGGCCTTCCTTTGTTTAGGTTTCCATTATGGTCTGGTTGCTTAATGTTTGTATTTCTTTCCCTTTGGTGTCTTTTATGGCTGGAGTAAGTTAATTGTATCAATTCCTGATCTTTGTTTTAGTTCTACTTTATATAGGGAAAATCTTTAAAAATCTTCTTCAATGAAACAGCAAGGCCCAGGACTTTGATATTTGGTATGAAGCTTTATCTAGTGAATCCCTAACAAGATTGTTCAAATTATAGTGCTGGGGCAAAAAATGCCCCCACCCCAGGGCCTTTTGGTTTTACATAGGCTTATATAGGGAAAATCTTTAAAAATCTTCTTCTCTGAAACCACAAGGCCCAGGACTTTGATATTTGGTATGTAGCTTCATCTAATGGACCTCTACCAAGATTGTTCAAATTATAGCCCTTGGGCTAAAAATGCCCCCACTCCGGGGCCCTTTGGTTTTACATAGACTTATATAGGGAAAATCTTTAAAAATCTTCTTCTCTGAAACCACAAGGCCTAGGTCTTTTATATTTGGTATGAAGCTTCTTCTAAAGGACCCCTACCAAAATTATTCAAATTATAGTGCTGGGGCCAAAAATGCCCCTGCCCCAGGGCCTTTTGGTTTTACATAGGCTTATAGGGAAAATCTTTCAAAATCTTCTTCTCTGAAACCACAAGGCCCAGGACTTTGATATTTGGTATGAAGCTTCATCTAATGGACCTCTACCAAAATTGTTCAAATTATAGCCCTTGGGCCAAAAATGCCCCCACTCCGAGGCCCTTTGGTTTTACATAGACTAAAATAGGGAAAATCTTTAAAACTCTACTTCTCTGAAACCACAAGGCCTAGGTCTTTTATATTTGGTATGAAGCTCCATCTGAAGGACCCCTAACAAGATTATTTTACATAGACTAAAATAGGGAAAATCTTTAAAAATCTTCTTCTCTGAAAACAGAAGGCCTTTGTCTTTTATATTTGGTATGAAGCTTCTTCTAAAGGACCCCTACCAAAATTATTCAAATTATAGTGCTGGGGCCAAAAATGTCCCCACCCCGAGGCCCTTTGGGTTTACATAGGCTTATATAGGAAAAATCTTTAAAAATCTTCTTCTCTGAAACCGCAAGGCCCAGGACTTTGTTATTTGGTATTAAGCTTCATCTAATGGACCTCTACCAAGATTGTTCAAATTATAGCCCTGGGGCCAAAAATGCCCCCACTCTGGGGCCCTCTGGTTTTACATAGACTAATATAGGGAAAATCTTTAAAAATCTTCTTCTGAAACCACAAGGCCTGGGTCTTTGATATTTGGTATGAAGCTGCATCTAGTTGACCTCTATCGAGATTGTTCAAATTATAGTTTTACATAGACTTATATAGGGAAATCTTCAACAATCTTCTTCTCTGAAACTGCAAGGCCCAGGCCTTTGATATTTGGTATGGAGCTTTATCTAGTAGACTTCTACCAAGATTGTTCAAATTATAGCCCTGGGGCCACAAATGCCCCCACCCCAGGGCCCTTTGGTTTTACATAGATTCATATAGCCGCAGGGCCATTTGGTTTTGCATAGGCTTATGTAGGGAATATCTTTAAAAAAACCTTCTTCTCTGAAACCCGCAAGGCCCAGGTCTTTGATAATTGTGTAGCTTCATCTAGTAGACCTTTGCCAAGATTGTTCAAATTATAGCCTTTGTTGATATTTGGTATGAAGCTTCACCTTTTTAGACCTCCCTCAACATAATGCACATTATAATCCTGGGGTCGATAATGGCCCTCCCCGGGGCCCACTTTTTACTCTATGGATCAGGTGAGCGATCCAGGGCCATCATGGCCCTCTTGTTCAGTTTTAGCTCCAGGGCAGCTTATGCCATGGCTTGTTGTCCATCATCCGTCCGTCATTAACTTTTTACATTTTCGACATCTCTCGAACTGGAAGTCAGATTAAGCTGATACCTGGTGGGAGGCATCCTGGCACATGGAGATTCAGATAAGCTAAAATGGTTCTGTTTGAAGGCTGCATCTTGAAATTCTACAAACGACATCTCCTCCCAAACGAACTGAAACTTGATGGGAGGCAGCAAGGTGACATGGAGATTCAGATGAACATAGTATTGATATCACATTATTATTAGTACAAATAATTATATTTATTTTATGTTGAAGAGTTTGACAAAAATTGGGCTTTGAAGTCTCATATGGGACCGGAAGTGGTCTGATGTAAAATAATCCCCCTGACCTTGGTTAAGATGATGTTTGGTTAGGATTACAGTTAAATTTCGCTATTAAGACCATCTAAAATTAACCCTTCTCTTGCTGAATATTTAGTTAAGCCACACCTATTTCTGACTTTGAAGCAATCAGATTTCTTCATGTAATTTATTCCTACAAATTCATAAACTGAATGTCTAACAGTGTAGATCCAGATCAGATGGCTTCTGAAGAAGCCATCTGATCAGGATCTACACTGTTTCCAAAGATAGGGGTTGTCGTGAACAGCAAGATAAGGGTTAAGACTAATTCTATTTAAAAAAAATTATTAAGAAGGGTTCAATTATTCTTTCGGTGAATTTCTTGCACACAATATCCTCTGGTCGGGAACCGCCTATGGGACTGTTCAAAAGTGGTCTTCAAGACCACTTTTGAACAGTCCCAAAGGTGGTCTTAATATAGGAATTTTACTGCATTTGTAAAAAGATGCCTTCCCTTTATGGGTAAACCCTAAAAATTTAAAGCAGGAAAATGCCTGCCAAAAAAGGGAAGTTTTAACAAATTTGGTACATTTCTTCCTTTTTGTCAAACTCCACATTTAGTGTTAGACTGAGCACTCAGATCAACTGCATCTGATCCCTCCAGTGGTTATATGACAACTAAACATTTAAATATGGTACTAAATGGGTTAATGCCTGGCCCATGGAATTGTTCATCAAGCTGCAGAGAGGTCACAGAAGTCATCTTCCTTCATCCTGCATAGAGTCCAAAAGATGCAAATGGGGTGGTAAACAGTGTAGACCCTGATCAGACTGCTCCCTCAGGAGCAGTCTGATCTGGATCTGCACTGTATGCTTGGGCTTATCTGTTCCAAAGATTGGGATAATAAATGTAATCCTGTTATTGGATGATGTCAAATAACCTTTTTTGTACCAAATGGAATCTTCCACCTTATATATAGCAGGAGGCCATTTCAAAATTTAGGGGTGTCAGGTTGTGTTTTATTCCAAATTGATTTGGAAAATGGCTGAACATTCAGCCAACAGTGGAGGCCCTGATGAGACGCCGTGTTCTGCCGCGTCTGACCTGGGCCTGCACTATTTGCCAACTACCCGCTTTGGGGTTTCGGTACTAAATGGGTTAACCATCAGCTTAACCAATAATCAAATAATTTGAGCTCACAAGTACATAAATGGGCTCTCCCGAAGAATTTAAATTTTGAATGCAAGGATATCTCCACATTCTGAGTCGAAACAAGCAATAAAAAAAATAGGTCACCGAGTTCGTTTAGGTGCCAGAACAGCACGAAAACCAGGATCTTTTGTGTAGAAAGCAATGGGAATCCAACGAAAATTGCCGAATTTTAAAGTTTTAATGCCAATAGCATTTAAACTGGCCCATAGAATTTTTCTAATAATAACTGATATTTTGTGTTGTATTTATTGTTGATTAGAATGAGGTGAAAAAAGTCTTTGACTACCAATTTTTGGAGCTGTAGCTGCATAAAGAAGAATAGAGTGTCTGTAATTTTTACGCGTTTTAACTTAATTTAAAAAACAACGTTTCAGATGTGTAATGTCAGCGTTCCGAAGTCTAACATAAAGATCGATCATAACATAATTTCTTGGACATCATCATTAGCAAATTCATGTACATATTTATATGCAATATATACATACAGTAGAACTTTGATGGCTCGAACACCGATGGCTCGAACACCGATGGCTTGTTTACCATGGCTGAGTGGAACCCGTTCTTGAGCCCCTAGGGAAGTCCTCTACATAAGAATTGGTGTGAGATCATTTAGATATTCGTCTTTTATACTGCAAATGTATGCTGTGTGTACTCATTAGAATCGCCCCGATGAGGCAATTCTAATGAGTACATACACCATCCATTTTCATTACAGAACACCGAAAATATGTCCAAAAGTACCTCGTTATACCTCCTGGCAGTAACCCACAGTGGCCCGAACTACCCGTCTCGAACAGATTTTCGTGGTCCCAAAGGTGTTCGAGCCAATGAAGTTTGACTGTATATACAATATAGCATTCATTTTCTAGTGGCTAATTATGGCATTTCTTGTATGTTATGTTGGGGTAATTTGTGGTAATACTTTTAACACAAACAAACATAGATTCTGGTGCCTGTGAGTAAGGTAGACAACTCGTATTAATCGTTTTAGGAAAACTAAGCAAACTAGCAGTTAGTCTAGATTACTGGTTCTGTTAAAGGTAGATTTTGTTTCAGTGCTGTCAATGCCATGGATTTGATCTGTTACATGTATATAAACCGACACAAGTAGTTGCCGGGGGAACGCAAATTCTTCCGTAAGATTTTCTTGTCCTTTTATGAAGACTATGAAATAGATTGTGGAAGAATGCTAAATGATTTGAGTTATTGATGGTGCATACTATATAACATTTTTTATAAGGCAGTTCATTTTATATTCATTTGCAAGATTTCAGTAAATGGCTTGCAGTTGTGAACTGTCATATGCATTGTCACGCATACGGCACACATAAATAAATTGCATCAGGTTTTTGCAATAAAAACTGGAGACTTTTATCATTCAACCAGCATTGCATTGAAAATAATGACGTGTTCAATGAAGACGTTTGTTTGCAATCCAATGACGTGCAGGACAATGCGCGTTAAGTTTTGCAGTGACGTTATTTACATATTCTTGACCTTAATCTATCTTTAAATCATGTTATATCCAGGACTGGGCGATCATGAACATTGTAATAAAGAGGTTGTGGTGTATTTGCAAATTCTATGATTATAGAAGAGAATTGTTACTCAGTGGGAGCTAAATTCTTTCAGAGTAGACCCCTTTTGTAGAACAGTCACAGAGTTCATCTCCCTTCATCCTGCATGGAGTCCAAAAGATGCAAACAGAGAGGCAAACTGTGTAGACCCTGATCAGACTGCTCCTTTAGGAGCAGTCTGATCTGGTTCTGCACTGTTTGCTTAAGGCCTATCTGTTCCATTACCATATTCCTCCCATTTAGCGCCCCTGCTCCTATAAGTACACCCTCACTGTTTTTCAAAGAATTAAATAATAAGCGCCCCTTCTGCTAGGGAAAAAAAATATTTTTGCTTATAAAGTAAAGATTCGCCGTATTACTATCTGTTGTAAATCTTATCAGGCAAGGTATCTATCAAAGAGGGTCTGTGTTGACCATTTGGTACTTTACGTCAGGATTCCACCATATTCTAATGGAAAACTACCACGTGTAATGGGTTTTAAACTCTCCGTACTGGTAAGATTTTGTCTCTAATAAGCGCCCCCACTTTTTAGCTCACCTGTCACGTAGTGACAAGGTGAGCTTTTGTGATCACTTTTTGTCCGTCGTGCGTGCCTGCGTCCGTGCGTGCGTCCGTGCGTCCGTAAACAATTTCAAATAAGTACATCTCTAATACCCCATGGTCAATCTTGATCAAATTTCATGAGAAGCATCATCAGGTAGGGGGAAAGGCTGCATAGGGTTTTTGGGCTGATCAGATTGGAATTCTGGTTGCCATGGCAACATATAGCTCCCATAGACTTACAATGGGAAAAAATTAAAATATCTTCTTCTCTGAAACCACAGGGTCCAGAGCTAAGATATTTAGCATGTATTAACGGCCAGTGATCACCTTCATAATTCCTGCCAATCATGCCCCTGGGGTCCAAATTGGCCACGCCCCAGGGCCCCTTCGCTCCCATAGACTCATAATGGAACAAAAAGCTTCAAAAATCTTCTTCTCGGAAACCACAGGGCCAAAAGCTTAGATATTTAGCATGTAGCAATGGCAAGTGGTCACCTACATAATTCCTGCCAATCATGCCCCTGGGGTCCAAACGGGCCACGCCCTGGGGCCCTTTAGCTCCTATAGACTCATAATGGAAAAAGGCTTCAAAAATCTTCTTCTCTGAAACCACAGGGCCCAGAGCTGAGATATTTGGCATGTAGCAACTGCAAGTGGTCACCTACATAATTCCTGCCAATCATGCCCCTGGGGTCCAAAAGGGCCACGCCCTGGGGCCCCTTAGCTCCTATAGACTCATAATGGAAAAAAAAGCTTCAAAAATCTTCTTCTGAAACCACAGGGCCCAGAGCTCATGCAGATATTTAGCATGTAGCAACGAAAAGTGGTCACCTACATAAATCCTGCCAATCATGGCCTTGGGGTCCAAATGGGCCCACCCCGGGGCCCCTTAGCTCCCATAGACTCATATTGTAAAAAAGCTTCAAAAATCTTCTTCTCGGAAACCACAGGGCCCAGAGCTTAGATATTTAGCATGTAGCAACGGCAAGTGGTCACCTACATAATTCCTGCCAATCATGCCCCTGGGGTCCAAACAGGCCACGCCCTTGGGCCCTTTAGCTCCTATAGACTCATAATGGAAAAAAGCTTCAAAAATCTTCTTCTCTGAAACAACAGGTCCCAGAGCTGAGATATTTGGCATGAAGCAACGGCAAGTGGTCACCTACATAATTCCTGCCAATAATGCCCCTGGGTTCTAAATTGGCCACACACCGGGGCCCCTTTGCTCCCATAGACTCATAATGGAAAAAAGCTTCAAAAATCTTCTTCTCTGAAACCACAGGGCCCAGAGCTTAGATATTTAGCATGTAGCAATGGCCAGTGGTCACCTACATAATTCCTGCCAATCATGCCCCTGGGTTCCAAATGGGCGATGCCCCGGGGCCCCTTCGCTCCCATAGACTCATATTGGAACAAAAAGCTTCAAAAATCTTCTTGTCTGAAACCACAGGGCCCAGAGCTTAGATATTTAGCATGTAGCAACGGCAAGTGGACACCTACATAATTCCTGCCAATCATGCCCCTGGGTTCCAAACGAGCCACCCCCCGGGGCCTCTTAGCTCCTATAGACTCATATTGGGAAAAAGCTTCAAAAAGCTTCTTCTCTGAAACCACAGGGCCCAGAGCTGAGATATTTAGCATGTAGCAATGGCAAGTGGTCACCTGCCTAAATCCAGCCCCTGGGGTCCAAATATGCCACACCCGGGGCCCCTTAGCCCCCATAGACTCATAATGGAAAAAAAGCTTCAAAAATCTTCTTCTCAGAAACCACAGGGCCCACGGCTTTGATATTTAGCATGTAGAAACGGCAATTGGTCACCTACATAATTCCTGCCAATCATGCCCCTGGGTTCCAAATGGGCCAAGCCCCGGGGCCCCTTTGCTCCCATAGACTCATAATGGAAAAAAGCCTCAAAAGTCTTCTTCTCTGAAACCACAGGGCCCAGAGCTTAGATATTTAGCACGTAGCAACCGCAAGTGGTCACCTACATAATTCCTGCCAATCATGCCCCTGGGGTCCAAACGGGCCACGCCTCGGGGCCCCTTAGCTCCTTTAGACTTATAATGGAAAAAAAGCTTAAAAAATCTTCTTCTCTGATACCACAGGGCCCAGAGCTTAGATATTTAGCATGTAGCAACGGCAAGTGGTCACCTACATAAATCCTGCCAATCATGGCCCTGAGGTCCAAATGGGCTAGCTCCGGGGCCCCTTAGCTCCCATAGACTCATAATGGAAAAAAGCTTCAAAAATCTTCTTCTCTGAAACCACAGGGCCCAGAGCTTACATATTTAGCATGTAGCAACGGCAAGTGGTCACCTACACAATTCCTGCCAATCCTGCCCCTGGGGTCCAAATGGGCCACACCCCAGGGCCCCTTAGCTCCCATAGACTCATAATGGAAAAAAAGTTTCAAAAATCTTCTTCTCTGAAACCACAGGGCCCAGAGCTAAGATATTTAGCATGTAGCAACAGCAAGTGGTCACCTACATAATTCCTGCCAATCATGCCCCTGGATTTCAAATGGGCCACACCATGGGGCCCCTTTGCTCCCATAGACTCATAATGGAAAAAGCTTCAAAAATCTTCTTCTCAGAAACCACAGGGCCAAGAGCTTAGATATTTAGCACGTAGCAACGCAGGCTTACACTAAGCAGCATGTTCAGGTCCAGGTGGACGAGGAGATCATCTTCACCAATAAACCTGTGGACAAGACAGTCTTAGAAAAACAGAATGCTGGACAAACAAACATGAACGAAAGTGATGAAAGTGTTAATACACTGCAGTACTCATATTCTCTTCTTGATGGACAGCTTAAAAAGACAGCTTCGTCAGAGAGTGAGACTATGAATTCCTCACCTGGTGAATTATCAAAGTCTCTCTTTTCAGTAACATCAAGTCCAATGAGAGACAAAGCCCATAATACAATTGTTGATAGGTTTAATGGCATATTATACCATGAATATCAATTTAATGGACAGATTAGTATTGTGTTCTCATCAGATGACTTATATAATGGCTTTATTAAAGCTATTGATAAAGTACTCCATGCCAAGAAAATTAGTGAGGTGAAGTCTAATTACACTACTCATGTCAGGGGAAAAGGATGTACCCTGATTACAGACAGTGATCACTGCTCAGTTTCTGCTTCTGGACAAGGAAGCAAACTATGGAGAGAAATGATTTTCCCTAGAATGGCCATACATCTGTATAAACAATTTACCAAGGATATTGATAGTGAGATCAGTATGGAAGCATCACAAAGTTTCAGTATGACCTCAACGCCAAGCACTAGTATGACTACTAAAACTTTATTTTTGTTTGTTTGATTTGAGGTTTAACGTCCCCGTCAACACTGTAAAGGTCATTTTGGAGACGTTGCTTCCATTTTGTGGGACTTTTACCCGACATTGAGATGAAATGACATCTCAAGCCCTGTCGCCCAATGAAACCAATAGGGTTTATTAGCATGGACGGTCCGCCTCGCACCGCGGTTCCTGGACAGGCTTAGATCCTCTAAGCGGTTTACCAGTACTAGTGTTGCGGGCCGGATTCAGCTCTGCGTGGAAGCATCATGCAGCCCATATATTTCTTCAAGCCCCGATGGGCGGGGGCTGTACTAAAACTTTATCACCCAGTGTTACACCTGTCACTGTTAAACCAGGACTACAGCGAAGAATAGTGCATAACAAACTGTCACTTTCGGAACTAAACAATTACATGGCAGAGCTGACAGAAATAAGTAAAGGCTTGCAGAACCAGCTTAAAATGGTGCACTCTAAAATCGATGAACTTCTTGATAGATCTACACAGTGCACGTTACGACCCAAAGCTGGCCATTTATCGGTCTCTACAATCTCAGATGACACTTTTATAACTCTGAGTGAAACAAATGACAATAATGATATGGACATAGCTGGCAGTGGAAACGATTCTAGTGTTATAATGCATGGACCTGAGAAATCTAAGTCAGATAAGAATAAAGCGGCGGTGACACTTAAACCAACAGATAAGTGTGACAAAAGCAAAACAAAGGACAAACGTGACAAACAAAATTCAAGGGAAACAAATCAAAGTGACAAACAAAACTCTAAGCCTTCTCAGAAACATGAACCCTCTCCAGCAAGCAGGCATAACAAACAATCAACTGAACGGACACTTTTGATTGGAGATTCTATTCTGTCAGGAGTAAACAAAAAGGGACTACGAAAAGGCGTTGAATGCAAATCTGTAGCAGGGGCCACAAGTGACACCATTCTGGATACAATAGAGATTTTTGACATCAGCAAATTTGACAATATTGTAGTATATGTCGGTGGAAACGATATGTCAGGCGAAACAGTGATTTCACATTTTGAACAACAGTTTGGAAAACTGATTTCGCGTGTTCGAAAGAAAAACCCAAATTGCCAAATTTTCCTCAGCAATATGTGCCTAAGAGGGGATGTTGATGTTACTGAAATCAACGATGTCATCAGGGAGTTATGTCAAGCTCATAAAGTCACCATTATTAACTCAAATGCTGACTTCTATGATAAGAAAAAGAGACTAAGAAATCATTTCTACAAACCCTGGGACAATATACACCTCTCCAGATCAGGGACTAGGAGATTACTGGGATCGTTTGAGCGACACATTAACATCGTTGAGAGCTTTGAAAACTGTGTATATCTACCTAGAACACAGCTATACCAAGGAAAGCCCTTCGACAGGATACCATCAAACCATTCTAACTATTATGGGACCCGGAATAAACGACATCAAAATACAAACTTTCAATCTGCTGGAAGTGGTGCTTCTGATAGTGGTGCACAAACACGTTGCTTAAAATGTGGCATGACTAATCATGAAACTTTTTATTGCAAGCACAAGACTCTGGTACAATGTCACAAATGTAAATTGTATGGACATAAAGACTCGACTGGCTTGTGCTACAATATACATTTGATCTGTTGCTTAATATATGTGTAGACTGTAACCAAAATGCATGCATCTGCAAACCATCAGAGTCATTTCAAGTTCAAAACTTGACAGGAATGGAAACTGTATCAAAACCTGATTTAAATGCAGCTCAACCAGTGCCATTTGCTGTCAATATTATTAGTGACCACTCTAGACCAAGCCAGTCTGTTAGAGTTATTAATTCTTTACAACCATCGTTTACAAATGCAGACTACAGCAACTCACCAAGCCCGTTTCAAGTCCAACAGCCAACCAATAATCAGTTGTCAAACAATAATGCTAGTGTCTCAGAACACAATAATGTTTTTTCCACTGAGGACAATTTTGTTACATATATTAATGACCCTCAAACTGAAGACAGCAGAACCAGTATAAAAGATAATTCTTCATATTTAACCCTATTACTGTTAAAAAATCCCTTCATTTTGCATCGCTTAATGTCTGTGGACTGAAACGCAAAGTACTGTTCCCAGAATTTTCGGATTTGGTTAATAAATACGATCTGTTCTGTGTTTGCGAAACTAAGCTTGATAAGTATGATGTTATCAATTTAGCTGGATATGATTTCATTTCACAATGCAGAAAGCAAAAATATATCCGTAAAAGTGGAGGTATAGGTGTTTTTGTTAAACAATCACTGTCATCATTTGTATCCTTTGTTGAATCTGACTCTGACTATGTCTTATGGCTGTGTATTAGCAAAAAGGCCTTTAACACTGATGAAGATATTTATGTAGGGGCTATTTATATCCCACCTTGTGACTCAAGGTTTTACAACTGATGAAATTGAACAATTTTATGTTGAAATCACTAATATGTGTGTCTTAAACAAATTCGTTTTACTAATGGGTGACTTTAATGCCAGAACTCATAATAAACAAGATTTTCTTGACGAAGATGAATTTTTCCGGCACCAGTTTGATTTTGATGAAGATTTAATTGAACATTTCCAGAGCTCCATATTACTTGATCAGTGTAACTTACCAAAAAATCGCACATCCCAAGATAAAATAATAAATAACTAAGGGAACATGCTCATTGATCTATGCAGATTAAATAACTTATTTATACTTAATGGTAGATGTGGTTCTGACAAAAATATTGGTGCTATGACATTACGCAATCAGTCTGTTATTGATTACTCAATAATTTCTCATCAAGCACTAAAACTTGTCAATACGTTCAGTATAATAGAACTTGACTCTTTATTTTCGGATGGTCATTCCTTGATAAAAACTACACTTTCTTTCACAAAGAAAATCGCACAAACTGCAACTGTGAGAAACCAGATGCAGAGAACTAAACCTAAGCTTCCAGAAGATAAAAAAGGTGCTATTTGTTCAAAATTTGGACCAATCAAAAATATATGAATTACATAATGCCATAATTGATGCAAAAAATAATTTGAACACAGTAAATTTAGACAAGATAAATAATATATGTCATCACTTTTCAGAAATATTCAAAGAGTCAGCCCAGTTATGCATTAATAATAACTCAAGCCTGAAACATAAAAAGGGTAAAAAGGCCTGGTTTGGGGTACAGTTTGAAAAGGCCCGAAAACAGTATCATCATGCAAAATCAAAACATTATAAATATCCTTCATCTTCAACGAAACTTAACCTAAGAAAAGCAAGCAAAACATATAAGAAAAAGATGAATTATTTCATTAATAAACATATTAAAACAACACAAAATAAATTAAGGAGCCTGAAAAATAAAAGCCCCAAGGAATATTGGAAGGTAATAAATAGTATTGATAATAAAAAAACTGACAGCAAGATTGAGCTCGATACTCTTTATACCTTTTTCAAAGACCTTAACAAGCAGCCAGATATTGATGATAATAACTATGAATATAATATAGACATTTCTATTGACGATGATAATGAGATTTTAAACTCACCAATATCTGACAGTGAAATTTTAAAATGTATTAAATCCCTAAAAAATAATAAAGCATGTGCAAATGATGAGATAATCAATGAATATATTAAGAGCACATCTCATTATGCTTCCATTATACACCTCCTTTTTTAATTTGTTACTGGATACCGGCCATATACCTGAAGATTGGCTTGAAGGCATCATCATACCAATTTACAAAAAGAAAGGGGATCCTCTACATCCAGAAAATTACCGCCCTATAACAATCCTTAGTTGTTTTGGAAAGCTCTTCACTGCAGTATTAAATCTAAGATTAAATAATTTTTTAAACGAGTATCACATATTAGAAGAAAATCAGGCAGGCTTCAGGGCAGGATACTCAACTTATGACCACATATTCACTCTTCATGCAATCATTGAAATTCTGAAAGCTAAAAAATTAAAACTGTTTTGTTCATTCGTAGACTTCAGTAAAGCATTTGACTCTGCTGGAGAGTGGGGTTGTGGTCAAAACTGTTGAAGAATAATGTTAATGGCAAGTTTTTCCGCATTGTTTTTAATATGTATAAGGGAATTAAATCTTGTTTATCTTTCAGTGGGAATCAGTCAAGTTTCTTCCCTTGTCTGCGTGGGGTGCGACAAGGGGAAAATTTGTCACCGGTCTTATTTGCTTTATTTTTGAATGACTTAGAAACATTTATGCAGTCTAACAATTGCTCTGACATTAACCTGAAATTTGACTTAGATAATGTATATATTTACCTTCGACTTTTTGTACTGTTGTATGCCGATGACACTGTCATTTTTGGTGTAGATGAAGCCAGTTTCCAGAAGAATTTAGACATGTTTTATGAATATGCTAAAAGGTGGCAACTTGATATAAATTATAACAAGACTAAAATTTTGATATTTGGTACCCGTAATGATGACCGCTTTGATTTTAAAATGGGCACCAATAAAATATCAGTATGTCAAGAATTCAAATATTTGGGGGTATTTTTCACAAAGAGTAGAAGTTTTTGTAAAGCCAAAAAGCATAATTACGATCAAGCCAAAAAAGCCATGCATCTTTTATATAAAAGAATACGAAACCTTAATCTTCCTATTGACTTACAACTACAGCTTTTCGAACACACTATTTTACCAATCGCTCTCTATGGATGTGAGATCTGGGCATATGAAAATACAGATATTATTGAAAAACTCCAAAACGAATTCCTCAGGTATATCACAAATACAAGAAAGTCCACCCCAGCTTATATGTTACATGCAGAAGTTGGCTTCAAGGCTATTGATATTAAAATAAAAACCCGAATGATTGGCTTTTGGCTGAACATAGTAAACAGTAAGGAAACTAAACTAACAAAATTATTATACAAGTTTCTTCTCGGCGAATATAATAGTGGCATTTATCAGCATAAATGGATCCACTGTATAAAAGAAATCCTAATAAGTGTAGGGCGTGCTGATCTTTTACATAAAGAAGTCATTGAAAACCCCAAATTGATCAAAATGCAAATTTCAAAAACTTTGTCTGACCTATACATTCAACAGTGGCATACAAAAGTATCGTCACCCTCCAAAGGAAAAACTTATAAACTTTTCAAACATGATGTTAATTTTGAAAATTATTTAACCTTATTAACTAAAAAACACTACTCTACATTACTTAAGTTCAGATTAAGTAACCATAGGCTCCCAGTTGAGACTGGTCGCTGGGAAAACATTCCTTTGGAAGAAAGAAAGTGTACCCTTTGTGAGAAAAATGACATTGGTGATGAATTTCACTATCTTTTTGTATGCAATCATTTCAAATCAGAGCGGAAAAAGTTTTTACCCTCATATTTTAACAAATGCCCCAATATTATTAAATTCAAGGAGCTATTGTCTACAGAAGATAAAAATCTTCTCATCAAATTATCTTGCTTTACAGAAATCATAATGAAGAAATTTTCAAATTCTAACTAAGTTTTCTGTAATTTATCACTACATGCCCCTGTTATTATTATATTTCTCTCTCATTTTTTTTTTTTTTTTTTTAAAGAACTTCACATTAACAGGTCTATGTGAACTGTGATCAAGACCCCAACAACCCCAACTTATGTAGGAGGGAGTGGTATTTTCAGGGGTATACATTATTTTTTTCCTGTACCTGTTATGGGTGTAGAGTGTGGCTTGCTTGTAGAAATACCTAAATGTGATAATTCTAGTGGGATCCACAGGTCCTTTTTACTATTTTGCATAGGCCTGGTAATGTGATGTATTTGTTTCACTTTCATTGTTGTATTTGCTTGTTTACATCACGGGTACATGCCTATAAAATTTTGAACCCCACTTTTATTATATAGCAAAACTGGGTTTAGAGAGGTACACATTATTTTTCCTATTTCTGCCCAGGGGCATGGGTTGTGGGAGCCTGTTTGGAACCGCCTCAATGAGGGGGGCCTAGCAGGTACCAGCGATTTGTGTTTTGGGTGGGATTTGAGGAACATTAAAATTTCTATATGAAAATTTCTCCTTCTTTGGTGGTAAGATTCTCAATACATTTGTATAGGCATGTTTTAGTGATGAAATATGTCTGTTTATCACATGTCACCTGTTTGTATCTTATGCTCTTACGCCACCTGCGAGTGGCCTGAGTTTAACTTCAATAAAGTTATGTTCTGTTCTGTTCTGTTCCGCAAGTGGTCACCTACATAATTCCTGCCAATCATGCCCCTGGGGTCCAAACGGGCCACGCCCCGGGGCCCCTAAGCTCCTTTAGACTTATAATGGAAAAAAAGCTTAAAAAATCTTCTTCTCTGATACCACAGGGCCCAGAGCTTAGATATTTAGCATTTAGCAACGGCAAGTGGTCACCTACATAATTCCTGCCAATCATGGCCCTGGGGTCTAAACAGGTGAGCGATATAGGGCCATTGGGCCCTCTTCTTCAAATATTTTAAGCGCCCGTGACGTTGAATGGGAGGAATACTGTACTTGGAATCATTAATGTAATCCTGTTATTGGCTGATGCTTAAAGTAATTACTGGTTCCGATGCTAATCTATCTAATACCCAAGCTGATTATACTTCATTAGTTTGATCAGATGATATTTTTCAAAGATTTCTTGGATTTTCAAAGGTCATAATGTTTGTATAAACAAATTCTCCTCCAGTTCAGAGAGTTCAAACCCAACATTACGAAAACACGCCTATACAAATACATGTACCGTATTCGCCCTAATTACCACACCGTGCGCTTAGTTTTTTCATAATCGTGTCATAAAATCATGGTGAAAAATCTACCTAATTAGCGCACACTTGATATGAAAACAATAGCTTCTGAGATGATGCATACTGCTATTTAATGGGGCAGAAAAAGATACTTACGCATTAAGAAATAATGGTAAGTTTTTATAGATTTACTATGAGAGCTTAAAGGGGAGATTACTGTAAAGTGTGCGCTTACGCATTTCCTTTTCAAAAATAGCTTTGGTGTGCGCTTATAGGAGCATGTGCGGTAATTAGGGCGAATACGGTAATTTTTTTCGCCGAAAAAATGAAGATTTTATGATGAAAAATTGTGATGGTTCAAAATATAGATTGTGGGTACACGTTAGAACCGCCTCATTGAGGCGGTTCTAATGAGTACCCACAATCTATACTTTAGAGCAGAAATAAGAAAAATAAGGTTTACCCTTGTAGACCCCAGTTTTATTATAGTGCAGTTTATATTTTACTTTTGGTCCTTTGAGATCAGCGTGAATATTCTGAGAAATCGGAACTAAATTATTGGTTTAGACTCATATTCTAGACAGATTTTTAATTATTTGGACCCCATTTTGATTTATATCAGTCTTTGAATTGGCTGCCTATTCGAAATTTGCAAAATTGCAGTATGTTTCCTCTGGCTTTCTTTGCCGGATCATTACAGGATCACTGATGAGGCTTTATTAGCCGAAACTACGTAGTATGACCCATCTTTCTTATGAATGTTTTCATTGCTCTTAAAGGAACTCATTTTTGATTTTTATTCAAGAGGTCAAAATTAAATAGGCGTGTTTTTGTGATGCTTGAAAAACCTCCATGGCCTTGTTGATAATATAGGACTAAGGATAGGGATATAATGGATATAGGGCCATAAAACCAAATTCAAAATCAAACTTTTGGACCCTGCATGAATTATCAACTTTTCATTTTATTCACATTGCACAGACATGTTAACTAAGCTTGTCTTTGCAAAATGTACTCTTGTGAACTTAGTTCTGTTTGGAGTTTAATGGCCCAGTCAACCCTATCAAGGTCATTTCAAGATAGTTGATTTCCCTAATCACACTTTTCCTGGGCAGGCAAGTGGTCTACCATTACAGTGCACATTCTTTTGCCAGAAACTGACAACTCATCTTATTGACAGCATACTCACACTGGTAAAGGCAAGCACGCAGGGTAAGGAAATTTTTCTGCATAGGATAAGGAAGAAAATGGCGGAATCGGCATCTCATGTGCAGGTTTGTTGTTGTTCTAGATCTCGTGTTATAGTTACTAATCAATACGGCTTCTCACATTAGCTTTACGGAAGACACATATTCACAAATTTATCTTCGATGGTCCGAATTCGACAGTTACAGCCAGTCAAACGGAGAACCGGACACAGTGGAGCTACTCATGTAAAAAAGCGTTTCGTGTAAAATAATGAGATTTCATGGTTGAGTAGCTCCACTATCTCTGGTTCTCCGTTTGACTGGCTGTGTAACTGTCAAATTCGGACCATCGAAGATAAATTTGTGAATATGTGTCTTCCGTAAAGCTAATGTGAGCACTGTATTGATTAGTAACCATAACACGTGATAGTTTGTAATTAAGAATCACTTACTTTATTATATATATACTCTAGCAGAACCTACACACTCACAAAAACAGACATACACATGTAAACTGTTATGAACTATTTAAGATACATGAGATGTCAGTGAATGATCAGTGATTATGTTCATAATCATTTCAAATTTGTTTCACCATGCAGCAAGGAGTCAAAAAAAGCAGACAGTGTAGACAGGAGCAGTCTGATCTGGGTCTGCATTGTTTGCTTAGGCCTGTCTGTCCAAATACTTAGTATCTTAATGGTTAGTTACCAAAAAAAAAAAAAATCGCACTTTCTTCTGGCGACCGTGGAAAAAAACTTGTCATATTTTTCTGAAACTTGTTTCTTCCATTGCCTAATTGTTAGATATTTGATTTAACCCATTTTGTACTGGAAACCCCAAAACGGGTACCCTGGCAAATAGTGCAGGCCCAGATCAGATGCCGCAGAATGCGGCATCTGATCAAGGCCTACACTATTTGCAAAACGTTCAACCAGTTTCCAAATAGGTTTTGAAGAAAATGCAACCTGACACCCTTCAATTTTATAATGGAAACCTCATATATACCGGTAAGAAGGAAGATTCCATTTGGTACAAAAAGTGTTAAATCTTGAGGGTGATCTTTTATTCTGAAGTCTTTTAGTCTTGTCTAGAATCTTCCCCCAAAGCCTGTCATTGTGTTAAAAGCAAAGTGAATTCTGTTGTAAATAAAATAATTTTAGTCCGCACATGTGCAATCTCAGGACTTAGCTATCTTGTGAACCACGATGGTCACAGTCTCATCGGAGTCTTTGTTGTACATGTTTGCAGATACATGGTAGATGGAGCTGTTGGCAAAAAAGGGACAAATCTGGCCAAAATGAGAGATCAGACATGCACTTTAGAAAGATTGAGATAGATTGAGATCTTTGGGTAATGAAAGCATTTTTCCAGTGTGTGCTGAGTAGCTGAAAATAAATCAAGTCATCTTTTGTCCCGCTCTTTTGTCATGGCCTGTTCTATGTCAAGGTCAGATTTGGTTACTTAGATATTTTTATGGAAAAAAAAGGCAAAACAGTGGATTTTTTAGCTCACCAGAACCGCAGGCTCCGGGGGAGCTTATAGTATATAGGCAGTGATCCACCGTCCGTCGTCTGTGTCTGTCGTCCGCGTCGGCATCAAAATTTTCAAATGACTTCTCCGACGAAACTGCTAGGCCGATTTAAGTCAAATTTCATGTGGAGCATCTGTGCGATGGGAGAACAAAAGTTTGCTAGCAGGGTCAAGGTCACATGACCAAGCTGGCCTCCATGCCCATATAAGGTAAAAACCCTTAAGAAATCTTCTCCTGAACCAGTGGGCAGATTGTGATGAAACTTGGTATGTAGCATAGGAGACTCGGGCCCATCATAATTTGCTAAAATGATAACCCTCGGATGACCTTGACCCATTTTATGCCAAGGTCAAACTTGGTTACATAAACTTTTGTATGGGAAGTAGTCAAAACAGCATAATGTTTTTAAACTATTGCAGCCTGTGACCTGAAAATTAGAAAATGCAGTGGGCAAAATGTGCTTGTGAAACTACACTAGTTTTCAAGGTCAAGGCTATTCCCTGGCCTTGGCCCAAGGTCATTCATATATGAAAATTAAAAATTTGTTTTTTTGTTTACCCGAAACCACTTGGCCATTTGCAACCAAATTTTGTCTGAAAACTTTTTAGAACAAGGAAATGAAATTTAATTAATTTGAGTTTGGTCACATGACCAAGATGGCCTCTATGCCCATATAAGGTAAAAACCCTTATAAAATCTTCTCCTCCTGAACCAGTGGGCTGATTGTGATGAAACTTGGTATGTGGCATTGGGGACTCGGGGGCCCATCATAGTTTGCTAAAATGATAACCCTTGGACGACCTTGACCCAATTTATGGCAAGGTCAAATTTGGTCACAGAGACTTTTATATGGGAAAAAGTCAAAATAGCATATATTTTTAGCTCACCAGAGCCGTAGGGGAGCTTAAAGTATAGGCATTGGTCCGTCACCGTCTGCATCATCAACATTTTCAAACAACATCTCCTCTGAAACTACTTGGCTAATTGAAACCAAATTACATGTGGAGCCTCAATGGGAAGGTGGAACGAAAGTTTGTTTGGAAGGACTGGGTCACATGACCAATATGGCCGCCATGCCCATATATGGTAAAAACCTTTAAAAAATTTTCTTTTCAAGAACAGAATAGGCGATGATCTTGAAACTTAGTATACAGCATCAAGGACTTGGGCCCTACCAAGTTTGTTCAAATGATGACCTTTGGTTGACCTTGACCTGTTTTATGTCAAGGTCAAATTTGGTCACTTAGACATTTGTATGGAAAAACGGCAAAACAGTGGATTTTTTCTGACTGTATGTTAGCTAGTGGCATCAGAAATGGTATTTTCAACCAGCTGAATGGAAGTTTATCAGTTTCAAAGGTCAAGGTCATTTACCAAACTTTGTCCAGGACGGCTCAGATTCAGTATTTTTATTTTCTTCACTTAAACTACTCGGCCAATTGAAACCAAATTACATGTGGAGCCTCTATGGAATGAGGGAACGAAAGTTGGTTCGTGAGGACTGGGTCACATGACCAATATGGCCACCATGCCCATATATGGTAAAAACCTTTATAAAAATCTTCTTCTCAAGAACCGAATGGCCGATGATTTTGAAACTTGGTATGCAGCATCAGGGACTGGCTCTACCAAGTTTGTTCAAATGATGACCTTTGGTTGACCTTGACCTGTTTTACGTCAAGGTCAAATTTGGTCACTTAGACATTTGTATGGAAAAATGGCAAAGTAGTGGATATTTCTGATTGTCTGGTAGGCTGTGACATCAAAAATGATATTTACAGTTAGCTGAATGGAAGTTTATCAATTCCAAAGGTCAAGGTCATTACTGAACTTTGTCTTGGATGGCTCAGATTCAGTATTTTTATTATTAGAAGCCTCCGTGGTGCAGTGGTTACGCTACTCGCCTTGTAAACCAGGGATCGCAGGATCGATCCCGGGCTTCTTCAGACTTTTGGATGAGTCTTTAAACCGAGGTCCCGTCTTCATATGACCTTAGCTGTTGGTAAAACTAAAACTCACTCACTCACTCAGTATTTTTATCTTCTTCTTCAGTAAAAGAGCTGTGCTGATTGAAACCAAATTACATGAAAAGCCTCTATGGGGGTGAGGCAATTAAATATTATTTGTGGTATTGTTGTCACATGACCAGGATGGGCACCTTGCCTGTATATGGTATAAACCACATGACCTCTGGTGAGCGGTGTGGCACCGTGGGCCTCTTGTGTCTGATTCTATTGTAGCTTGTGGCATTCGAATTGATATTTTCAGCTGAAGGAAGCTTATCAATTTCAAAGGTTAAGGTCATTACTGACCTTTGTCTTGGATGGCTCAGATTCAGTATTTTTATCTTCTTGTCCACTTAAACTTCTGGGTTGAGTGAGTGATTGAGTGTTTGAGTTTTACGTATCACGAACAGGTAAGGTCATATGGAGACGGGACCGCAGTTTAAAGTCTGGAGAAGCCCAGGATCGATCCTGCGACCCTTGGTTTACAAGGGTAGTAGCTTGGTTGATTGAAACCATGAATTACGTATGGAGCCTCTATGGGAAGGGGGAACAAAAGTTTATTCATAAGGACTGGGTCACATGACCAGTATAGCCACCATGCCCATAGATGGTAAAAACATTAAAAAATATTCTCCTCCGGAACCCAATGACCAATGACCTTCAGAATTGGTATATAGCATTATGAGCTTGGGTCCTACCAAGTTTGTCCAGATGATGACCTTTGATTGACCTTGACCTGTTGTATGTCAAGGTCCTTGACCTGTTGTATGTCAAGGTCAGATTTGTTACATTTGTATGGAATAAAGGCAAAACAGTGGATTTTTCTGATTCTGTTGTAGCACATGGCATTAGAATTGATATTTGCAATCAGCTGAAGGAACCTTACCAATTTCAAAGGTCAAGGTCTTTTACTGGCCTTTGTCCTGGATGACTTAGATTCAGTATTTTTGTATAGATCTTCTCCACTAAAACTGCTGTGCTGATTGAAACCAAATTACATGAAGATCCTCCATGGGATGATCAGGCAATGAAAAGTTATTTGTGGGATTGTAGTCACATAACCAAGATAGGCGTCATGTCTGTATATGGTATAAACCACATGACCTCTGGTGAGCATAGTGGCCCATGGGCCTCTTGTTTTCTGGTGTATTATAAAAAAGCATTGAAATTAATAGCTTTGGCCTCTAAACTCCTGTGAGATGTTTTTAGTGTGAACACTTTGACCCTTTAACTCCCATGAGATGTTCGAAGTGTTAACACTTCATAAATAACCTCTTCAAGTCCATTATGGGATGAAATATAGTTGTCCTCTAACACTTCAAGTGTTTGGAACTGAAAAAAATGCCTGGGAAATACTTAACCCATTTTGTACCGTAAACCCCAAAATGGGTACCCTGGCAAACAGTGGAGGCCCAGATCAGACGCCGCAAAACGCGGTGTCTGATCAGGGCCTCCACTGTTTGCTAAAAGTTCAGTCATTTTCCAAATAAATTTTGATGAAACACACAACCTGATACCCCTAAATTTTGTAATGAACTCCTGCTATATAAAAAGAGGAAGATTCCATTTGGTACAAAAATGGTTAATCTCAGTATTAAATGCTCCTTATATGTATAGAATAAGGCTTAGTCACAGAAGAAGGCTTAGTCACCGTCGCAGGCCTCCATAACATCTGTGAATGGCTGCAGTGTATCCGGTGTATCCGTGGTGATGATGCAAAATAACAAACTTCAGTACAGCACTCACTAAATATGGGAACTTCTTTTTTTTCACAAAGTGCACCCTTCATGTTCTCTGATGAGTTTGTGTAATTAACGAACATACAGTCCAACCTATATTGAGCAAGTGCCTAAGGGTTAACCTGAATGTGCTTGCTTAAGACAGGTGCTTGCTTAATCCAGATGAAATTTAGACATTTGCCTTTTTGGAGAACTGAATGCCTGCTTGCTTAAGACAGGCTGCTTGCTTAATAGAGGTGGCCACTAGGACAGATTTTACTTTACATTCTATTAAAAAAAAAAAACAACACTTTTTGTGGAGAAAAGTGGAGTGTACAAATTAAGGATATAGGGTATACATCAATTTATTTATTCTTGCTTAAAATATATGTATTGTGGGTATGGTTAGAACAGTTTCAAGGAGGGAATTCTTATGTGCACTCGCGCACAACATAGAATGGGGGTACTCATTTGAACCACCTCTGATGACAAGGAGGCAGTTCCTATGGGCACCTACACAAAACAGATTGTGGGTATTCATTACAACCTTAAGAAGACAGTTCCTATGTGCACCCACACAAAAGATAGATTGTGTGTGCTAATTACAACTGCCTTAAGATGGCAGTTGATATGCGCACCCACACAAAAGATTGATTGTGTGTACTAATTACAACTGCCTTAAGGAGGCAGTTCATATGTGCACTCGAACAAAAGTTAGATTGTAGGCACTCATTACAACTGCCTCAATGAGGCAGTTCATATGTGCACCTACACAAAATATATATACAACTGCCTAAAGGGGCAGTTCATATGTGCACCCACACAAAAGATAGATTGTTGTCACATAATACTTATTAGAATCGCCTCAAGGAAGCAATTCTAACGAGCACTACAATCTAAGTTTGAAGCAGAAATAGGAAAAATGCAACACATTTTCATGATTTTTTAGCTCGCCTGTACGAAGTACATGGAGAGCTATTGTTGTCACCTCATTTGTGCGCGTGTGCGTTCCCGTCACACTGCGTTAAAGTTTTTCAAATGCTTATATCTCAGCAGTCACTCATCACAGAGCACTCATATTTGGAACTTAAGTACCTGGGAGGGTCTTCTGATGTTCAAAGACAGCAGACCCCTGGGTTCATGCCCCGGGGTGGGGCTAGGGGTTAAAATCTGGAACACCTCTGTAAAACTGTGTTAAAGTTTTTCAATTGCTTATATCTCAACAGACACTCATCACAAAGGATTCATATTTTACAAGTTGGATACCCGGGCTTGTCTTCTGAGATTCCAAGACAACACACCCCTGGGTTCATGCCTGGGAGGACGGATGGGGTGGGGCTAGGGGTCAAAATCTAGGACACCTTTGTAATTTGTTATATATGTTTCCAATATGCAAACAAGTTATAAACACAATTGGTTATATATCAGCCAACCATGTGACATTGGTTCAAGTGTAAAAGGGTGAAGGTCATGGTGACCTACATTTCACGGTCCAGTGATTTTGCCTTATATCTTGAAGACTATTTGTTGGAGAAATGTCATGCCTGGGATATTAGTACCATGTGACCCCATGATTGACCTCGAAATATATCTAGGTCACTGTGACCTATATTTCATGGTTCAGTGATTTTGCCTTATATCTTGAAGACTATTTTTTTGAGAAATGTCATACCTTGGATATTAGTGCCATGTGACCCCATGATTGACCTCAAAATATATCTAGGTCACTGTGACCTATATTTCATGGTTCAGTGACTTTGCCTATTATCTTGAATACTATTCAAAGCAGAAATGTCATACCTGGATTATTAGATCCATGTGACCCGATAATTGACCACCAAATATATCTAAGTCACTGTGACCTATATTTCATGGTTCAGTGATTTTGCCTATTATCTTGAATACTATTTGATGGAAAAAATGTCATACCTGGATTATTAGTTCCATGTGACCCCATGATTGACCTCAAAAGATATCTAGGTTAGTGTGACCTATATTTCATGGTTCACTGATTTTGCCTATTATCTTGAATATTATTTGATAAAGAAATGTCATACCTTGATTATTAGTTCCATGTGACCTGCTGATTGACCTCAAAATATATCTAGGTCAGTGTGACCTATATTTCATGGCTCAGTGATTTTGCCTATTATCTTGAAAATATTTTGATAACAAATGTTATACCTGGGATATTACTTCAATGCAACCAGATGATTGACCTCAAAATATAATTAGGTCAGTGTGACCTTTTTTTACATGGTTGAATGACTTTGACATATATCTTGAATACTATTGGATGGAGAAACTTCATATCTGAATATTCAATTCCATGTGACCAGATGATTGACATAGAAATATATCTAGGTCAGTGTGACCTATTTTCAAGGTTCAATGATTAGCCTTATAATTCAGACACAATTTGATTCTGAAATGTAATATCTGGAATATATGTTCCATGTGACCTGATGATTGCCCTTAAAATATATGTAGGTCAGTGTGATCTATATTTCATGGTTCAATAGTTTTACCATATATCTTGAAGGCGCAAAACAGGCGAGCTATGCTGTCATGCGACAGCTCTTGTTTTATTTTCACAGTCAATTAAGAGAGCATTATTGCACATGGGCATTGGCCCCTGCCCACTGGGGCTTGGAGAAATAGATTGAGCTGCATGCATGGTGCTTCCACGCAGAGCTGAAAGCAGCCACACAATAGTACTGCATAGTAAACAGCCTTCCCTGGCAAAGTGGTATGAGTAGGACCATCCATGCATTTGCATTGGGTGTCAAGTCTTAATTGAGATGTCATTTCATCTCACTACTGGATAAAAGTCCCATAATCTCCAAAGTAACCTATATAGTGTGGCGATGGACATTAAGCCTCAAAACAAACAAAAGTGTATGGGCGAGTTTATATAAAAGTATAGAAAGCATACAACAGAAGTCTTTGATCAACTGAGCCACTGGGTCTTTTGGTATATAAGAAATTTTTTACCCGATCTGGATCTACACTGTTGCGAAGGTAGGGTTTGTAGTGTTTAGCAGGATAATGGCTAAAATAGTGTTCCCGGAATGATGAGTGGGAACTATGTTGTCCTTGTGGGTGGGTGTGAAAGATTAATATTGAAACCAGTGCTTCAGCTGAAGTGCACGACCCGCCGGATGCTTTTAGCTTTATGAGTGTTACCATATATGGGTATGGCGGCCATTTTGGTCATGTGACCTGGACCTAAAACGGTTCCCCCAATAAATGCGCCTTATCGTAAGGAGCAAAAATATATCTTATACTTTAGTCCTGTATTCTGAATCGTTTACAGGATAAAATGCATTCTCACTTTTCTAATACAAAAGCATATGTGTAAAAGTTTGACCTAGGCACAAAGAAGGTCAAGGTCAACCCAGGGTCACCATTTTAGCAATTTATGATGGGCCTACATCCCAGATGCTATTTATCAAGTTTCGTGGAAGTCTGCCCAGTGGTGCTGGAGAAGACTATTTTTGAAGGGTTTTTTACCATATATGGCATGGCGGCCATTTTGGTAATGTGACCTGGACCCCATGAGCAAATTTTGGTTTCCCCCATCGCATAGAGGCTCCATATGAAATTTGACTTCAATCGGTCCAACGGTTTCCGAGGAGAAGCAGTTCGAAAATTTTCACATTTTTCGCCTCGGCGAGGCTATACTAAATGGAATGTAATATTTCGCAAGTTCATTGGTTAGATCTCATTGATATTCTATCAGTATGCGAAGATTGTTTAAATATTCCAAGCGGTTAAGTCACTATCACCAATTTTCACAAACGGGTTACGGACGGACAGACAGACAGACCATATATGGCTTGGCTGCCATTTTGGTCATGTGACCTGGACCCAATGAGCAAATTTTGGTTTCCCCCATCGCATAGAGGCTCCATATGAAATTTGACTTCAATCGGCCCAACAGTTTCCGAGGAGAAGCAGTTCGAAAATTTTCACATTTTTCGCCTCGGCGAGGCTATACTAAATGGAATGTAATATTTCGCAAGTTCATTGGTTAGATCTCATTGATATTCTATCAGTATGCGAAAATTGTTTAAATATTCCAAGTGGTTAAGTCACTATCACCAATTTTCACAAACGGGTTACGGACGGACAGACAGACAGACCATATATGGCTTGGCTGCCATTTTGGTCATGTGACCTGGACCCCATGAGCAAATTTTGGTTTCCCCCATCCCATAGAGGCTCTATATGAAATTTGACTTCAATTGGCCTAACGGTTTCCGAGGATAAGCAGTTCGAAAATTTTCACATTTTTCGCCTTGGCGAGGCTATACTAAATGGAATGTAATATTTCGTAAGTTCATTGGTTTGATCTCATTGATATCTATCAGTATGTGAAAATTGTTTAAATATTCCAAGCTGTTAAGTCACTATCACCAATTTTCACAAACGGGTTACGGACGGACAGACAGACTGACAGAATGACACGGTGATTCTAGGGCACTCTTAGAAAATCAACCGACTTCAGTCGGTCGCTTTTTCTGCGGGTCGTGCAGTAACCCAAAAGACAAGTCAGATGACTGAGGAATTGATCCTGTACTTTATTGTTTTGGGGAAATAAATGTTGAAGTACAAAATCTGTGTACTTAAGTTGTAATTTAATGAGTTTTTATCATACAAAATATTGAACATCTGGTCAGATATGAGTTATTTATGGATTTTCAAGAAAAAATAGGTCAGCTAGTGGCTGAAATATCTCAAAGGGATGCTACTTATGCATGAAATGTTTGCTTCTTTGAAAGGGACTCTGACTCTTAAAGGAAAGAATTTGCTTTCTCTGGGAGCAAATTCTTTACTTCAAGAGTTGTTGAACCTGTTTACAAAATATCTTCCAGATAAGAGGCAAGGACATCCTTTTGAAAACTTCGATACTCCCACCCACCCAACCTATACATGGTATATAAATCATCTGCTGGGTACATGATATGTCATAGCTTATACCCTTATCTTGCTGTTCACAACAACCCCTATCTTTGCAAACAGTATAGATCCAGATCAGATGGCTTCTGAAGAAGCCATCTGATCAGGATCTAAACTGTTTGACATTCAGTTTATAAATTTGTAGGAATAAATTACATCAAGAAATCTGATTGGTTCAAAGTCTGAAATGGGTGTGGCTAATGTTAATTGCCAGCTCTGAATCCGGCTTATGGCAATAGATTCTATTCATATTCAGAACATTCTGTCGTTCCTCAACAAAAATGGTTTCTTCCATTAATAAAGTACAGTAAAATTCCTATATTAAGATCACCTTTGGGACTGTTCAAAAGTGGTCTTTAAGACCACTTTTGAACAGTCCCAAAGGTGGTCTCTGACCAGAGGACACTGTTTGCTGAAAACATAAAGGAAGAATAACTGTAATCCACTAAATAAGCTTTTTAAAGCAGAATTAGACTTGATTTTGGGTTGTCTTAAATAGCGGAATTTCATTGTAATTGGGTATATGTTGTATAACTGCACTGGGGTACGACTGTGTCTTAAATAGCGGAATTTCATTGTAATTGGGTATATGTTGTATAACTGCACTGGGGTACGACTAAAAGATAGTTGTTGAGCAAGCAACGTATCCTGGTTTGAATCCAAGTTCAGACAAGTTTTTTTTCAGCCCCTGCACATTAGCTTAGCTCTTTGAAGTATTACCCTTTCAAAATATGGACTCATCTATCTTTGAAATAGAATGCATCGATTCTATCAATTCAGGAGTTTTGTCAGCAACCATTAACCTGTTTTGTACCGGAAACCCCAAAACGGGTAATTGGCAAATAGTGCAGGCCGAATGCGGGGTCCGAGCAGGGCCTACACTGTTTGCCAAAAGTTACGTCATTTTCCAAATAAATTTTGAAGAAAACAAAACCTGACACCCCTTAATTTTGAAATGTTCTCCTGTTATAATTATATTATGAGGAAGATGTCAATTGGTACAAAAGGGTTAAATTAGGGTGGGAAGCAGTATAGAACCAGATAATGAGCCATCTCACCTGGATCTACACTGTTTGCAAAGGCATCTTTTCTTGTTGTAACCCTTTACAGATAACCATCTTTACGCAGCACTCCCAGGTCAAAGTGACAAGAATAGCTTCTCACATTTTTTCAGCAACAATACGACTGTGAACAGTTAACAATTTGACCACTAATTAATGACCTCGCTAAGCTAACAATGCTTTGAACAACTTAATTGGCCCTGATTTGCATTTCTCATTCGGCGGGGGATATAGTTTTGGTGTTGTCCGTCCGTCCGTCCGCACCAACGAAACGACATTTAGGGGGCAAACAATTTGGACAGTTTGACACTTAAGTATATATTCGTGAGTTCAAATGGGGTTTATTCCGTTATTTGGGTACTTAAGTGGCAAAAATTCGCTCTTAGGTGGCTTGCCGCTTAAGAGAATTTGCCGCTCAAGTAGTCAATATGCCGACGCCTAGCCACTTAAGTATCCGTTCGTGAGAACATGCGTCCTTCCGTCCTTCCGTCCCTCCGTCCGTCCGTTCTTACAAAATGGGTTTATGTGGCTTCTTTTAGGTACAGAAGGGTCTTGTGTGGCAAAATGGGTTTGTGTGGCTAGCCTCACAAACCCATTTTTCTGTTAGTACAGAGGGGTTCAGGGGGCTAGAAAAATCAAATAAAAAAAAGACACATAAATTTATGTCCATCACCTTGGACATCCTTGGACATGGATGTCCAGGATTATGAGGCTAAACTTTGAGATTATGGGGCTGAGCCACATAAATTTAACTGGCTGTCCTTGGGCTGAATGCTGCAGTAGGAAAAAGTCCCTCTATGTGAGGAGCTAGACCCATAAGATGTGTCACTGCACTATAAAGAAAGTTCTGTTCTACCTTTAGAGGGCTAGATATCACAACCTCTGGTAGCCACATAAGTTTAGACAAAGACGGTTTCGTACAGACAGCCTTTATGTGGCTGATGTCCAAAGTTTGTGTGGCTAGCCACATTAGATGTACAGATTTGTGTGTCTTATAGCCACATAAACCGTTAGCCACATAAAAATTTTAGCCCCATAAAATATGGACAGGTGCAGCCACACAAACCCAAAATGTGGGTCCGTCCGTCCGTCCGTCCGTCCGCACCAACGAAACGACATTTAGGGGGCAAAAAATTTGGACAGTTTGACACTTAAGTATATATTCGTGAGTCCAAATGCGGTTTATTCCGTTATTTGGGTACTTAAGTGGCAAAAATTCGCTCTTAGGTGGCTTGGCGCTTAAGAGAATTTCCCGCTTAAGTAGTCAATATGCCGACGCCTAGCCACTTAAGTATCCGTTCGTGAGAACCTCCGTCCCTCCGTCCTTCCGTCCGTCCGTCACACTTTTTTGTCCGGAACCGTTTCTCAGCAACTATTGCATGGAATTAAATGAAACTTGAAATAAATATGTATTATTATGCTGTGGTGATGCACGCGCAATTTTTTTTTCAGATTGACTTTTTACATCCAGAGTTATGGCCCCTTGAATGATTGAAATTCTGGATTTTTCGTCGTCTCACTTTGTCCGGAACCGTTTCTCAGCAACTATTGCATGGAATTAAATGAAAATTGAAATAAATATGTATTATTATGCTGCAGTGATGCACGCGCAATTTTTTTTCAGATTGACTTTTTACATCCAGAGTTATGGCCCCTTAAATGATTGAAATTCTGGATTTTTTCGTCATCTCACTTTGTCCGGAACTGTTTCTCAGCAACTATTGCATGGAATTAAATGAAACGTGAAATAAATATGTATTATTATGCTGCCGTGATGCACGCGCAATTTTTTTCTGGATTGACTTTTTACATCCAGAGTTATGGCCCCTTAAATGATCGAAATTCTGGATTTTTCGTCGTCTCCCTTTGTCCGGAACCGTTTCTCAGCAACTATTGCATGGAATTAAATGAAACTTGAAATAAATATGTATTATTATGCTGTGGTGATGCACGCACATTTTTTTTCCGGATTTACTTTTTACATCCAGAGTTATGGCCCCTTAAATGATTGAAATTCTGGATTTTTCGTCGTCTCACTTTTTTGTCGGGAACTGTTTCTCAGCAACTATTGCATGGAATTAAATGAAACTTGAAATAAATATGTATTATTATGCTGTGGTGATGCACGCACAAATTTTTTTCGGATTGACTTTTTACACCCAGAGTTATGGCCCCTTAAATGATTAAAATTCTGGATTTTTCGTCGTCCCACTTTGTCTGGAACCGCTTCTCAGCAACTATTGCATGGAATAAAATGAAACTTGAAATAAATATGTATTATTATGTTGCCGTGATGCACGCGCAATTTTTTTTTCTCAATTTTGGCCAGATATATTTTCTTGCCATTCTACACAAAAAACCCATTCGGCGGGGGATATCAATTCAACGAATTTGCTTGTTTTAGCTCTGCCACAGGTCTATGTGACATCTGAGCAAGAAAAAAATAATGCATATCCCTGTAAACCCAACAGTCTCTATAATATAGTGAGGTTTGAATTTGTTATTCATGTGATGACACAGGTTTGAGTGTGAGTGTACTGTGGATTCCCCTTATAATTTACTGCCGTTTCTGAGGTGATGGGATTGCCTGGATTGCTCCAATTAACCCTTTTTGTACCAAATGGAATCTTCCTCCTTATATATAGCAGGAGTCCATTTCAAAATTTAGGGGTGTCAGGTTGTGTTTTCATCAAAATTTATTTGGAAAATGGCTGAAGTTTTAGCAAACAGTGGAGGTCCTGATCAGACGCCGCATTTTGCGTCTGATCTGGGCCTGCAGTGTTTGCCAGGGTACCCGCTTTGGGGTTTCTGGTACAAAATGGGTTAATGAATGACATTTCCTTGTTTGTTTTAAAATATTGACTATATATACAAGCAAAGTACATTTTCATCCTGAAGGTGATAATGTTTCCCTGTTGAAAATGGACAGTTACTCTAAGAGCGAAAACAGGAAACCTTATAGATTGATCATTGGCCGCAATTGTACTCCTACGATGTCATGTTAGCCATAAATGTTTTAATTTAAGCTAATACTACTACACATACGAAGCGCCAGAGGACATAGAAACAACTGGTACTGGACAGTATTATTACTTCATTAGGTATATTATACTGCTGTTGGTGACTGTTTGTATGTTTGATTTGAGGTTTTACGTCCCCGTCAACACTGTAAAGGTCTGTTATATCTATATTTATTCTGAGAATTAATACACCACAACCTTTTTGCACTCTTAAACCTTAACCCATTTAGTGCCAGAAACCCCAAAAGGGGTACTTTTGCAAACAGTGCAGGCCCAGATCAGACGCCACAGAACGCGGCATCTGATCAGGGCCTACACTGTTTGCAAAACAATTCAGCCATTTTCCAAATAAATTTTGAAGAAAACACAACCTTACACCCCTAAGTTTCGAAATGGACTCCTACCATAATTATATAAGGTGGAAGATTCCATTTGGTACAAAAAGAGTTAAGCTAATACTACTTACTACACTGAGTACATAGAAACAACTAGTACTGGACAGTATTAATTAACCCTTATCTTGCTGTTCACGACAACCTCTATCTTTGCAAACAGTGTAGATCCAGATCAGATGGCTTCTGAAGAAGCCATCTGATCAGGATCTACACTGTTTGGCATTTAGTTTATGAATTTGTAACAATAAATTACATCAAGTAATTTGATTGGTTGATAGACAGAAATGGGTGTGGCTTAAATGAATATTCAGCAAGATAAGGGTTAAAACCATACATACACACGTACAGACTCATGTTTGAAAACTAATGCTTTTACAGCTGACAAAATGTATACCGTATTCGCCCTAATTACTGCACATGCTCCTATAAGCGCACACCAAAGCTATTTTTGAAAAGGAAATGCATAAGCGCACACTTTACAGTAACCTCTCCATGGTAGGTCTCACAGTAAATCTATAAAAAAACTTACCGTTATTTCTTCAACAGTGAAGTATCCTTTTCCGTCCCATTAAATATCAGTATGCATCATGTCAAAAGCTATTGTTTTCGCATCGAGTGTGCGCTAATTAGGTAGATTTTTCACTGTGATTTTTTGACACGATTTTGAAAACACTAAGTGCACGGTGCGGTAATTAGGGCGAATACGGTAGTTCTGAATTAAGCCATGAAAGACTTAAGTTTTTTTCCAATTGACAATAAAATTCCTGTCCTTTAAATAGCATCGATATCCGTGACTGAAAGGATAGGCGGTTTTCTTTTGTAGTATAGTGTGGTATTCTGGTCTGTCCTTGATGATTCTTGAATAAAGGATGTTTGAGCAATATTTATTATTATTGTTAGCTTGATTACCGTATGTATAATGTTAACCCTGACTGACTGACTGACTGTTGTTTTAAGGTAACCGGGCGCCAAGGGCACATAGGGGCTACCCCCAGTTCGCTAACTGGGATTACTTGTAGGTACTGCTCTTTTCCCTAGGCTGCCAATATGCTGACTCCTGTCTGCTTGACAGCTATCAGCATTTTAACCCTTGACCTGCAGAATATTTATATATGCCACACCCACTACTGATTATCAACCAATCACATTACTTGATGCAAATTATTGCAACAAATTCACAATCTGAATGGCAAACAATGTAAATCCTGATCAGATGGCCATCTGCTCTGGATCTACTTTGTTTGAAAGATAAGACATATCTGGGCTCAGCAGGATATTAGAATTAACCCTTATCTTGTTGTTCACGACAACCCCTATCTTCGCAAACAGTGTAGATTCAGATCAGATGACTTCTGAGTGTGGCTGAGTTAAATATTCAGGGTTAAGCACACCGAGTACTTACAAAATGCAAGAGAAGCCTAAAAGTTTGGTTGCCTTGGGAACTTGCTGTAATTCTCCAAATATTTTAACAAATTTGTTTCATGATCCAGCAATGAGTCCAAAAGAAAATTTCCGCCCACAAAACCGCCTACCGTTAAATTCCTATATTAAGACCACCTTTTGGACTGTTCAAAAGTGGTCTTTAAGACCACTTTTGAACAATACCAAAGGTTGTCTCTTATCAGGAGATATGAAACCTCCTCAATAAGCTTTTAAAAGCTGATTTAGTCTTAATTTTGGGTGGTCTTAATAGGGCATTTTGCTGTTTTCATACCTTCCAAAATGACAATTTTGAATACACTCAAGGGTACTCAAGCTTTTGTTTGATTTGAGGTTTAACATCCCGGTCAACACTGTAAAGGTCATTTTGGAGACGTTGTTATTTGTGGGACTTTTATATGACATTGGGATGAAATGACATCTCAAGCCCTCTCGCCCAAAAGAACCAATAGTACTCAAGCTTTTGTCACACAATTGCCCAGCCTCAGTAGCTGGCTAGAAGCTTCCGTGGTGTAGTGGTTATGCTACTCGCCTTGTAAACCAGGGGTCGAATGTACGAAAGTGTGTACGTACGTACGTAATCCTGTTAGACTCAGGTTAAGGTTTTGGGTCAGGGTAGAACTTGAGCTCATATTTTGCAAACCATGCAATGGATGTGGTTTATATTTAGTATGATGATAGACATGGGTCCAAAATTTTATCCAACAATACCCCCACACCTACCCATGATCTCAAGGTCAAGGTCACGGACTTGGAAATTTTTAATGTTTAACACTCAGGTTAAGGTTTTCGGTCAGGGTAGAACTTAAGCTCATATTTTTCAAACCATGCAATGGATGTGGTTCATATTTAGTATGATGATAGATATGGGTCCAAAGTTTTATCCAACAATACCCCCACACCTACCCATGGTCTCAAGGTCAAGGTCATGGACTTAGAAATTTTTAATGTTTAAGACTCAGGTTAAGGTTTTTGGTCAGAGTAGAACTTGAGCTCATATTTTTTAAACCATGCAATGGATGTGGTTTATATTAAGTATGATGATAGATATGGGTCCAAAGTTTTATCCAACAATACCCCCACACCTACCCATGGTCTCAAAGTCAAGGTCACGGACTTGGAAATTTTTAATGTTTAACACTCAGGTTAAGGTTTTCGGTCAGGGTAGAACTTAAGCTCATATTTTTCAAACCATGCAATGGATGTGGTTTATATTTAGTATGATGATAGATATGGGTCCAAAGTTTTATCCAGCAATACCCCCACACCTACCCATGGTCTCAAGGTCAAGGTCACAGACTTAGAAATTTTTAATGTTTAACACTCAGGTTAAGGTATTTGTACCACGTTGAACTTTTAACTTTTATGATCCATTTGGTTCATATTTGGTTTAATGATAGATGCAGGCATATACTGCACAAAATCTACGCAGCCCTAGAGGTGGACATGTTTTTCTGTAACGTAACGTAACGTGTAACGAAGTGTTTGTAACTGTATCCTTATATAGACCTAGTTCCAGTATTAATAGAAATTACAGTCTTGTTACGAAACTTTTCAGTCCGTTACGTAACGGTTTTGTAACAGAATCAAGACAACATATATATTACAGTCCTGTTTCAACTGTAACAGAATCCCGTTACGTAACGTTTCAGTCTGTTACGTAACGTTTCAGTCTGTTACCTAACGGTTTTGTAACAGAAACAAGACAACATATATGTTACAGTCCTGTTTCGTAACGTTTCATTCCATTACGTAACAGAACTGTAACAGATTCTCATTACATCTTGTTTCAAGGCAAAAAAAGTGAAACGTAACGTAACGGCGTAACATAATCCCGTTACGTAACGATCCGGTCCGTTACGTAACAGATTTGTAACAGAAACAAGAAAACATATATGTTACAGTCCTGTTTCGTAATGTTTCATTCCGTTACGTAACAGAACTGTAACAGATTCTCATTACATCTTGTTTCAAGGCAAAAAAGTGAAACGTAACGTAACTGTGTAACAGAATCCCGTTACGTAACGATCCAGTCCGTTACGTAACGGATTTGTAACAGAAACAAGAAAACATATATGTTATAGTCCTGTTTCGTAACGTTTCATTCCGTTACGTAACAGAACTGTAACAGATTCTCATTACATCTTGTTTCAAGGCAAAAAAAGTGAAACGTAACGTAACGGTGTAACAGAATCCCGTTACGTAACGATCCAGTCCGTTACGTAACGGATTTGTAACAGAAACAAGAAAACACATGTATGTTATAGTCCTGTTTCGTAACGTTTCATTCTGTTACGTAACAGAACTGTAACAGATTCTCATTGCATCTTGTTTCAAGCAAAAAAGTGAAACGTAACAGAATCCCGTGACGTAACGTTTCAGTCTGTTACGTAACGGTTTTGTAACAGAAACAAGACAACATATATGTTACAGTCCTGTTTCGTAACATTACATTCCATTACTTAACAGAACTGTAACAGATTCTCATTACATCTTGTTTCAAGGCAAAAAAAGTGAAACGTAACGTAACGGCGTAACAGAATCCCGTTACGTAACGATCCAGTCCGTTAGGTAACGGTCCAGTCCGTTACGTAACGGATTTGTAACAGAAACAAGAAAACATGTATGTTACATTCCTGTTTCGTAACGTTTCATTCCGCTACGTAACAGAACTGTAACAGATTCTCATTGCATCTTGTTTCAAGCAAAAAAGTGAAACGAAACAGAATCCTGTTACGTAACAATTCAGTCCATATTGTAACGGTTTTGTAACAGAAACAAGAAAACAACTATGTTACAGTCCTGTTTCGTAACGTTTCATTCCGTTACGTAACAGAACTGTAACAGATTCTCATTACATCTTGTTTCAAGGCAAAAAAAGTGAAATGTAACGTAACGGCGTAACAGAATCCCGTTACGTAACGTTTCAGTCCGTTACGTAACGGTCCAGTCCGTTACGTAACAGATTTGTAACAGAAACAAGAAAACATTTATGTAACAGTCCTGTTTCGTTACGTTTCATTCCGTTATGTAACAGAACTGTAACAGATTCTCATTGCATCTTGTTTCAAGCAAAAAAGTGAAACGTAACGTAACGGCGTAACAGAATCCCGTTACGTAACGATCCAGTCCATTACGTAACAGATTTGTAACAGAAACAAGAAAACATATATGTTACAGTCCTGTTTCGTAACTTTTCATTCCGTTACGTAACAGAACTGTAACAGATTCTCATTGCATCTTGTTTCAAGCAAAAAAGTGAAACGTAACAGAATCCCGTTACGTAACGTTTCAGTCTGTTACGTAACGGTTTTGTAACAGAAACAAGACACCATATATGTTACAGTCCTGTTTCGTAACGTTTCATTCCGTTACGTAACAGAACTGTAACAGATTCTCATTACATCTTGTTTCAAGGCAAAAAAAGTGAAATGTAACGTAACGGCGTAACAGAATCCCGTTACGTAACGATCCAGTCCGTTACGTAACGGATTTGTAACAGAAACAAGAAAACATGTATGTTACAGTCCTATTTGGTAACGTTTCATTCCGTTGCGTAACAGAACTGTAACAGATTCTCATTGCATCTTGTTTCAAGCAAAAAAGTGAAACGAAACAGAATCCTGTTACATAACAATTCAGTCCATATCGTAGCGGTTTTGTAACAGAAACAAGAAAACAACTATGTGACAGTCCTGTTTCGTAACGTTTCATTCCGTTACGTAACAGAACTGTAACAGATTCTCATTGCATCTTGTTTCAAGCAAAAAAGTGAAACGTAACGTAACGGCGTAACAGAATCCTGTTACGTAACCTTTCAGTCTGTTACGTAACGGATTTGTAACAGAAACAAGAAAACAATTATGTTACAGTCCTGTTTCGTAACGTTTCATTCCGTTACGTAACAGAACTGTAACAGATTCTCATTACATCTTGTTTCAAGCCAAAAAAGTGAAACGTAACATAACGGTGTAACAGAATCCCGTTACGTAACGGTCCAGTCCATTACGTAACGGATTTGTAACAGAAACAAGAAAACACATGTATGTTACAGTCCTGTTTCGTAACGTTTCATTCCATTACGTAACAGAACTGTAACAGATTCTCCTTAAATCTTGTTTCAAGAATAAAAAAGTGAAAAGTAACGTAACGGCGTAACAGAATCCCGTTACGTAACGGTCCAGTCCGTTACGTAACGGATTTGTAACAGAAACAAGAAAACACATGTATGTTACTGTCCTGTTTCGTAACGTTTCATTCCGTTACGTAACAGAACTGTAACAGATTCTCCTTGCATCTTGTTTCAAGAAAAAAAAGTGAAACGTAACGTAACAGCGTAACAGGATCCCGTTACGTAACGTTTCAGTCCGTTATGTAACGGACTTGTAACAGAAACAAGAAAACAACTATGTTATAGTCCTGTTTTGTAATGTTTCATTCCGTTACGTAACAGAACTGAACAGATTCTCCTTACATCTTGTTTCAAGAAATAAAAAGTGAAACATGACGTAACGGCGTAACAGAATCCCGTTACGTAACGTTTCAGTCCGTTACGTTACAGATTTGTAACAGAAACAAGAAAACATGTATGTTACAGTTCTGATGTCTTAATAAAACTTTAAAATGCTTTGTTCATGGCAGCAATGTTACATGCTTTGATTTTATAATTATTACAGTAATTCTGTAAGGGATAGATAACAGCTGGTGGTAAATTTTTTTGAGGTGTTTCAAGGTTTACAATAGAGAGGTAGGTACCTTATGATCTTTGATATCCAATAAACAGTCTTGGCATATAGCACTACAGTGGAACTTAACAACAGCAGCCTCAGGAAATGTTTAGATTACAGCTGGTGGTAAGAATTCTTTTGAAGTGTTTCAAGGTTTACAAGAGAGGTGCCTTATGATCTTTGATGTCCAATAAACAGTCTTGGCTATATAGAACGGTGGGCGGACAATTTGGCCAGCGGGGCATACTCAATGCATACATCTAACTAAGGATCTAGAAAATGTATAACAGCGGGAACAGTATACAGCACCAAAGAGGGCAATCATTTTGTACTGCAGGCCAATCCTTCGAGTGTTTGTGAGTGCAAGCAACAGTTTGTTGGATGGGTGAAGCTTGAATCCAGGAGCTATGGCAAGCTGAACCTATCAATACAGCTGTTTGATGCACTCATACCTCAAAGAGAGCAAGGTACACAGTGGCAGGGGTCTAACTTTTTATGCCCCCGCCATTCGAAGAATGGTGGAAAGGGCATATAGCGTTGCCCCTGTCCGTCCGTTCGTTCGTCCTTCCGTGCGTCCGTCCGTGCGTCCGAAACTTAAACGCAGTCAATTACTTCCTTATTTCTTGATGGATTTTAAAATTACTCGGCAGAAATGTTAACCATCAAGAGACGACGTGTCACATGCAAAACCCAGGTCCGTACCTCCAAGGTCAAGGTCATACTTAGAGGTCAAAGGTCAAAAAAAGGGTCTGAAACTTAAACGCAGTCAATAACTTTCTTATTTCCAGATGGATTTTGAAATTACTTTGGAGAAATGTTAACCATCATGAGTCAATGTGTCACGTGCAAAACCCAGGTCCGTACCTCCAAGGTCAAGGTCATACTTGGAGGTCAAAGGTCAAAAAAAGGGTCCGAAACTTAAACGCAGTCAATAACTTTCTTATTTCTGGATGGATTTTGAAATTACTTTGTAGAAATGTTAACCATCATGAGTTGATGTGTCACATGCAAAATCCAGGTCCGTACCTCCAAGGTCAAGGTCATACTTGGAGGTCAAAGGTCAAAAAAAGGGTCCGAAACTTAAACGCAGCCAATAACTTACTTATTTTTGGATGGATTTTGAAATTATTTTGAAGAAATGTTAACCATCATGAGACAATGTGTCACATGCAAACCCAGATCCGTACCTTCATGGAGGTCAAATGGCATAAAAAGGGTCCAAAACTTAAACACTGTCAATAACTTTCTATGGATGAATACGAACATAGACATTTTTTCGGGCGGGGGCATCCGTGTCCTATGGACGCATTTCTAGTTTCTTAATTGGATACTGACTCCCCCTATTGGGCGGACTGGCCTCTCATACCTCTGCCACTGCATGCAGATTTATGTCATTTCCTTGCCTCTCAGACAGATGTAAATATTGTAAATATGTTTCACAGAATGTGTTTGTGAGTGAATGTGTGTGTGTTATTTTGTTATGCAGAAGTACATTTTTTCAAAACCATCAAAAGACTTGTAAATAGTAATTTTTCATCTCAAATGTTGTGCATTATATTAAGTTTTTTCTTTTCTCTTTGGAAAACATACAACACCCGGAATACAGAACAGAACTGAATTAATCGCCTTTTAAATCTCATCAAAAAAAAAAAAAAAAGCCCTGTTAAACAAATTCTTGACCCTTGACCTGCTGAATATATAAATATGCCACACCCACCACAGATCATCAGCCATTCGGGTTTCTTGAGGCAAGTCAATGCAAGAAATTCTTAAACTGAATCACAAACAACGAGGATCCTGATCAGATGGCTTCTTATCTGGATCTGCGTTGTTTGAAAGATCAGACATATCCGGGCCCAGCAGGACAAGGGTTAAATTATGTATTATAGTTTTATGGTGAAGGAAAGTCATATAGATATTTACATTTATGCTTATTGTTTTCATTATTATTATTATTATTTTATTTTATTTTATTATTTTTTTTTTTCCTTTCCCTTTTTTTCCCCCCTCTCAAAACAATAAATATTATCTATTGATGGTAATTTTCACAACTTCTCAACAAATAAACAGTATTTACAGAACCAATTATCTCAATTGTTTTCAACTTTTGTTATCAATTATGTCTTTGACGAGAGCTTACTAACATTGCAAACATGAAACAATCAGATTGTGTACATGCACCTGTCTCAAAGGTCTCCGGACGTTAGCCCCCCAGGACGTTTGCCCCCCAATGACTTAATCTAAAAATGGACATTTGCCCCCCAGTTGAAATTGCGACCCGGACATTTGCCCCCCAGAGCTTATTTTTGGTATGGACATCTGCCCCCCAGTGCTTATTTTACAGGTGGACAATTGCCCCCCACTGCTTATTTCAGAAAGGGACATTTGCCCCCCAACCTCGCTAGACAAGGATATTCATTGCACAGACTTGTATATAGCTACATAATTTACGTGATAACGTTTTGGTTAAAGTTTTACAGCCCATTCAAGATCATTTCAATTTCTTCAAGAATTAACCATCAGTGTATTCCAGTGTAAAAACCACTTGAGTATAGGCGTCTGACACTGGACCCTCAGTGAGGCACAAACTTAATATATGGTTCTGTAGCTGACTTGCTTAACCCTTATCCTGCTGAATAAATTAAGCATCTCCATTTGTTACTATTAACCATCACATTCTTGGTATATTTTTGTTAACTTAACAAATCGCATGATAAACAGTATAGATCCCCATCAGATATGGCATCTGATCGGGATCCATACTGCTTTCTAAGGTAGGGGTTGTCCATAACAGCAGGTTATTATGGGATTCATATTTATATAGATGGAGTAATTTAATGCTTAACATTTTGTATTTCTGATGATAATAAACCAATAAATACATTGTTTACCTCCTTTGTGTTAGCCCTGGTCTATCTGGGGGGCAAATGTCCTTTTCTGAAATAAGCAGTGGGGGCCAAATGTCCACCTCTAAAATAAGCACTGGAGGGCAGATGTCCATACCAAAAATAAGCTCTTGGGGGCAAATGTCCAGGTCGCATTTTCAACTGGGGGGCAAATGTCCATTTTTAGATTAATTCATTGGGGGGCAAATGTCCTGGGGGTAAATGTCCTGGAATCGTCTCAAATTAACATTTAACAGCATTTAAGAATTGCTATGCAATATTGGTGTAATCAAATATTTCAATGGTCAAAGTCAAAATAATGCTTCTTTAGAAAGACAGTTAGATGGCTCTTTTGTTTACCTATATGTTTGTAAAATATTCAAAAACCTTTGAAGTCTACCATTTTCTTACAATTGAATTCTAATTGCATCTTAACTTAAGACTGTATTCACAAAAATGCAATTTGACAACAACAACCATGTTTCAATGAAATGCACCTGTTCATGAATAATACCACTTTACTTTTTCATAACTACTATCCAATAATGAGCTTGCCAATTTAGTGATCAAAAAACAATTAAGCACTTTTATATGATAACTTGCAAACAGCCTTTGAAGTTCTGTTATTTTATACATCTAAACTATTATTGTTGATCAAACAGGCAAGAACTAAATGCTTTTATTTCCTGTTTTTTTTTCTTTTCTTTTTTTTTTTTTGTTGGATATATTCCACATTTTTTTTTTCTTCCTTTCTTACTTATTTCATATATTTATGTATACCTCTGTATAATTATATATCTATTTTAGATATATTATACCGCAAACTTAGGGCCGCACATCTGACAACCCTGTATAACTTGGGTTTTTCATCATTTCTAACCAGTCCATAGCCTTACACACGGCCCTAAGAGAGAGCAACATGAACTAGTATGCTCTCGGGTGAGACAGAGAAATCTCAATTCGCAGCCGAAATTGGCAATGATTCCTCGGCAGTTTTATGACCATTTTCGATCTGGCGTTCAAGAGTGTAGGACAAAACACCCCCTGGACAAAACACCCCCTGCTCATTTTGGCATAGGTGGACAAAACACCCCTCATGTTTTTTACAGGGTGGACATAACACCCCCTGCAACTTATGAAAGGGTGGACAAAACCCCCCTCGTAAGTTTTGCAAGGTGGACAAAACGGTATCCGACAAAACATAGAAAGACAAAAGAAAGAACCGACATAACATAGACGCCTCATAAGAAAGAAGCGACCATTAATAGAAAGACAATTAGTAGAAAGACAAAAGAAAGAACGTTATCTACCTTTTGTCGTACCCGACCAATATTGTTAATTACCAGCCAGTCATTGATTAGTTATTGAGCGTCGCTTATAATTATGATGACAATTGTAACATTGCTAGTGATATAAAGTACCAATTTTTTTTTTTTTTTTTTTTTTTTAAATAAAATGAGTTTAGAGTACCTGTACTATGTGTTCACTTGTTCATTCTTTTTTAACCGAGTTATATTTAAGAAAACCGTTATTTTACTGGTCATTTAGACCTAGTTTTGAATAGTTAGTCGAAATAGTCGGCAATGGAACTTTTACAAACACAGAAAGGAAAGCCTCGAATTGACTATGAAGGCTTTATGTACATGTACAATATTGACAAATACATGTATAAAGACAATATAATTTACTGGAAATGTGTATGCTGTCCTGAATGCAGAGGAATAGCAATTTCAAACAAGGATGGGAATCGTCAGCCTGCTGATGCTGCACCGACAAAATTTTTTCGGATAAAAAAATATATATAAATATATATTTGCAATGATTGTGTCAATAAAATTTTCTCTTGTTTTTGAAAATTTTTCTATGTTTTTTTTTCTACGTTTTTTCTACGTTTTTTCTATGTTTTTTTTTCTATCTTATTTTTCTATGTTGTGTCGTTCCGTCTTTTGTCGCGTCTATGTTATGTCCGGTCTACGTTTTGTCTTTCTATGTTTTGTCATGAACCCGGACAAAATCCCCCCTATCATGTGGACAAAACCCCCCTCAGACAGAATCCTCTGTGTTTATTATTGCTATAGAATTCTGGTCCCTTGAGTAATAATCTGCTTGCAATGGTACAGTAGGCAAAATTCCTTCCAAGATATGAACATAAATGTATGCTTATCACTAATATTTCAGAACAGTATTCCTTGTTTCCTGCACTTTACACTGATACAAAATTTGCACTTTGAATCATCCTGTAACTATTTTTAATCTCCAAATTAGCACAGAGCACTTTTTGCATGTCTTGTCAGTAAGCCTATCCCATTAATCTAAATAATTCTAATATGAACTCAAAAGCATTTTTTCCTCAAATTTTCTTTGATCTTATCTATTACTTTCTGACCTCCAGTAAACATATGGGTCTTATCAATAATCAGCTGCTTATGACAGTGTCATAAAAATTCCAGAACCTGTATGGTGATAGATACAGGTACACAGGTTTATTTGACAATACCCCCACCCATGGGTAAGACTTTAAGGTCAGGGTCACAGACTTAAAAATTTTTAATGTTAATTTAACCCTTTTTGTACCAAATGGAATCATCCTCCTTATATGTAGCATGAGCCAATTTCAAAATATTTGAATATCTGCAAAAACTTGGACATTTTGTAATTTCTCTGTCATTACTGAACATATTTACTTGAAAATCAGACTTCTTGTTCATTATAAAAAGGGGAACACATTCCAATAGGTGAGGTAACCCTCAAAATATTTTTGGCACAGTTAGGCCCCTTTTGTGATTTTTTTTGGTCGTCTGCATCATCTTTGTGCGAAAACGTGCACATTTTGTAATATCTCTGTCATTACTGAACATATTTACCTGAAACTCGGACTAGTTATTCACTATGAAAAGGGGAACTCATACCAATAGGTGAGGTAACCCTCAAAATACTTTTGGCACAGTTATGCCCCTTTTCCGACTTAGAATTTTTTTTTGTCATCTGTGTCGCCATGCAAAAACTTGCACAGTTTGAATAGGGGAACTCATACCAATAGGTGATGTAACCCTCAAAAAATTTTTGCACCATTATGAAATTTCTGGAACTTTGCTTATCTGTTTGAATGTTCTATGCAACTTTTTTTAGCTCACCTTAGCCAAAGTGAGCTATTGTGATCGGTCATCTCTGTCGTCGTCTGTCCATCTCTCCGTCCGTTCACAATTTCTTTAAACAACATCTCCTCCTAGACCACTGAACAGATTCTGACCAAACTTGGCAGAAATGGTCCTTGAGAGGTCCTCTCTCAAATTTGTTCAAAGAATTCGCTTCCGTGCAGAACTCTGGTTGCCATGGCAACGAAAAGGGGAAAATAAGAAAAAAACTTTAAAAATTTTCTTGTTTAAAACCAGAAGGCCTAGGTCTTTGATATTTGGTATGGAGCTTCATTTAGTGGACCTCTACCAAGATTGTTCAAATTATAGCCCTGGGGTCAAAACCGACCCTGCCCAGGGCCCACTGGTTTTATAAAGGCTTATATAGGGAAAACATATAAAAATCTTCGTCTGAAACCAGAAGGCCCAGGTCTTTGATATTTGGTATGAAGCTTCATCAAGTGAACCTCCACCAAGATTGTACAAATAAAAGCCTTGGGGCCAAAAATGGCCTTATTTGCCATGGTATACAATCTAATTTCCTTACATTTTCAGCCATGATTGAAGTTCAACTTTTCTTTGTTGTTATGATGTTTATAAATATATATATATATATATATATATATATATATATATATATATATATATATATATATATATATATATATATATATATATATATATATATATATATATATATGACAAGGTTTACATCCCAGTCAACACTTTTAAGTCATGTTGGAGACTAAGCTCGCATTTGTGGGACAACCAAAATTGAGATTGAAAGAAATCTCAAGCCCTACCACTTGGGGTTAAGGAGAGGTAGACACATCACTTCCTGGGCAGGCATAAACCTACAGCACCATATATCCTGCACTGTATGGGTGGAGGCACTGATCTTAAAATATTTTTAGCTCACTGTGACTGTGAGATGTCCGGTGCGTGCGTGCGTGCGTCCGTCCGTGCGTCCGTCCGTAAGCAATTTCTTTAAACGACATCTCCTCCTAAACCACTGATCGGATTTTGACCAAACTTCACAGAAATGATCCTTAGGTGGTTTCGTCCGTCGTGCGTGCGTGCGTCCGTCCGTCCGTGTGTCCGTCCGTCCGTAAGCAATTTCTTTAAACGACATCTCCTCCTAAACCACTGATCGGATTTTGACCAAACTTCACAGAAATGATCCTTAGGTGGTCCCCTTTCAAAATTGTTCAAATGGTTCCGGTCCGTTGCACATTTAGGTCATAGGAGCCAAAAATAGATTTTTTTCACCAAAAACTTAAAAAATCTTCTTCTCTGAAACCACAGGCCCAGGTCTTTGATATTTGGTATGAAGCTTCATCTAGTGGACCCCTACCAAGATTGTTCAAATTATAGTGCTGCGGTCAAAAATACACCCGCTCTGGGGCCCTTTGGTTTTGCATGGGCTTATATAGGGAAAATCTTTAAAAATCTTCTTCTCTGAAACCGCAAGGCCCAGGTCTTTGATATTTGGTATGAAGCTTCATCTGGTGGTACCCTACCAAGATTGTTCACATTATAGTGCTGGGGTCAAAAATGCCCCCGCCCTGGGGCTCTTTGGTTTTACATGGGCTTATATAGGGAAAATCTTTAAAAATCTTCTTCTCTAAAACCGCAAGGCCCAGGTCTTTGATATTTGGTTAGAAGCTTCAACTAGTGAACCCCTACCAAGATTGTTCGAATTATAGTGCTGGGGCCAAAAATGCCCCCGCCCCAGGGCCCTTTGGTTTTATATGGGCTTATATAGGGAAAATCTTTAAAAATCTTCTTCTCTGAAACCACAAGGCCCAGGTCTTTGATATTTGGAATGAAGCTTCATCTAGTGGACCCCTACCAAGATTGTTAAAATTATAGTGCTGGGGCCAAAAATGCCCCTGCCCTGGGACCCTTTGGTTTAACATAGGCCTATATAGGGAAAATCTTTAAAAAATCTTCTTCTCTGAAACCGCAAGGCCCAGGTCTTTGATATTTGGTATGAAGCTTCATCTTGTGGACCCCTACCAAGATTGTTCAAATTATAGCCCAGGGGCCAAAAATGTCCCTGCTGGGAGGCCCTTTGGTTTTACATAGACTTCTATAGAGAAAATCTTGAAAAAAACTTCTTCTCTGAAACCACAAGGCCTAGGTCTTTGATATTTGGTATGAAGCTTCATCTAGTGGACCTCTAGAAAGATTGTTCAAATGATAGCCCTGGGGCCAAAATTGCCCCCGCCCCGAGACCCTTTGGTTTTACATGGACTTATATAGGGAAATATTTAAAAATCTTCTTCTCTGAAACTGCAAGGCCCATGTCTTTGATATTTTGGTATGGAGCTTCATCTAGTGGGTCTCTACCAAAATTTATCAAATTATAGCCCTCAGGCCACAAATGCCCCCGCCCAGGGGCCCTTTGGTTTTACATAGACTTATATAGAGATAATCTTTGAAAAATCTTCTTCTCTGAAACAGCAAGGCCCATGTCTTTGATATTTTGGTATGGAGCTTCATCTAGTGGATCTCTACCAAAATTGTTCAAATTATAGCCCTCGGGCCACAAATACCCCCGCCCAGGGGCCCTTTGGTTTTACTTAGACTTATATAGAGATAATCTTTGAAAAATCTTCTTCTCTGAAACAGCAAGGCCCAGGTCTTGGATATTTGTAGTGAAGCTTCATCTAGTGGACCTCTATCAAGATTATTTAAATTATAGCCCTGAGGACAAAAATACCCCTGCCCCTGGGCCATTTGGTTTTACATAGGCTTATGTAGGGAATATCTTTAAAAAAAATCTTCTTCTCTGAAACCGCAAGGCCCAGGTCTTTGATATTTGTTGTGTAGCTTCATCTATTGAGCCTTTGCCAAGATTGGTCAAATTATAGCCTTTGTTGATATTTGGTATGAACCTTCACCTTTTTAGACCTCCCTCAACATTATGCACATTATAGCCCTTGTGTCAATAATGGCCCTCCCTGGGGCCCACTTATTACTCTATGGATCAGGTGAGCGATCAAGGGCCATCATGGTCCTCTTGTTTTCTTGAAACAAGATGCAAGGAGAATCTGTTACAGTTCTGTTACGTAACGGAATGAAATGTTACGAAACAGGACTGTAACATACATGTGTTTTCTTGTTTCTGTTACAAATCCGTAACGTAACGGGCTTGACCGTTACGTAACGGGATTCTGTAACGCCGTTACGTTACGTTTCACTTTTTTTATTCTTGAAACAAGATGTAAGGAGAATCTGTTACAGTTCTGTTACGTAACAGAATGAAACGTTACGAAACAGGACTGTAACATAGTTGTTTTCTTGTTTCTGTTACAAATCCGTTACGTAACGGACTGGACCGTTACGTAACGGGATTCTGTTACGCCGTTACGTTATGTTTCACTTTTTTTTTCTTGAAACAAGATGCAAGGAGACTCTGTTACAGTTCTGTTACGTAACAGATTGAAACATTACGAAACAGGACTGTAACATACATGTGTGTTCTTGTTTCTGTTACAAATCCGTTACGTAACGGACTGGACCGTTACGTAACGGGATTCTGTTACGCCGTTACGTTACGTTTCACTTTTTTTTTTCTTGAAACAAGATGCAAGGAGAATCTGTTACAGTTCTGTTACGTAACGGAATGAAACGTTACGAAACAGGACTGTAACATATAAGTGTTTTCTTGTTTCTGTAACAAATCCGTTACGTAACGGACTGGACCGTTACGTAACGGGATTCTGTTACGCCGTTACGTTACGTTTCACTTTTTTTTTCTTGAAACAACATGCAAGGTTAATCTGTTACAGTTCTATTATGTAACAGAATGAAACGTTACGAAACAGGAATGTAACATAGTTGTTTTCTTGTTTCTGTTACAAATCCGTTACGTAACGGACTGGACCGTTACGTAAAGGGATTCTGTTACGCCGTTACGTTACGTTTCACTTTTTTTTTTTTTTGAAACAAGATGCAAGGAGACTGTGTTACAGTTCTGTTACGTAACAGATTGAAACGTTACGAAACAGGACTGTAACATACATGTGTTTTCTTGTTTCTGTTACAAATCGTTTACGTAACGGACTGGACCGTTACGTAACGTGATTCTGTTACGCCGTTACGTTACGTTTCACTTTTTTTTTCTTGAAACAAGATGCAAGGAGACTCTGTTACAGTTCTGTTACGTAACAGATTGAAACGTTACGAAACAGGACTGTAACATACATGTGTATTCTTGTTTCTGTTACAAATCCGTTACGTAACGGACTGGACCGTTACGTAACGGGATTCTGTTACGCCGTTACGTTATGTTTCACTTTTTTTTTCTTGAAACAAGATGCAAGAAGAATCTGTTACAGTTCTGTTACGTAACGGAATGAAACGTTACGAAACAGGACTGTAACATACATGTGTTTTCTTGTTTCTGTTACAAATCCGTTATGTAACAGACTGGACCGTTACGTAACGGGATTCTGTTACCCCGTTACGTTACGTTTCACTTTTTTATTCTTGAAACAAGATGTATGGAGAATCTGTTACAGTTCTGTTACGTAACAGAATGAAACGTTACGAAACAGGAATGTAACATAGTTGTTTTCTTGTTTCTGTTACAAATCCGTTACGTAACGGACTGGACAGTTACGTAACGGGATTCAGTTACGCCGTTACGTTACGTTTCAATTTTTTTTTTCTTGAAACAAGATGCAAGGAGACTCTGTTACTGTTCTGTTACGTAACAGATTGAAACGTTACGAAACAGGACTGTAACATACATGTGTTTTCTTGTTTCTGTTACAAATCTGTTACTAACCAGACTGGACCGTTACGTAACGGGATTCTGTTACGCCATTACGTTACCTTTCACTTTTTTTTCTTGAAACAAGATGCAAGGAGAATCTGTTACAGTTCTGTTACGTAACAGATTGAAACGTTACGAAACGGGACTGTAACATACATGTGTATTCTTGTTTCTGTTACAAATCCGTAACGTAACGGACTGGACCGTTACGTAACGGGATTCTGTTACGCCGTTACGTTACGTTTCACTTTTTTTTTCTTGAAACAAGATGCAAGAAGAATCTGTTACAGTTCTGTTACGTAACGGAATGAAACGTTACGAAACAGGACTGTAACATACATGTGTTTTCTTGTTTCTGTTACAAATCCGTTACGTAACGGACTGGACCGTTACGTAACGGGATTCTGTTACGCCGTTACGTTACGTTATACTTCTTTATTCTTGAAACAAGATGTATGGAGAATCTGTTACAGTTCTGTTACGTAACAGAATGAAACGTTACGAAACAGGACTGTAACATAGTTGTTTTCTTGTTTCTGTTACAAATCCGTTACGTAACGGACTGGACCGTTACGTAACGGGATTCTGTTACGCCGTTACGTTACATTTCACTTTTTTATTCTTGAAACAAGATGTATGGAGAATCTGTTACAGTTCTGTTACGTAACAGAATGAAACGTTACGAAACAGGACTGTAACATAGTTGTTTTCTTGTTTCTGTTACAAATCCGTTACGTAACGGACTGGACTGTTACGTAACGGGATTCTGTTATGCCGTTACGTTACGTTTCAATTTTTTTTTCTTGAAACAAGATGCAAGGAGACTCTGTTACAGTTCTGTTACGTAACAGATTGAAACGTTACGAAACAGGACTGTAACATACATGTGTTTTCTTGTTTCCGTTACAAATCCTTTACGTAACGGACTGGACCGTTACGTAACGTGATTCTGTTACGCCGTTACGTTACGTTTCACTTTTTTTTCTTGAAACAAGATGCAAGGAGACTCTGTCACAGTTCTGTTACGTAACAGATTGAAACGTTACGAAACAGGACTGTAAAATACATGTGTATTCTTGTTTCTGTTACAAATCCGTTACGTAACGGACTGGACCGTTACGTAACGGGATTCTGTTACGCCGTTACGTTACGTTTCACTTTTTTTTTCTTGAAACAAGATGCAAGAAGAATCTGTTACAGTTCTGTTATGTAACGGAATGAAACGTTACGAAACAGGTCTGTAACATACATGTGTTTTCTTGTTTCTGTTACAAATCCGTTACGTAACGGACTGGACCGTTATGTAACGGGATTCTGTTACGCCGTTACGTTTCACTTTTTTATTCTTGAAACAAGATGTATGGAGAATCTGTTACAGTTCTGTTACGTAACAGAATGAAACGTTACGAAACAGGAATGTAACATAGTTGTTTTCTTGTTTCTGTTACAAATCCGTTACGTAACGGACTGGACCATTACATAACGGGATTCTGTTACGCCGTTACGTTACCTTTCACTTTTTTTTTCTTGAAACAAGATGCAAGGAGACTCTGTTACAGTTCTGTTACGTAACAGATTGAAACGTTACGAAACAAGACTGTAACATACATGTGTTTTCTTGTTTCTGTTACAAATCCGTTACGTAACGGACTGGACCGTTACGTAACAGGATTCTGTTACGCCGCTACGTTACGTTTCACTTTTTTTTTCTTGAAACAAGATGCAAGGAGACTCTGTTACAGTTCTGTTACGTAACAGATTGAAACGTTACGAAACGGGACTGTAACGTACATGTGTATTCTTGTTTCTGTTACAAATCCGTTACGTAACGGACTGGACCGTTACGTAACGGGATTCTGTTACTTCGTTACGTTACGTTTCACTTTTTTTTTCTTGAAACAAGATGCAAGAAGAATCTGTTACAGTTCTGTTACGTAACAGAATGAAACGTTACGAAACAGGACTGTAACATACATGTGTTTTCTTGTTCCTTATACAAATCCGTTACGTAACGGGATTCTGTTACGCCGTTACGTTACGTTTAACTTTTTTATTCTTGAAACAAGATGTATGGAGAATCTGTTACAGTTCTGTTACGTTACAGAATGAAACATTACGAAACAGGACTGTAACATAGTTGTTTTCTTGTTTCTGTTACAAATCCGTTACGTAACGGACTGGACCGTTACGTAACGGGATTCTGTTACGCTGTTACGTTACGTTTCACTTTTTTTTTCTTGAAACAAGATGCAAGGAGACTCTGTTACAGTTCTGTTACGTAACAGATTGAAACGTTACGAAACAGGACTGTAACATACATGTGTTTTCTTGTTTCTGTTACAAATCCGTTACGTAACGGACTGGATCGTTACGTAACGGGATTCTGTTACGCCGTTACGTTACGTTTCACTTTTTTATCTTGAAACAAGATGCAAGGAGAATCTGTTACAGTTCTGTTACGTAACGGAATGAAACGTTACGAAACAGGACTGTAACATACATGTGTTTTCTTTTTTCTGTAACAAATCCGTTACGTAACAGACTGAAACGTTTCGTAACAAGACTGTAAGTCCTATTTTAATTTGAACTAGGTCTATATAAGGATACAGTCACAAACACTCCGTTACACGTTACGTTACGTTACAGAAAAACATGTCCACTTCTAGGGGTGCGTAGATTTTGTGCAGAAACGTAAAAACACGTATCTGAGTACGAAAGGGTTAACTGAAATCTGGGAACATACTGAATTTTAGTCTAAAAGGCATTAATTATATATGAAATATTGTTTCTTCAATAAAATGATGAAAAAACATTATTTTGGTCAGTTTGGATTTTCTTCATTAACCCTTTACCACTCAGGGATTTTGTGAAATTCGCTGATTTTCACAGTGTTGCACCTGACAGCAACTTCAACTAGCCATTGTTTCATAATGGATGGTCTGTTTTACACCAGACTCGGTATGAATGTTCAGTGGGCAGTAGCCTTTCAAATGCAACCTTTCATGATTTGATCATTGTTATCATGGTAATGAGGAGGCATCTCAAAGTTGGCAAAAAGTGTACTTTCACGTGAATTTTTGACCAAATCTCAATCTTCACAGGGGGGTGGGGGGAGGCATTTGCCCCCCCCCCCCCCCCCAATAGTTTTAGTGGGGAGGCGGGCGAAAAAAAACAGGTCACTTTTTATGCCAACAAATCTTAAAGCACACATAACTATCCAGGGGTAGGAAATGCAGATTTTTGGTGCTTCTGGGGCTTAAAATGGGGGGGGGGGGGGTGCAGACACGTAAAAACACGTATCTGAGTGGGAAAGGGTTAATACAACCATGACCTTATCAGTCAAGGTGTCCTCATGTTTGTGTTTCATTCCCTTGATGTCTCTGATTGGAGCTGTGGGTTGATTGTATGAATTCCTGATCATTGCCTTCACTTCTATTTAGAACTTAAGTGGTTTTAAGCCATAATTGCCCTGGATCGCTTACCTGAACCAAATTGTGCAAATGAAACAATATGGAGTGGAGGGTTTGAGCAATTTTGTTGACAGTGACCCAATAACAAAGATCATTTGTTTGTATTGGGGTTTAACGACCCAGTCAACACTATGTCATTTTTGAGCCGTAAGCTGTTAACCAGTACAGTGCTCATTCTTTCACTAAAAACTGACAGCTGCCCTTCTTGAATCAGTGCACATGAGAGAAAGACCATTGAAAAGATTTCATGATCAACCTCCACGAAAGAATGTTGCCGACCCCAGAAGGTGCCAAACCTACATGCATCTGATCACGGTCAGACACCCATCCGACTGAGCTACCGAGGTCAGCCACTACTTTTAAGATCAGCCTAGCAGTTTAGGAGTAGAAATCTTTTAAAATAAAATTTATGCCCCCGCACCCCCATTCAAAGAATACCTCGCCATTCAAAGAATAGCATTCGAATGGTGGAAGGGCATATAGTGTTGCCCCTGCCCATCAGTCCGTCCATGCGTACCTTAGACTGTCCGTCTGAAACTTAAACGCTGTCAATTACATTTTTATTTACGGATGGATTTTTAAATTATTTTGCAGATATGTTAACCATCATGAGACAATGTGTCACAAACAATATCCAGGTCCATACTGCCAAGGTCAAGGTCGTATTTAGAGGTCAAAGGTCAAATGCTGTGGTATAAATAGATGGGCTGCATGATGCTTCCACGCAGATGCAAAACTGACCGCACACGTGTACTGGTGCACACGTGTACTGGTAACAGTGTTTTTTTTCCCTATAAAACCGGGTCCGGAAAACGGACCCGTTCCCAATCGCCAAAAGTATGTTTTTTTCCCAATTCAAAGGTTAAAAATTCCCAAAATCATGATGCAGCATCCTTTTTTTCTCTCTCTTTTTCGTCGCGAGAAATCGGTTGTTTTATCGCTCGTATTGTTTACCTTCCGGAAATCCGAAGTAACGTCCCTTTGAAGAAACAGCTATTGACATAATTCGCGTACTATTGCAACGATTTGCCGAAATTCGGGTAAGTTCAAAGTCGTAGGTAAGTCCAATATGTAACTAGAATTCTGTTACATGTTTATTAAATTGAGTTTGTTTTGACATACTTATTAAAATAACACCCTTTTTCCCAATTTGAGTAAAAACGACGCTATTTTTCCCAATTTGAGAAGAAAATTTTCCCAATTCCACCGGTACCGGTACCAGTCCCAAAAATGTGAAAAAAAACACTGGGTAAACCGCTTAGAGGATCTATGCTTAGAGGATCTACGCCTGCCCAGGCAAAGTGGTGTGAGTCAGGCCGCCCATGCTTTTAAACCCCATTGGTTTCATTGGGCGACAGGGCTTGAGATGATGTCATTTCATCTCAAAGTTAGGTAAAAATCTCACAAAATTGGAAGCAAGGTCTCAAAAATGACATATACAGTGTTGACGGGGACGTTAAGCCTCAAATCAAACAAACAAACAAATCCCCAGCCCGCAAATGAAAATTTTGACAACAATCAACCCAATTCTGATTAGCTTTTTTGTTGCTTTCTTAAGAGAAGTAGAAGTTGTAAAATTTTGCAAGAGGTGACAAATGAAATGTAAATGAAAAGCAACTTTGCATGATAACAGAATGTTTTGGACACAGTATAAGTTCACAGAATCTGCTGTAGGCCCCGCCCATCGGAGCTTGAAGAAATAGATGGGCTGCATGATGCTTCTATGCAGAGCTGAAACCGACCCCACACGAGTACTGGTAAACCGCTTAGAGTATCTAAGCCTGCCAAGGCAAAGGGGTGCAAGTCTGACAGTCCATGCTTATATACCCTATTGGTTTCATTAGGCAGCAGGTTTGTTTGTTTGATTCGCGTTTAAACGTCCCCATCACCACTGAATAGATGTTATGTTCTGTTTTGTTTGTTTGGTTTGAGGTTTAGCATCCCCGTCAACACTATAAAGGTCATTTTGGAGATGGTGCTTCCAATTTGTGGGACTTTTACCCGACACTGAGATAAACTGACATCTCAAGCCCTGTCGTCCAATGAAACCAAAAGGGTTTATAAGCATGGACGGTCTGACTCGCACCGCTTTGCCTGGGCAGGCTTAGATCCTCTAAGCGGTTTACCAGTACTGGCTGGGGTCGGTTTCACCTCTGAGTGGAAGCATCATGCAGCCCATCTATTTCTTCAATCCCGATAGGCGGCGGCAAATTAGGCAGCAGGGCTTGAGATGTCATTTCATCTCAATGTCCTGTAAAAGTCCCACAAAATTGGAAGCAACATCTTCAAAATGACCTTTACAGTGTTGACGGGGTCGCTAAACCTCAAATCAAACAAACAAAACAGAATGTGCTGTCACTACTTTTCGAGGCTATTTAATCAAACGGCGTGTTACATATCGTCACCTATAAGTGAAACTGTTGTAACTGCATTTTTTAAAATTTTACAGGAGAGACAAAAAACTGATTATTTTTCTTTTACAGCAACAAGAAATAGTCATATTCACATATGTTAAGTAAAATAATGTTTTACACATTATGGTCTAAATAACTTTTTTTAATTGAAATATGTAAGTTACAATAGTTTCGCACTGAAAATTGGGAAACCGGCATTGCATGTTATTTGCGAAACTATTGTAACTGCACTTTTTTCTTAATTTCATTTTGAAGGATATTTTCAAGTAAAGATTTTTCAAGTTAACAATAAATAGATATAAAAGTGGAATTGATACGGGGTCATCTAATTGCAGTTTTTGAGCATACAAATTTTGAGTTACAATAGTTTCGCATATTATATAAAAAATATGGTGATTTGAGTTACAATACTTTCCAAATAGTTCAATTTTTGCTTATCTATTCTCAATTCAGCCTCAATATTTGGTGTATAGATAGAGGCTAGGGAGTGGAATAAATTTATCCCAAAAAGTGATTTTTGATAAAATAGTCAGTTACAACCGTTTCGCTTATAGGTGACGATATATGCATATATGCAATTTTTATGTACTAGAAAACATATCATATTTGATTGCTTTTAGACATGATTAGTGTCTGTAATAATGAAACAAAATCTGCTTGCCACAACACTTCAATAGCAGCTCATCCCTATGAATTGTATGATGCTCACAGGTTGTATTTCATTATTTAAGAAACTAAACCATGTAGTGACTTCATACCTACCTCTTGCAGTATCCAACTATGTTGTGGAACGCCTTCATTATCTTTTTCTCGCTTGACGTTTCTCAGGTATCTCTCTTTATTTTCATGGCACAGGCTGAAAGCATTAATATTTTTAAAGTACATGTATATAATGCTGCAATGATAAAGTAAGTACAAGAGACAATTCAGAGAAATCATGAGAAATCTGAGGGAAAAATTCGAAGAATGATAGAAACAATTATTTTGAGTTTTTATAAAATCATAGAAAAAAAAGACAGGTTTGTTTAAAATGGCCACGAATGTACATATGTAGATTATTCTTATTTTTTATAAGAAACAGTGCACATTCTTTCGCCAGAAACTGACAACTGCCCTTCTTGAATCAGCATAAGCGAGAGAATGGTCATAGAGTAAAGATTTTATGACCAATCTCCATGAAATGATAATATTATTATTCCTTATCTGGTATGCAAGAATATTATGTAATACAAATTCTCAATCATTATGTACAAAACTGTGGCATCTAGAGTGTTAACAAGGTCTTTCTATGATTTGACCTACTTTTTGACACGACATGACCCATAATTGAACTTGACCTAGATACCGGTATTGTCAAGATGGTCATTCTGAACAAGTTTGATTATGATTGGACCAAAACTGGCTACTAGAGTGTTAAAAAAGTTTTTTATTATGTCCCCGGTAGCGATAGCGGGGACATATTGTTTTTGCCCTGTCTGTTTGTTTGTTTGTACGTGGACAACTTTAACGTTGGTCATAACTTTTGAACCATTTGAGGTAGAACATTCATATTTGGCATGAAGGTTCCTTGTAACATGAGCTTTACATTCATGCAAAAAAAAAAAAAAACTGACCTGTGACCTTGACCTTTGAACTACTTAAAAAGAAAAAAAAACATTTGTCATAACTTTTGAACCGCTTGAGATACAGCCTTCATATTTGGCATGTATTTGTCATGTGACAGAAGCTTTACATTTGTGCAAAAAGTTTGACCTGTGACCTTGACCTTTGACTTACTTGAAATAAAAAAAACATGTTGGTCATAACTTTTGAACCTTTTGAGATAGAGCCAGCTGCCATCATATTTTGCATGGCGATTTCTTGTGACAAGAGCTTTACATTCACACAAAAAATTTTGACCTGTGATCTTGACCTACATAAAAGAAAAAAGTTAACATTGGTCATAACTTTTGAACCGTTGGAGATACAGCCTTCATATTTGGCATGTATGTTCCTTGTGACAAAAGCTTTACATTCATACAAAAAATTTTGACCTGTGACCTTGACCTACTTAAAACAATAACATTTTGGTCACAACTTTTGAACCGTTTGAGATACATGTATAGCCTTCATATTTTGCATGTAGGTTCCTTGTGACAAGAGCTTTTCATTCACACAAAAAATTTTGACCTACGACCTTGACCTCTGACCTACATAAAAGAGAAAGTTAACAGTGGCCATAACTTTTGAACCGTTTGAGATACAGCCTTCATATTCAGCTTGTAGGTTCCTTGTGACAAGAGCTAATATTTTGACCTGACCTTTGACCCACTTAAAAGTAACTATAAAATTGTTCATAACTTTTGAACCATTTAAGATAGAGTCTTCATATTTGGCATGTAGGTTCCTTGTGACAAGAGCTTTACATTCATGCAATTTTTGTTTGACCTGTAACCTTGACCTATGACCTACTTTTAAAAACATATTGTTCGTAACTTTTGAACCATTTAAGACAGAGCCTTCATATTTGGCTTGTGAGTTCCTTGTGTCAAGGGCTTCCCACCTGTGACCTTGACCTTGAACTGTGACCAACTTTGAAAACAAAAAAATACCATGCACGGGGACATGTTCGTGTTTCACAAACACATCTTATTTGAAATACTGGCCTACCTTTTGACTTAACATGACCCATATTTGAACTTGACCCAGACAATGTCCAAGTGATCATTCTGAACACGTTTGATGATGAATGGACCAAAACTGTGACCGCTAGTGTTTGTTTGCTTGTTTGTTTGATTTGAGGTTTAACTTCCCAATCAACACTGTATAGTCATTTTGGAGACATTTCTGGGACTTTTACCCGACACTGAGATGAAATGACTTCTCAAGCCCTGTGGCCCAATGTAACTAATAGGGTTTATAAGAATGGCTAGTCCTCTTCGCACTGCTTAGCCTGGAAGACTTTCCATTAGGGTCTGGTTTCTTTCCCTTTGGTGTCTCTGATGGGTTAATTGTGTTGATTCCTGATCATTGCCTTTGTTTCTATTTAGATCCTCTAAGTGGTTTACCTGATCTCCTGTAAGGTTGGTTTCATCTTTGCATGGAAGCATTGTGCAGCCCATCTATTTCTTCAAGCCCTGATGGGCGGAGTCCCATTGCTTCTGGTGTTGACAAGGTTTTTCTGTATGACATACTGACCTACCTTTTGACCCGAGATGACCCATATTTAAACTTGACCTAGATATTGTCGAGATGATCATTCTGAGCAAGGTTGTTTGATGATGATTGGACCAAAACTGGCCGCTAGTGTGTTAACAAGGTTTTTCTATGATTTGACCTACTAACCTACTTTTTAACCTGACATGACCTACATTCGAACTTGACCTTGATATTGTCATGATTATCATTCTGAGCAATTTTGATGATGATTGGACGGTTTGGACCAAAGCTTGCCTCTAGATTGTTAACAAGGTTTTTCTATGATTTGACCTACTGACCCACCTTTGACCTGACATAACCCATATTCGAACTTGACCTAGATATTGTTGAGAGGATCATCCTGAGCAAATTTGATAATGATTGTACCAAAACTATGTTTCTATGATTTGACCTGACCTACTTTTTGACCCATTATGACTCATACTTGACTGAAGATAATTCTGAGCAAGTTTTTCATGATGACTGGACCAAACTTGCAGCATCTAGGACAGTGTTCAATCTAGAATTTGTTGGCCCTCTTGGCCCACAGGCATTGAAAAAGACGGCCATTTGGAGGGTCCTTAAATTATACTGTATAAAGTTGCCAGCTTTATCTTTAGGTGTTGGCTGCAATATAAAAATGAATTAAATGCATCTTTATTTGGAATGAATGCCATGAAATTTATTTCAGGAAGAGAAGAACTCTATAATAAATAGCTTTTTCAATCTGGTATTTAGCTTAAGCCACTACAGCGCACACGAATCTGGTGCACAGCGGCTTTCCCAGTAAGCTAAACATCGATTTGGGTTTAAAAAATAAGAATTGTTACTGGTTATACAGATAAAACAAATTTTTTTCTGAATTATTTTGATTTGGCCACATGCGGTTTGTGATTAACTCAATAATACGCACCAGACTGTCGAAAAATCACGAGAAAATCGCAAAAAATAAACTCTAGAAGAAACGGTCACTAAATTCTACAGTTGCACCCGACGAGCCCATTGAATGATCTCTAGTGCGTCCTTCATGTAAAAAGCGGGCGCAGCCTAGATTGAACACTGTGCAGTAGGGTGTAAAGTTCTTTTTTTTTATGAGTTGACCTCCTTTTTGACCCAACATGACCCATATTCGATCTTGACCTAGGTAATGTTGAGCTGATCATTCTGAGCAAGTTTCATGATGATTGGACAAAAATTGTGGCCTCTAGATTGTCAGTAAGGTTTTTCTGTTTGGCTTTGACCTACTTTTTGACCAGACGTGACCAGTATCAAACTTGACCTAGATTTCATAGAGGCAAACATCCTGAGTAATTTTGTTAAGTTTGGATCAAAACTGAAAACTGTAACCTTTCGGGTGCTAACAAACTAATTGTTGACGAGATATGATGGAGGACGACACGGTGATATTCATGAGCATTTGGCTCAGGTGAGCTAAAAAAAAGATCTTTCAATTCTTAAGATTATAAGTTCTTGTTTTCGTCTTTGTCTTCATTTTTCCCATATTTGTCTTTATTTTTCTCGTTAAATTTTTTTGGGATGGTCTTTAAGTTCGGTTTGCATGGCCAGGTACATGTATGATGTGAGAATGAACATGTCATTTTTGTGAAGTCAAAATTTCGAGATGGTGATTAGCTTCGCTCTGTTGACTGACTGGCTTGAACAATTGATTGTAACCCGAGCCAGATTCGAACCATCAGTGAGAGACCTAATGATTAAGAGTCAGCTCTCTTATCCACTAGGTCAGAGTCCCCAAATGCCATACACCATTAAGTGATTGACTATGTTTACCGTATATTTCTTCAAGTTTTCCTGGTCCTGTAAAACTGGTTAGTGTCCTGCGAGTGGTCTCCTCTTTGGTGAAGAGCTCCTTGAATAGACATTCGACAGCTTTCAGAGATGTTGCGCCCCCTTCTACAAATGAGCGTAGCTGGTCCTAAAAATATATGGGCTCAATACAGAGGCTGAAAATATCATACAACAGTAGACACAACTAGAAATAAAAAAGTATAACAAGAGGGCCAAGATGGCAATGCAGTCACTAATTAGTGGTCATTGGATCTGTGAGGACATATATAGCCTTATTAAAAACAAATATCACAATATGTATCAGATCATGAAGTAACTGTATCGTTTTATCGTTGCAACCCTAGTAATAAATGATTTTTGTTTGTTTGTTTGATTTGAGGTTTAACGTCCCCGTCAACACTGTAAAGGTCATTTTGGAGACGTTGCTTCCAGTGGGTCTTTTACCCGACATTGAGATGAAATGACATCTCAAGCCCTGTCGCCCAAGAAACCAATAGGGTTTTATATTAGCATGGACGGTCCGCCTCGCACCGCGGTTCCTGGACAGGCTTAGAACCTCTAAGCGGTTTACCAATATTAGTGTGCGGGCCGGATTCAGCTCTGCGTGGAAGCATCATGCAGCCCATATATTTCTTCAAGCCCCTATGGGTGGGGGCAAAGTTATAAATGATTCCATGCGATCCAAATTGTTGATGACTGAATGAGACAAAGACAGTGGTCGATCTTGTGTGTTAGTTGTGCAGGAGTCTTACATGCAACAGAGGTCATTTGCAATAAATCGGACAAATCCCAAGTCAATTAAAATTGAATGTTTCCGGACTGATCAGGATTGGCTATTTTTCAAAACAGAAAGTAAAAATTCGCAAGTTTAGAAACAAGATGTGTTAGTGAAACAGGAATATGTCCCTGGACATGGTCAATTTTTCTTCGAATATGGACTCACAGGTCAAGATCAAGGTCACAGGTCAAGATTTTTTGTTTGAGTTAAGACATTGTCACAAGGAAGTTGAAGGAACCTACATGCTCAATATAAAGATTCAAACTCAAACGATTCTCAAGCTATGACCAATAATGATTTCATCTTTAAAATAGGTCAAGGTCACACTTTTTTGTATGGACGTAAAGCCCTTACCACAAGGAACCTGTATGCAAATTAAAAATGCTCTGTCTCAAACAGTTCAAAAGTTATGATCAATGATATTTTTTCTTTTAAGTAGGTCAAGGTCACAATCATAGGTCAAATTTTCTGTATGGCTGTGAAGCCCTTCAATGTCACAAGGAAACTACATGCAAGATATGAAAAATTCAAAAGTTATGACCTGCTATTTTTTCTTTTAAGCAGGCAAAAGGCAATTTTTTTTAATGGATGTGAAGCCCTTGTCCACGTTTTTCTTTAAAGTAGGAGGGGTCAAGGTCAATTTTTTTTGCATGTTTGGAAAGCACATGTCAAATATGAAGGCGCTATCTCAAATGGTTAAAAAGTTATGACCAACGTTAAAAGGTTGTCCACATACATGATGTATACAAACAGACAGGGTTAAAACAACATATCCCAGCCTATTGCTAATAACCGTGCAAACAGGACAGTTCACTGATAGGGAGTTAGTCAAATAAAAGAAATTATCTGCGACATCCCTGATGCTACATACCAATTTTCAAGGTCATCGGCCATTTGGTCCCCGAGAAGAAGACTTATGTTTTTACATATCGGGCCATGGCGGCCATATTGGTCGTGTGACCCAGTCCTTACAAACATACTTCTGTTCCCCCCTTCCCATAGAGGCTCCACATGTAATTTGGTTCCAATCGACCCAGCAGTTTAAGTTGAGAAGAAGATAATAATACTCAATTTTGGTAGAGAGTCACACAAGGAACATTTCTGGGAAATTATTTAGAAATCACTCAAATCAGGCCAGTTGGCTAGGAGGAGATGTTGTTCAAAGGTTAATCTATTTTTAGCTCTGGCGGCCATTTGTTCAATGGAGCGGAACCATTTTAACAATTTTGGTAGAGGGTCACCCAAGGAACATTTTTGTGAAATTATTTTGAAATCCATTCACCAGTTTAGGAGGAGATTTCATTTAAGTAAATTGTTGGCACCGGACGCCGGGTGATCACAATAGCTCACTTTGAGCACTTTGTTCTCAGGTGAGCTTAAAATCCTTTTTTTACATGCCTGTTCATATTTACATATTTACGCACGCTGAAAGTGCCCTTTTTAAGAGCTGGGGGGAACAAGTTAGTGTAGCTGCATGAAAACATCCCAATTTTTTTAAGTGGGAGACGGCGCGAGACAGAGACAGGTCGATAGACCGGGGGACAAAACGACAAATCGATATTTAATATTTACTGAATGCCACCGAACAGAATGTGGGAAGGTCGACGGACTGGGCACTAAACAATGCCTTTTGACCTCATTGGTGATGGGGATGATGGTGGTGGTGGAGGGGTGGCAGGGTCAGCGGCATTGATACTTGACCACAAATCGATATTAAATGTTTACTGAATGCCACTGATTGTTTCCAAATAGGTTAACACCATTCGATAGCCCCCACACATTGGAGCTTGAAGAAATAGATGGTCTCAATGATGCTTTCCACAGGAGCTGAAACTGAACCGCATACGAGTACACTGGTAAACAGCTTACGGATGTAAGCCTGCCCAGGCAAAGCAGTGCGAGTCAGACCGTCAATGCTTCTAAACCGCTATTAGTTTCATTAAGCGGCAGGGCTTGAGATGTCATTTCATCTCCATGCCGGGTACAATTCCCACAAAATTGTGAGCAATGCCTCCAATTTAAATGACCTTTAGCGTCGACGGTGGCGTTAAACATCAAATCAAACAAACAAAACCTTGTGATCCGCAACTGGGTACTTTGATCCGCAACTTGGGTCTAACTGTGGTCCCAATTCTGCAAATCTGAATGTCAGCTGAATAAAATTAGAAAATATGTTTGTAAGGCTGACACGATTAATCTTATAATCGATTAATCAATCGATATATTCCACAAAAATGATTATCATTTCTGATTTGCTTTTAATTGATTACTTGATAGGTACAATTTACTACCCAAAGCCATGCCTAAAATAGCTGGATGTGTGGCAAACAGTGCAGACCCTGATGAGACGCCGCATTATGTGGCGTGTCATCTGGGTCTACACTGTTTGCTCAGACATGTCTGTTGAAATATACATATGGTAAAGTGCAACATATGGTAAGAGTCATGCTCAGACAGAAAGTCAGACAGGTAAAATCATGACAAAAACCTTAGTGATTACCAATCGATTGTCGATCGCAATGACAGGACTGATAATAAGGGCTGGCTTATCGGAGCTGAAATGATAATCGATTATCATTCCTATCATTGCGATTGATATCCGATTAGTAATCACTGAATATTTGGTCATAATTTTATATGTCTGGCTTTCTGTATGAGCATGACTCCTACCATATGCTATACTTTGCCAGACGTATTTGAACAGACAGACCTGAGCAAACAGTGTAGACCCAGATGAGACGCCGATGAAAGCGGCATCTCATCTGGGTCTGCACTGTTTGCCACTTATACAGCTATTTTAAGCACAGCTTTGGGTAGTAAATTGTACTTATCAAATAATCTATTGCAAGCAAATCAGTAATGATAATCATTTTTGTAGAATTTATCGATTGAATAATCGATTATCCGATTAATCGTCAACCTTACTGATGATCGATTATCTTTTCAGCTCTGATTAGCCAGCCCTATATGTTTATGTGCATTTTGTAGAGGGCTAATTTTTCTTGACAAAATTCCGCCAAACTATGTTGCGTCTTTGGGGGACTTACATTAGGGTGAAACTAAGGGTGGTCGCAAATGTTGACGGCTTGACAGTGGGACTCCTAAAAAGCAGAGCAGGCACAAAAGGGGGACAACGCCCCATGCTAAAAGCAGGCGTGACAAAAATGGTACCAAATGTTCTGAGTAGCAAGCAACCATATTGGCTACAACACTCAATGACGCGTGCAGCCCCCGCCCACAGGGGCTTGAAGAAATATATGGGCTGCAAGATGCTTCCACGCAGAGCTGAAACCGGCCCGCACACTAGTACTGGTAAACCGCTTAGACGATCTAAGCCTGTCCAGGAACCGTGGTGCGAGGCGGACCGTCCATGCTAATAAACCCTATTGGTTTCATTGGGCGACAGGGCTTGAGATGTCATTTCATCTCAATGTCGGGTAAAAGTCCCACAAAATTGGGAGCAACGTCTCCAAAATGACCTATTTAGTGTTGACGGGGACGTTTAACATCAAATCAAACAAAATCAATGACGCGTGACTGATCAAGAACTGGGTACTTGATTGTACCACAAGCAACTTCTTAAGAAAAGAATTTGCTGCTGGGGAGCATGGAAAGAATTTGCTCCTATTGAGCAAATTCTTACTTTCAAGAGTACTTTGTAGACTTAAATTGACTTTTGTTTTTCTTTCTACTGCATCGGTCACATTTGACAATTACCGCAGGTGTACATGTACATTACATACTCCAGGTTTACAGGATGAAAGCCTACACACGACACAATAATCATGTAATTACAGCAGGGACTTTACCCTGCACAGGGGGCCTTCAGTTAACATTCCTATCTGAAGGACGGTGCACTTTATGACATTCATCTCTGCAAATGATGCCAATGGAGCATGTTCGGACACCAGAATTTTATCGCCGCTGTCAGAGATCGAACCCGGGACCTGTAGCATCAGAGGCAAGTGCATTAACCACTGAGCTACCATTGTTGGAAAACAATTAAAGCCAGACAAATGACTTCCAAAAGAAAACAATTTTTCATCATCCAGCTGAAAAAAATAAAAATAAATAAAAACCACGAAAATTGATGTCGCGAGTGTAATGGCCGTACGTTACACTAACCATTTATAATCAAAATTACAAATGTACTACCTATTAATTCTTAAATTTGCTATGTTTTGTTGATATCTAGCTTAAAATAGTTGATCTTGTCCGAGAAACGGCCAAAATTTGATTGAATTTGGTTGAATTATGCAGACGCTGTCTTCTGTAGTTTTTCGAAAGGAAGTGACGTATTTTAGCGGGGAAAGTATAAAGGCCGGAAAACATAAACGCCGGGAGTAACGGTCGGGAGAAGAGTCGGGAGTAAATTTTGACAATCGAATAAAGGTATTAAACATGCATCTATCTTGATGAAATTTGGAACAAAAGTAGAATATATACTCCTTTACAAAACGCATATAAGACTACAAATTGTTATCAAATATTTATCACGATTCATACTGAAAGATTCAACCGTGTCACAAACTTTGGGGATCGGGAGTAACTTTTGTCAAGCACTTTGTAAATTATTAGGGGCCGAACCCAGGCTGTAGTGCTCAAGGGGAAATATCCATCAAAAGTACCCGTCTGAATCTGAATTTTTTGCTGGTGACACGTCTAATGACATACTTTCTTTCTTTCTTACTTCTTTTTTACTGATATAATAGGTAGTACATTTGTAATTACTGTCATATCAGATCACTACTCGCAGGTGTATATAACGTACTCCTGGTTTGCTGGATGAAAGCCTACACAGTAATCATGCAATAACCGGTAGGGGTCTTTTACTTGCACTACAGTCTCTAATGGTTCGGGGGGGGGGGGGGGGGGGGGGGGGGGGGCGATGAATGATTCTTTATAAATGTCAGTTCTTGCAGTAAGGATCTGAAACGCCAATGAATTGTGATTTCTACAGTGCCTAGCTGGGGGGACCAGGTAATCTGTTGGAATGCTCGCAGCACCCTTTAGACCTAATGTTAAACCTAAGATGCACTTTGAAGAAGATTCTGAATTTGACAATTGTTCTAAATTTCATTAAGGTAGGTGGTGCATGTTTAATACCTTTATCAATACATTCTCCCGACCGTTACTCCCGGCTTTTATACGTCCCCATTTTAGCGGGGTTTATAGATGTGAAGGACCAATCGGGTAGTTAAAAACTACATAGGTTTTGGGGTAAAAAGAGGGAGCTTAAAGAAACAAAAATACAAGAACATATTTTACGTATAGTCTATAGAAATACGAAAACTCACCGAAAAACACCAAAATGCGCGGTAGCCCATAGTGCTCCCTTAAAGCCAACACCGAACCTAAACACTTGCACTTGTAAGTCTCTCACATACAAAGAAGGGCGACTAATTGTTTTTGCTCCGATTCTTCTTCTTTCTGCAAAAATTTCGTCCAGACGAGGTCCCAGTAACCAATATAGGGATTGTTTAGAAATTTGGGGATAAGATAAATAGGTGTATTAAGTTTTGCATGAAACTGGGAGCATAACTGGAATACTAGGAAAATTAGGATGGGAGCCTCTCAAGAAAGGGAGAAAAGGAAGTTAGTCCCTATCGCTGTCACTAAAAAGGTAAACTTAGCTACACAATCCCCAGCACCTTCAGCTGCTGAAAAAGGATAGATTAAATCGAGAAGGGCATTCCAACCTGTATTGGTCCGGGGGAAGAATAAATGTTTGTTTGTTTTTATTGGAGTTTAATGTCAGTTCTTGCAGTAAGGGTCTGAAACGCCAATGAGGGATGATTTCTACAGTGCCTAGCTGGGGTACAAGGTCATCAAATGAGCATTCTGTCTTTTCTCCTTTTCTAAAGAGAATCCCATTTTAATTTTCCTAATAGTTCAGTCATGCTCCCAGTTTCAAAGCAGTAACTGTTTGTTACAAATCTTGCAGCTGTATTCTGAACTTCTTCAATTTCTTCATTAAGGACCAATCCGCTGTGGTCCCAGATACAACTACCATATCCCAAGATTGGGCGAACAAGACCTTTATATGCTGCCTCTTTTACATCCTGGGGACACTAATGAATATTTCGCCTCCGGAAACCAAGCATTCTATTTGCCTTAGTACACATGTTGCTAATATGTGTATTCCATCTCAAATTGTGTGCGAGTGTCACACCAAGGTATTAAATGGAATCCACGTTCTCGAGGACCGTTCCCTTTAAGGTGTAAGAAGCCTCTTTTTTTTCTTCCTAGTTACCTGCATAATATTGCATTTAATGGGCTGAAATCCCATGTCCCATTTTCGTGCCCAACATCCTAATTTATCTATATCATTCTTAAGTTTCAGTGAGTCCTCTGTATCTTCTAATTCCCGATAGCAAACACAGGCATCTGCGAACAGTCATATATCTGAGTCAATGTCAGTGGAAATATCATTGATGTACAGGGAGAATAACAGTGGACTAAGAACGGTCCCTTGTTGGACTCCAGACAAAACTGGCACCCACTCTGAATATGCGCGCTGTTTTCTGTAGTAAAGAAAGGAATCTATCTATTTGCCAGTATTTCCCCCTATTCCATAGCCAAATAACTTAGATTTAAGTAGTTCATGTGGAAATGCGTTAACATAGAAACTTGATACAAGTATCAACTTTCAAAAATAGAAAAAAAATATTTTAAACGTCTACTTCTCCCATACCCCTGGGCCTATTGTATTGAAACTTCAAAGGAATGTTGCTTAGTTGACTCTTTCCCAATACAGCTCAAACTATTCCGCTCCGCTGAACAAGATGGCCGTTAGAACTAAAAATAGAAAACGTCAACAATTTGCTTAAAATGCTAACTTCTCCTAAACCCCAGGGCCATTTTCTCTACAACTTCACAGGAATGTTGCCAAAATATAGCTGACTCTCTATCAAAATAGCTAAAATCGTTCGCTCGAATGAGCAAGATGGCCACCAGAGCTAAAAATAAAAAAAATATCTTTAAACGTGTCCTCATCCCATAACCCTGTCCTAATTTCATTCAAGCTTCATTGGAATATTGCTTAGGTTACCCACTAACAAAAAGATAAAATCGTTCTGCTGCTGCACACAATAAACAAAGAGTTCCACCGAAAGCTGTGTCGCGCCTGTGGGGGCTCAAAGTCACAGAGCCATAAAATTTAGGTCAATGTCAAAGATGGGTGCTTGTATTAAAGTAATCACTCCTAGATTCAAGAATGTACCAAGTAACAATAAATAAGTTCTTATAGTTCTTGAGAAATGTACTTGAACATTAGGGTGAACACTAGGGTGTACACAATAGATCACAAAGTCAATGCACCATGAAATGTATGTCAATGTCAAATATGGATAATTGCATTATAATTGCCATCAATAGATGCAAGTTTATACCAAACAACATTAACGAAGCTCTTATAGTTCTTATGGACTTGAATAGAAGGGAAATGCTAGGTTTGACACAATAGTTTACAAAGTCAGTGGTCAAGTGGGTCAAGATCAAATATGGATGCTTGCATTATGGTTGCCACCCCTAGTTGCAAGTTAGTACTAAGTATCATTAAAATGGCTTTTATAGTTCTTCAGAAATGAACATAAATAGTAGAGTGAACATAGGTTTGACGCAATAGTTTTCAAAGTCAGCGAACAATGAAAAGTTGGTCAATGTCAAATATGGATGCTTGCATTATTGTTGCCATTCCCAGATGCAAGTCTGTACCAAGTATCATCGATGAAGCTCTTATAGTTCTTGAGAAATGAGCCTGACCATTTGGGTGAAAGCTAGGGTTGTCGCAAGGTTTGATGCAGTAGTTTTCAAAGTCAGTGGACCATGAAAAGGAGGTCAAGGTCAAATATGGATACTTGCATTAGTGTTGCCATCCCCAGATGCACCTCTGTACCAAGTATCATAAATGAAGCTCTTATAATTTTTGAGAAATGAACTTGACCATTTGGGTGAAAGTTAGGGTTGTCGCAAATATTTAAGGATTGACATACGGGCGGAAAATCAGATGCCTTTATCGCCCTATGCTAGAAGCAGGCACGACAAAAACACTAGGGCCGAAGTCAGGCACCGCGAAACCTCGAAAATGTATATTTTTCGGGGCGACTTCTAATTATGAGAGGACTGTATGGCTTTGAAGTAAATTTTCGGCCAGGTGTTATTCGCACCGTCGGTAGCCTCATAAAAACAACAGGCAGACCGACGGACGCCAGGGGGTGGGGGTATAACATATTTACGTCCCGTTTGTCAAACGGGCGTTTAACAACAGTAATGATCCGCCAAGTGTTATTCAGAATCAGAATCAGAATTGTTACTGGTGACACGTCAAATGACATTCATACACCAGGAAGAAGCCTCCGTGGTCGAGTGGTTACGCTACTCGCCTTGTAAACCAGGGATCGCAGGATCGATCCCGGGCTTCTCCAGACTTTCGGATGAGTCTTTAAACCGAGGTCCCGTCTCCGTATGACCTTAGCTGTTGGTGGGACGTAAAAATTAAACACTCACTCACTCACTCATACACCAGGATTATTCACACCTGAGTAAGCGAAAATTAACCTCTCAATCAATTAAGTAGTTCGACAGACACAATACTAATCTTCAATACCTGCTTTGTAAACATGTGCAACTATCGCTTTACTGACCAGTGGTTAACGGATCAATGTTAACGGCAAAATTGAACGTATTTTTCTCCGACATTGTAGTCAATACACAGCTAAAGATAGAACTACGCGTGCAATATTTACTACAAACGGAACCGTACGCTGTATCAACGCACATGTTGTCTTACGATGAAATTTATCTGACTAGCATTGTATGCACATGCAATGTTCAAAGACTTTTTAGACAAGATTAAATTTATTTCTTTAGTTCTTTTGAGTACAATTAGCTGGATTAAACCGTTACTATCTACTGTGACTCTGAATTAGTCTTTATGAGTTGCATGCTTAATTACCGCTATTCATCTCAAGTAGCCGATAAAATTAGCACCTTATCGGGCTCTTCAGATGTCACGTCGGCGTCTTTGAACGTAACATCAGCACAACTGGTGGTGCATCATAAAAGATACTGGGCACAGACGGTAATTTTCTCGCGTCCGGCGCTAGAGAAATCACATCCCGGACGAAATTTTATACCCCCCGCAAACGAAGTTTAATGGGGGTATATTGTTTTCACGTCTTTCTGTCCGTCTATCCGTGACATTTTGGTTTTCCCTGCATATCTTACTTAATAGTTTACAGAATCTTATCTTTTTTTGCATAAATGTTGATATTGATGAGATGCTGTTGCTACATGAAAATAAAGGTCCTGCGATCAATACTGTTAAAGTTATTTCCCTTTGTAATTCTTGAAAACTTGTCAGTGACACTTTTGGTTTTCATGTATATCTTGCTTAATAATTTTAATAACTTTTGTATTTATTGTTCTATATTAATGAAACTTATATCACACTTGGTGCCTGAGGTAAGGAATCTCTTGTAGTGAAATATTTATCAAGGGCCCATAAGTCTTGGAGTTATGTCCCTAGATAGGTTTTCATTTAACATAGTCATTTTTTTAGGTCTAATAATGTTACAGTGTATAGGGAGTGGGTACATTGTTAGCGCAACTCCTCTCACAGTTTTAGGGTGATCGTTTTGAAACTTTGCAGGTGTTTTCAAATAGGTATGAAGATGTGCATGTGATTTTTTCGTTTTCCTAAAATTATTTCTTTCACTTTTTTCTTCTTTTTAACTTAGCCATTTTTTTTAGGTCTAATAATGTTAAAGTATACAGGAGTGGGTACCTTGTTAGCGCAACTCCTCTAACAGTTTTAGGGTGATCGTTTTGAAACTTTGCAGGTGTTTTCAAATAGGTATGAAGATGTGCATGTGGTTTTTTTCATATTCCTGAAATTATTTCTTTCACGTTTTTCGTCTTTTTAACTCAGCCATTTTTAGGTCTAATAATGTTAAAGTGTACAAGAGTGGGTACCTTGTTAGCGCAACTCCTCTCACAGTTTTAAGATGATCGTTTTGAAACTTTGCAGGTGTTTTCATATATGTCTGAAGATGTGCATGTGGTATTTTCATACTCCTAAAATTATTTCTCTCACTTTTTTCGTCTTTTTAAATTTTTTGAGGTCTAATAATGTTAAAGTGTATTGGGAGTGGGTATCTTGTTAGCGCAACTCCTCTCACAGTTTAAGGGTGATCGTTTTGAAACTTTGCAGGTGTTTTTATATAGGTCTTAAGATTTGCATGTGGTTTTTTCATACTCCTAAAATTATTTCTTTTACTTTTTTTGTCCTTTTTAACTTAGCCATTTTTTGAGGTCTAATAAGGTTAAAGTGTATAGGGAGAGGGTACCTTGTTAGCGCAACTCCCAGTTTTAGGTTGATCCTTTTGAAACTTTGCAGGTGTTTTCATATAGGTCTGAAGATGGGCATATATTTTTTCATACTCCAAAAAATTATTTCTTTCACTTTTTTGTTCGTCTTTTTTAAAGTCTAGAAGCACTGGCTTAAATTGTCAGAATCTCATTGCCAGTGAAACAATTAAGCCATTGGAATTCCACTGCGATTGGAAAATGCTCTTTTGTATTCTACTGCAATTCCAGTGACACTGGAATACCCCCCCCCCCCCCAACAAAAAAAAATATCCACGATCTGTTTGGGTTTCAGTGGAATTAAAGTGGAAGTGAAAGTTTCAATGGAAATTCTGTGGAACACCAGTGAAATTTCCTTGGAATTCCAAAGACGTTTTCAATAGGGATCACAGATCGGAAGAGCGTGTTAACTGACGTCATAAACAGTTACCAGTCACTTGTAGACTCCTTGACGTTAACCGTTGTAGTGTCACTTTCTCACATCGAAAACGTTGGATAAAGAACATAAATACATATAATCAGTTGATAATTTTGGTGACAAGTTGGAGAAATTTGAAGGAAACAACATCATTATTACTGATTTTCAGAATTTTATAATCGAAAGTTGGTCAGTTGAAAGTAGACAAATCACTCGCACTATGCACTTGTGATTTGATCTAATTTCATCTTACCGTCGAACTGTGATTTATTACTCAACAATTCACAGCTAGAGCTGATCTATTTCTTAATTACAATATCTGATATACTTTATTAGATATCTAATTCTACAAGCCTAGGTAACGAGATATATTTTAAATAGATAACTACAATATCTGATAAACTTTATCAGATGTTTAAAGATCGTAACATATAACATATCTATAATAAAAAAAACTGGTTTAGGTATCTTATTTCTATATTACATGAGGTATCTTATTCACTTTCTAAGATATCTGATATTATTACATTAAATATCTGATATATTTGTATAAATCATATCTTACTTTTGAATTGAGATGTATTATGTGCGTTTTAATATGAATCTAATATATATGTCAATTAAGGTATATATGAGGTGCCGTTTTACTATTTAATCGAATTTAAAGATATCTATAAATAAAATTAATGATATCTATAATAAAAATACAGGATATCAATAAATATTAGATATTGATAAATAATATATCTTATTTATTTTATGATATCCAACATATGTTAAGAGATATCTATAATTCCAATATAGATATCTATTATTCGATATACAGATATCTATTATTCGATGTATAGATATCAAATATTGAATAACATTTTAGGATATCAATAAATATATTTATTGATATCCACAATATATTTTATGAAAATTGTGATATCTATATATAATTCAGGCTTTTATATGATATCTATAACTATATTTTTCGATATCCATATATGCAAAGGAATAATGAATATCATAAAACAAATTTATTGATATCAAGAAATGTATTTTCCATATCATTAAATTTTATGATATCAAAAATAATGATAATACTAGATATCATTAATGTTAATTATAGATATCTATAATTGATTTATAGATATCTTTAATTTGATTTATAGATATCAATAATTTGGTTTATAGAAATCCATAATTTAATTAAAAGATATCTATAATAAAATATAGGTTATAATAAATATTATTAGATATCTGTAAATAATATTAGATATCTATTATTTTTATGATATCTATAATACCAATTATAGGTAGCTATTATTCGATATATTGATATCAAATATTGAAGAATATTTGAGGATATCAGTAATAACATTTATTAATATCAATTACATTTATTGATATCCATACTTTATTTTATGATATCCATTAATGAAAATTTTGATATCTATAATTCAGCCTTATAATTGATATCTGTAATTTGAGATTTTTAGATTTTAGATATCTATATATGCAAAAGAAAATTGGATATCATAAAACAAATTTAAGGCTATCAAGACATATTTATATAGCATATCATTGATTACATTTTATGATATCATAACTATTGATAATTATAGATATCAATTATAATATATATATATCTTTAATTTTATGTATAGATATCTATCATTTTATAATAAAATTATAGATATCTATTTTTTGATTTATAGATATCTATAATAAAATTATAAATATCTAATTAAAATTATAGATATTTCAAAATTGTATTGAATAATAAAACTGCACCCCATATATAGGTATATGCTATATTAGATATCTAAACTGCCATAAAAGATATCTAAATTACATATCTAATCAAATATCTTATAGGTATTCTATATAACAAGATAAGCTTTTAAAAGAAAGCTTTTTTGACTATTACTTGTCAGGGATCCCGGTCCGGGATAATATTTTTGGTATCCCGGACTCTACCAAAATTCCCGGTTTGCCACAAGCGGGATCCCGGACTGAAGTCTTGATCCCGGATTATCCTGGCCGGGATTCACAATCCCGCCGGGATCCCGGAAAAATCCCGCCGGGATCCCGCTCACATTTAACCAGCTTGTTTTATAAATTCGTTATTAAATGACCATTCATGTAAGGTCCTCTTTGTATTACCAGACCATTACCAGCATCTTGCCAGAGTACTACCAGCCTAACACCAGAGTATTACCAGTTTCTAACCAGCCTAATACCATTTCACCAAGCGACAATATTGTTTTGTAAAATTGAAGACATTCCTTGCCAGTGTGTTGCCAGATACACCTTTTCTGAATTTTCTTACCAGTGTATAGTCAGATAAATGCAAATTTCTTGCCAGTGTATTTCCAGTTTGTTACCAGTCTTTGTCAAGTAGCTGGCAATAGACTGGCAGTAAGACATTTCTTGACAGTGTGTTTCCAGAGTATTACCATGTTATTACCAGCCTATAGCCAGAAGCTGGCAATAGGCTGGCAATATTGCCAGTGTATTACCAGATCAGCAATACCCTTAACACTGTATTGCCAGTGTATAACCAGTCTGTTACCAGACTGGCAATAAGCTGGTATTACTTGCCAGTGTATTACCAGAAGTGATTATTTTAGTACCAGTGTGATGCCATGTTATTGCCATTGTGTTGCCAGTCTGCCCAGTCTGTTGTCAGTCAATTGCCAGTCTGTTGCCAGCTTCTTGCCAGTTTATTGTCAGAAGCCCATTTCATAAGGGTTAACCCGTTTTGTACCCGAAACCCCAAAAACCCACAACTTGAGATGGAATACCCATATTAGCAACATGTGTACTAAGGCAAATAGAACACTTGGTTTCCTGAGGCGAAATCTTCATCAGTGCCCCCAGGATGTTAAAGAGGCAGCATATAAAGGTCTTGTTCGCCCAATCTTGGAATATGGTAGTTGTGTATCTGGGGCCCCAGTGGAGTGGTCCTTAACGATGAAATTGAGAAAGTTCAGAATAGAGCTGCTAGATTTGTAACAGGCAATTACTGCTTTGAAACTGGGAGCATGACTGGAATACTTGGAAAATTAAAATGGGAGTCTCTCAAGAAAAGGAGAAAAGACAGTAGGCTAATCCTATTATACAAAGGTCTAAAGGGTGCTGCCAGCATTCCAACAGATGACCTTGTTTCTCCAGCTAGACACTGTAGAAATCACCATTCATTGGCGTTTCAGTCTCCCTTACTGCAAGAACTGACATTTATAAAGAGTCGTTCTTCCCCAGAACCATTAGAGATTGGAATGCCCTTCCCGATTCGATTATTTCGACAGCTGAAGGTGCTGATGATTGTGTAGCTAAATTTACCTCTTTGGTTAGAGCTAGGGACTAACTTCCCACATCACAGGTCGTGGTGTATGAATGTCTTTTGACGTGTCACCAGTAACAATTCTGATTCTGATTCTGAATGGGTAATTGGCAATATTGGCAAATAGTGCAGGCCGAACGCGGCGTCTAATCAGGGCCTACACTGTTTGCAAAAAGTTATGTCATTTTCCAAATAAATTTTGAAGAAAACACAACCTGACACCCCTTAATTTTGAAATGTTCTCCTGTTATAATTATATTATGAGGAAGACGGCAATTGGTACAAAAGGGTTAAATGAGGGTGGCATGCAGTATAGAACCAGATGATGAGCCATCTCACCTGGATCTACACTGTTTGCAAAGGCATCTTTTCTTGTTGTAACCCTTTACAGATAACCATCTTTACGCAGCACTCCCAGGTCAAAGTGACAAGAATAGCTTCTCACATTTTTTCAGCAACAATACGACTGTGAACAGTTAACAATTTGACCACTAATTAATGACCTCGCTAAGCTAACAATGCTTTGAACAACTTAATTGGCCCAGATTTGCATTTCACATTTTAGCTGTACCACAGGTCTATGTTACATCTGAGAAGAAAAAAAAATAATGCATACCCCTGTAAACCCCACAGTCTCTATACCCCAGAGAAAATTTAATCGAAATTTCAGTAAATTTCATTGAAATTTCACTGAAATCCTCATATTTTGGTGGATTTCACCCATTTGACCAAAATTTGATGAAATTTCAATGAAATTTCAGTGAAGTTTCAACAAATTTCACTGACATATTCAAAATTTCAGTGAAACTTAATTTCAATGAAATTTCAATGAAAATTCACTAAAATTTCAGCAGTATTCTTGCATAAATTTTGATCGTCTACAAAATTTAAGTGATAGTGAAATTTCAGTGAAATTTCAGTATTTTTTCAATCAAATGACCAATGCATTTTCTTCAGTTACAAAAGTTTTAATGTATATTAAAATAAAGAAAGCTTCTAAGGAAAATATTAGATAAGACTAATGCGAAGAAACAATGTAAGAATGAAGCAAGAAAACATGCAACAACATTCACCACAATTTTTCCCCCTTATACAGTTTTGGATAAAATACTTTTCACAGATGGATCCTAAAAATGTACAGATCATACAGAAAAATGACCATTTCTTTTCTGTATAATCTATACATTGTAATTGGACACAACACTGCCACCCATTCACTAACACATTTCCTGCTTTGAACCCCTAAAACCGTGCTATAAAGTCCTCAGGTAGTGGAGTACATTAAAGTATCAGCATATCATCTTAAAAGCCTCAGAAGTTTGGACATACATATAGACTGCTGTCACAGACTTAAATTTTAACAAGATGTGTTTGTGAAACACAAACATGTCCCCAGGCAAAGGTCAATTTTTTTCTTATCCTAAGCCCTTGTCAGAAGGAACCTACATGCCAAATATGAAGGTTCTATCTGAAGGGGTCACAAGGAACCTACATGCCAAATATGAAGACTCGATCTATCTGAAACGGTTCAAAAGTTATGACCAATGTTTTTTCTTGTCACAAGGAACCTACATGCCAAATATAAACGGTTCAAAAGTTATGACCAATGTTTTTCCTTTCAAGTAGGGAATCCAGATGTTTGGGCAAGACTAGCTTGTTTCGGCCTTAAAGTTATCCAGCAAACAGACAAGCCAACAAACAGACAGGGCAAAAACAATATGTCCCCGCTCTTGCTCTTGCATGCATGCATGAGGACATAAAAATGTGGACATAATAAAATTGCAGTTGGAACAGCAAAAAGTGAAGACCCTGATCAGAAACAGGCTGTTCTGAGTCTGCAATGTTGGCTAAGATTACTGTATATATACAGGTTTATATCAGAGTACCCTCTGTTTTGGGGCCGGACTCGGTAGCTCAGTCGGACGCGCGTCTGACTGTTGATCACGAGGACGCGGGTTCGATACCTGCCTGGGTTGGCAACATTCTTTCGTGGAGATTGATTATGAAATCTTTTCTATGGTCATTCTCTCCCTTCCGCTGATTCAAGAAGGGCAGTTGTCAGTTTCTGGCTAAAGAATGTGCACTATACTGGTTAACCGCTGATGTATAAGTCTGCCCAGGAAAAGTGTGGACAGGTAAACTGACCGGCTCATAAATGACCTAAATAGTGTTGACTGGACAGTTAAACTCCAATACAAACAGACAAAACCCTCTGTTTTGGTAGTGACTTCCTAAAATTGTGATAAATTTACAAAGGAATTGCATTTTAAAGTGAATGCATCATAATTCAAGGCAATTGTTATGCATAATATCATCAAATTCCAAGCGAGGGCAGAAACCAATGTAAATTTCCTGTACCCTGAAAGAACGCCTTTCAATAGAATTCAATTTCAATGGAAATTCACAAAAATTTAAATGAAATTTCAGTGAAATTTCAACAATTTTCTAGCATCAGTAAAATTTCAAGGATTTTATTCAAATTTTTTATTTCATTTAAATTTTAGTACAGTTTTAGAAAATTTCAGTCTTTGCATGTAATTTGTTGTTTCTTGAGTGAAATCTAGTTTTCATAGAATGTCTTTTCAACTAGAAAGTAATTTCATTCTATGACAAAGTATAAGAATGAATAGTTCAGGAAGTGCCACAATAAAAATTTGATGCCAACCCAATTATAAGAAAGTACCATAAGCTAAGGGACAAACAGGCAAGTTAATCAGCCCCTTTCTTTCCTACGAGGAATTATACAACAACAAAAACTTGATGTTTAACATGCAGTGTTGTTTTGATAATAAGTGACACTGAAAATTATGAGTTTTAAAATTAAAATGAAATCTCACCAAATTTCACTGAAATTTCACTGAAATTTTGGTGATGACGTCATTGATGATGACATCATTTCAATTGAATGATGGGAAAAACATGGCTGCCTTAGTATTGGAGGGATTTTCAAAGCAGTGCCAGAAAACTAATTGTCTGGTAATATCAGGATGACAAACATCACAGAACATTAGCTGATATAGTAAGTACACTTCAGGACACAGTTTGAAAAGGTGCTGTTTGAATTGGGCAGAAATGATGGCAGACACAGGTTAGCAGGTCAGCATGCGGATTTTGAAGGTCAAAAGTTTCTGGTCATTCAATGTCTGTGTTAGATTAACAAACATGCTGAAAGGCCTTAGAAAACACAAGTTTGACAGAAAAAAGATAAATCAGACATAATTATATTTAATAAATTACTTTTTTTGTCTTCTTGTCCGAAAATTAATATGGTCATTCAAAATGGGTGGGGTACAGTGTGGCATGTAAACAGAGACTCTTGGCTGTTGTAATTGATATCATTATGTAACCATTTAGAGAAAAAAGTATTTGGGGGATGAATGAAGTTGTTCATTATATATATTTCTAATGCGAACTAATAGTAATTAAATCTGTGTATATCAAAACATAAATCAAGTACCATCAAAGGGGAAACAATTTTGAAATCTCATTGATATATCTGTGAAATGCTATTGAATATTTCCTAAAATTTCTGTGAAATACTAACACACTTTCAGGAAAATTTCTCTGAGATTTCAACAAAATTTAGAGGTATTTTGCCCATTTCTTTCAATGAGATCTCTGCATTATTTTATTGAAATACTAACAAATTTTCACTGAAATTTGGTAATATTTTGCCCGATTCTTTCACTGAGATATATATTTCAGTGTTATTTGACTGAAATAACAGTGAAATTTCACCGAAAATCAGTAATATTTTATTGAAATACTAACAAATTTTCACTGAAATTTCCATGAGATTTTACTGAAATTCGGTAATATTTTGCCCGATTCTTTCACTGAGATTTCAGTGTTATTTGACTGAAATAACAGTGAAACTTCACTGAAAACCAGTTTTATTTTATTGAAATACTAACAAATTTTCACTGAAATTTCTATGAGATTTTGCTGAAATTTGGTAATATTTTGCCTGATTCTTTCACTGAGATTTCAGTGTTAATTGACTGAAATAACAGTGAAATTTCACTGAAATCTCAGTGTTATTTCAGTGTTATTTTGCCCGATTCTTTCACTGAAATTCCACAGTTATTTCCATGAAATAACGCTAAAATCTCAGTGAAATTTCATTGTCATTTTCACCAGGGTATAATATAGTGGGGTTTGAATTTGTTTTTCATGTGGTGACAGAGGTTCGAGTGTAAGTGTATTGTGGATTCCCCTTATAATTTACTGCTGTTTCTGAGGTGATGGGATTGCTTAGATTGCTCCAATTAACCTTTTTTGTACCCAATGGAATCTTCCTCCTTATATATAGCTGGAGTCCATTTCAAAATTTAGGGGTGTCAGATTGTGTTCATCAAAATTTATTTGGAAAATGGCTGAAGTTTTAGCAAACAGTGTAGGCCCAGATGAGACGATGCGTTCTGCGGCGTCTGTCTCATCTGGGCCTGCACTTTTTGCCAACTACCCGTTTTGGGGTTTCTGGTACGAAATGGGTTAATGAATGACATTTTCTTGCTTGTTTTAATATTGACTAAATATACAAGCAAAGTACATTTTCATCCTGAAGGTGATAATGTTTTCCCTGTTATAAATGGACAGTTACTCTTAAGAGCAAAAACAGGAAACCTTATAGATTGATTATTGGCCGCAATTGTACTCCTACGATGTCATGTTAGCCATAAATGTTTTAATTTAAGCTAATACTACTACACATACGAAGCGCCAGAGGACGTACTGGACAGTATTATTACTTCATTAGGTATATTGACTGCTGTTGGTGACTGTTTGTTTGTTTGATTTGAGGTTTTACGTCCCCGTCAACACTGTAAAGGTCAGTTATATCTATAATTATTCTGAGAATTAATACACCACAACCTTTTTTCACTCTTTAACCTTAACCCATTTAGTACCAGAAACCCCAAAAGGGGTACCTTTGCAATCAGTGCAGGCCCAGATCAGACGCCGCAGAATGCGGCGTCTGACCAGGGCCTACACTGTTTGCAAACAATTCAGCCATTTTCCAAATAAATTTTGAAAAAAACACATCCTGACACCCCTTAGTTTCGAAATTGACTCCTGCCATATATAAGGTGGAAGATTTCATTTGGTGTGTGTGTGTGTGTGAATTCGGGTTTAACGTCAACAATTTTTCAGTCATATCACGACGGTGTCTGGTTGCGACAGGGAGCTCAATGCTCACGTTTATAGTGCTGCCTCACTGAAGTATCATGTCCCAGACACATTACATGATACCACACCCAGTCACATTATCCTGACACTGGATCGACCAGTCCTAGCTCTTCCCCGTAAATCTGAGTGCCAAGCGAGGAGCAGCTAGTACCATTTTTAACGACTTTGGTATGTCGCGGCCCGGGATCGAACATTGGTACAAAAGGGTTAAGCTAATACTACTACACTAGTAGTAAAAGCCAGAGTAAATAGAAACACAACTAGTACTGGACAGAATTAAAAACATACATACACACGTACAGACTCATGTTTGAAAACTAATGCTTCTACAGTTGACAAACCGGCCCCGATAGCTCAGTTGGTAGGGTGTCCGCTCCGGGGAACGGGAGGTCACGGGTTCGATCCCGGGCCGCGACATACCAAAGTTGTTAAAAATGGTACTAGCTGCTCCTCGCTTGACACTCAGATTTATGGGGTAGAGCTAGGACTGGTCTACCCAGTGTCAAGATAATGTGACTGGGTGTGGTATCATGTAAAATGTCTGGAACGTGATACTTCAATGAGGCAGCACTATAAAAGTGAGCATTGAGCTCCCTATCGCAACCAGACACCGTCGTGATATGACTGAAAAATTGTTGAAAGCGACATTAAACCCAAATTCACACACCTCTACAGTTGACAAATGGATAGTTCTGAATTAGCCATGAAAGACAATTTTTTTTTCAATTGACAATAAAATTCCTGTCCTTTACAACAACGCAACCGGCAAGTTAGCACTAGGCCTTCTCTCAGACGCACTTTTGATCTTGTTTGAGACGAATATCAAATACGTGCCGAAAGCTTTGTAGCACCGTTTTGAACTCTCCATCACGTGCTTCTGAACTGGTATTTGCGATGATTGACAACCGTCTTTGAACGTTAAAAGCGTGGGCGGGACAATAGCGCTGTCACTTTATGTTACAATCGATTTTCAATAATGCTGAAAAGGAGATTGTGGATACTCGTTAAAACATCGAAGCGGTTCTAACTAGCAGTACCCACAATCTATAGTCTGCTCAAAACAGAGATTGTGGATACTCGTTATAACCTTGATGTGGCGACAGGGCTTGAGATGTCATTTCATCACAATGTCGGGTAAAAGTCCCACAAAGTCGGAAGCAACGTCTCCAAAATGACCTATACGTACAGTTGTGTGTATTTCTGCTCAAAATAGTGATTGTGGATGCTCGTATCGCATCATCGAATTTTTCTTATTTCTGCTCAAAATATAGATTGTGGATACTCGTTAGTATCGCCTAATCGAGGCGGTTCTAACGAGTACCCACAATCTATATTATGAGCAGAAATAAGAAAAGTAAGATGTACCTCTGTAAACCCCGGTTATTCTATTACATATGGTTCAAGCCCCAAAGTCTTTCGGATCCTTACGAGACACATGTTCATGGTGCTGCCTAACACAACAGCCTATAATACTGGCACAGCATGCAACGCTTCAGATGTCTGTTAACTTTAGCCATAAAGTCCCTAAGCCTGCCCTGGCGAGTTGGGACCATTTCACTGGGATTGAAATGTCATTTTATCTGACTGTTGGGTAAAATTTCACAAAAAACTAGAAGAAATGTCTCAAAAATGACCTAAATAATGTTAATGGGGATGTTAAACCTAAAATCAAGTAAACAAACAGTCAACAGAAACGCAGAAATATTGGTCAATTAAAGTCTGTTATTGGTGACATGAATTCTGAGGGGAATGACTTGGCAGATTTTCCACCATTTTTCAAAAGGGGACAACTTTCGGAACTTCCTGTTTGCTTTTCTATAAGCTTTGTCCCACGAAATAGTGATATACTCTAAAAGGAAAGAATTTGCTCCTCAGGAGCAAATTCTTTCCTTTCAGAGTTGACCCTTATTGACATGGGAGACTAAAATACGCTTGAAGGAGTTGCCTCCCCTGAAGGTGTATGCATTCCACTCAAAGTCTCAAAAATATTTGCCACTTAATTGCTCGACTCAACGGTTAGTAAAATATTTGGGCGTATTTTTGCGTGCTCCCAGGAGACCTTATGGGTCCAGCCTTTTAAATTTTGAAACCTTCCTCACAACTGGACAAAAATGGGCGGTAAAAAAGAGAAGAAACCCAGAAAAACCAACAAGTCTTAACCCTTATCCTGCTGAATAAATAAATTTAGCCACAGCCATTGCTGACTGCCAAAGATTAAAATTTCTTAACATCATTCACAAGCTGCAAGACAAACAGTGTAGGACCTCATCTCTGTTTGCAAAAGTAGGGGTTGTTATGGGTTAAATATACACTAAAGCCACTTTTTAACTGAGCTTCCTGTTGTGCCCATTTCTGTTTGTTTGATTTGAGGTTTAACGTCCCCTTCAACACTGTATAGGTCATTTTGGAGACATTGCTTCCAATTTTTGGGACTTTTACCCGTCATTGAGATGAAATGACATCTCAAGCCCTGTCACCTAATGAAACCAAAAGGGTTTATAAGTATGGGCGGGCTGCCTCGCATCGCTTTGCACGGGCAGGCTTAAATCCTCTAAGCGCTTTACCAGTAGTTGTGTAGTCTGCATGGAAGCCTCATGCAGCCCATCTCTTTCTTCAAGCCCCGATGGGCGGGGGCCGACAATTTCTGTATGTATTGGAATTGCACAAGGAGGATAAATTACAAGGATTCGTGTAAAAAATACATTCAAATCAATCAAATCTTTTATTCACTCTGATTACAAATAAATGTAATAACAAGAGGAGCGATACAAATATGCAACGTTCGGCGGCAAAGTATAAGTCAAACAAAAAAATAAATAAATAAATAAATAAATAAATAAAACACAAACAAAACAACCAGAGGGCAACATTAAATTTTACGAGATGAAATCAGTACTTACTCTCTCTCTCTCTCTCTCTCTCTCTCTGTTTTGAGCACGCAACGCTGAAACAGCACCGAATCTATGGCATTGTGTGCTTCGAGTTTGTCAATCAACAAAAATCAAATCAAATTTATTTCTCTCAGCATCGCGAAAACACGCCTATACAAATACACTGCAAATCCTATCGCCGAACAAAAGAAATTGGAAACAATTTTCCAATCTCTGCCCAAAACATAGACTGCGGGTGCCCGCACGAACCGCCTTATCGATGCGGCTCTAACGAGCACCCCCAATCCAGCCCCAGAGCAGAAACAAGAAAAATAAGGTTACTGTGTAAAAGTGGGGTTCAAGGAGGTCAAAACCATACAGGCGCGTTGTCGCGATGGGTTATACAATAGGATAAAGAGGAGCAAAACGTTGTGCAAACATACTGTTTCATGTAACAAACTTATTATTTCATCATTTATTATTATTATTTATTTTATTTATCCGACCACACCCTTTCCTGACTTTAAACCAATCAGATAGCTTATGTAATTTCAAACAGTGCAGATCCCCGATCAGACTCAGAAGCCATCTGGTCTGGATCTGCACTATATGCAAAGCTAGTTTTTTTTATCAAGAACGGCAAGTTTTGCTCAGACTGGTCCGTATGCATTAAACTATGTTCCATTAAAAAAATCATAGCGCATGAAATGTGTGAAAAATAAATGGGCCGTTACAAAGCATGTTCTGCACGAGCATGTGTAGTCAGACGTGTGGCCAACACGCTAAAGAAAAATATGAATGGGATATTATGTTCACTCCAGAGTGGTAAGTGTAATAAAATATTATAGATGCGTCTCTCTCTCTCTCTCTCTCTCTCTTAACCAGCCAATACACAAGTGTAAACAGATACATTCATTACAAGTACACGCCCATACAAATACACTGCAAACCCTACCGCCGAAAAGAACGAATATTTTCCAATGAAAAACTGATATCGGACACAGATCGTGGATACACGTTAGAACCATTGTGTACAAAGTTGTTTTGTGAAAGCAGGGTTAATTCAAAATATTAGGTAATAGTAATTTTCTCTAGTATGATAAGTGCTAGGACGTAGCAAACCTAAATCAAGATTATAGATAAAGGTATGCACATGTATGTAATCAGACCGGACAGTCGTCGGCAGTCGCGAGCGGACGACAAAGGCGAATGGCGCAAAGGGAAAATAGTCCCGGACTGAGATCCAAACTTTCATTAAAGCCCTAGATTCCACTTTTTATGTAAACAGTGTAGACCCCGATCAGACGCCGATAGAATGACAAGTAGAGTAGCCTATGACATTAAAAAATCCGCGCTTTTTGGATGTACTTTGACGCCGCGTTCTGTGGCGCCTGATCTGAGTCTCCATTGCTTGCCAAGCTCCTCACGGCGAATATATGCTAACTGGTGATTGATTTTTTACATGACCCGTGACGTCCAAACAATATGGAGCGCGAAGCAGTAGATTTTGACAATCGCTTAGCTCCGCCCTCTCCTGTGGGTTAACCGGTATTGGATGGTGATGTTAAGTATTGATTACCGTTACTTTGACAAACTTGTCACCAGTTGTGGTGTGGCGCGTCAGTGTTTTTTGATGTATCTGCTCTTTAATGAACCGGCGGGATATGGCGTACTGCTAACTTGCCGGTTGCCCTGTTGTAAATAGCATCGATATCCGTGACTGAAAGGATAGGCTATTTTCTTTTGTAGTATAGTGTGGTATTCTGGTTTGTCCTTGATGATTCTGGAATAAAGGATGTTTGAGCAAGAATTATTATTATTGTTAGCTTGATTACCGTATGTATAATGTTAACCCTTGACCTGCTGAATATTTATATATGCCACACCCACTACTGATTATCAACCAACAGGGCCTGACAAATTAAAATTGAAACCACTTGCCCGGCAGTCCACAGCATCTTGAAACTGGCTCAGAATTAGAATATTCCCTATACATGTATATATATTCTATACATTTTCTGGGCAAGTGAAATAAAAAATCACTTGCCCTGCCAAAATTTGGACTTGTCCCGGGCAGCTAGGCAATGGATTTGTCAGGCCCTGAACCAATCAGATTACTTGATGCAAATTATTGCAACAAATTCACATTCTGAATGGCAAACAATGTAGATCCTGATCAGATGGCTTCTTCAGAAGCAATCTGATCTGGATCTACATTGTTTGAAAGATAAGACATATCAGGGCTCAGCAGGATAAGAGTTAACCCTTACCTTGCTGTTCACGACAACCCCTATCTTTGCAAACAGTGTAGATCCAGATCAGATGGCTTCTGAAGAAGCCATCTGATCAGGATCTACACTGTTTATCATTAAGTTTGTGAATTTGAACTAACTCATTAAATCATGTAATCTGATTGGCTGAAAATAAAAATGGGTGTGGCTAAGTTAAATATTCAGCAGGATAAGGGTTATGCACACTGAGAACTTAGAAAATGCAAGAGAAGCCTAAAAGTTTGGTTGCCTTGGGAACTTGCTGTAATTCTCCAAATATTTTAACAAATTTGTTTCACGATCCAGCAATGAGTCCAAATGGAAATTTCCGCCCATAAAACTGCCTACAGTTAAATTCCTATATTAAGACCAACTTTGGGACTGTTCAAAAGTGGTCTGTAAGACCACTTTTGAACAATACCAAAGGTGGTTTCTTATCAGGAGACACGAAGCCTCCATGGTGTAGTGGTTACGCTACTCGCCTTGTAAACCAGGGGTCGCAGGATCGATCTTGGGCTTCTCCAGACTTTCGGATGAGTCTTTAAACCGAGGTCCCATCTCCGTATGACCTTAACTGTTGGTGGGACGTAAAACTCAAAACACTCACTCACTTATCAGGAGACACTAGGTGTCAAACACACAAAGAAAGAATAACTGAAACCTCCTTGATAAGCTTTTACAAGCTGATTTAGTCTTAATTTTGGATGGTCTTAATTAGCGGAATTTTATTCTATTTACCTTGCCAAATGACAATTTTGAATTCAGTCACTGTTTTAACCCTTATCTTGCTGAAAATTAATTTAAGCCACACTCATTTCTGTCTATCAACCTCGCACCGCGGTTCCTGGACAGTTTTAGATCCTCTAAGCGGTTTACCAGTACTAGTGTGCTGGCCGGATTCAGCTCTGCATGGAAGCATCGTGCAGCCCATATATTTCTTCAAGCCCCTATGGGCGGGGGCATAAGGGGCTGTCGTGAACAGCAAGATAACTGCAAGGGTACTCAAGCTTTTGTTTGATTTGAGGTTTAATGTCCATGTCAACACTGTAAAGGTCATTTTGGAGATGTTGCTTCCAATTTTGTGGGACTTTTACCCGACATTGAGATGAAATGACATCTCAAACCTTGTCACCCAATGGAACCAATGTACTCAAGCTTTTGTCGCACAATTGCAGGGATACAGACTAAGCATTTTGCTTTAGGTGCCCAGACTGCCATAAATCCAAATTTTACATTGAATTACTAGGCACTTTTATTCAAATCTTAGATACCCAAGCAAAAATTTAGGCACCTTGGGCGACTGGGCGCCTGTTAGTCAGTATCTCTGCATTAGCTAGTTAAGCTTAGTCAGATGCCCCTCATGACTAAGGCTGCCACAATTAATCGTATAATCGATTAAGCGATCGATAAATTCCACAAAAATGATTATCATTTCTGATTTGCTTTTAATCGATTACTTGATAGGTAAAATTTACTACCAAAAGTTATGCCTAAAATAGCTGGATGAGTGGCAAACAGTGCAGACCCTGATGAGACGCCGCATTATGCGGCGTCTCATCTGGGTCTACACTGTTTGCTCAGGCCTGTCTGTTCAAATATACATATGGTAAAGTGGAACATATGGTAAGAGTCATGCTCAGACAGAAAGCCAGACAGGTAAAATAATGACAAAAATCTTAGCGATTACTAATCGATTATCGATCGCAATGACATGACTGATAATCGATTATCTTTTCAGCTCCGATTAGCCAGCCCTACTCATGACTGTGACTGATGATCAGGAAGCTGCACGTGGGTTCAACACCTACTGGGTCTGCAGCATTCTGTCCCTTCCGCTGATCCAAAAAGAGGGGTTGTCAGTTTCTGGCTGAAGAATGTTCACTCTTATGCCTGCCAAGGAAAACTGTGGCCTAATTAACCAGGGCCATTTTGTACCGGAAAGCCCAAAACGGGTAGTTGGCAACAAGTGCAGGCCCAGATCAGATGCCGCAGAACGGGGCATCTGATCAAGGCCTACACTGTTTGCAAAATATTCATGCATTTTCCGAAAACACAACCTGACACCCCTAAATAAGACTCCTGCTATATAATATAACAAAAAAAAGATTCCATTTGATACCAAAAGGGTTAAGGTACATGCAAACTGAATCGCTTGATATGACCTAAATTGCATTGGCAGGGCCAAATTCAAAATAAAGCGCTACACTGTTACAATGCTCAGGCCTGTTTGTCCAAATACACAGTAAATAAGGTATGTTTTCCTCCGCTGGAATTTTCAGCCATCTCAATTTAGAAGCATGTAAAAAAGTACAGATCCTGATCAGCTGGCTTTCAAGAAGCCACCTGATCTAGATCTGTACTGTTTAAAAAAAGGATATAACAGGTTGATGAATGTTTTAAATACATGAAAAGAAATGCTTTTGACGAAGTCTTTTAAAGAAGCACTGAAAAAATGTAAATGCCATGTTGTAGTATATTATTCTCTCCCCCCCCCCCACCAACTCCCTTTGGAATGGTAAGGGAAAAACTGGTAGCGGAGGGGGGTGGGGGTTGGGGGGGGGGGGGGGTGGAGTTTGCCATATATTTTGCTGTGAGGTCTTTGACACCTGAAAGTTAATCAAATTTACTAACTATTTTACCTTTGTTTGCACAACTACAGATATCTGATAAAAGACCTTTAGATAATAGGTCATTGAAGGGGAGTGTACACACTTAAGAGGGAGGCTATGCTTTCAACACTTTTTGCCATACTTTTTCAGCGTCTGACTTTATATAATACATGTACTATTTCCGCTGAATTCCCCTTTAAATGCTTGTCCTGCTGAATAAATTCAATTACCAAACCCATTTATATGCTTCCACGCAGAGCTGAAACCGACCGCACATGAGTACTGGTAAAACGCTTAGAGGATCTAAGCCTGTCTGCAGGCAAAGCGGTGCGAGTTGGACCGTCCATGCTTATAAACCCTATTGGTTTCATTGATCAACAGGGCTTGAGAGTCATTTCATCTCAATGTCGGGTAAAAGTCCCTCAAAATTGGAAGCATATGTCTCCAAAATGACCTTTACAGTGTTGACATGGACATTAAACCCCAAAACTAACGAACAAGACTCTCAGCCAATAAAATTAATTGATATATATTCATTCAAATATGCTAACGGAAGTGACAATTTATATCTTGAACTGATGGCTTCTGAAGAAAATCTGGAGCTACACAGTTTGTACCAAATGGAATTTTCCTCCTTATATATAGCAAGAGTCCATTTCAAAATTAAGGGGTGTCAGGTTGTGTTTTCTTCAAATTTGATTAGGGAAATGGCTGAATGTTTTGCAAACAGTGTAGGCCCTGATCAGATGCTGCATTTTGCGGCATCTGATCTGGGCCTGCACTGTTTGCCAATTACCCTTTCAGGGGTTTCCAGATCATTCATTCATTCAATTCGCAATCGTAGACATCAGGAAATTCCTTCATTCAGTTTGCAATGGTTTATAGATCAGGAAAACACCGGTACAAAATTGGTTAAAAACCGGATCATTCATTCATTCAGTTTGCAATGGTAGACATCAGGAAAACACGCCTATATAATTTTGAACCCCTTAAACACCACTTATATATTAGCCTTTTGATTTCATTGGGCGGAGGGGCTTGAGACATCATTTCATCTCAGTAAAAGTCCCACAAAATTGGAAGTGGCATCTCAAAATGCTGGCCTCGGTAGCTCAGTCGGATGCATGTCTGACTGGTGATCAGGAGGACACAGGTTCGATACCTGCTGGGGTCGGCAACATTCGTTCATGGAGATTGATAATAAAATCTTTTCTATGGTTATCCTCTCCCTTCCGCTGATTCCAGAAGGGCAGTTGTCAGTTCTGGGGAAAGAACATTCACTGTACGGGCTAACCACTTATGTATAAGCTTGCCTAGGAAAAGTGTAGATAGTTAAACTGACCAGCAGAAAAATGACCTAAATAGTATTGACTTGGCCATTAAACTCCAATACAAATTAACAAACAAAACAGACATCTCAAAAATGACCTAAATAGTGTTGACAGGTCTTGCTGTTCACGACAACCCTTATATTTGCAATCAGCATAGATCCAGAGAAGCCACCTGATCAGGATCTACACTGTTTGGCATTCAGTTTATGAATTTGTAGCAATAAATTACATCAAGTAATATGATTGGTTGATAGACAGAAATGGGTGTGGCTTAAATGAATATTCAGCAAGATAAGGGTTAAACTTCAGTTCAAGCAAACAATTGTAATACACCCATGTGTAATGTGCTACAATGGTGCCTTTCATATTGAAAATATTTTTGGTGTTTTCCTTATTTCTGCTCCAAACATATATAGAAAGTGAGTGCATATTAGAACTGCACCATTGATTTTGTTTGTTTGTTTGTTTGAATTGAGTTTTACGGCCCAGGCAACACTATTTGGGGTCATTTTTGAGCTGGTCAGTTTACATAATCCACACTTTTCGTGGGCAAACATATACGTAAGAGGTTAACCAGCACAGTGCATATTCTTTTGCCAGAAACTGACAACTGCCCTTCTTGAATCAGCGGAATGGAGAGAATGACTGTAGAAAAGATTTCATGATCAATCTCCATGAAAGAATGTTGTCCTCCTGATCACCAACCAGATGTGCATCCGACTGAGCTACCGAGTCCGGCCCTGCCCCATTGAGGTGGTTCTGACAAGTAGCAAGAAGCCTCCATGGTGTAGTGGTTATGCTACTCGCCTTGTAAACCAGGGGTCGCAGGATCGATCTTGGGCTTGAAGATCTCCAGACTTTCGGATGAGTCTTTAAACTGAGGTCCCGATTAGTCTTTAAACTGAGGTCCCGTCTCCGTATGACCTTAGCTGTTTGTGAGACGTAAAACTTAAACACTCACTCACTAACAATGACAAATAACCACAATCTATGCTTTCAAGCACAAATAAGCCAATAAAGAAAGTACCGTAGTGTTCTTAAGTATTTGGTCAGATAGGTCTCAGCAAACAGTGCAGACCCAGATCAGACTGCTCCTGAAGGAGCACTCTCAGTCTGATCAGTGTCAACACTGTTTGCCATTCCGTCTGTACTTTTTGGACTCCTTGCTGGAACAAAAATTTAGGAAAATTACAGCAAATCCTTAAGGTGTCCTAGTAAACCCCATATTCCCTATTTACATAAAGGTTGTATAATGCTTACATTCTTTATCAAACAAACTTACGGAATTGTTTGTCAAGCCGGGGTTAGTAGCTAAAATAGTTGGATGAAGTTCTGACTGGTGATCAGGTGGTTTGTTAACACCCAGATCGGCACTCTTTCCTACAGTCACTTAACCCTTAAGATGCTGAGAAAAACTACATCTGAAAATGTTGTTTGCTTATGTCGTCTGCTGAATCTTAGAAATATTTTTTCATACAGACAATGTGGACCCAGATCAGACTGCTAATACAGGAGCAGTCTGATCTTGGTCCATACTGTTTGCAAAAATGACTTTGACGACAAAGCAGACGACAATTGTAGTGATTGGCATCTGATGGGTTAATCGCCTTTCAATTGTCAATTTCTGGTGAAAGGGTTTATTGGGGATAGGGGTTAGGGTTTTAAAGCCTGTCCAGGAAAAGTATGGTCAACTTACCAGCTCACAATGACTTAAATAGTGTTGACTGGGCTGTTAAACTCAAAACAAACAATCAAAGTCTTGGACATCAATAGACAGTTATGGTAAGTGCTTACCTTAAAAATCCCAAAAATTGGGAAACCTTGAGGCCTTGCTGTAATGCTCCTAAAATTTTAGCAAATTTATTTCATGATCCAGCAAGGAGTACAAAAGATGCAGACGGAATGGCAAACAGTGAAGATCCTGATCAGACTGCTCCTTCAGGAGCAGTCTGATCTGGGTCTGCACTGTTTGCTTAGGCCTGTCTGTCCTAATACGTAGGATCATTACGGTAATAATTTCAGTGAGTCTAATGTTTTGAGAAATAGAAAAAAATAAAAGAGAAAAAAAAAGGTCTACCGTATTCGCCCTAATTACCGCACATGCTCCTATAAGCGCACACCAAAGCTATTTTTGAAAAGGAAATGCAAAAGCGCACACTTCACCGTGACCTCCCCCTGGAAACTCTCACAGTAAATCTATAAAAAAAACTTATCGTTATTTCTTCAACAGTGAAGGCAATGCTTTAGTATCCTTTTCCGTCCCATTAAATATCAGTATGCATCATCTCAGAAGCTATTTTTTGCGCATCGAGTGTGCGCTTATTAGGTAGATTTTTCACTGATTTTTTGACACGATTTTGAAAAAACTAAGCACGCAGTGTGGTAATTAGGGCGAATACGGTAATAATTGAACAGGTGTTTATAGATAAAAGAACTGCCGAGGGATTAACTAGGTCATGTATTATTCCTTTAACAGTGTGACCCACATTATGGATTATCTGATTGAACAAGTTTTAAGTACCTGTTTTAGATAGTTAATATTGACATGGGATATTAACAGTCCTCAAGTATCAGATTTTCAAGTGTGAGGGAAAAAAGGTTAAAAAATTGTTTTTGTTTTCCAGTATTCAATATGTTGGGTCTTTTGTTTGTTTGAATTGCAGTTTTTCATCCCCATTTGGCCCCCGCCCATCGGGGCTTGAAGAAATAGATGGGCTGCATGATGCTTCCATGCAGAGGTGAAACAAACCGCACACGAGTACTGATAAACTGCTTAGAGGATCTAAGCCTGCCCAGACAAAGCCTTATAGCGAGTCGGACCGCCCATGCTTAAACCCTATTGGTTTCATTGGGCGACAGGGCTTCAGATGTCATTTCATCTCTATGTCGGGTAAAAGTTCCACAAAACTGGAAGCAACGCCCATCAGGGCTTGAAGAAATAGATGGGCTGCATGATGCTTCCACGCAGAGCTGAAACCGACCGCACACGATTACTTGTAAACCACTTAGAGGATCTAAGCATGCTCAAGCAAAAGGGGTGCGAGCCGGACCGTCAATGCTTATAAACCAAAATGACCTATACAGTGTTGACAGGGACGTTAAACCTCAAATCTAACAAACAATTATCATCCCCATCAACACTGTTTAGGTCATTTTGGAGACATTGCTTCCAATTTTGTGGAACTTTTACCCAACATTGAGATGAAATGACATCTCAAGCTTTGCTGCGAAGTGAAATAATCTTGAAAGGGCTGTTAAACATACATTTAAATAAAACAAAAACAAACAAAAAAAAAAAACTGTGATTGTGCACTTACATGTCTTCTTTTTTGAGAAAAGTGGATACACATGCTCATGCAGTGCATGGGGTCTCAGATTTGTTTCATTTGAGGTTTAACGTCCCCGTCAACACTGAGTAGGTCATTTTGGTTTATAAGCATCGACGGTCCGGCTCGCACCCCTTTTGCTTGAGCATGCTTAGATCCTCTAAGTGGTTTACAAGTAATCGTGTGCGGTCGGTTTCAGCTCTGCGTGGAAGCATCATGCAGCCCATCTATTTCTTCAAGCCCTGATGGGCGAGGGCCAATTGTTGGGGGTCCAAATCATTGTTAGGGTTCCAACAGTGATTTGGACCCTCAACAATAGAGGTTGTGTTTTCGGCAATCGGCTGAAGCTTTTGTCAACAGTGAATCCCTGGTCAGAAGCCATACTGCGACATCTGATCTTGGCCTGCACTGTTTTCCAAAATTACCCGTTCAAAATGAGTTAACCCTTGTCCTGCTGAATATTCATATATGCCACACCCACTACCGATTATCAACCAATCAGATTACTTGATGCAAATTTTTACAACAAATTCACAACGTGAATGACAAACAATGTAGATCCTGATCAGATGGCTTCTTCAGAAGCCATCTGATCTGGATCTACATTGTTTCAAAGAAAAGGCATATCCGGGTTCAGCAGGACAAGGGTTAAAATATATTATATCCAAAACCATTTTTCGTCATGTAATAGTTCAAATCTTTTAAAGTAAATAAGGTATTTTGGAGTACCTGTAGGTCAATTTGATAGCACAATTTCAAAGGTTTTTGACCTGGCACTAAAAAAAGAATTCAAGAACTTATTTATAATAGTGAGAGCCAAACCATATTTGTCTGTGAAAGAAATTGATAGACTTTGAATCAAATTGAATTTGTTAAAACATGGAAATTCCATTTGTGCCTATATTTGGAAGTTAATTTGATAAAGTTTACACCAGACTGTCATTTTATTTCGTAAATTTATTTGTGGATTAATTTATACAGTAATATATCACTGCTTTATTTCATGGCTTTTGGAATGCTATTTTTTTTTTCAGATGTTGAACGTTTTATTTTTTATACACCATGACCTCATTATAAAATGACTCATTATAACATGTTTTTGGATATAACACGGTTTCAAGATGGATCCCAAAAATGTAAAGATTATATAGATTATCAAAAAATACAAACCTTATCTGGATAGTTTTTGTCAATTCTCAATAAAAACCTATAATGTGGGTATTCATTAGAATCTCCTCACTGAGGTGGTTCTAATGAATACCCACAACATAGGTTTATATGGAGAAATAAGGAAAACTATCCTTCAGTTATAAAAAACAATACAAACCATATCTGGATAGTTTTTGTCAGTTCTCAATAAAAATCTATGTTGTGGGTATTCATTAGAACTGCCTCAGTGAGGTGGTTCTAATGAATACCCACAACATAGGTTAATATGGAGAAATAAGGAAATCTATCCTTCAGTTATCAAAAAAATTCAAAGCTTATAAATCATGATATGTTTTGTCAATTCTCAATAAAAACCTATGTTATGGGTATTCATTAGAGCCACCACAGTGAGGTGGTTTTAATGAATATACCCACAACATAGATTTATATGGAGAAATAAGGAAAACTATCCTTCATTTATAAAAAAAAAAATACAAACCTTATCTGGATAGTTTTTGTCAGTTCTCAATGAAAACCTATGTTGTGGGTATTTATTAGAACTGCCTCAGTGAGGCAGTTCTAATGAATACCTACAACATAGGTTTACAGGGAGAAATTTGGAAAACAACAAAATACAAAGCTAATCAGGATAGTTTTTGTCAATTCTCAATAAAAACCTATGTTGTGGGTATTCATTAGAACTGCCTCAGCGAGGCGGTTCTAATGAACACCCACAACGTAGGTTTACATGGAGAAATAAGGAAAAACAACCCTTCAGTTATCAAAAAATTACAAAGCTTATCAGGATAGTTTTTGTCAATTCTCAATAAAAACCTATTTTGTGGGTATTCAATAGAACTGCCTTAGCAAGGCGGTTCTAATGAGTACCCACAACATAGGTTTATATGGAGAAATAAGGAAAACTGCCCTTCAGTTATAAAAACAATACAAACCTTATCAGGATAGTTTTTGTCAATTCTCAATAAAAACCTATGTTGTGGGTATTCATTAGAACCGCCTGAGCAAGGCGGTTAGAACCGCCTGAGCAAGGCGGTTCTAATGAGTACCCACAACATAGGTTTATATGGAGAAATAAGGAAAACTGCCCTTCAGTTATCAAAAAAATACAAACCTTATCTGGATAGATTTTGTGAATTCTCAATAAAAACCAATGTTGTGGGTATTCATTAGAACCGCCTCAGCAAGGCGGTTCTAATGAATACCCACAACATAGGTTTATATGGAGAAATAAGGAAAACTGTCCTTCAGTTATCAAAAAAATACAAACCTTATCTGGATAGATTTTGTGAATTCTCAATAAAAACCAATGTTGTGGGTATTCATTAGAACCGCCTCAGCAAGGCGGTTCTAATGAATACCCACAACATAGGTTTATATGGAGAAATAAGGAAAACTGTCCTTCAGTCATAAAAAAAAATACAAACCTTATCTGGATAGTTTTTGTCAATTCTCAATTAAAATCAGTGTTGTGGGTATTCATTAGAACCGCCTCAGCAAGGCCGTTCTAATGAATACCCACAACATAGGTTTACATGGGGAAATACCGCCCATAGGGGCTTGAAGAAATTTATGGGCTGCACAATGCTTCCACGCAGAGCTGAATCCGGCCCGCACACTAGTACTGGTAAACTGCTTAGAGGATCTAAGCCTGTCCAGGATCCGCGGTGCGAGGCGGACCGTCCATGCTAATAAACCCTATTGGTTTCATTGGGCTGCAGGGCTTGAGATGTCATTTCATCTCAATGTCGGGTAAAAGTCCCACAAAATTGGAAGCAACGTCTCCAAAATTACCTTTACAGTGTTGACGGTGGCGTTAAACCTCAAATCAAACAAACATGGAGAAATAAGGAAAACTATCGTTCAGTTATAATTATCACAAAAATATGAACCTTATCTGTTTATGAAGTAGATCAGCATCGATAGGTCAGTGGGATAATCCAAGATTGACAGGCTCCAGACTGCTGCTGTAATAACCCATTATGAGCAGGGTCAATCCTGAAATGTTTTATATAATTAATTACCAGATATTATATTGGCAAAAAGAGGATAAAAAAAGAGGTCAATAATCTCTGTTAATAATAGTAGGAAATAGAAGCACAAAATGGAACATTGATAGAAAGTTCAAGGAAATTAGGATCTGTTCAGTGTGCTGGAATTTTTCTGATCATGTCTGGTAAGTAAAGAGATTGTTTACCAGGCAAGTTTCTGGTATTTTGAGATTTGTTTGTTTGATTTGAGGTTAAATGTCCCTGTCAACACTATAGATCATTTTGGAGACGCTGCTTCCTTTGGGACTTTTACCCTACACTGAGATGAAATGACATCTCAAGCCCAATAGGGTTTATAAGCATGGACGGGCCGACTCACACCGCTTTTCCTGGGCAGGCTTAGATCCTGTAAGCGGTTTACCAGTACTCGTGTGCGGGTCGGTTTCAGCTCTGCGTGGAAGCATCATGCAGCCCATCTATTTCTTCAAGCCCCGATGGGCGGGGGCTGTAGTAGGAAAAAGAAGCACAAAATGCACATTGATACAAAGTTCAAGGAAATTAGGATCTGTTCAGTGTGCTGGAATTTTTCTTTCTGGAACTGTTTGATCATGTCTGGTAAGTAAAGAGATGGTTTACCAGGTATGTTTCTGGGGCCAGTTGTTCAAAACTAACGACGTCATTAGTTAACGTATCGTTAAAACTTTGATCATTAAATATGGCAAATATGCTGAAATTTTTGCTGAAAAATGTGAGCAGCTTTTGAGGACGCAAAAGCTGCTCACATTTTTTCAGCATTAATACCAAAATTTACGATATTGTACTTGCTAGAAGAGTTAACAGTATGACCACTAACAAGCTCGTTAAGCTAACGATGCTTTGAACAACTGGCCCCTGATCAAGCAAACAGCATAGACCCACATGTGATGATGCATGAAGGGTTACAGTCTGTTTGCCATACATCCAGCGATATTCAGACACAACATTGTGTAGTGGTAGAACAAGTATGGTAGGGAGTTTGTTTGAATAGGGGTTTTACATCCCCTTCAACACTATTTAGGTCGTTTTGGAAACAATGCTTCCGATTTTGAGGGACTTTACCCAACATTGAGCTGAAATGGCATCTCAAGCCCTAACACCTATAGAACCGTCAGGGTTTAAAGAGCTGTCCGACTTGCATCACTTTTCCTGGGCAGGCTTAGACCTAAGCGGTTTACCAGTACTCCAGTTCGGTCAGTATCAGCTATGTGTGAAAGCACCATGCAGTTTTTATTTCTCCAAGCCCCGATGGGCCAGGGAGAGTTTGGCAAGGAGTTGAGGTGTTTGAATACTTAGGGTAATAAAAGGGTAAGGTACACGAGACAGCTCTTTTTGATCCATTCATCAGGATCTTAGACTGTTTTTCTGAAGCTTGATTCAAACCACTTCATATTACCGGTATATCTAAATTACCACAAGATGGACTGATTTGTTTGTTTGATTTGAGGTTTAAGGTTCCCTTCAACACTATATAGGTCATTTTGGAGACATTGCTTTCGATTTTGTGGGACTCTTACCTGAAATTGACATGAAATGACATCTCAAGCCCTACCACCCATAGAAACTGCCAGGATTTAAGGAGCTGTCCAACTCTCATCAGTTTTCCTGGGCAGGCTTAGTTAGACCTAAGCGGTTTAAATACTCAATTTCGGTAAGTATCAGCTATGCGTGGAAACACCATGCAGTTTCTATTTCTCCAAGCCCCGATGGGCGGGGGCGAGTTTGGCAAGGAGTTGAGGTGTTTGAATACTTAGGGTAATATAAGGGTACTGTACATGAGACAGCTCATTATGATCCAACCATCAGGATCTTAGACTGTTTTTCTGAAGCTTGATTCAAACCACTTCATAATATATCTAAATTATCACAAGATATGGACTGCGCCACTTCATAAACTGGGGTTAGGGGGTGAAAGGGTTGTGAAAATGCTTAATTTAGCAACAGTCCAAGTATTTACAAGTGTTACTTAACCCTAATCCCACTGATCATGAGAACCCCTACCTTTGCAAAAACAGTGAAGATCCTGATCAGATGGCTTCTGAAGAAGCCATCTGATCAGAATCTACACTTTTGTCATTCAGTTTGTGAAGTTTGAATGACATTATTACATCATGTAATCTGATTGGCTGATAGTCAGAAATGGGTGTGGCGAATTTAAAATATTCAGCAGGATAAGGGTGAAAGCTCTTTTAAAGTATCAATTGCCCACACCCCCCAATCAGGGCTTGAAGAAATAGATTGGGCTGCATGATGCTTCCATGCTGATCTGAAACTGACCGGGCACATGAGCCGCTTAGAGGCTCTAAGCCTGCCCAGGCAATAATGGTGTGCGTCGGACCGTCCATGCATATAAACTGTTCTGGTTTCATTGGGCTGCAGGGCTTGAGATGGCATTTCATCTCAATGTCAGGTAAAAAGTCCGACAAAATTGGAAGCAATGTTTCCAAAATGACCTAAATAGTGTTGATGAGGACGTTAAACCCCAAATCAATCAATCAGATTTAAAGTATCAAAATTCTCCCAGACTAGGTCACTGTCGACTGTAAGAACCTAACCCTGATTGCGTATAATTTCACATTGCTTGACATGTCTTGCTAATAATGGATTTACGAGAAGGATCATCTTTGGCTCTCAAGCAATTAATGTTTGTCCTAAATTATGGAAACATCCGTTTAAAGAAATAGCTTTGTCTTTGTCTGAGATGTATTGATTGGTAATTGACGAAATCGTGCTGTGTCTCCGGAAAACTTCCTTATATTAGCTGTTGCGTTTAAAGCTTAACCCTTGTCCTGCTGAGCCTGGATATGCCCTATCTTTGAAACAATGTAGATCCAGATCAGATGGCTTCTGTAGAAGCCATCTGATCAGGATCTTCATTGTTTGCCATCCAGATTATGAATTTGTTGCAATAATTTGCATCAATTGATCTGATTGGCTGATAATCAGTAGTGGGTGTGACATATTTAAATATTCAGCAGGACAAGGGTTCATATATCATAGCTCCAGATAAGGTACATTTTTCATCCAAAAAGTACTGATATTTTTCTTATTTCTGCATGAAAACATATGTTGTGGGTATTCTAATGAGTACCCACAACATAAGATTTCTTGCAGAAATAAAAACACCGGCCCCGATAGCTCAGTTGGTAGAGTGTCCGCTCCGGGGAACGGGAGGTCCGGGTTCGATCCCGGGCCACGACATACCAAAGTCGTTAAATATGGTACTAGCTTCTCCTCGCTTAGCACTCAGATATACGGGGTAGAGCTAGGACCGGTCAACACAGTGTCCGGATAATGTAACTGGGTGTGGTATCATGTAATGTGTCTGGGACATGATACTTCAGTGAGGCAGCACTATAAAAGTGAGCATTGAGCTCCCTGTTGCAACCAGACACCGTCGTGATATGACTGAAAAATTGTTGAAAGCAACGTTAAACCTGAATTCACACACACACACATCTTATCTACGATCTCTTTTCTCCCTTTCTTTGGGAGATGACATTGACATGTCTGGATCTGGATCTACATTGTTTGAAAGGTAAGGCATATCCGGGCTCAGCAGGACAAGAGTTAAGACCCCTATCTTTGCAAACAGTGTAGATCCAGATAAGATGGCGAAGCCATCTGATCAGGATCTACTCTGTTTGGCATTCAGTTTATGAATTTGTAGCAATAAGTTACATCAAGTAATTTGATTGGTTGATAGACAGAAATGGGTGTGGCTTAAATGAATATTCAGCAAGAGAAAGGTTAATAACAAATTCCACTGTATTGCTAGTAAAGCTCCAAAATCATGTATTTCTAATTAACCGTTAGCATTCTGAGATTTATTCAATACTCGCCCTTGGAGTGGGTACCCTTATTTCGGCAGCCATAATTTCCTTAAACCAGAACCGATTGTGCTCATACTTTGACACATTATAGACAAGACATCTCCACCATTTCTACCAGAAGTATTATTAGTTACATGACTTCCAAACATGGCGGTCACGTGATCTGACAGGGAACTGTTTAAGACACTTAAAAAAAAAAAAGAACTACAAGACAATAGCGCTCAGTGTGTGCTTTGATGGATAAAATTGATAGCTTGTGTAGTTACCTATATTATGGCCACATATTTGTCACCAGTAGTTGTTTAGATTGATTGGGTCTAGTATGCACGAAATTGTGACAAAACAGGTAAGCGAGACCTGTTGAAGCCTGGTACTTGAGAAAATGTTGATTTTTAACGTCATTTCCGGGTGTAAAATCCAACAGCCTGTAATGTTGGTAAAACCTGTGCCCTTCTAAGAAAGAAGGATCCCTCCTGCATCGGACAACCTCATTAGATGGAGTCTTCTAAAGTCTTGCTGTCTTATGAGAGTGACTAAAGTTGCCTCCATCATGCTGAAGGTTAAAGTTGTCTTCCCATGCCTTCAGGTGAATAAGGGCATTTATGAAAGGAATTGGAGATTTGGGTCAGACTCCTCCAATCCTGATCATCAGTCTGGAGATCCTTATCATACTGATCCTGATCAGATCAATCAGGCAATATTGTCCCAATATTTAGTTATTACAGCACAATCTGTCAGCCTTAGTAATACTGATGTCCACTTGCATGATAGGTTGCATGTGTGGGAAGCATATTGTTGACCAAAAGATAATGGAATGCTGACAAGTATATTGATGAGTGTCTACAATACTGGTAAGTTTAGCATAAATAACACAATTCCTTTAGGTCAGTTTCTGCTACTTCTTTAACCCTTCTCTTGCTGAATATTCAGATTAGCCACACCTATTTCTGACTTTGAACCAATCAGATTACGTGATGTAATTTATTCCTACAAATTCCTAAATTTAATATCAAACAGTGTAGATCCTGATCAGATGGCTTCTTCAGAAGCCATCTGATCTGGATCTACACAGTTTGCAAAGATTGGGGTTGTCGTGAACAGCAAGATAAGGGTTAAAATCTGCATGAATCTCTAATAAACCATAAAATGCCAATCAAGACAATTGTCGTCTGATTTGTTGGCTGCCGGTTACTTCAAAACTCATTTTTGCAAACAATGTGTACCCAGATCAGACTGCTCCTCTAGGAGCAGTCTGATCTGTGTCCATATTGTTTGCCTGTATGCAAAAATATTTTTTAAAAAATTTGCAAAAAATCAGCAGATGACATAAGCAGATGACATTTTCAGACGTAGTTTTTCTCGGCATGTTTAAGGGACAAGTACTTTCTGGCCAGCTTCTATCACACATGGTAGTCTCCTAAGGGGTAGCTGGCGATTATTTACTCAAAATCCCTACAGGAATATCCGGCCAAAACTTACGAGACATCAAAATGTCAACAAATAGGTGTGTGTTTCCTGATTTTTAGTCAACTTTTTAATGAAAGGCAGGCAGTGCTGTTTTCAGCAACTATTATTTCTGGGTCAGAAAAGATAGGTGTGGACATGAAAGGGAAAGCTGTTGATTTTTAATTTCATTTCTCCCAGAGGGAGGTAGTCAGATATTTAAAATTCTGTTTTGGGCCTGTTTTCTAGAGCCGAATGAAGGCATTTTCAGGTACTTGGGATATGCAAAACTTATCTAACATGTCAAATAAGACATACCATGCTGAAATACATATTAAGGTGCATATTTCAGCAGAATTTGTTCCAGGGGCATAAATATTTGTGTTGATTATGACTTACGAGGCCTGATCACCTAATATGGGTACAGGAAGAAGCAAATTGTAATCAGACACCCGTCAGGTGGCTTTTCCTGTCCCCATAAGGGGTAATATTCCTGTAAATGCCTAGACATTTTAGTCTATATAAATTGCAGTATTCTTGCATTTCAGTTGCCTCCCGGCCCCCCACCCATAGGGGCTTGAAGAAACAGATGTGCTGCATGATGCTTCCACGCAGAGCCGAAACCGACCACATACGAGTACTGGTAAACCGCTTGGGAGGATCTAAGTCTGCCCAGACAAAGCGGTGGGAGTCAGTCCGTCCATGCTTATAAACCCTATTGGTTTCATAGGGCGACAGGGCATGAGATGTCATTTCATCTCATTGTTGGGTAAAAGTCCCACAAAATTGGAAGCAACGTCTCCAAAATGACCTATACTGTGTTCATGGGGATGTTAAACCTCAAATCAAACAAACAAATTAGTTGCCTCAAAAAAATGTTTTTGTTTGTTTGTATTAGAGTTTAACGACCCAGTCACACTATTTTAGGTCATTTTTGAGCCAGTCAGTTTACTTATCCACACTTTTCCTGGGCATGCTTATACATAAGGGGTTAACCTGTACAGTGCACATTCTTTCTCCAGAAACTGACAACTTCCCTTCTTGAATCAGCAGAAGGGAAAGAATAACTGTAGAAAAAATTTCATGATCAATCTCCACGAAAGAATGTTGCCTACCCCAGCAGGTATCGAACCCGCATCCTCCTGATCACAAGTCAGACATAAATCTGGATACTCTAGAGGCTTATATATTTTTTGTACAAGTAAAATTAAACTGTATGGTTGGTTGCTTTACATGCACTTTGAGTTCGAATTTTGTTAATGAACTGTTTGTACCAGAATAAAACATGGCCCTACCATGGCCTAGTGGGTAAAATACACACATTTTAATAGGTCATATTAAATAATAGTGTGCCTCTGTGAACTGCTTTCTAATCACAAGTGTTTTGAGACTCACTTGAGAGTCACCATGCAACAGATGATCAGGCGATACAGTCAGCATTTGTCCGTTCAGATCAGATAAGCATGTGGCTCAGTACAAATAAAATCATCTTGAATCGGATGTAAATCTTGAATAAAATACTTCATTCAAATTAAAAAAACAAAAAGTTTTTGTGCAAGTTTAGACAATTTATGGTACATATTAGATGCGTTTTATGCTCTACTTTTTCACTCTTAAGAGGCCCATTCAAAACAATTGTCTGTATTTTTGTTTGTTTCTTTCTTTAAAAGTCATTAATGGAGCAAACAATGTGCATGTGGACCCTGATCAGACTGCTCAGGGAGCAGTCTGATCAGGGTCCACACTGCTTGGTTGTATGTAAAAATAAAATTCAAAATTTAACAAGAAGATGCAGCAGGCGACATCTTCACATGCATGTAGTTTTTCTTGGTGTCTCAAGTGAAGGAAATTATTTATTAAGTGATAGCTTATTCAAATAGAACATGATATGATTGTCATATGCATTTTTAATGTGGCTGAAACCCAAAACTTATATCATTTTAACCCTTGTCCTGCTGAATATTCATATATGCCACACCCACTACCGATTATCAACCAATCAGATTACTTGATGCAAATTATTGCAACAAATTCACAATCTGAATGGCAAACAATGTAGATCCTGATCAGATGGCTTCGTCAGAAGCCATCTGATCTGGATCTACATTGTTTCAAAGAAAATGCATATCCGGGCTCAGCAGAACAAGGGTTAAATTTCAATTTGAGCTAACACAAGACAAAAGGGGCCCTTAGCATTTTCCTATATTTGTTTGTTTGATTTGTTTTTGTTTGATTTGAGGTTTCACGTCCCCGTCAACACTGTATAGGTCACTTCCAATTTTGTGGGACTTTTATGAAATGACATCTCAGTTAAGTCCTGTCGCCCAATGAAACCAATAGGGTTTATAAGCATGGACACAGTCCGACTCGTGCCACTTTGCCTGGGCAGGCTTAGAATTTCCTCTAAGCGGTTCACCAGTACCTGTGTGCGGTCGGTTTCAGCTCTGCGTGGAAGCATCATGCAGCCCATCTATTTCTTCAAGCCCCAATGGGCGGGGGCCCCCCCCCCCCCCCACAAATGAAATGAACAGTGAACAGTGAACACCCCCAAACCGCACTTTATATAGAGAAAACTGGGGTTTACAGGGGTATGGTTGTGGGTACTCATTAGAACCTCCTCATTCAGGCGGTTCTTACAAGCACCCACAACCTATGTTTGCAGTATAAATAAGAAAAGTATAAAAGTATCAGTTGCAGGGGTATATAAACCTTATTTTTTTTTATTTCTGCTCCAAAATATAGATTGTGGGTACTGGTGGCTAACGAGTACCCAGAAACTATATTTTGAGCAGAAATAAGAAAAATATCACAATTTTTCATCTTAAAATCATTCGTTTTTTTCGGCGGTAAAATTTACAGTGCGGTTTTTCGGCGGTAAAATTTACATTGTATTTGTATAGGTGTGCTTTCGTAATGCATCAGAAAAGTAGCCATTTTGGAGATGTGGAAAACGCGCCTTGTCACACGGGTGTGTTGTTGAAATGCACGTCAGCCCATCAGCTTATATATTAGACTGCCCACTGTCCAAAATGAAATTATACCAAACAAACTCTAGCCATATACTAGAAAGATGTTCATTCTGGGCCCCGAGGTTATAAAACTTTTTTAAATGCTCAACTGAACTGAGCATGAAATTTGTAATGCTTACAGGTATTAAAATACAAACAAATCCAGCAATTTCACTGCTCAAATCAGCAAAGAGTGTTGTTTGTCCTGCTCATAGATTTTAAAATGCCAACAATTGTTGGCATTTTAAAATCTATGAGCAGGACATATTTCATGCTCAAGTGAGTTGAGCATGAAAAAAATTTTTTAAGCTCGGACCCTGATCATAGTCTTTGCTGGTTATCCATGTATTATTGCAGGTTTTACCATGCACTGGCCCATTTATGGGGAATGGGAACACCGGACTGATTTTTCCGCCATTTTTCAAAGGGAGACAACTTTCAGGACTTCCTGTTCGCCTTTCTATAAGCCCTGTCACACGGAAAAAGGGGTCTTCTCTTAAAGGAAAGAATTTGCTCCTGAGGAGCAAATTCTTTCCTTTAAGAGTTGACCCCTATTGACATGGGAGACAAAAATACTTTTACAGCAGTTGCCTCCCCTGAAGGTGTTTCCATTCCCCTGAAGAACAAGATATATTCCAATTTAACTCGGAAAATGACACCGTAAAAGCCATGAATACAACAACTTCATTGCATATGTGTCGGCATATTGCTGTAAATTAGAACAATCTCATCATGAAAACAAGTCTGTGAAATGAACACCCCCATAAACTCCACTCCATATAGAGAAAACTGGGGCTTACTGGGGTAAATTGTTTTTCCTACACTTGCTCAAAGACAAAGTTGTGGGTACTGGATAGAACCGCCTCAATGAGGCAGTTCTACCGCCTCAATGATGCAGTTCTAGCGAGGACCTACAACCTATGTTGTGGGTACTGGATAGAACCACCTCAATGAGGCAGTTCTACCGCCTCAATGATGCAGTTCTAGCGAGCACCTACAACCTATGTTGTGGGTACTGGATAGAACCGCCTCAATGAGGCAGTTCTAGCGAGCACCTACAACCTATGTTGTGGGTACTGGATAGAACTGCCTCAATGAGGCAGTTCTAGCGAGCACCTACAACCTATGTTGTGGGTACTGGATAGAACCGCCTCAATGAGGCAGTTCTAGCGAGCACCTACAACCTATGTTTCGGACATGAATGTGAGGAATATTATAAATTTTCATCAGAAAAACGACAGTATTTCAGACATGAAAGAATGCACTATGTTACACGGATGTGCTATTGTAATGTTGAGTATATTTTTGGCTGCTTTCTCAATAAAAGTTTACTCTAATCCTTGTGCTGCTCAACCTCCATAACCCCTAATTTGGCAAAAACAGTGTAGATCCAGATCAGACAGCCCCTGCCCATTGGGGCTTGAAGAAATAGATGGGCTGCATGATGTTTCCACGCAGAGCTGAAACCGGCCGCACACGAGTACTGGTTAATCGCTTAGAGGATCTAAGCCTGCCCAGGCAAATTTTAAGCGGTGCGAGTCGGACCGTCCATGCTTACAAGCCCTATTGGTTTCATTGGGTGACAGGGCTTGAGATGTCATTTCATCTCAATGTTGGGTAAAAGTCCCACAAAATTAGAAGCAGTGTCTCCAAAATGACCTATACAGTGTTGACGGGGAAGTTAAACCTCAAATCAAACAAAACAAGATCCAGATCAGAAGCCATCTGATCAGGATCTACACTGTTTGTCATTCACTTCCCAAGTAGCCAATTGTTTCCTTTAAGAGTAGACCCCCGTCTAGCTTGGCCTACTCAGGCCCCCGCCCATTGGGGCTTGAAGAAATAGATAGGCTGCACGATGCTTCCACGCAGAGCTGAAACCGACTGCAAACCGTATTGGTTTCATTGTGCGACAGGGCTTGAGATGTCATTTCATCTCAATGTCGGGTAAAAGTCCCACAAAATTGGAAGCAAATGTCTCCAAATTGACCTATACAGTGTTTTGTGTTGATGTGGATGTTAAACCTCAAACCAAACAAACAAAACAAACAAAGCTTGGCCTTTTTTTTTTTTTTTTTTTTTTTTTTTTTTTGGTTTGGGTTTTACGGCCCTTTCAAGATTATTTCACTCATATCGAGCCGATCGTTAATCAGAGGTGGGCGAAAACCGGGGTACCCGGAGAAAAACCACCTGACCTTCCGTTGCAGAACTTGGCGTCTCACACGTGGCCCGAGCGAGGCTCGAACCTACGGCGGTGAGAGACCTAATGGCTAAGAGTCAGCGCTCTTATCCACTAGGCCACGGAGGCCCGTTAAAGCTTGGCCTACTCAAAGGAAAAGGAAACGGGAAGTCATACCAGTTGACTCCCTTTACAAAACTGGCAGAAGTCAATTTTTGCTTATTTCTTGAATTATAGACACATCCAAAGTCTACGTCACACAAGGTCAAAGGTCATTAGCCTCGTTTTATCTGGTGGGCAAAAAACTTCCGGTTCCATACACTACAGTTGATGTAGCACGAATAATTTTCTGTAATAACTATTGTTAAATTAAATCGTCTATCAAAACTGTTTGTCACAAACCATTTTTGACATTTAACTGCTTCTTTTTCGTATAAAATTGGATAGAAAATATACATGCTTTAATCTTATTTCCATTGGTTTAATAAAGCGCATCAACTACGTTTTGGCATGATGGTGGGTAGTTTTATAACGCTTTTTAGGCAACAAAATGTGCGATAAAATGTCAGAAGAGACTGGTTCTATATCGTTTATTACTTCAAAAACACAAACTGACAAGGATCAGTTAATTTTGTGGAGAAAAAATGAGTTTAATCACACAATAAATATTCGAAATTCTCATTGACACTGTACGGCAACAGTCATGTTTTGCCAACCAGATAAAAGAGTACCTCTTCAGGGGAGGTAATTGGCGCATGCGCAGTGAAATGTAAACAAGATCACGTGTCAAAATATTGGATCCGTCTATATTGTTATATGTTAGGGACTGATAATAAAATTAATTGGATCATGTTCTGATTGTTTAGTATCTATGCTCTAATAGTGATCAAGCTGCATTATATCAGAGTTTGACCTTGACCTACAACTTCAGGTGAGATATTGGTCTGCCAGATATCTACCATATTGATCCTAATACAGTAGAACTTCGATGGCTCGAACACCGATGGCTCGTTTACCATAGATGAGTCGAACCCATTCTTGAGCCCCTAGCGAAATCCGCTACATAAGAAATAGTGGGGGATAATTAAGGGGATTTTAGTCTTTTATCTTGCAAATGTATGCTGTGTGTACTCATTAGAATCGCCTCAATGAGGCGATTCTAATGAGTACACACAGCATACATATTCATTATAGAACACCGAAAAGATGTCTAAAAGTATCTCGTTATGCCTCCTGACAGTAACCCTCAGTGGCTCGAACTACCCCTGTCTCGAACAGATTTTCGAGGTCCCAAAGGTGTTCGAGCCATTGAAGTTCGACTGTATCAGGATGATTTTATGATTTTATTATAATCCTTTTTGTACCAAATGGAATCTTCCTGCTTATATATAGCATGAGTCTATTTCGAAATTTAGCAGTGTCAGACTGTGTTTTCTTCAAAAATGATTTGGAAAATAGCTGAACTTTTTGCAAACAGTGTAGGCTCTGATCAGATGCCACATTCTGCGGCATCTCTGGGCATGCATTGTTTGTCCCCCGTTTTGGGGTTGGGTTAAAGTTCAGATGAAAATAAGATAATAAGTACATAATGACCCTCAAGGGTAAATGTCTTGTTAAACCAGGAAAAAAAATATCTATTTTAATTTTTAAATGCTTTAAACATGAAAAATTCATACCCATGAGATTAGTTGGCGCTTAATGCTTGAATTGAAATTCAAATCTGTTAAAATTTATACCCATGAGATTTCAAAATGTAAGATAGATTTATAAATAATTCATTTTAACTCTTATCCTGCTGTTCACGACAACCCCTATCTTTGGAAACAGTGTAGATCCAGATCAGATGGCTTCTGAAGAAGCCATCTGATCAGGATCTACACTGTTTGACATTCAATCTATGAATTTGTAGGAATAAATTACATCAAGTAATCTGATTGGTTAAAAGTCAGAAATGGGTGTGGCTGAACTGAATATTCAGCAAAAGAAGGGTTAAATTATTGATTACAATATAGTGGGCTAATTACCTTTTTTTTTTTTTGTTTTCCTTAGTTCAGTACTTCTGTACTTAAACCATATTTAAGACATGTGTACTGTACCTACTGTTTCTTTTAACCCTTTTTGTACCAAATGGAATCTTCCTCCTTATTTCAAAATTAAGGGGTGTCAGGTTTTGTTTTCTTCAAATTTTATTCGGAAAATGGCTTAACTTTTCGCAGTCAGTGTAGGCCCTGATCAGACGCTGCATTCTGCGGCATCTGATCTGGGCCTGCACTGTTTGCCAAGGTACCTGTTTTGGGGTTTCCGGTACAAAATGGGTTAATTTAATTTTGTACTGAATGGAATATAGCACAAGATTATTTCAAAGTTTAGGGGTGTCACCAGTGTACTTCACAATTTATTTGGAAAATTGCTGAGCATTTTTTGCAAACAGTGCAGGCCCTGATTAGATGCCATGTTCTGTGGCTTCTGATCTGGGCCGGCTCTGTTTGCCATTGACCTGTTTCAAAATGGTTTAATCTGACACAGGGACAAAAAAAAACATCATCATCATTTATTTGTTGTAATTTACAAAATATTCCGTTCTTCAAGCAAACATGTTGTAGACCCTCATCAGAATGCTGCTTTCTTATCTTGGGGCTACACTAATGGCCTGAGTGTCCCTTTTATTGGCCACTGTAAGGTTCAATGGGTTATTCCAATAATCCATGTAGATACAATGTATTGATTGATCTTCAGGCAATATATTGAAATGACACATTTTCATATTTGGTGGCACAAAATTTTAATTACCTTTATTTTAACCTTTTTAGTAACGGGTAGTTGGCAACCAGTGCAGGCCCAGCCGCAGAATGCGGCGTCTGATCAGGGCCTACACTGTTTGCAAAAAGTTCAGCCATTTTTTTAATAAATTTTGAAGAAAACTCAACTAGACACCCCTAAATTTTGAAGCGGACTCTGCTATTTATAAGGAGGAAGATTCCATTTGGTACAAAAAGGGTTAAGGCCAGTGTATAATAATGGATTCCATGACATTTGCTCACAAGACAATTGCTCACAAGACAGTTGCTCACAAGACAATTGCTCACAAGACAATTGCCCACAACCTTAATGGAAAATAGGACAATTGCTCACAACACTATTTTTTCATTATTTTATTTTGATTTTGAATGTCTTTTATTTAAATTTTCTATAGTTTATGGGAACCATTTGGAAACCATTTCTTCCTGAAAGCATTATGTAATAGTTAATCAGCTATATTTAAACTAATTAGTGATATCTAAAACATCAGTAGTTGGATGAAATGATAGCCAACTAATCACTTAACTATAATGAGCAGTAGTCAGCTTAAATTATCAATATTATATATTAAGCATCTTGATTTTGATTGATTGATTGATTTGAGGTTTAATGTCCCCATCAACACTATATAGGTCGTTTTGGAGGCGTTGCTTCCAATTTTAAGTGTTTTTTACCCGACATTGAGATCAAATGACATCTCAAGCCCTATCGCCCAATTAAACCAATAATGTTTATAAGCAAGGACGGTCAGGCTCGTACAGCTTTGCCTGGGGAGGCTTAGATCATCTAAGTGGTTTACCAGTACTCTTGTGCGGTGGGTTTCAGCTCTGCGTTGAAGCATTATGCAGCCCATCTATTTCTTCAAGCCCTGATGGGCGGGGCAGTTAAGCAGCTTGACAGATATACTTATCTTTAGTCACATAACTATTATTTATTCATTTATTTTTTGTTTCCAATGTTTTATCAAAATTCATTTGATCTCCATAATCAATCAAATGTGAGCTTTTTTACAAGTATCACCTAAAATTGGTGATATGATTCATTTTAAATACTTAATGTTATGAATAAACTACTAATGTTTCAATTATCACTAACTAGTTGAAATCCATTTATCACTAATTAATTGAAATCCAAAGGAAAAAATAGTTCCCATAATTATAGATGATATAAAAATAAAAATGAAATGATGAAAAAAATATGTTGTGAGCAATTGTCCTATTTTCCATTAAGGTTGTGGGCAACTGTCTTGTGAGCAATTGTCTTGTGAGCAACTATCTTGTGGGCAATTGTCTTGTGAGCAAATGTCTGTGCACCATAATAATGACACATGCACAGAAGAAAAATCTTTCTTTGCAAGAAATACAGCCTTTTCTGAAGCTCACAGGATAGGAGCCATTACATTTAACCCGGAGGGCCCTGACTGGGACACCTTGATGCTAAATATTCTGACATCTTACTCAGAGCCTTAACCCTTATCCTGCTGAACACAAGAATAGTGTAGATCCAGACTAGAGGGCTTCTGAAGAACAATTGGTGTTGGTTGGAGTTCAAACTTAGCAGGAGTCTGGCACATTCACAAGCCTTTTCTGTTGGTCAACTTCCATGGTGGTTGTTATAACTTTTGTAAAAATCCAAAAAATTCGGACACCTGGAGGTCATAAAAATTTAATAAATTTGTTTCAGAGTCCAGCGAGAAGTCCAAAAGTTGCGGACAGATGAAGGAGCAATCTGATCTGGGTCAGCACTGTTTGCTTAGGACTATCTCTCCCAATACATAGGATCTTTACGGTATATGCAACATCATACCAATGTCGTAATGATAAACTCTGCACAAGCGCTTCAAAAACGGTCTTGGGGCATTTTTTTCTGCGTTTTTTTGTGTTCGAAGTAATAGAAATTCTGATCCATGAAAAAAATCGGTGTTGAAATTAAATGAGAAAGTTTTAACCAATAATTTTGAGTGGGTGTTCGAACTAATTGGTCACATCATTCAGTTTGCGAATTTTTTATTGAATATGCTTTTCTCATGAAGTGGCTCATGCAGTTAAAACATCTATAAATGGTTTAGTTTATTGTGCAATTTACGCTGTCGATATGATATCTATATTTAAGCTTTATAAATCTTTTAAATCTATTTAAAGGATTGAATAGTAGATTAATGTGTTGTTGCACGCTAACTATACATATTATTTTGGACAATAGAACAAGGTCTGGTGTCCTGTTCATTCCTTTGCTGATCATGAGTGGAAAATGATAGCCATTCAAATATATTTTAATAATATTTCTTTTATGCAGGATTATAATATATGTCATCTGTCAGTTTCATCTTAACCCTTTTTGTACCGGAAACCCCAAAACTGGTATGCTGGCAAACAGTGCAGGCCCAGATCAGACGTCCCAGAATGCGGCATCTGATCAGGGCCTACACAATTAGCATCTGATCAGGGTCTACACAATTTGCAAAAACTTCAGCCGTTTTCCAATCTGTTTTGAAGAAAACCCAGTCTGATACCCCTAAATTTTGAAATGGACTCCTCCCATAATTATATAAGGAGGAAGATTCCATTTGGTACAAAAAGGGTTAAAGTGTCAACCAGAATGTAACAGAACACAGAGGTAACAGCCGAACTAAAGTGGCTTGAAGGCATGAAAATTTGTTTGAGATAAGGGTACTGTAATGATGCTAAGTATTGGGACAGATAGGCCTATGCAAACAGTGAAGACCCAGACCAGACTGCTCCGTTTGCCATTTCGTCTGTACCTTTTAGACTCCTTCGGGGATCATGAAACAAATTTGTTAAAATTTTACGAGAATTACAGCAATTAGTCCTCAATATATCAAGGCTGTTTCTCAGTGTCTTAAATCATGGCAACTCCTACTTTTGCAAACGATTTAGATACAGATCAGATGGCTTTTAAAGCTATCTGAAGAAGCCATCTGATCAGGATCTGCACTGTTTGACATTCAGTGTGTGAATTTGTAGGAATAAATTAGTTCAAAAGTTATCTGATTGGTCAAAGTCAGAATTCGGTGTGGCTGAATTAGTTGGTTTAATTGTATTATTTCGTACAGACATGAAGTACTGCATAAAGATCACTTGGTTTGCACAATAGTATTAGTTTCGACTGGATAACTAGGTCTGCAGTCAAGGTCTGTAGTCGCGTGCTCTGAGATTTTGGATTTTTTCTCACCCCTATGATACATGTACAGTGTAAATTCAGTTTAAGTTTCATAATCTGGTTGTACTACAAGCCTGTCACGCTTTCTTACAGTGGCTGGCCCTTAAGCATGGCACAATATAGGATTCCAGTTTTCTGTCCATTTTTATATGCCTGTTTTGTAAAAACCGGTCGTATTATGTGTAGAGTCGGCGTCCGTCCATCTGTCTGTAAACTTTTTATTTCCGGATAACTCCTAATACAACTTTCATCCGATCAACGTGAAACTTGGTAGATAGTAAAACCATGAGGTAGTGTCGCGCATATTGTTTTGAGGTTATAGTCCACCAAATATTTACAGAGAATTATGGAAAATTTGTGAACTACCTTGTTTCCGGATAACTCCTCCTACAGTTTTAATTTGATCATCACGAAAACACACCTATATAATTTTGACCCCCTTGAACCCCACTTTTATATAGTAAAACTGGGGTTAACAGAGGTAAACCTTATTTTTCTTATTTCTGCTCTAAAATATAGATTGTGGGTACACGTTAGAACCGCCTCGATGAGGCGGTTCTAAAGAGTGCCCACAATCTATATTTTGAGCAGAAATAAGAAATATATCACAATTTTTCATCTTAAAATTTTCATTTTTCCAGCAATTAAGGTGACAATGTATTTGTGTAGGCGTGATTTCGTAATGTGAAGCTGAAACTTGGTAGATGATTAGCCTATGATGTGGTGTAGGGCATATTGTTTCGAGGTAACGGCCCACCAAATATTTACAGTTACACCCCTTTGAATATTTCTGTAAAAAAAAAATTTCGGGCTCTAAACCCTTGTCCCGCCGAGCCCGGATATGCCTTTTCTTTGAAACAATGTAGATCCAGATCAGATGGCTTCTGAAGAAGCCATCTGATCAGGATCTACATTGTTTGTCATTCAGATTGTGAATTTGTTGTAATAATTTGCTACAGTTAATCTGATTGGTTGATAATCGGTAGTGGGTGTGGCATTATATAAATATTCAGCAGGTCAAGGGTTAACATTTGATCAAGCTGAAACTTGACATGTACAGTAAAATTCTGCTATTAACCCTTGTCCTGCTGAATATTCTATCTGCCACACCCACTACCGATTATCAACCAATCAGATTAGTTGATGCAAATTATTGCAACAAATTCACAATCTGAATGGCAAACAATGTAGATCCTGATCAGATGGCTTCATCAGAAGCCATCTGATCTGGATCTTCATTGTTTGGAAAATAAGGCATATCCGGGCTCAGCAGGACAAGGGTTAAGACCACCTAAAGTCACCTGATCAAAATCTATGCTGTTCATTATTCAGTTTTCAAATTACAATGAATAGACCATATGAAGTAGTTTTATTGGTTAAAAGTCAGAAATGGGTGTGGCAAAGTTAATTATTCTGTAGGGTCTATGTTTTAACCCATTTTATATGGGAAAGCCCAAAATCAGGCAATCTTGGCAATCAGATCAGACATCATAGAACACAGCATCTGACTAGGGCCTTTACTGATTGCATTAGGTTTGGCTTTTTTAAAGTCAGTTTCTGAAACCAGCTCTCATAACGGCTGGTACCCATAAATTTTGAAATGGACTCCTGCTGTAAATATTTTAGGTGAAGATTTCATACGGTGTAAATTTGTACTGGAAACCCCTTAACAGGTAATTGGCAAACGGTGCAGGCCAAGATCAGATGCTGCATTTATTTCAGAATCGCATTTAGGACTCACTAATCCATGTATTTTATATATAAGAAGGAAGATTCCATTTGGTACAAAAAGGGTTAACTATCATACCTGGATTCAGCTGTACAGCTTCGAGCATAGTGTAATATAGCTAATATTTACACTGAGATATTTATATAGTAGAAAGTAGCTAATGTGAATGAACATAATATCGTCTCTCACGAAGGAGGAGAAATTCACGTCTGAAATCACGTATTGGTATTAAAGTGCTCTCTCAGTGTCTGGTTGTGTTTTATTTAGATAGATCATTGATGTAACATTGTCATATCAAGCGATTAAGTCAGTGTGAAAGATAATACTGTACTGCTGCAGTTGGTTGTAATAGGAGGTGACTTGCTAGGTTGTTATTTTCGGAATATTGATATGCACAGCTTTTCTGCAAATATTTTCTGCATAAACTACGATAGGAAACAAAGAACTTGAATACTTCTGAGAGTTTATACGTATATGTTGTAGAGGAAGAATGTAGAATTATATAAATAATTTGGATTATCCTGCCCAAGATAAAGAGGTAGATTTATTTTATCATTTTTTGACACTTTTATTTTACTTCTATATATATATTATTATTATTATTATTATTATTATTGTTTTATATTACACCACAACCTCTTTATAACACTATTAATGGGGTCCAAAGCAGAACCTGTGTTAGTTAAACAACCGTGTAATATCCAAACAAAAATGTGTAGATTATATAGAAAAATTACCATTTATGGTCATTTTTCTATATAATCTATACATTTTTGGGATCCATCTTGAAACCGTGTTATATTCAAAACCGTGTTATAACGAACCGCTTTGTAAAGAGGTTGTGGTGTATATAGTAATTTCGTTGAAACTTAGAAAACTGAATGGTGAAACTTAAGGCCTACAGTATAATTAAGTTTGATAGGCATATGTGCAAACATTTTAGACTCAGATCAGGCTGCTCCTGAAGGATCATAATTTTATGTGCAAACAATGTAGACCCAGGTTGGAGCAGTGTGATGAGGGCCTATAATGTTTCCATTAACAGTTAAATAAATTTCTTTTGCTTTGATAACTTTATATACATTTGTCTCCAATGGCCTTGTGGTAAAAAAAAACTCTCTAAAAATTAAACTTGTCCTGCTGAATATATTAATTAGGCTACACCCATTTTACCAGCTATCAGCCATTCAGATTACTCGATTATTACAGTAAAATTCCTATATTAAGACAGCCTTTGGGACTGTTCAAAAGTCCCTAAAAAGAGGACACTGTGTGCAGAAAGAAAAATTAAGTGAAGCTTTCAAAATAAGCTCTTTAAAGCAGAATAAGTCTCAATTTTAGGTGGTCTTCATAGCGGAATTTCCCTGTATATTGTTCATTCAACTCTTAAACTTCATAACAAAACACTGTTGATCCTGATCAGATGGCTTCTCAGAAGCCATCTGATCAGGATCTACACTGTTTGCAAAGGTAGGGCTTGACATGAATAGCAGGGTAAGGATTAAATCACCATTACCACCCATCTCAGACTATTGATTAGCTGGATTTGCTCCATATGTGTGAAATTATCTTGACAGTGCCATAATCCCCATGAAATAGTTCAATATTATACACCATGCAGGTTTTTATGGTAAATACACCATTCAGGTAATTATGGTAGATATAACGTTTTGGATCCATGATAAATTTCAGGTAATGTTTTCAAATAGCTTTTGAATTAATATTTTCACTTTAGATTTGTATTACGAAATACTATATATAGTAATAGAACCACATTTGGCATGCTTGTAATAAGTGGAAATTTTTGTCTCATAAAAAAGCTGTCAACAATATTAATTTGACTCCAAGCTCATAATGACATTCTGCTGAAAGAATCCTAAGAGATAAGTGAAGATAATTCAAGTCCATTTTAAAACATTGTAAGAAAATTATCCCTTTATTATCTGTGTTAACCCATTTTGGAGCGAAAACCCCAAAACGGGTAGTTGGCCAACAGTGCAGACCCAGATCAGACGCCGCAGAACCGGCGTCTGATCAGGGCCTTCACTGTTTGCAAAACGTTAGGCCATTTTCCTAATTAATTTTGAAGAAAACACAACCTTTCACCCCTAAATTTCGAAATGGACTCCTGTCATATGCAAGGAGGAAGATTCCATTTGGTACAAAAAGGGTTAACCCTTGTCCTGCTGAGCCCAGATATGCCTTATTTTCCAAACAATGAAGATCCAGATCAGATGGCTTCTGACGAAGCCATCTGATCAGGATCTACATTGTTTGCCATTCAGATTTTGAATTTGTTGCAATCATTTGGATCAAGTAATCTGATTGGTTGATAATCGATAGTGGGTGTGGCATATTTAAATATTCAGTAGGGCAAGGGTTAATATCCCTCTGTCTCCCCGGCTTTGACAGATTCATAAGTGCTAGAAGGTATATTATAAAGATAATACTTATGATACTTTAATGACAAATGTATTCTTTTGATTAATATGTTAAATTATTCAGATGAATGCTTGTCTGGTTTATATATATGGCCCAGTTTGTTTGTTTGAATTGAGGTTTAACAGTCAAATCAACACTATTTAGGTTATTTTAATTTGGAGACATTGCTTCCAATTTTGTGGGACTGTTACCCCAAATTGAGATGAAATGCCATCTCGAGCCCAGCCGCCCAATGAAACCAATCATTGGGTTTACCGGTATATGCATTGGACGATCCGACTCGCACCACTTTGCCTGGGCAGGCTTTGCCCTTCTAAAGGATTTACCAGTGTGGTCGGTTTCAGCTCTGCTTGGAAGCACCATGCAGCAGCTGCCCAATCTATTTCTCCAAGCCTCTGAAATGTTTGGGTTTGAATAATTTTAGGGTTGATCGTTTATCAACTAGCTACAAGAGCTTCCTGCCTGCTATTATCAATTTGACTATTTCTGACCATGTACAAAAAATATGAAATATTCAAAATTGAAATCTGCAAAGTGTTGTGATTGGCAGTTTAGGGGTTGTAAGCAGAAACAAAGTACATGTAAACATAATGGTAACCCAAGAGCACATGATAATATCATTGTTTACATTTGAAAACCAATATACCGTATTAACCACATGTATTCGGACAAATAGGCCTGAGCAAATAATGCAGAACCAGATGAGACGTCACATTCTGTGGCGTCTCATCAGGGTCTACACTATTTGCCATTCATTCAGCTATTTTTAGACACAGCATCACATGTTCTAATTTTAGAACAAGTATGGTTAAAGAGGTTGATATGTCCAAATACATGTTGTTTTATTTTGTTGTTTTTTTTGGTTTGGGTTTTACGGCCCTTTCAAGATTATTTCACTCATATCGAGCCGATCATTAATCAGAGGTGGGCGAAAACCGGAGTACCCGGAGAAAAACCACCTGACCTTCCGTTGCAGAACTTGGCGTCTCACATACATGTACTTAGGATAAAAACGGTATGACTCTGGTTCATTTTATAAGAGTTTTAACCGGTCAGTCACCAAAAGCGTCTAATAAAGGTACCCATTGCAATAAATCCTGCTGTTTAATCCTTAAAGAATCAAACAAAAGTGAAGTGCGGATGAGTCCGTTCTTGATAACATGTTTGAAATAAGGAAAAAAAAAAAAAATCAAAAACATTAAATCTCTGAGAGAACTGGTGGTTCAATTGTTTTTAACCCATTGTATACTAGTGGACTCTTCCATTGCTATATGTCGGACAAGTCCATTTATCATTTAAGGGGTGTCAGGCCTATTTTTGTTCTATTTTTAATGGAAAATTCTGTTAGCAAACAGTGCAGGCCCTGATCAGATGCCGCTTTAGGGGTTTCCCCGCATACCCTGGGAGAGGTTTTGTTGACTAAATGTTTGCAAAGAACTTGCTCTAGGTTGTAAAAATTCCATCCTCCCTACAACAGAGCATAAAATTTAGGACTTGCTTGTATTCATTTAATATTAAAATGCCAATACTTGTTCATTGATTTAACCCTTATCCTGCAGTTCACAGCATTTCCCCTACCTTTGCAAACAGTGTAGATCCAGATCAGATGGCTTTCTGAAGAAGCCATCTGATCAGGATCTGCACTGTTTGTCATGCAGTTTGTGAAATGAATGAATGCAGAAAATGGAGTAATTTGATTGGTTGACAGTCTGAAATGTGTGTGGCTTAATATATTCTGCAGGATAAGGGTTAAAATGCCAACAGTTGTTGACATTTTGATCTTGGCATTTTGATATTTATGACCAGAAATGTTTGGAAAATTCACTCACTGACATTTGTAATTCAATATTTATATGTCCATTATGAAATTCATGTTTTAAATTAATTAACTTATCAGATTAAGGACCCAGACCTCAAGCCTTTGGCCCCCGCCCATGGGGGCTTGAGAAATAGATGGGCTGCATGATGCTTCCAGGCAGAGCTGAAACCGACCTCACACAAGTACTTGTAAACCGCTTAGAGGATCTAAACCTGCCCAGGCAAAGCGGTGCGAGTCGGATCATCCATGCTTATAAACCCTATTGGTTTCATTGGGCGACAGGGCTTGAGATGTCTTTAGGGCCCCGCACTGAAAGTGTGGGTGCCCTATAGTAATCACTCTGTCTGTCTGTCCATCTGTCCGTCTGTCCATCCACAAATTTTTAGCTCACCTGACCGAAGGTCATGGTGAGCTTTTGTGACAGTAAGATGTCCGGCGTCGTCGTGCGTCGTCCGTCGTCCGTCGTCCGTCGTGCGTAAACTTTTTCTTGTGAACACACTAGAGGCCACAGTTTTGGTCCAATTATCATCAAACTTGCTCAGAATGATAATCATGACAATATCTCGGTCAAGTTCGAATTTGGGTCATGTCGGGTAAAAAAGTAGGTCAGTAGGTCAAATCATAGAAAAACCTTGTGAACACTCGAGAGGCCACAATTTTGGTCCAATCATCATCAAACTTGCTCAGAATGATCATTGTGACAATATTTTAGTGAAGTTTGAATATGGATCATGTCGGCTTAAAAAGTAGGTCAGCGGGTCAAATCATAGAAAAACCTTGTGAACACCCTAGAGGCCACAATTTTGGTCCAATCATAATCAAACTTGCTCAGAATGATCATCATGACAATATCTTGGTCAAGTTCGAATATGGGTCATGTCCGGTCAAAAAGTAGGTCAGTAGGTCAAATCATAGAAAAACCTTGTGAACACTCTGAAGGCCACTGTTTTGGTCCAATTATCATGAAACTTGCTCAGAATGACCATTGTGACAATATTTCAGTCCAGTTCGAATATGGGTCATATCGGGTTAAAAAGTAGGTCAGCGGGTCAAATCATATAAAAACCTTGTGAACACCCTAGGGGCCACAATTTTGGTCCAATCATAATCAAACTTGCTCAGAATGATCATCATGACAATATCTCGGTCAAGTTTGAATATGGGTCATGTCCGGTTGAAAAGTAGGTCAGTAGGTCAAATCATAGAAAAACCTTGTGAATACTCAGGAGGCCACAAGTTTGGTTAAATCATTAATCTTGCTCAGAATGGTCATTGTGACAATATCTTGGCTAAGTTTGAATAAAGGTCTTTTCGGGTCAAAAAGTAGGTCAGTAGGTCAAATTAAAGAAAAAACTTGTGAACACTCTAGTTTTACATAGACTTATATAGGGAAAATCTTTAAAAATCCTTTTCTCTGAAACCACAAGGCCTAGGTCTTTTATATTTGGTATGAAGCTTCATCTAAAAGACCCCTAACAAGATTATTCAAATGATAGTGCTGAGGCCAAAAATGTCCCCGCCGCCGGGCCCTTTGGTTTTACATAGGCTTATATAGGGAAAATCTTTAAAAATCTTCTGCTCTGAAACTGCAAGGCCCAGGACTTTGATATTTGGAAATAAGCTTTATCTAGTGGACCCCTACCAAGATTGTTCAAATTATAGTGCTGGGGCAAAAAAAGCCTCCGACTGGGACCCTTTGGTTTTACATGGCCTTATATAGGGAAAATCTTTAAAAATCTTCTTCTCTGAAACCGCAAGGCCCAGGACTTTGATATTTTGTATGAAGCTTCATCTAGTGGACCCCTACCAAGATTGTTCAAATTATAGCCCTTGGGCCAAAAATGCCCCCGCTCAGGGGCCCTTTGGTTTTACATAGACTTATATAGGGAAAATCTTTAAAAATCTTCTTCTCTGAAACCACAAGGCCTAGGTCTTTTATATTTGGTATGAAGCTTCTTCTAAAGGACCCCTACCAAGACGATTCAAATTATAGTGCTGGGGCCAAAAGTGGCCCCGTCCCGGGGCCCTTTGGTTTTACATAGACTTATATAGGGATAATCTTTAAAAATCTTCTCTGAAACCACAAGGCCCAGGACTTTGAAATTTGGTATGAAGTTGCATCTAATGGACCTCTACCAAGATTGTTAAAATTATAGCCCTGGGGCCAAAAATGCCCCCACTCTGGGGCCCTATGGTTTTACATAGACTTACATGGGGAAAATCTTCAAAAATCTTCTTCTCTGAAACCACAAGGCCTGGGTCTTTGATATTTGGTATGAAGCTGCATCTAGTGGACCTCTATCAAAATTATTCAAATTATTGCCCTGGTACCAAAAATGTCCCCGCTCCGGGGCCCTTTGGTTTTGCATAGACTTATATAGGGAAATCTTTAAAAATCTTCTCTGAAACTGCAAGGCCAAGGCCTTTGATATTTAGTATGGAGCTTTATCTAGTGGACCTCTACCAAGATTGTTCAAATTATAGCCCTGGGGCCACAAATGCCCCCACCCCGGGCCGGGGCCCTTTGTTTTTACATAGATTTATATAGCCCTGGGGCCATTTGGTTTTGCATAGGCTTATGTAGGGAATATCTTTAAAAAAAAATCTTCTTCTCTGAAACTGCAAGGCCCAGGTCTTTGAAATTTGATGTGTAGCTTTATCTAGTGGACCTTTGCCAAGATTGTTCTAATTATAGCCTTTGTTGATGTTTGGTATGAAGCTTCACCTTTAAGACCTCCCTCAACATTATGCACATTAAAACCCTGGGGCCAATAATGGCCCTCTCTGGGGCCCACTTGTTACACTATGGATCAGGTGAGCGATCCAGGGCCATCATGGCCCTCTTGTTTTTATCCTCCATAACTTTCTTATTCCTGGATGGATTTAAATATTACTTGGCAGAAATGTTAACCATAATGTGATGGAGTGTTGCGCGCAAGACTCAGGTCCGTACCTCAAAGGTCAAGGTCATACTTAGAGGTTAAAGGTCAAAAAAGGGTCAAATTTCTTTTCCTCCATAACTTTCTTATTCCTGGATGGATTTAAATATTACTTGGCAGAAATGTTAACCATAATGTGATGGAGTGTTGCGCGCAAGACTCAAGTTCGTACCTCAAAGGTCAAGGTCATACTTTGATGTTAAAGGTCAAAAAAGGGTCTTTCCTGTGTCCAATTAATAACTTTGTTATTATTCCTGGATTGATTTAAATATTACTTGGCAGAAATGTTAACCATAATGTGACGAAGGGCCCCGCACTGAAAGTGTGGGTGCCCTATAGTAATCACTCTGTCTGTCTGTCTGTCCGTCCACAAATTTTTTTATCCTCCATAACTTTCTTATTTCCTGGATGGATTTAAATATTACTTGGCAGAAATGTTAACCATAATATGATGGAGTGTTGCGCGCAAGACTCAGGTCCGTACCTCAAAGGTCAAGGTCATACTTAGAGGTTAAAGGTCAAAAAAGGGTCTTTCCTGTGTCCAATTAATAACTTTGTTATTATTCCTGGATGGATTTAAATATTACTTGGCAGAAATGTTAACCATAATGTGACGAAGTGTCACACGCAAGACCCACAGCCGTACCTCAAAGGTCAAGGTCATACTTAGAGATAAAAGGTCAAAAAAGCGTCTTTTTTATTGTGTCCAATCTATAACTTTCTTATACCTGGATGGATTTAAATATTACTTAGCAGAAATATTAACCATAATGTGACAGTTTCCGTACCTCAAAGGTCAAGGTCATACTTAGAGGTTAAAGGTCAAAAAGGGTCTTTCCTGTGTCCAATTAATAACTTTGTTATTATTCCTGGATGGATTTAAATATTACTTGGCAGAAATGTTAACCATAATGTGACGAAGTGTCACACGCAAGACCCACAGCAGTACCTCAAAGGTCAAGGTCATACTTAGAGATAAAAGGTCAAAAAAGTGTCTTTTGTATTGTGTCCAATCTATAACTTTCTTATACCTGGATGGATTTAAATATTACTTAGCAGAAATATTAACCATAATGTGACAGTGTGTCACGCGCAAGACCCAGGACACGCGAGTGTGGGTGCCCTATAGTAATCACTCTATCTGTCCGTCTGTCTGTCCGTCTGTCTGTCTGTCTGTCCGTCCACAAATTTTTTTTTTATCCTCCATAACTTTCTTATTCGGGCCCCGCACTGAAAGTGTGGGTGCCCTATAGTAATCACTCTGTCCGTCTGTCTGTCTGTCCGTCTGTCCGTCCACAAATTTCTGATAGCCCTGCCGGGGCCCTAGTCAGTTCCACTGACAGCTCTAGTTTCATCTCAATGTTGGGTAAAAGTCCCGCAAAATTGGATGCAACGTCTCCAAAATGACCTATACAGTGTTGAAGGGGACATTAAACCTCAAATCAAACAAACAAACAGACCTCACGTTAGGCCGGATTTCAGAGTATAATCCCCTCCCACCCACCTCCCTCAAAAAAAAAAAAAAAGAAAGAAAAAGAGACAGATGGCAGAGAATGGCAAGAATGCATGAGAGGAAGTCAGGCTGACTATAAAAGTCAGACATCTTATCTGATCCTGGCTGCTTGTTCTGGCTGGCATCCGCCATTAACCCTTCAGCTCCCGCTGCTACATGTGATCCTAAAGCAGATGATAATACGATTTTTTCTGATGGAAAGGGCATATATATTTTTTTAAATTAAGGTTTAACATCCCCATCAACACTATTTAGGTCATTTTGCAGATGTTGCTTCCAATTTTGTGGGACTTTTACCCGACATTGGGATGAAATGACATCTCAAGCCCTGCTGCCCAATGAAACCAGTAGGCGTCTGATCAGGGCCTGCACTATTTGTTAGAAGAATTATCCGTCAAAAATAGAATAAAAACAAAAAAAATAGGCCTGACACCCCTAACATAACAAATGGACTTGTCCAACATATAGCAATGGAAGAGTCCACTAGTATACAATGGGTTAATATTACATGTAATCATTAACAGACTGGCAAACAGTGTTGATCCTGATGAGATGGCTGTCTCATCAGAATCTACACTGTATATTGCACAGATAATTGTACCAGTCTATAGGGTTGAAAGGGATACTGACAATGTTTTAATGTTGTTAACATGTCTGCCAGTTTACGCTTACATGTCTCCGCTTGTACTACCGCCCACCGAGAAAATGTCACAGTGATCTTGTTTTGTCCTCAAACACGTAGTGCGTGATTGCATAATTATAGGGATCATCCAAGTAAAATTCCGCTATTAAGACCACCCAAAAATTAAGACTACAAATTTTGCTTTTAGGAGCTTAATTAGTAGGTTGCAGTTATAATCTTTCTTTGTCTTTTCTGCATACACTGTCCTCTGGTCAGAGACCACATTTGGGACTGTTCAAAAGTGGTCTTGAAGACCACTTTTGAACAGTCCCAAAGGTAGTTTCAATATAGGAATTTTACTGTAATTTTGTTTTTCATGCATTTGCCCTGTTTGAACACAAAGCCGTCTGGGGTTGGTAACTCGAAGCTCTTTTAAGGCTTACCACGACCTTAAGTATATCTTAATCACCTCTAGAGATAAGTGTGAGTAATTCAAAAGTACCGTAATTTATGGAGACAACTTAACCATATCATAAAGTTATGGACAACTCAGGCATGCCGTAACCTCAGCTTAACTATTGCGAAAGAAACAGACACTACATAGAAGCATAAGAAAAGAAGTTGTACATATATCTACTTTTTTTCACGGCACACAGGGTTTCTTTTAGTAATGATATTCGATACATGTATTGTATGGTATTGTATTAAGGCAGATATATACTATATTTAGCAGAATTACCAGTATAAAAATACATGTAAACAAAGATCTATACATCTCCTATAAACATGTACGAGGGTAGGCTGAAAAGTTCTGACCAAGAAGCAGGCATCGAACAGCCATGAAATTCTGTATTCATTAAATCCAAACCTTTATTACTTGATTTGACTCAAATGAGTTCAAGTTTACCTGTAATAACGTAGAAATTCTAGACTTTGAAAATTGATACTAGCACGTTTTTGAGAAAATGGACATAATCTGGAATCGTGGTGTCATCAAGTACCTCCATAAAAAGGGGTTAGCTCCTAAGGACATTCATGCCGATATGGTTGCTACATTAGGGGATGATGCTCCTTCGTATGCAACTGTGAAAAGGTGGGCAGCAAATTTTAAGATGGGCAATGATAGCCTTGAAGATGATGACCGGTGTGGACGAACCACAACGGCAACAACTGAGGGAACCATCAGCCAAGTGCACCGGGCCGTGATGGATAACAGGCGTTTAACTGTGAATCAATTAGCTTACACTGTTGGCATCTCCCGTGAACGAGAAGAGAACATTCTACACAATGAATTAGGAATGTCGAAGTTTTCCACCAGATGGTTGCCACGGCTTTTGACGCCTGACCAAAAGTTGGCCAGACTGAACCTGTCACAAGCCAACTTGGCTATTTTTGAAGCAGACCAAGATGGTTTTCTTGACCGTTTTGTCACTCAGGATGAGTGTTGGGTTCATCACTTTGAGCCAGAGACCAAAAGACAATTCATGCAATGGAAGCACCCTGCCTCACCCCCTCCAAAGAAGGCAAAGGTCGTATCCTCTGCAGGGAAGGTGATGGCATCAGTGTTATGGGATGCCAAGGGTAAAATTTTCATAGATTACCTTCAAAAGGGCAGAACAATTAATGGGGAGTATTATGCAGATCTGCTAAAACAATTGCGAAAAGCAATTAAGGCTAAATGACACGGAAAATTGACAAAAGGGGTCTTGTTCCATCAGGACAATGCACCAGTCCTGCTCATAAATCAGTTGTCGCAATGGCTGCTGTGCATGACTGTGGCTTCACACTTGTCGATCACCCTCCATATTCACCTGATCTAGCTCCATCAGATTATTTCCTGTTTCCAAACATGAAAAAGCACTTGGCTGGGCAGCATTATCGGTCAGACGAGGAGGTGATAGCTGCTGTGGAGGAGTTTTTCAGGGACCAAGATGAGACCTTCTATACCACTGGGATCCAAGGACTCCAGCATCGCTGGAGGAAGTGTGTGGACAGGAAGGGAGACTATGTTGAAAAATAAGGCACTTTCAACATGGACAAACCATTGGATCTTGGTCAGGCTCACTTTTCAGCCTACCCTCGTATATATGTAGTATGTAATTATTATGTACAAGCTGTTTATTTGTGGGTGTAATAGTCGTGTCAACAAAGGAAGAAAAGAAGAAGAAAAAAGAAATAAGGTAAAAGATAGTATAGCCTGTACAATAAGTGTACTACTGACCACAATGGTCTTGTTTTTGAGAAATAGCGGTCATGACTGCTCACTTCCTATTTCTGCTTCCTATTTCTCGCTTCCTACTTCACACCTTTTTCTTGCTCAAGAAAGTTTTCATGTAATGATAGCGATCAAAAATATCCTCAAGGGACAATAGGATTCCTGGCGTGGGAATTCTGTTATTCAAAACCTTCCTCGAGACACCATGTTTTAATCCCATATTGTGTCTCACACGTGGGGGAAGGGGGTGGGGGTGGGGTCTTGTTTTTGAGAAATAGCGGTCATGACTGCTCACTTCCTATTTCCTATTTCTACTTCCTATTTCTCGCTTCCTACTTCACACCTTTTTCGTGCACAAATAAGTTTTCATGTAATGATACAAAAAAGTTTCTCAAGGGACCAAGTGATTCCTCGCATGGGAATTTTGTTATTCAAAACCTTCCTCAAGACACCATGATTTAATCCCATATTGTGTCTCACACATGGGGGAAGGGGGGTGGGGGGGTGCGTATAATACAGATAAAAGTATTGTAATGGGAGAAAATTCTTTGTTGGGTGGGAAAGCAAACGTGTTACCATGAAGAAGTTTCTATATTGTACGCCCTGTCCTGAGGACTGCTGTACACGAACTGCAGAGCAGCCTATGCATTTAAAGATTCGGCTGTATACACGATTCACCAAAGCAAAGATCCGCGCCCTCTGGGGGCTGCATGACAACTCTGCAGGAAAGCTGTCAGTAGCTGAAAATGACTGATATAGTGTTGACTGGGACCTTAAATCTCAAAACAATGACAAACCATGCAAACAATCAATATTCTCATCGGCTTGCGCATCCATACAAGATACGTGCAAATAGAGAACAGCCTCATCGAGGCGGTTCTAAAAGCACAAACAAATCTTATGTTTGTAACAGAAATAAGGCAACATCACATGTTGTAATTTGATAGATGTTATTTCTCTGAATTATATACTTTTGATATTTTTAGCTGACACCAGAGCCGAAGGCTTCGGAAAGCTTATAGAATAGGCATGCAGTCGTCCGTCATTGTCAACAATGTCAAACACCTCCTTGGTTTGTTTGTTTGAATTGAGGTTTAACGTCCCCGTCAACACTGTAAAGGTCATTTTGGAGACGTTGCTTCCAATTTTGTGGGACTTTTACCCGACATTGAGATGAAATAACATCTCAAGCCCTGTCGCCCAATGAAACCAATAGGGTTTATTAGCATGGGCGGTCCGCCTCGCACCGCGGTTCCTGGACAGGCTTAGATCCTCTAAGCGGTTTACCAGTACTAGTGTGCGGGCCGGATTCAGCTCTGCGTGGAAGCATCATGCAGCCCATATATTTCTTCAAGCCCCTATGGGCGGGGGCGGGAAACAAACAACACCTCCTTGGAAACTACAGGCCAGTTGAAACAAAATTACATGTGGAGCCTCTATGGGAAGGGGGAACAAACGTTTGTTGGTAAGGGCTGGGTCACATGACCAGTATGGCCACCATGTCCATATATGGTAAAAATCTTTAAAAGTCTTCTTCTCTGGAACCAATTGGCTGATGACCTTGAAACTTGTTAAGCAGCATCATGGACTTGGGCTCTACCAAGTTTATTCAAATGATGACCTTTGGTAGACCTTGACCTGTTTTACGTCAAGGTAAAATTTGGTCAGTAACAGTTAGACATTTGTATAGGGAAAAAGGCCAAAGAGTGAATAGTCTGATCGTATGGTAGCCTAGTGGCATCAGAAATGATATTTGCAACAAGCTATATGGAAGTTTATCAATTCCAAAGGTCAAGGTCATTTGCTGACCTTTGTCCTGGTTGACTTAGATTCAGTATTTTTATTTTCTTCTCCACTTAAATTGTTGTGTTGATTGAAACCAAATTAAATGAAGAGCCTCTTTGGGATGACACAATGAAAAGTTGTTCCTGGGATTGGAGTCACATGACCAAGATGAGCACCATGCCTGTATACGGTTTAAACTACATGACCTCTGGTGAGGGTAGTGGCCCATGGGCCACTTTGTTCTTTTTTTTTTTGCTCCAAACATAGATTGTAGGTGCTCATTTTTTTAACCATGCCTTTGAACTAGGTTAACCCTTATCTTGCTGAATATTCATTTAAGCCACACCCATTACTGCCTATCAACCAATCAAATTACTTGATGTAATTTTTTGCTACAAATTCATAAACTGAATGCCAAACAGTGTAGATCCTGATCAGATGGATTCTTCAGAAGCCATCTGATCTGGATCTACACTGTTTGCAAAGATAGGGTTTGTCGTGCACAGCAAGATAAGGGTTAAATGCTTTAATACAGGAATGTTCTCTGGTGTCATTGACACATTAATTGTCATTTACAGTAATTGATGCTGTAATGCATTATGTCTGTGCAGGCTTTGTTTGCTGCTGGTGTAATTCATCAGTGATTTAGAAGTTTAAATGTGACTGATGTTTGTTGTGATGGCTTCACTAATTATTTTAACAAGTTTTTATGTAAAGATAATGAAGACTGATGATGTAGCTTTGAGGCAAGTATCAGAAATTTAGGGCAGGAGTTCTTGCTTCTTTTTGCAAAGCATGTCAGTACTAAAATGAATGCTTTAACTCATATTGTACCGGAAACCCCCAAAACGGGTCGTTGGCAAACAGTGCAGGCCCAGATCAGACGCCGCATTCTGCGGCGTCTGATCAGAGCCTCCACTGTTTGCTAAAAGTTCAGTCATTTTCCAAATAAATTTTGATGAAAACACAACCTGACACACCTAAATTTTGAAATGAACTCCTGCTATATGTAAGGAGGAAGATTCCATTTGGTACAAAAAGGGTTAAATTCCGCTATGAAGACCAGCTAAAATTAGGCTTTTGCTTTTATACACATATTTAAAAGGTTTTGACACAGGTCTTTCTTTTTTTTTTTACACCCATTATCCCCTAGTAAGAGACCACTTTTGAACAGTCCCAAATGTGGTCTAAATATAGAAATTTTACAACATATTCATGTGGCTACCACAGTTGCTAGGGGTCAAGTCCGATTAGCTTTCTGGCCTAATAGAACACTGCCTAATATCTAAGACTTAAAAATAGTGTTTCAAGAAAGGTCCCCATCACTGACAGGCTCATATTAAACTAGGTCACTAGGTCAAATCTCCTGAAAGTCTTGTTAAAACTCTAGAGGTCACAGTATTTGCTTCTATGAAATAAAGTTCAAGTTTGATACTGGGTCACTCGGTGTCAAAAACTAGGTCACCAGGTCAAATCAAATGAAAATGAAAAGCTTGTTATGAACTCTTAAGTCACAGTTTTGACCCAATTTTGATAAAACTTTCTCAGAATGTTTGCCTCTATGAAATCTAGATCAAGTTCAATACTTGGTCACTTGGGGTCAAAATCTAGGTCACTAGAGGTTCCAGTTTATACCCAATTTTCATGAAACTTGCTCAGAATGTTTACTTCTATGAAATCTAGGTCAAGTTCAATAGTGGGTTATTTGGGTTCAGAAACAAGGTCATCAGGTATAATCAAGTGAAACCTTGTTAACACTCTAGATGTCACAGTTTCGACCCAATTTTAACGAAATTTGTTAATTTCTGCTGGTCCTTTAAACCCTTGACCTCTTGAATATTTAAATATGCCACACCCACTACCGATTATCAACCAATCAGATTACTTGATCCAAATTAATGCAACAAATTCATAAACTGAATGACAAACAATGAAGATCCTGATCAGATGGCTTCTTCAGAAGCCATCTGATCTGGATCTTCGTTGTTTGAACAGGTTCAGCAGGAAATTAGGTTTCCCAGTCCCTTGGCATGTTGCACTTAGCAAAGACAAAAAAATCAGCATATAGTAGAATACAGCCTTCCAGGGTTGTGAGAATAATCATTGAGTGTATAGGGAGCCTAAACATGGCACAGCAAAAACTTTGATCAAAATGTGCAATCTGATCGGAATCTTCACATGGTGCTCGATCATGTCTGACATCATGTTTGCATTCAGTTTAGCCCATTATGTGAACAAGTCCGTGAAATAAAGACCCCCCTAAACCCCACTTTATATAGAGAAAACTGGGGTTTAGGGGGATAAACATTATTTTCCTTATTTCTGCTCCTAGACATAGGTTGTGGGTACTCGTTAAAGCCGCCTGAATGAGGCGGTTCTAACGAGCACCCAAAACCTATGTTTGAAGTGTAAATAACATTACGATAACACACCCGTGTGATATGGTGCACAATTTTTCATACCTCAAAAAAGGTAATATCTGATGAAAATTTATGATATTTTTCTTATTTATACTCATAACATAGGTTTTGGGTACTCGTTAGAACCGCCTCAATGAGGCGGTTCTAATGAGTACCCACAACCTATGTCTTGGAGCAGAAATGAGGAAAATAATGTATACCCCCGTAAACCCCAGTTCTCTCTATATAAAGTGGGGTTTAGGGGGTCTTCATTTCACGGACTTGTTCACGTGATGAGAAAAATATTACAAATTTTCATTCGAAAAATTACCTTTTTTGAAGTTTGAAAAATGTACTATATCACACGGATGTGTTATGGTAATGCTGCAATAATAGACAGTTTTCTCACACACTGCAAAAGATGAACCTACAAGGGTTAATGCATACATGTGATATTTTCTTGGACCCAAATAGGGAGATTTTGATTTTCAGATAGGGAGATTGGGGTCCCAAATCGGGAGATTTTTCCGCGGTAAAAAGTGATGTTATTTTTGGTTAAAATTTACCTCTGAAGCACTTTTTCACCCATAACATGCCAACACGACAATTGTTGTCTGCTTTGTCATCTGCATTAAAAATCTTTTTTGAAAACAGTGTGGGCCCTGATCAGACTGCAGAGCATTCTGATGACGGTCCACACTGTTTGCCTTTCTGCAAAAAATATGTTATAAAAGCTTGGAAAAAGAAAGCAGCAGACGACAAACTTCCATTTTGTATTTTAATAGAGAGACAATTTCTCGGAAGAACGATCAAAGAATAAGCACTGACCAATAGATCGGTGTTAAATACCCACCTAGCACCTGGCAGAAAAAAACAACGTTCAGAATACCCGCATAGCAAAAAATTACTCATACTCTTACACCCCTTCTCTTATCATCCCCAAAACGTGCCTCGGAACTTAGTCGGAACTAATAAGCATGCATGATTTTTATTGATTTAACTTGGGTGCATATTTTTTTCATAGAAGATCCATTAAAAACACGGCAAAAATATTTTTTCTCACAAGCTAAAAATGAAACAGGTTTGAATAGAAAATTTCACCCTGCAAAACTCCGGTTCTATGTTTATTAATAAATGAAAAACTACATACAGATGCTTAGAAAATACCAGCGTCTGCTCTGCTCTGTTATGGCGGGAAAAATATTTAGCGAATTCACCTGTCAAAGGCCAAAAAGCATGCACGAATTTTCATTGGTGTCACGTGGGGCATATTTCTTTCTTCCGTTAAAAACGGCAAAAATATTTTTCTCGGGTTTAAATAGAAAATGTCACTAAGTAATTACCCAGTTCTATGATTAATAAAAGAATAACGGTTTACAGACGTGTAGAAAAAAAAAACAGCGTCTGCTTTGCTCTGTTTTGGCGGGAATAATATTTAGCGTCTACACGTGTCAATTACAAAGGGATTAAATAAGCTATAACTGGTATATCTTGATTGACTAGTTTTCACACCTTGTCACATTGTTAATTGTCGGCTTATCAATAAGGCCCGCCTCGGGTGTAAACGGTTTAATAGCGTTGGCAACTTGAGCAAATCGGTGATCAATAATAAATGTATGCAAGCATCACATTTCTTCCTTATTGAATTTCTCGCTTTTTATCACAGTGTTTGCGGGTTGCATTTTAATAATTGTATTTACCGGTACGTTCTTTTCATATTGCGATATTATACTTGTGCAGGTGTGTATTGCAATTTACCTGCATACCGCCTAGCGTAAATACACTGACGGTTAACCGCATAGGTATTTTACAGTGGTTAACACTAAATTGGTCGGTCGGCGGAAAACTACTATAGGAAAATTGTCGTGTCGGGAGATTAAGGCCGTCGGACGGGAGACCGGGAGATGGGGTTCAAAATCGGGATATCCCGACAAAATCGGGAGATATCACATGTATGGTTAATGTGCCATTAAACTCCCAACACAACAACTTCATGTTCAAGTACTTGACATTTTCATAAAATTTTTATTATTTTCAGAGAAAAACAATGCTTCCTGTAGATGCCGTTAACCCATATAGTTCAGTATGGACTCTTCCACCTCAAATACGGCAGGAGTTTATTTGGAAATTTTTGGGTGTAAGGTTGTGTTATACTTTGAAATTCAGTTTCAAAATGGCTGACCTATTTGCAAACAGTGAAGGTCCTGATCAGATGCCGCATTCTGCGGCGTCTGATCTGGGCCTGCACAGTTTGTCAGTGTCCCATTCGGGGTGTTACCCATCTAAAATGGGTTAAATTGCTTCATCCTTGTATCAATACATAATGGTCCCTTGTCATCGCATGTTGTTTAGTTAAATGTTCGGAAGTAATTAAAGTTAAAACGTTCTTTTCTATCATGGTATTTACTCATCTGCTGCAGAGAAATAAACTCGTCCCTGCTGTTGATTCAGGAGCCATTATGTCATAAAAAAAGATTACTTTGTTTACAAATAATTGTGATGGGGCCATGACATTGGCCATTTAAAACATCATTCAGAGCATCATAAGTTTAATGAGCTCAAACTTCAATTTTATTTAGCCAAATTAAAGTACTATATCTCAAATACTTCGGTTTTGGGTCCGGCCCAGCATTACTAAGCAAGGATGTTAAAAGAAATTCAAACTGCTGTGGGGTCAGAGTGTTGTTTGACAATTTAGTTTACCATAGAAAATGTACTGGAATTGGCTCCGGCAAAGTGCAGACCCAGAGGTGCTGCAGATTGCAGCTTCTGATCAGGGTCTATACTCTTTGCTAATACAGTACTGAAATTTAAAGTTAAAAGAAACAGTCTAAGTCCATTTGTCGTTTTCTTCAGAATTTATTTGGAATATGTATTACTATAACACACCCATGCAACATAGTGCACTTTTTCACATTGTTATTTTCTGATGAATATCCATGATATTTTTCTTATTTATACTGAAAAAATTAATTATATTCTAAGGCTGTAGGTGCTTGTTAGAAGCCTCATTGAGGTGGTTCTAATGAGTACCTACAACCTATGTTTTGGAGCAGAAATAAGAAAAATAATGTATACCTTCATAAACCCTAGTTAGGGCCCCGCACTGAAAGTGTGGGTGCCCTATAGTAATCACTCTGTCCGTCCGTCTGTCTGTCTGTCTGTCCGTCCGTCTGTCTGTCTGTCCATCTGTCCGTCCACAAATTTTTTTATCCTCCATAACTTTCTTATTCCTGGATGGATTTAAATATTACTTGGCAGAAATTTTAACCATAATGTGATGGAGTGTTGCGCGCAAGACTCAGGTCCGTACCTCAAAGGTCAAGGTCATACTTAGAGTTTAAAGGTCAAAAAAGAGTCTTTCCTGTGTCCAATTAATAACTTTGTTATTATTCCTGGATGGATTTAAATATTACTTGGCAGATATGTTAACCATAATGTGACGAAGTGTCACATGCAAGACCCACAGCCGTACCTCAAACGTCAAGGTCATACTTAGAGATAAAAGGTCAAAAAAGCGTCTTTTTTATTGTGTCCAATCTATAACTTTCTTATACCTGGATGGATTTAAATATTACTTAGCAGAAATATTAACCATAATGTGACAGTGTGTCACGCTCAAGACCCAGATCCGTACCTCAAAGGTCAAGGTCATACTTAGAGGTGAAAGGAAAAAAAAACATCTTTTTTTTAGGGCCCCGCACTGAAAGTGTGGGTGTCCTATAGTAATCACTCTGTCCGTCCGTCTGTCTGTCCGTCTGTCTGTCTGTCTGTCCATCCACAAATTTTTTTATCCTCCATAACTTTCTTATTCCTGGATGGATTTAATTATTACTTGGCAGAAATGTTAACCATAATGTGATGGAGTGTTGCACGCAAGACTCAGGTCCGTACCTCAAAGGTCAAGGTCATACTTAGAGGTTAAAGGTCAAAAAAGGGTCTTTCCTGTGTCCAATTAATAACTTTGTTATTATTCCTAGATGGATTTAAATATTACTTGGCAGAAATGTTAACCATAATGTGACGAAGTGTCACACGCAAGACCCACAGCACTACCTCAAAGGTCAAGGTCATACTTAGAGATAAAAGGTCAAAAAAGCGTCTTTTTTATTGTGTCCAATCTATAACTTTGTTATACCTGGATGGATTTAAATATTACTTAGCAGAAATATTAACCATAATGTGACAGTGTGTCACGCGCAAAACCCAGGGCCCCACACTGAAAGTGTGGGTGCCCTATAGTAATCACTCTGTCCATCCGTCTGTCTGTCTGTCCGTCTGTCTGTCTGTCCGTCCACAAATTTTTTTATCCTCCATAACTTTCTTATTCCTGGATGGATTTAAATATTACTTGGCAGAAATGTTAACCATAATGTGATGGAGTTTTGCGCGCAAGACTCAGGTCCGTACCTCAAAGGTCAAGGTCATACTTAGAGGTTAAAGGTCAAAAAAGGGTCTTTCCTGTGTCCAATTAATAACTTTGTTATTATTCCTGGATGGATTTAAATATTACTTGGCAGAAATGTTAACCATAATGTGACAAAGTGTCACATGCAAGACCCACAGCCGTACCTCAAAGGTCAAGGTCATACTTAGAGATAAAAGGTCAAAAAAGCGTCTTTTTTATTGTGTCCAATCTATAACTTTCTTATACCTGGATGGATTTAAATATTACTTAGCAGAAATATTAACCATAATGTGACAGTGTGTCACGCTCAAGACCCAGGTCCGTACCTCAAAGGTCAAGGTCATACTTAGAGGTGAAAGGAAAAAAAAATGTCTTTTTTTAGGGCCCCGCACTGAAAGTGTGGGTGCCCTATAGTAATCACTCTGTCTGTCCGTCTGTCTGTCTGTCCATCCACAAATTTTTTTATCCTCCATAACTTTCTTATTCCTGGATGGATTTAAATATTACTTGGCAGAAATGTTAACCATAATATGATGGAGTGTTGCGCGCAAGACTCAGGTCCGTACCTCAAAGGTCAAGGTCATACTTAGAGGTTAAAGGTCATAAAAGGGTCTTTCCTGTGTCCAATTAATAACTTTGTTATTATTCCTGGATGGATTTAAATATTACTTGGCAGAAATGTTAACCATAATGTGACGAAGTGTCACACGCAAGACCCACAGCCGTACCTCAAAGGTCAAGGTCATACTTAGAGATAAAAGGTCAAAAAAGCGTCTTTTTTATTGTGTTCAATCTATAACTTTCTTATACCTGGATGGATTTAAATATTACTTAGCAGAAATATTAACCATAATGTGACAGTGTGTCACGCGCAAGACCCAGGTCCGTACCTCAAAGGTCAAGGTCATACTTAGAGGTGAAAGGAAAAAAAAACGTCTTTTTTATCGTGTCCGATCAATATCTTTCGGGCCCCGCACTGAAAGTGTGGGTGCCCTATAGTAATCACTCTGTCCGTCCGTCTGTCTGTCCGTCCATGTCTGTCTGTCTGTCCATCTGTCCGTCTGTCCGTCCACAATTTTTTTTATCCTCCATAACTTTCTTATTAGGGCCCCGCACTGAAAGTGTGGGTGCCCTATAGTAATCACTCTGTCTGTCCGTCTGTCTGTCTGTCCGTCCGTCTGTCCGTCCACAAATTTTTTTGTCCTCCTCTGATAGCGCTGCCGGGGCCCTAGTCAGTTTCACTGACAGCTCTAGTTTTCTTTACATAAAGTGAGGTTTAGTGGGGTGATCATTTCACAGACTTGTTCATGTCATGTCTGATCTTTTTATAGTAATCGCAGATAAGATTGACTACTAATAGACTGTAGGAGCTATAGTTTGGACCTGCCTTCGGAATGTTCTATTAACCATTATCCTGCCGTTCACGACAACCCCTATCTTTGCAAACAGTGTAGATCCAGATCAGATGGCTTCTGAAGAAGCCATCTGATCAGGATCTACACTGTTTGGCATTCAGTTTATGAATTTGTAGCAATAAATTACATGGAGTAATTTGATTGGTTGATAGACAGAAATGGGTGTGGCTTAGATGAATATTCAGCAAGAGGAGGGTTAACAGTCATCCAGCTGTGTGAATTCAACAGTAAAACCTGTGGTGTGTATGGCTATTTGGTCCACTTGCAGAAAGCATGCAAAATCTTCTGGTGGACTTCGCGAATTTGGCATAATAGGGACAACACCTGAATCAAGCTCTGCCTAGTCAATTTTATCTGCGACATACAATCAGTGTAGGCCCTGATCATATGCCACATTCTGCGGTATCAGATCTTATTTGCCAATTTTCCCTGGAAAGTTTCTGATACTGCCTGGCATATTTTCTATGCTTATCTGAGAATCATGCATGTTTTGCATATTCATCTTGCATTATGTTCTTAATGCCGCATTTGATTACAAAACTAGCTCTATTACCCTTTCACCCCTGGCTTTCTGTAGTGGATCATTCCAATCTTATAAATGTAAAAGTTGGGTTAACTCTTATCCTGCTGTTCACGACAACCCCCATCTTTGGAAACAGTGCAGATCTAGATCAGATGGCTTCTGATGCCATCTGATCAGGATCTACACTGTTTGACATTCAGTTTATGAATTTGTAGGAATAAAAAACATCAAGTGATCTGATTGGTTCAAAGTCAGAAATGGGTGTGGCTAAAATGAATATTCAGCAAGAGAAGGGTTAAATTCAATGAAACTAACAAACACAGTGGCAAACTGTGTAGTTCATGTTGAGATGGTTCATTATTATTCCACGTTTGTAACTGATCTGTCCATCAAGTAAACAAGTCCGTGAAATGAACACTCCTTAAACCCCACTTTATATAGAGAAAACTGGGGTTTACGGGGGTAATTTATTATCTTTTCTTATTTCTGCTCCAAGACATAGGTTGTGGGTACTCGTTAGAACCGCCTCAATGAGGCAGTTCTAACGAGCACCCGCAACCTGTGTTTGAAATAAAAATTACAAAACTAGATCGCGCAGTCGATGGCGCGCCATCACAAATCCCCATGTTTTCCTACGGCTTTGATTTTGCTTGTATATTGTTGTACTCTTTATCCCCTTCGCTTTGATATACTACATGACTATGTTCTGAAAACTTTCTTTTTTTAGTGCTTTTGACCCCCCCCCCCCCCACCCCCCCATGTCCCACCCCCAGGGCATGATGTAGGAGACAAAGAAAAACCCGTTAATTATGTTAAAGAGACTTGCCTACTGAGTAAACATAAAGTTTGCGATAAAAATCTTTAAAACTGACTTTGTTATTGAATTTTGAAGAAATAGGGCCAAAATTTGACCTGTTTGACCCCTCCCCAGGGCCCCTGTGGTCGGGACCAAAAATAAATATGCTCTTGCGCAAGCCATTCATATAAGCAACTCACATACCAAATTTGGTTGGATTCCACCCAAGGGTTAAGGAGGAGATAGCCGGATGGACAGATGGACGGAGGGAGGCGATAACAATATCCCCACCACTTTTTCTTCGAAAAACGTGGGGATAAATATCATAGATTTTCATCAGAAAAGTAGCCATTTTGGAGATGTGAAAAAATATGCACAATGTCGCACATGTGTGTCACCGTTATGTAAATTGCCCTGCTGCATGGTGAACAGGTTTGCAGTTTGTGCAGTAAGTGCATTATAAATAATGTTTATATGTTTTTAATGCCAATGCTAAACTCCCTAGCTCCTTAACCTATATTTTATAAGTGGTACTTGAAAAGCATAAAAGCATCGATAAGCTGAAACAAAAAGATGCTTTGCAACAAGATATTTTTGGAAATAGATCACGAAAACCTGATCCTGTTGAACGGCATGTCAATATTATAAAGTAACACTGGGGTTTACAGTGATAAGCCTTATTATCCCAGAGCTTTTTGAAGAAAAAGCGGGGATAACGTCTGGATGTCTGTCCAATCATTTAATTTAGAATTAGGCAAAAACCCTATGTCTGAGGACTACAGTAACATATTCAGAATTCTGATGTGACCCCCTAGGCAGGAAGTAGGGCCCACACACACCCTAGGGGTATAAATTCATCTTTTTCAAACATAGTCATGTTGCATATCAAATCGAAGATGATGAAGAGTAGAATACAGTGGTGCAAAAACTTAACTCTGTGGGCATGTCTGGGGTCACCAGAGGTCAAAAAGTAGGATTTGGGGTCCTTTTTTTACCTTTGGTTTTACATGGGCTTACCCTGGTGAAAATGACAATGAAATTTCACTGAGATTTTAGCGTTATTTCATGGAAATAACACTGGAATTTCAGTGAAAGAATCGGGCAAAATAACACTGAAATAACACTGAGATTTCAGTGAAATTTCACTGTTATTTCAGTCAATTAACACTGAAATCTCAGTGAAAGAATCAGGCAAAATATTACCAAATTTCAGCAAAATCTCATAGAAATTTCAGTGAAAATTTGTTAGTATTTCAATAAAATAATACTGGTTTTCAGTGAAGTTTCACTGTTATTTCAGTCAAATAACACTGAAATCTCAGTGAAAGAATCGGCCAAATATTACCGAATTTCAGTAAAATCTCATGGAAATTTCAGTGAAAATTTGTTAGTATTTCAATAAAATATTACTGATTTTCGGTGAAATTTCACTGTTATTTCAGTCAAATAACACTGAAATCTCAGTGAAAGAATCGGGCAAAATATTACCAAATTTCAGTGAAAATTTGTTAGTATTTCAATAAAATAATGCACAGATCTCATTGAAAGAAATGGGCAAAATACCTCTAAATTTTGTTGAAATCTCAGAGAAATTTTCCTGAAAGTGTGTTAGTATTTCACAGAAATTTTAATGAAATTTTAGGAAATATTCAATAGCATTTCACAGATATATCATGAGATTTCAAAATTGTTTCCCCTTTGATGGTACTTGATTTATGTTTTGATATACACAGATTTAATTACTATTAGTTCGCATGAGAAATATATATAATGAACAACTTCATTCATCCCCCAAATACTTTTTTCTCTAAATGGTTGCATAATGATATCAATTACAACAGCCAAGAGTCTCTGTTTACATGCCACACTGTACCCCACCCATTTCGGATGACCATATTAATTTTCGGACAAGAAGAAAAAAAAAGTAATTTATTAAATATAATTATGTCTGATTTATCTTTTTTTCTGTCAAACTTGTGTTTTCTAAGGCCTTTCAGCATGTTTGTTAATCTAATACAGATATTGAATGACCAGAAACTTTTGACCTTCAAAATCCGCATGCTGACCTGCTAACCTGTGTCTGCCATCATTTCTGCCCAATTCAAACAGCACCTTTTCAAACTGTGTCCTGAAGTGTACTTACTATATCAGCTAATGTTCTGTGATGTTTGTCATCCTGATATTACCAGACAATTAGTTTTCTGGCACTGCTTTGAAAATCCCTCCAATACTAAGGCAGCCATGTTTTTCCCATCATTCAATTGAAATGATGTCATCATCAATGACGTCATCACCAAAATTTCAGTGAAATTTCAGTGAAATTTGGTGAGATTTCATTTTAATTTTAAAACTCATAATTTTCAGTGTCACTTATTATCAAAACAACACTGCATGTTAAACATCAAGTTTTTGTTGTTGTATAATTCCTCGTAGGAAAGAAAGGGGCTGATTAACTTGCCTGTTTGTCCCTTAGCTTATGGTACTTTCTTATAATTGGGTTGGCATCAAATTTTTATTGTGGCACTTCCTGAACTATTCATTCTTATACTTTGTCATAGAATGAAATTACTTTCTAGTTGAAAAGACATTCTATGAAAACTAGATTTCACTCAAGAAACAACAAATGACATGCAAAGACTGAAATTTTCTAAAACTGTACTAAAATTTAAATGAAATACTAAATTTGATTAAAATCCTTGAAATTTTACTGATGCTAGAAAATTGTTGAAATTTCATTGAAATTTCATTTAAATTTTTGTGAATTTCCATTGAAATTGAATTCTATTGAAAGACGTTCTTTCAGGGTACAGGAAATTTACATTGGTTTCTGCCCTCGCTTGGAATTTGATGATATTATGCATAACAATTGCCTTGAATTATGATGCATTCACTTTTAAATGCAATTCCTTTGTAATTTTATCACAATTTTAGGAAGTCACTACCAAAACAGAGGGTTTTGTCTGTTTGTATTGGAGTTTAACTGTCCAGTCAACAATATTTAGGTCATTTATGAGCCGGTCAGTTTACCTGTCCACACTTTTCCTGGGCAGACTTATACATCAGCGGTTAACCAGTACAGTGCACATTCTTTAGCCAGAAACTGACAACTGCCCTTCTTGAATCAGCGGAAGGGAGAGAATGACCATAGAAAAGATTTCATAATCAATCTCCACGAAAGAATGTTGCCAACCCAGGCAGGTATCGAACCCGCGTCCTCGTGATCAACAGTCAGACGCGCGTCCGACTGAGCTACCGAGTCCGGCCCCAAAACAGAGGGTACTCTGATATAAACCTGTATACAGTAATCTTAGCCAACATTGCAGACTCAGAACAGCCTGTTTCTGATCAGGGTCTTCACTTTTTGCTGTTCCAACTGCAATTTTATTATGTCCACATTTTTATGTCCTCATGCATGCACGCAAGAGCAAGAGCGGGGACATATTGTTTTTGCCCTGTCTGTTTGTTAGCTTGTCTGTTTGCTGGATAACTTTAAGGCCGAAACAAGCTAGTCTTGCCCAAACATCTGGATTCCCTACTTGAAAGGAAAAACATTGGTCATAACTTTTGAACCGTTTATATTTGGCATGTAGGTTCCTTGTGACAAGAAAAAACATTGGTCATAACTTTTGAACCATTTCAGATAGATCGATTCTTCATATTTGGCATGTAGGTTCCTTGTGACCCCTTCAGATAGAACCTTCATATTTGGCATGTAGGTTCCTTGTGACAAGGGCTTAGGATAAGAAAAAAATTGACCTTTGCCTGGGGACATGTTTGTGTTTCACAAACACATCTTGTTAAAATTTAAGTCTGTGACAGCAGTCTATATGTATGTCCAAACTTCTGAGGCTTTTAAGATGATATGCTGATACTTTAATGTACTCCACTACCTGAGGACTTTATAGCACGGTTTTAGGGGTCCAAAGCAGGAAATGTGTTAGTAAATGGGTGGCAGTGTTGTGTCCAATTACAATGTATAGATTATACAGAAAAGAAATGGTCATTTTTCTGTATGATCTGTACATTTTTAGGATCCATCTGTGAAAGTATTTTATCCAAAACTGTATAAGGGGGAAAAATTGTGGTGTATGTTGTTGCATGTTTTCTTGCTTCATTCTTACATTGTTTCTTCGCATTAGTCTTATCTAATATTTTCCTTAGAAGCTTTCTTTATTTTAATATACATTAAAACTTTTGTAACTGAAGAAAATGCATTGGTCATTTGATTGAAAAAATACTGAAATTTCACTGAAATTTCATTGAAATTTCACTATCACTTAAATTTTGTAGATGATCAAAATTTATGCAAGAATACTGCTGAAATTTTAGTGAATTTTCATTGAAATTTCATTGAAATTAAGTTTCACTGAAATTTTGAATATGTCAGTGAAATTTGTTGAAACTTCACTGAAATTTCATTGAAATTTCATCAAATTTTGGTCAAATGGGTGAAATCCACCAAAATATGAGGATTTCAGTGAAATTTCAATGAAATTTACCGAAATTTCGATTAAATTTTCTCTGGGGTATATAGGGAAAATCTTTAAAAATCTACTTCTCTGAAACCGCAAGGCCCAGGTCTTTGATATTTGGTATGAAGCTTCATCTAGTGGACCCCTACCAAGATTGTTCAAATTATAGTGCTGGAGCTAAAAATGCCCCCGCACGGGGGCCCTTTGGTTTTACATGGGCTTATATAGGGAAAATCTTTAAAAAACTTCTCTGAAACCGCAAGGCCCAGGTCTTTGATATTTGGTATGAAGCTTTATCTAGTGGACCCCTACCAAGATTGTTCAAATTATAGTGCTGGATCTAAAAATGCCCTCGCACGGGGGCCCTTTGGTTTTACATGGGCTTATATAAGGAAAATCTTGAAAAATCTTCTTCTCTGAAACCGCAAGGCCCTGGTCTTTGATATTTGGTATGAAGCTTCATCTAGTGGACCCCTACCAAGATTGTTCAAATTATAGTGCTGGGGCCAAAAATGCCTCCGCACCAGGGCCCTTTTGTTTTACATAGGCTTATATAGGGAATTAATCTTTAAAAATCTTCTTCTCTGAAACCGCAAGTTCCAGGTCTTTGATATTTGGTATGAAGCTTCATTTAGTGGACCCCTACCAAGATTGTTCAAATTATAGTGCTGGAGCTATAAATCCCCCCCCCCCCCCCCCCCCCCACACACACACACACGGGGGGCCCTTTGGTTTTACATGGGCTTATAATATATATATAGGGAAAATCTTGAACAATCTTCTTCTCTGAAACCTCAAGGCCCAGGTCTTTGATATTTGGTATGAAGCTTAATCTAGTGGACCCCTACAAGATTATTCAAATTATAGTGCTGGGGCCAAAAATGCCCCCGCACCATGGCCCTTTTGTTTTACATAGGCTTATATAGGGAAAATCTTGAAAAATCTTCTTCTCTGAAACTGCAAGGCCCAGGTCTTTGATATTTGGTATGAAGCTTCATCTTGTGGACCTCTACCAAGATTGTTCAAATTATAGCCCTGGGGCCAAAAATGCCCCCGCTCCGGGGCCCTTTGGTTTTACATGGGCTTATATAGGGAAAATCTTGAAAAATCTTCTTCTCTGAAACCTCAAGGCCCAGGTCTTTGATATTTGGTATGAAGCTTAATCTAGTGGACCCCTACAAGATTATTCAAATTATAGTGCTGGGGCCAAAAATGCCCCCGCACCATGGCCCTTTTTTTTTACATAGGCTTATATAGGGAAAATCTTGAAAAATCTTCTTCTCTGAAACTGCAAGGCCCATGGCAGGTCTTTGATATTTGGTATGAAGCTTCATCTTGTGGACCTCTACCAAGATTGTTCAAATTATAGCCCTGGGGCCAAAAATGCCCCCGCTCCGGGGCCCTTTGGTTTTACATAGACGTATATAGGGAAAATCTTGAAAAATCTTCTTCTTTGAAACCACAAGGCTTAGCTAGGTCTTCGATATTTGTTATGAAGCTTCAGCTGGTGGACCTCTATAAAGATTGTTCAAATTATAGCCCTGAGACCAAAAATGCCTCTGCCATGCGGCCCTTTGGTTTTACATAGACTTATATAGGGAAAATCTTTAAAAATTATCTTCTCTGAAACACAAGGCTTAGGTCTTTGATATTTGTTATGAAGCTTCAGCTAGTGGACCTCTACCAAGATTGTTCAAATTATAGCCCTGGGGCAAAAAATGCCCCTGCTCCGGGGCCCTTTGGTTTAACATAGACTTATATAGGGAAAATCTTGTTTTACATAGACTTCTATATGCAGGGTAAACCTTTAAAATCTTCTTCTCTGAAGCCAGAAAGCCCAGGTCTTTCATATTTGATATGAAGCTTCATCTTGTGGACCTCTACCGAGATTGTTCAAATTATAGCCTTGGGGCCAAAATTGACCCTGCCCGGGGCCCACTTGTTATACATTGGATCAGGTGAGCGAACCAGGGCCCTCTGGGCCCTCTTGTTTACAATTCATTGTCACACAACTCCTCCTAGGCTTTTTGAGCTAAAATCTTGAAACTGTAACAGTATATAATAGCTCATGGATGAAGACAGGAGGAACGTATTTGGAATTTTGATGTGACCCCAGGGGGTGAGCCCCAGGTGTCAAAATTATTTTTTGCACATATCAAATCGATGGTAATGAAGAGTAGAATACAGTGGTGCAAAACTTTTGCTCTGGGGGCATGTCTAGGGTCATTCCAGCCCTTTTTTAGCTCGTCTGTTTTTTTGAAAAAAAAACTTTCGAGCTATTGTCATCACTCCGGCGTCTGCGTTGTCGTTGTCGTCGTCTGGCATTGTCGTTCCAAAAAAACTTAACCTTGGCTATAACTTAAAAAGTATTAGACCTAGCCTCATGAAACTTCATACACACACTCATCATCACAAGAGCTACATTTTGACCAAGGACCATAACAACATTGTTGATTTTGGCTGAATTATCCCCCCTTTTCCAATTTTTTTCTGAAACACAGTTTTTGCTCTCATTTTAATACTATTCACAACAGAGCCTTCAAACTTCACATGAATGTTCCTTGGGACAAGACCTTTTCAGTGATACCACACTTTTTGATCTTTGACCTTGACCTTTGAACTTTGACCTATTTTTCGAAAATTTAACCGAAAACCTTAACCTTGACCATATTTCCAAAAGTATTTGGCCTACCTTCATGAAACTTCATACACATACTCACCATCACAAGAGCTACATACCCTACAAGTTTTATAACTCCATCTTGCAATTTGATTGAATTATCTCCCCTTTTCTCTCCGTTTTTTTTTAAATTGGTTTTTGTCTCTTATTTCAATACTATTCACTGTGACAACAGAGCCTTCCAACTTCACATGAATGTTCCTTGGGACAAGACCTTTTCAGTCATACCAAGCTTTTTTACCTGTGACCTTGACCTTTGAACTTTGACCTATTTTTCGAAAAATTAACCAAAAAACTTAACCTTGACCATATTTCCAGAAGTATTTGGCCTGCCTTCATGAAACTTCATACTCACACTCACCCATCATCACAAGAGCTACATTTTCACCAAGGGTCATAAATATATTATTGATTTTGGCTGCATTATCTCCCCTTTTCCAATTTCTTTCTCAAACATATATTTTGCTCTCATTTCAGTACTGTTTGTAACAGAGCCTTCAAACTTCACACGGATGTTCCTTAGGACAAGCCCTTTTCAGTGATACCACACTTTTTGGCCTGTGACCTTGACCTTTTCACTTTGACCTATTTTTTTTTAAAAATTAACCAAAAACCTGAACCTTGACCTTCACGAAACTTCATACACATACCATCACAGGAGCTACATCCTTTCCAAGTTTCATAACTCCATCTTTCAATTTGACTGAATTATCTCCCTTTTTCTCTCCATTTTTTAAAACTGTTTCTGTCTCTCTTTTCAATACTATTTGCAACAGAGCCTCGAAACTTCACATCATTGTTCCTAGTTGAGCATTTCACCAAGTTATGGACTCAAACTTAGTGAGTAGAGTTCATATGTTTCCTTTTCTGATGCTGTCAATCCTGTCATGTTCATGTTTCTCCTTTTGTCAGATGCCTTCCACCTGTAGACTGCTTATGAAAATCATATTCACAATTTTGATGTCCTAATTTAGTAAAAATTACCTATTTTTCAAAAATTTAACAAAAAACTTTAACTTTGACCATATGGCTCAGCCTCATGGAACTTGACACATCTGTATTATCAAAAAGGCTATATTTTGTATAAGTTCAATAACTCTATGATGCAATTTCACTGATTTGTCTATGTGACATGGAAAAACAGACGAGCATGGCGCCGCTTGCAGTGCTCTTGTTCTATTATCACACAACTTCTCCTAGAATCTTGAAACTGTCACAGGAATTGGCCCTTAGTATATAATGGAAGAGGACTGGAGGAACATATTCAGAACGTTGTAGTGACTCCCCACTAGGGTAGGGGTCTGACCCATGCTCAAGGGGTAACATATCTGTTTTGTAGAAGCACTATCATGTTGCAGTATCAAATCGAAGGTATTTAATTATGAAGAGTAGAATACAGTGGTGCAAAATTTTTGCCCCAGGGGGAGGGGGGGGGGGGACATGTCTAGGGGTCACCAGAGATGAAAAAAGTATTTTGAGTTCTTTTATTGTGACACGATTTTCACAGCGCGGGGATATGCGATGGAGCGCCATCGACTTACTCTAGTTTTTCTTATTTCTACTCTAAAATAAATTAGGTTGTGAAAGTTTTCAGTATATTTGAATTAAGGCATGCATGTTTTCGTATAATGGAAGAAAGAAGAAATGAATATTTACTGCATAAGATTCAGGCAGGCCTGGGGCTGGGCCTGGGCCTTGGCATAATGATGTGAAGTCTCACAAAAGCCTTTGCTTTCATATATATATATATTAACACACAATGAACATTACCTTTGCAAACAATGCAGATCCAGATCAGATGGATTCTGAAGAGCTGTTGTTGAAGTTCAAATATTATTTTTCTCATGTCAGAAATTAGATTTGTTCCAAATGTGGGTGGGGAGAGCCTATAAATTAAGATAATTATAAGCATAATTATTATCATTATTATATTGTGTGTACATGTTAGAATCGCCTCGTTGAGGATTATAAGCATAATTATTATCATTATTATATTGTGTGTACATGTTAGAATCGCCTCGTTGAGGCGATTCTAACAAGTACTCACAATATAATTATGGTATAAGCAGAGAAAAAACAAGAATCTATCCCAGAATTGCCCTTGTTAATCTTCCTAATCAAAGAAGCTGTTGTGAATTGAATTTTTTGTTGAGAAATTGGATTTGTGTTCCCAGTGTCAACTGTATTCTTCATTCAAGAGCAAGAAATGATTGAATTTTGGATGAAACTAGATTTGTGTGTCAAGGCCAATGTTTAAAAAAATTGTTGTCCATTCACATAACATGAAGTATATTGTACAAGTGTTTCTAGGGATTGACATGACAGATCTGATAAACATGCTGACTGATATAATGTAAAACATAATATGACAGTTTAAACATGTGACACAAACAAATGAAATGTACATCTCTTCAGGGTCTTCTCACAGTGTTTTTCCCTTGTGTTAACTATTATCTTGCTGAATATTCATTTAAGCCACACCTATTTCTGTGTATCAACCAATCAAATTACTTGATGTAATTTATTGCTACAAATTCATAAACTAAATGCCAAACAGTGTAGATCCTGATCAGATGGCTTCTGAAGAAGCCATCTGATCTGGATCTACACTGTTTGCAAAGATAGGGGTTGTCATGAACAGCAAGATAAGGGTTAAAAATCTGACACAAACAAATGAAACATCTCATCAGGGTCTTCTCAAGGTGTTTTTCCCTTGTGTTAACCCTTATCTTGCTGAATATTCATTTAAGCCACACCCATTTCTGTCTATCAGCCAATCAAATTACTTGATGTAATTGGGGCCCCGCACTGAAAGTGCGGGTGCCCTATAATAATCACTCTGTCCGTCCGTCCGTCTGTCTGTCTGTCTGTCCGTCTGTCCGTCCACAAATTTTTACTCCTCTGATAGCGCTGCCGGGGCCCTAGTCAGTTTCACTGACAGCTCTAGTTTATTGCTACAAATTCATACACTGAATGCCAAACAGTGTAGATCCTGATCAGATGGCTTCTTCAGAAGCCATCTGATCTGGATCTGCACTGTTTCCAAAGATAGGGGTTGTCGTGAACAGTAAGATAAGGGTTAATTTGCAGATATTCATTATGTCTGCAGACTTACATCACACATGAGTTGGCCCCCGCCCATCGGGCTTGAAGAAATAGATGAGCTGCATGATGCTTTCATGCAGAGCTGAAACCCACTGCACACGAGTACTGGTAAACCGCTTAATGGATCTAAGCCTGCCCAGGCAAAGGGGTGCAAGTCTGACCGTCTATGCTTAGAGACATTGGGTGACAGGGCTTGAGAAGTAATTTCATCATAATGTTGGGTAAAAGTCACACAAAATTTGAAGCAACGTCTCCAAAATAACCTATACAGTATTGACGGGGACCTTAAACCTTAAATCAAACAAACAAACAATTAAATCACATGTGAGTACTGGTAAAAGGCTTAGATTAGGACTAAGCCTGCCCCGGATGACAGGCAAAGTGGTGCTTAATAAGTCAGACTGTCCAATGGATATAAACCTTTTGATTTCATTGGGCAACAGGGCTTGAGATGTCATTTCATCTCAATGTGAGGTAAAAGTCCCACAAAACTGAAAGCTAAGTGTCTCCAAAATGACCTAACTAGTGTTGACGGGGACGTTAAACCTCGATTCAAACATTAAGCAACTTCAGCAGATGTTCATATCTCATGCAAGTTGTCTTCATAGGCGACAATTTGCATGAGATATCAAATCCTTTTTTTTCTGGGAAAATTCGAAAAAATATTTAAAAATGTTGTCTGATGCAAAAATACCCAGCATGCAGAGCATTAAAGCATGCCTTCCTCCAGAACAGAACTCATCTGTATAAACCCTTATCCTGCTATTCACGACAACCCCTATCTTTGCAAACAGTGTAGATCCAGATCAGATGGCTTCTGAAGAAGCCATCTGATCAGGATCTACAGTGTTGGCATTCAGTTTATGAATTTGTAGCAATAAATTACATCAAGTAATTTGATTGGTTGCTAGACAGAAATGGGTGTGGCTTAAATGAATATTTAGCAAGATAAGGGTTAAACAAGCACCTAAATCAAGCAAGCACATTTTGATTGGTTGCAGTGCATTTTACACTACAGTGGTTTTAGATGGCCTCTGTGGCCTAATGGGTATTAGAGGTCTCTCAGCGCTGTAGTTCGAGCCTCGATCAGCTTAAGCTTAGGTCACATGTGAGACGCCACAAATTCTGCAACGGAAAGTCAGGGGGATTTCTCCGAGTACTCCAGTTTTCCTCACCTCTGATTATTGATCTGCTCAAAATAAGTGAAATAATCTCGAAAGGGTTGTAAAACCAAAACAAATACAGTGTGTTTTTAGTCTGCTATTCACCTTATTTGCTTTATCTGCTGGTTCCTAGTCTGAAGGTTATCAGAGTTGGAAAAACAGGTAACCAGACCCCCCCTGACCTTGAAAGGTCAGGGGGGTCTGGTTAACTGTTTTTCCAATATTGACAATGGGCAAGCTGGCCCGGGAGCCAGCAAAAAATGCAAATATGGTGAATATGTATTGTGGCTATCTTAACCCTTGTCCTGCTGAATATTTATACATGCCACACCCACTACCGATTATCAACCAATCAGATTACTTGATGCAAATTATTGCAACAAATTCAGAATCTGAATGGCAAACAATGTAGATCCTGATCAGATGGCTTCGTCATTTCGCCAGAAGCCATCTGATCTGGATCTACATTGTTTCAAAGATAAGACATATCCGGGATTAGCAGGACAAGGGTTAAACTTATAGAGAAATATGGTAACTGTCAGGCCATAACAGAATTTAATTTCAAGATTTCTTACAAAACAGAAGCCATGAAACTTATTCTTAACCCATTGCATCCCGGAAACACCTAAAGGGATACCTTGGCAAACAGTTCAGGCCCAGATCAGAAACCGCAGAACGCGTTGCACTATTTGCTGACAGACTTTTCGGTCAAAAATAAAATTAACACGAAAAAATAGGCCTGACACCCCTTATATGACAAATGGACTTATCCAACATATAGCAGTGGAAGAGTCCACTAGTATACAATGGGTCAACCTTATATCCACTTGTTTACAAACACATAGAAATTATTAAATTGACCGAAAAGCTTAATCTGTTACACTATAGCTCTGGATAAGGATCGGTTGCAAGGATAAATAACGGGATTATTTGCTTTAAATCTTGTAAGAATCATATGTTGTGGCTACATTGAGGCAATTCTAACAAGTACCCACAGCATATGGTTTTCTTGAAAAATAAGAAAAAATATAAAAAAAAAAAATCCTCTATAATTTTAAACCAAGTTCTCATCTGGAATTAAGACCGATTCTGTTTCGGAACCATGGAAACTTCACACATAGAAAAATCTGGGGAAAAAAACATCATTATCATGTATGTAATTGATTGGTGACTCTATTAGTACCTGTTCAAACTCTTGACAGTTTTGTTTGTTTGTTTGATTTGTGGTTGATGTGGATGGTTTTTCATTAGATAATTCCATTTTTGTCCTCCTCAGATTATAAGGATCGGTTGGAAATGAGAGAAATAATCTTGAAACCAAAACCAACAACAACAACAAAATGCCCTGAATATTGCTGTGAGGGTTTAAGAACTTGACCAGACTGTGAAATTAAAAATATCTCAATGTTACCAGAATATAAATTCAACTGATGTACCTTTACAATAGCCCCCGCCCATAGGGGCTTGGAGAAATATATGGGCTGCATGATGCTTCCACACAGAGCTGAATCCGGCCCACACTAGTACTGGTATACCGCTTAGGGGATGTAAGCCTGTCCAGGAACCGCGGTTTAAGGCGGACCGTCCATGCTAATAAACACTATTGGTTTCATTGGGTGACAGGGCTTGAGATGTCATTTCATCTCAATGTCGGGTAAAAATCCCACAAAATTGTGAGTAACGTCTCCAAAATGACCTTTACATTGTTGACGGGGACAAATCAAACAAAGCCTTTACATGCTGTGATACCAGGTATCTAGCTCTTATCATGCTGTTCATGACATCCCCTATCTTTGGAAACGGTGTAGATCCAGATCAGATGGCTTCTGAAGAAGCCATCTGATCAGGATCTACACTGTTTGACATTCAATTTATGACTTTGTAGGAATAAATTACATCAAGTAATCTGATTGGTTCAAAGTCAGAAATGGGTGTGGTTAATCTGAATATTCAGCAAGAGAGGGGTTAGAGACATGATCCAAGCTGCCTTACGAAGAATTATGTTATGGTAAAAAAGTGATAGGCATTTGATGCCGTCTCAGGAAACCTTAGAAATCAAACTGAGACAGCTGGGAAAAAGATTGAAATCTGAGTAATGAATTCACTTGAAACAAGATATTAAATGCCCTTCAAGTGCGATTAGTCAATCATAGCCATCTACAGTTTCAATAATAAAAAAAAAATCATATTTTTCTGAGAGAATAAGGCTTGACATGTGTGGATTGTCTGCTTAAATTTTGGTTGATGATTTAACTCATTTTGTACAGAAACCCAGAGGATCTAAGCCTGTCCAGGAACCGGATCGTCCATGCTAATAAACCTTAGTGGTTTCATTGGGCGACAGGGCTTGAGATGTCATTTCATCTCAATGTCGGGTAAGAGTCCCACAAAATTGGAAGCAACGTCTCCAAAATGACCTTTACAGTGTTGACGGGGACGTTAAACCTCAAATCAAACAAACCAAAACAGGTAATTTGCAAACAGTGCAGGCCCAGATCAGACGCTGCATTCTCTAGACACCGTAGAATGCTGCGTCTGATCAAGACCTACACTGTTTGCAAAATGTTCAGCCATTTTCCAAATAGATTTTGAAGAAAACACAACCTGACACCCCTAGATTTTGATATGAACTCCTGCTATATATGAGGAGGAAGAGATTTAAATCATTTGGATCACGTGAACAAGTAGGGTAGGGGTAGGGTAAACATTCTTTTCCTTATTAATGCTCCAAGACATAGGTTGAGGGTACTCGTTAGAACCGCCTCAATGAGGCAGTTCTAACGAGCACCCAAACCCTATGTTTGGTGTATAATTAAAAAATTTAGCACAAATTTTCATCAGAAAAATAGCCATTTTGGAGATGTGAAAAAATGCACTATGTCGCACGGGTGTGTTATCGTAATGGTACAAAATTGGTAAAGAGCTAGCATATTTAGCTTTCACGTCATAGTCCTCAACAGCAAAGCTTCAGGAGAGACAAGATTTGGTAGTCTTCCTAGACAAGACCGTGTTCGTTAAACAACAGTGTTATATCCAAACAAAAATGTGTAGATTATATAGAAAAATGACCATTTATGGTCATTTTTCTATATAATCTACACATTTTTGGGATCCACCTTGAAATCGTGTTCTATCCAAACCGTGTTAGAATGAACCGTGGTATAACGAGGTTGTGCAGTCTTCCTAGACAAGAAACTCTCCTAAAATTGTAATACATTTGTTTCATGATCTAGCAATGAGTCCAAAAGGTGCAAACGGAACGGCAAAAGGTGCAAACGGAATGGCAAAAGGTGCAAACGGAATGGCAAAAGGTACAAACGGAATGGCAAACAGTTATATACAGAGGAGCCTTGACGATATAATAACGACTACCACTATAGCGAATGAATTTGCCGCTTTAAAGAATCCCAAGGAGGAAATTATAAAGGACTTTCTCCCTTTATTAAATAATTGCGTATCTTGAATATTGCCGTTATTAAAATCTTCCCATCTTGATATGTTCCACTGAAATTGTCATTATAACTAGTTTTGTCATTATATCCCATGTCGGTATAAAGAGGCATTACGCAAACAGGCCTATACAAATACATTGCCACCTTTATCGCCGAAAAAATGAAAATTTTTAGATGAAAAATTGTGATATTTTCCTTATTTCTCCTCAAAATATAGATTGTGGGCACTCGTTAGAACCGCCTCATTGAGGCGGTTCTAACAAGTACCCACAATCTATATTTTAGAGCAGAAATAAGAAAAATAAGGTATACCCCTGTAAACCCTAGTTTTACTATATAAAAGTGGGGTTCAAGGGGGTCAAAATTATACAGGCGTGTTTTCGTGATGGGTTGACTGTAAATACAAATTGCACTTTTTCCACATTCTTTCAGTAACCTTTTTATCGTTTAATTGTATACTAATAGTAGTCTTATTGTTTATGATATATTACAATGAAAAAATATGAATAATAAATGCAAGTTTATTACCACTTTTATGATACCTCACTGTTTTATGACCCAGACTAGCTTTGTTTTCATTATAATGACAACTTTGATCTTGTAAGATAGAAAATCTAATTATTTGTCTGTAACTAAAGGTTTCCATTGAAAATTACATGAGGCATACAAAAAGAGCTAAACATTACGACAACACCTCTGTGTCCTATAGTGCATTTTTTCACATCTCCAAAATGGCTACTTTTTTCTGCTCAGGTCAGTGTCTTCACATTACCATTTTTAGCTCACCTGAGCACGAAGTGCTCAAGGTGAGCTTTTGGGATCAGTCTTTGTCCGTCGTCCGTCGTCCGTGCGTGCGTGCGTGCGTCCGTCCGTCGTCAACTTTTGCTTTAAACAACATCTCCTCCAAAACTGCTGGACAGATTTTGATCTAATTTCACAGGAATGCTCCTTGGGTGATCCTCTACCAAAATTGCTCAAACTGTTTGGCTGGGGTGAACAAGATGGCCGCCAGAGCTAAAAATAGAAAATTCTTTAAACGACTTCTCCTGCTTAACCAGTGGATGGATTTTGAAATTATTTCACAGGAATGTTCCTTGGATGACCTTCTACTGAAATTGCTCAAACCGTTCCGCTCGGGTGAACAAAATGGCCGCCAGAGCTAAAAATAGAAAAATCTTTAAACGACTTCTTCTCCTTAACCAGTGGTTGGATTTTGAAATTATTGCACAGGAATGTACCTTGGGTGCCCCTCTACCAAAATTGCTCAAACCGTTCCGCTCGGGTGAACAAAATGGCCGCCAGAGCTAAAAATAGAAAAACCTTTAAACGACTTCTTCTCCTTAACCAGTGGTTGGATTTTGAAATTATTGCACAGGAATGTTCCTTGGGTGATCCTCTACCAAAGTTGCTCAAACTGTTTGGCTCGGGTGAACAAGATGGCCGCCAGAGCTAAAAATAGAAAAACCTTTAAACGACTTCTTCTCCTTAACCAGTGGTTGGATTTTGAAACTATTGCACAGGAGTGTTCCTTGGGTGCCCCTCTACCAAAATTGCTCAAACCCTTCCTCTCGGGTGAACAAAATGGCCGCCAGAGCTAAAAATAGAAAAACCTTTAAACGACTTCTTCTCCTTAACCAGTGGTTGGATTTTGAAATTATTGCACAGGAATGTTCCTTGGGTGATCCTCTACCAAAGTTGCTCAAACTGTTCGGCTCGGGTGAACAAGATGGCCGCCAGAGCTAAAAATAGAAAAACCTTTAAACGACTTCTCCTGCTTAACAAGTGGATGGATTTTGAAATTGTTTCACAAGAATGTTCCTTGGATGACCTTCTACCAAAATTGCTCAAACTGTTCAGCTCTGGTGAACAAAATGGCCGCCAGAGCTAAAAATAGAAAAAACCTTTAAACAACTTCTTCTCCTTAACCAGTGGATGGATTTTGAAATTATTGCACAGGAAGGTTTCTTGGGTGCCCCTCTACTAAAATTGCTCAAACCAATCCGCTCGGGTGAACAAAATGGCCACCAGAGCTAAAAATAGAAAAACCTTTAATGGACTTCTTCTCCTGTACCAGTGGATGGATTTCGAAATTACTTGACAGGAATGTTCCTTGGGTGACCCTCTACCAAAATTGCTCAAACCGTTCCGCTCGGGTGAACAAAATGGCCGCCAGAGCTAAAAATAGAAAAAGCTTTAAATGACTTTTTCTCCTTAACTAGTGGATGGATTTTGAAATTACTTCACAGGAATGTTCCTTCGGTGACCCTCTACCTAAATTGCCCAACCGTTCCGCTCGGGTGAACAAAATGGCCGCCAGAGCTAAAAATAGAAAAAGCTTTAAACGACTTTTTCTCCTTAACCAGTGGATGGATTTTAAAATTATTTCACTGGAAGGTTCCTTGGGGTTCCTCTACCAAAATTGCTCAAACTGTTCAGTTTTAAACCCCATTGGTTTCATTGGGCGGCAGGGCTTGAGATGTCATTTCATAAAAAATGACTTTTACTTCTCAAAATGACTTCTACTCCTAAACAGGCAGACTGATTTTGAATTAATTTCACGGAAATGGTCTTTAGGTCCAACCAAAATTGCTCAAACCCTCCACTCCACCATATATAACCCACAATTCCGTTTGTACAATAGGATCAGGTGAGCGATCCAGGGCCATCATGGCCATCTTGTTTCTTATTTTTATTAGAAAATAAGCCTTTTTTTCTCAGAAAAATAGAAGGAAAAACCACAACAAAAAAACTTAGGGTTAACAAGAAATATCTTTAAAAAAGATATGCGGCGTAGATTTAATTGGAAGGTTGTTTAGAAACCAGTGCTTCAGCTGAAGTGCACGACCCGCCGGATGCTTTTAGCTTGATGAGTGTTACCATATATGGGTATGGCGGCCATTTTGGTCATGTGACCTGGACCTAAAACGGTTCCCCCAATAAATGCGCCTTATCGTAAGGAGCAAAAATATATCTAATACTTTAGTACTGTATTCTGAATCGTTTGCAGGATAAAATGAATTCTCACTTTTCCAATACAAAAACATATGTGTCAAAGTTTGACCTAGGCACAAAGAAGGTCAAGGTCAACCCAGGGTCACCATTTTAGCAATTTATGATGGGCCTACGTCCCAGATGTTATTTATCAAGTTTCGTGGAAATCTGCCAAGTGGTTCTGGAGAAGACTATTTTGAAGGGTTTTTACCATATATGGCTTGGCGGCCATTTTGGTCATGTGATCTGGACCCCATGAGCAAATTTTGGTTTCCTCCATCCCATAGAGGCTCCATATGAAATTTGACCTTAATCGGCCCAACGGTTTCCGAGGAGAAGCAGTTCGAAAATTTTCACATTTTTCGCCTCGGCGAGGCTATACTAAATGGAATGTAATATTTCGCAAGTTCATTGGTTAGATCTCATTGATACTATCAGTATGCCAAAAATTGTTTAAATATTCCAAGCGGTTAAGTCACTATCACTAATTTTCACAAACGGGTTACGGACGGACAGACAGACAGACCATATATGGCTTGGCGGCCATTTGGGTCATGTGACCTGGACCCCATGAGCAAATTTTGGTTTCCCCCATCCCATAGGGGCTCCATATGAAATTTGACTTCAATCGGCCCAACGGTTTCCGAGGAGAAGCAGTTCGAAAATGTTCACATTTTTTCGCCTCGGCGAGCCTATACTAAATGGAATATAATATTTCGTAAGTTCATTGGTTAGATCTCATTGATATCTATCAGTCTGCCAAAAATTGTTTAAATATTCCAAGTGGTTAAGTCACTATCATCAATTTTCACAAACGGGTTACGGACGGACAGACGGACTGACAGAATGACACGGTGATTTTAGGGCACTCTTAGAAAATCAACTGACTTCAGTCGGTCGCTTTTTCTGCGGGTCGTGCAATATGAGCTACAATAGTGACAGCAACAATTGTCTAGCTATGAACTGGTTTACTGTATTCAAACAATTCAGATGTCACGAGAGGAAAAATAGCTTTGCAGAGGGCGGTGTCCCGCCTGTTTGAGCTAAGGTCAATGTAAAAGGTCAAGGTTAAAAACATGACCTCATTTCAAGAGCATATGATCTCAAGTATATGCACAACAAATAAGAAAACGTTATCATTTACTGTTTTTGAACACAAATTCTAGGGTTAACATTTCTGGTTGTCGCTATGGTGAACTTAAACGCATAGGCGGACGAACAAACGGACGAGCAGACAAACGGACGGAAACTTGATCTTATGTGCACCTAATTAAAACTCAAATTACACTTATTCCTTTTCAGAATTTATATAACATTAATGATATTCGAAAATGTCCATTTTGTGTTAAAATGGAGGACATAAAGTATGCTGAAGACAAATGATACACTGCAACTTTTATTTAGCATATACTGTAAATTAAACATCTGTCAATTTGTAATGCGATTATTACATGTTTTTGTCATGCTATATCTCTTTATTGGTTTCATTGGGCAACAGGGCTTGGGTGTCATTTCATCTCAATGTCGGGTAAAAGTCCAAAAATAAATTGAAGCAACGTCTCCAAAATGACCTACACAGTGTTGATGGGGACGTTAAACCTCAAATCAAACAAACAATTCCTTTCGCAGAAAATTCTTCCTTTCGCGAAAGGAACCTTCCTTTCGCGAAATGGTTCCTTTCGCTATATAAACCAACCACGTGATTAGGTCAAATTAGCTATTCACCGCAGCAGTTTAAGAATTCACTAGAAACACAATTATACATATGACGTATGGTCATCAAAGGACAAGACGGTGAGCAAGCCGAAAGTGTATATATTTTTCATTCATGTCTCACATAAAAAAACCAAACATTTCCTAGGTTAAAACTTCAGTAAACTGTCGTGCTTTTGAGTAGATTTATTTATGCAAATCATTGACCAATGAAATGGTCATCTCCTTGGACATGTGGTTTTATTGACCAATGGAATAACGAAAAATGTAGGACAAAAGCAAAACTATAACGGCTACGCCGTAAAAAATATACCCCTGCCACAGCTAGACACTGTAAATGCATTATTTCTAATTTTACTGGCTTAATTTGACATTATTCGGAGACTTATTAATGGCACTGTCTTATCATTTGGCATATTATAGAAGTCAGAGCACGATACATCTTACTGACATGGGCATCCACTGATTTCTTAGATCAGCCTTTGCGTCAACCCGATCTGGCAGACACAATACTATGTTGATTGTTTGCCCAATAGGTTACTAAGAGTAGCTTTTCAGTGCTTTTGTCCTTTTAAGTGACTATCACTCATTTATATGAAATTCAGGTAAGAGTTATTTGTAGAAAATTACAGCTGTGAGGTCAGAGCATTACGAGAACATGCCTATACAAATATATTGTAAATTTTAGAGCTAAATAACGAACATTTTAAGATGAAAATTTGTTATATTTTTCCTATTTCTGCTCAAAATATAGATTGTGGCCGCCTCATGGAGGCGATTCTAATGAGTACCCACAATCTTTATTTTAGAGCAGAAATAAGAAAAATAAGGTTTACCTCCTGTAAACCCCAGGTTTACTATATAAAAGTCCCATTCAAGGGTGTCAAAATTATTTAGGCATGTTTTCATTCATACAGCAGTGAGGTCAGAGATTATCAATAGAATCTGGACAGGAACATGCGTTGGGTTTGGCAAACATTGAGGGGCCCATATCTGATCAGAAGATGCCACAGAATGTGGTGTCTGATCAGTCAAGGTCTATACTGTTTGCTTACATTACAGGAATTAAAGGATTAAATGAAATAGTATAAGGCCTCGTCAATTCTTAGATATATAAGAAGCCTGCGTGGTGTAGTGGTTACGCTACTCGCCTTGTAAACCAGGGATAGCAGGATCGATCCCGGGCTTTTCCAGACTTTCGGATGAGTCTTTAAACCAGAGTCCCGTCTCCGTATGACCTTAGCTGTTGGTGGGACGTAAAACTCGTACACTCACTCAATTCTAGTAACCAGTAATGTCATTGCTTTTGTTTAGAACCCTTAAGATGCGGAGAAAAACTACATCTGAAAATGTAGTCTGCTAATGTCGTTTGCAGATTATTTTGCAAACTTTTAGAAACTGTTTTTGGAAACAGGCAAACAGTGTGTGCCCAGATCTGACTGCACCTGATCGGCATCCACACTGCAAAAAAAAAAAAAGGACTTTTAAGGTAACTGGCAGATGGCAATGCAGATGACAGTTGTCATGATTGGCATGTTATGGGTTAATTCTGTTGCAAACATAGATTGAGGGTGCTCATTTGAACTACCTTGTTCAGGCAGTCCTAAAAATACCCACAATCTGTCTTTTTTAGCAATTAGGAAAATAGTATTTACCCCTGTAAACACTTTGCTGTATTTAGGTTGGGGTTTATTAGGCTATTCATTACAGCCCCTTCCATCTGGGCTTGGAGAAATAGATTGGACTGCATATTGCTCTCCCACAGAGCCATTACATTAACACCCGCCCCCGCCCATAGGGGCTTGAAGAAATATATGGGCTGCATGATGCTTCCACGCAGAGCTGAATCTGGCCCGCACACTAGTACTGGTAAACCGCTTAGAGGATCTAAGCCTGTCCAGGAACCGCGGTGCGAGGCGGACCGTCCATGCTAATAAACCCTATTGGTTTCATTGGGCGACAGGGCTTGAGATGTCATTTCATCTCAATGTCGGGTAAAAGTCCCACAAAATTGGAAGCAACGTCTCCAAAATGACCTTTACAGTGTTGACGGGGACGTTAAACCCCAAATCAAACCAAATTACATTAACACACCCGTGCGACATAGTGCATTTTTCACATCTCCAAAATGGCTACTTATATATCTGATGAAAATCCATGATACTTTTCTTATTTGTACTGCAAACATAGATTGTGGGTGCTTGTTAGAACCGCCTCATTGAGGCGGTTCTAACGAGTACCCACAACCTTATGTGTTGGAGCAGAAATAAGAAAAATAGTTTTCACCCCCTTAAACCCCAGTTTTCACTTTATAAAGTGGGGTTTAGGGGGTGTTCATTTCACGGGCTTGTTCACGTGATGCATTCTGCGGCATCTGATCTGGGACTACACTGTTTGCCAGGGTACCCATTTTGGGATTTCCGGTACAAAATGGGTTAAAATGGACAATTAGACTGAAAAGTGTAGCTGTGTTTTCAAGTAAAAAAGCAAACATTTTTTTTCTGGATATGCTTGAGGTGAACGGCTCCGCTTTCATATGAGAAAATAAATTGATGAAAGTTGTCTTCCCATGTGAGATTAATGGCAGATACAGTTTTTGTTTTGTTTGATTTGAGGTTTTTCATCACCGTCAACACTGTATAGGTCATTTTGGAGACGTTGCTTCCAGTTTTTTACCCGACATTGAGTTGAAATGACATCTAAAGCCCTGTCGCCCAATGAAACCAATAGGGTTTGTAAGCATGGAAGTACCGACCTGTTCAGAAGCCTCCGTGGTGTAGTGGTTACGCTACTCGCCTTGTAAACCAGGGGTCGCAGGATCGATCCCGGGCTTCTCCAGACTGTCGCATAAGTCTTTAAACTGAGGTCCAGTCTCCGTATGACCTTTAGCTGTTGGTGGGACGTAAAACTCAAACACTCACTCAGTACTGACCTTCACCGCTTTGCCTGGGCAGGTTTGGATTCTCTTAAGCGTTTCCAGTACCCTTGTGCAGTCAATCTCAGCTCTGAGTGGCAGCATCATGCAGCCCATCTATTTCTTCAAACCCCGATGGGCGGGGGCCATGGCAGATACAATAGAATTGCACACTATTAAGACCACCTAAAATGAAGACTAAGTAGAAGTAAAACAAAGATCAGGAATCGATACAATTAACTTACTCCACCCACCAAAGACACCAAAGGGAAAGAAACACAAACATTAAGTGACCAGACCATAATGGAAACCTAAACAAAGGAAGGCCATAAGGACTTTCCCACAAAATGGCCATATGGCCATCCAAAATAAAAAGACACAAGTGATACACACAGTAAGTAACAAACAACAAGATAAATAAATCGCCACAGAAGAACCGCCTTGGAACGGTCAGTGGAAAGATTTCCACTGGGGGGGGGGGGGGGGGGGGGGGGGCTTAAATCGATTTTACGTGGCCTGCTTTTAAATCTGCTTTTAACTCTTGTCCTGCTAAATATTTAAATATGTCACACCCACCACTGATTATCAGCCAATCAGATTACTTGATGCAAATTATTGCAACAAATTCACAATCTGAATGACAAACAATGTAGATCCTGATCAGATGGCTTCTTCAGAAGCCATCTGATCTGGATCTTCATGCTTCAGAAGCCATCTGATCTGGATCTTCATTGTTTGAAAAAAATAAGGCATATCCGAGCTCAGCAGAACAAGGGTTAAGACTAAATCTGCTTTTAAAACCTTACTGAGAAGATTTCAGTTATACTTTTCTTGTGTTTTCTACGATCAGTATCTCTTAACCCATTGCATGCGGGAAACCCCTAAAGGGGTACTTTGACAAACAGTGCAGGCCCAGATCAGCCGCCGCAGAACGCCATCAAAAAGGGAATAAAAATGAAAAAAAATAGGCCTGACACCCCTTATATGGCAAATGGACTTGTTCAACATATATAGCAATTGAAGAGTCCACTTGTATACAATGGCTTATAACAGACTACCTTTGGGGCTGTTCAAAAGTGGTCTTAAAGACCACTTTTGAACAGTCCCAAAGGTGGTCTTAATATAGGAATTCTACTGTAATAGCTAGTTCAAATGTATTCCTATGGTTAGGCAAAAGGTTAAAAGATTGTCTGAACTCTGTTAACCCATTTAGTACTGGAAACCCCAAAATGGGTACCCTGGGAAACAGTGCAGGCCCAGTTCAGCGGCATCTGATCAGGGCCTACACTATTTGCATAATTTCAGCCATTTTCCAAATGAATTTTGAAGAAAACACAACCAGTGACATCCCTAAATTTTGAAATGGACTCCTGTCATATATAAAGAGGAAGATTCCATTTGGTACAAAAAGGGTTAAAAATCTGTACAGCAGGATAATTATATTCAAAAACATATTGATCCTATCATTTCTTGGCTTATTAATATTCTCAACTGTTTTTATTTGCTGCCTGGATGTCTTGAAATGTGGGTTAAAATTCAGATTGGGTAATTTCTCGGCCATAGTTACTAAAAATATTAGGACTAAAGTGTGTGAGTAAGAAAAAATTATGCCCCCCGCCCATCAGGGCTTGAAGAAATAGATGGGCTGCATGATGCTTCACTCAGTACTGGTAAACCGCTTAGAGGATCTAAACCTGCCCAGGCAAAGCGGTGCAGGTCGGACCGGCCATGCTTATAAACCCTACTGGTTCCATTGGGCAGCAGGGCTTGAGATGTCATTGCCTCTCGGGTGAAAGTCCCACAAAATTGGAAGCAATGTCTCCAAAATGACCTTTACAGTGTTGAGGGGGACGTTTAACCTCAAATCAAACAAACAAACAAACTATATAAACATTAGAACTAAGGTGAAATTAGCTTGCTGAGGCTCACTGGGGCTTCTATCCCAGCTTCTTTGCTTGCCATTCTATCTAGAGATATCTGATCCCATCATTTGATTGAGTAAATTATCAGATAGTATGACAATTAAAATTATCTGATTGATATAATAGATACCTTTGTGTATGCATGTAGTATTAATTTATTTATACCATGGTTCAGATAATACAATGCAATAAGTCTTAAACTAGATGGCGCAGTCGATGGTATACCATCGCAAATTCCCGCTTTTTCTATTTTTCTACTTTCTAACTTTTGACCTTAGGGCCATGTTGGGGTCAAGGTCACAAAAAAGTAGCCCACTGCCATCTACCGTATTCGGGCGTGTATTACCCGCAGTTTTTTTCCCTCAAATTACAGGCCCAAGTTCTGGGTGCGGGTAATCCGCCCGAATTATTTTTGGACCATTTTATTTTTACTTTTTACAGCTGAAAATACGATGCATCTCATGTTATGCTCTATCCTTTTACGATTCCCGACATTAATAACGTTTAATTGTCCACTCAATTTTACTTACACATGAGTAATATAACAGTCTCTATTACTAGCAAGCCCGATTTTGTGAGTATTATTCCTAAAACTCTGATTTTAAACAAAATAAACAAGCAAGTTCAATGCGAACATCAAAGTTTTCCGGCATCCAAACTGCCGCCCACAAATCACCGCTAGTTTTTTTCTGCACGCGATCGGTAAATGACGTCATCGTACCCCAGCAACCCCACACGTGTCTATTGTTTTAGCTTAATGGGGCGTATCTGTCTCATAAAAAAATGTTTGGAAACGGTAAAAGTATTCTCGCTAGCAAAACAGCGCTTTCCGTAAGCTCCGTGTCAATAACCAACAACAGAATACAGATGTGTTAACACAAGGAGTTTAACTTTTCTCGCCAAGCGTCTGCTATTTGGCGCCAAAACATAACCATTCACGAGATAGCAGAATAGTCGTAGCAACTCGTCTTAGGAGCAATTAAATAATTTTCACACTGATTGCGGATTAAATTTTATGATTGGGGAATAAATGCAAATTAGAGACATAACCTGACCATATTTTCACACCTTATCGACATGCACCGCAGGGTGGCAATTATATGACAGGGATTAACAATAGTGTCATAATTGAACCGTTATAAATCAATAAACAGTGTAAATCCAAATCAGACATCTGCGGCGTCTTTCTGAGGTGTCTGATCTGGGACTGCACTGGATGCCGATGTCCGAAAAAAGAAACGTCTGCGGCGTTTTCTGAGGCGTCTGATCTGGGACTGCACTGTTTGCCGATGTCCCAAAAAAGGGCCGCGGGCATATGTGGGTTAATAAATAAATAACACTGGTGAACAGGTAAAGTTTTTTTCAACATTTTAATCAAAATACATGCTTTCTGGTGATACTCGCACGCACGTGCATTTTCCCGCCTTTTGAAGACGATCGCGCGTTCCGTTGTGTGCTACAAAAACTGGCCAAATTCTTACTTGTTCTCACTTACGCATCCACCAATATTTCAGCAAATGTTCCATGCGGGTAATACAACAGTATAACAGTTTTCCCCCAGATTTTGGCAAAAAAAGGGGGTGCGGGTAGTACGCAAATGAGGGTAATACACACCCGAATACGGTACATAGCATGTATTATCCACATGCAAAGTTTCAAAAGTGTAACTTCAGTGGTTGCAGCTGAGGAGATTCATTTACACAGACAGACAGATGGACTAACATTGTGACCACTCAACTCTGGTACGAAAACAATATACCCGATTTTTCTTCGAAAAAGCGGGTATAATTAATACAATGCTAACTCTTAAATTGTGTATTATTGTGTAGAACATCCGCACAAACTATAATTATGCCCCCAACTTTGAAAAAGTTGGAGGGGCATATTGCTTCTGCCTCGTTCGTCCGTTCGTCCGTTCGTCTGTTCGTCCGTTCGTCCGTTCGTCCGTCCGTTACGCTTTTGATGCATAGCATAACTAAAGAACCGTGTATGCTAGGGTTTTGAAATTTCATATATGGATTCCTCATGGAAAATTAGCTGACGCGTATTTTTTTTCTAGTCCAGATTATGCCCCCTTCAAGAGTTATTGCCCTTTGAAATTTTTTTAATAAAATCTTGTCAGCAAGATATCTCAAAAACTATTGGAGCTAGAGCCTTGAAAGTTGGTGATTATATTGGTGGTGATGAGTAGATGAACTGATTAACTTTTGACAAAATTCTGAAAAATACTTTGTGAGTTATGGCCCTTTGTCATTTTGGTAATTTGTGCCCATTGTAATGTATGCTAAAAGTGATGCATAGCATAACTTTAGAACCGTGTATGCTGGGGTTTTGAAATTTCATATATGGATTCCTCATGGAAAATTAGCTGACGCATATTTTTTTTCTTGTCCGGATTATGCCCCTTTTAAGAGTTATTGCCCTTTGAAATTTTTTTAATAAAATTTTGTCAGCAAGATATCTCAAAAATTGTTGGAGCTAGAGCCTTGAAAGTTGGTGAATATATTGGTGGTGATGAGTAGATGAACTGATTAACTTTTGACGAAATTCCGAAAAATACTTTGTGAGTTATGGCCCTTTGTCATTTTGGTAATTTGTGCCCATTGTAATGTATGCTAAAAGTGATGCAAAGCATATCTTTAGAACCGTGTATGCTAGGGTTTTGAAATTTCATATATGGATTCCTGATGGAAAATTAGCTGATGCGTATTTTTTTTCTCGTCCGGATTATGCCCCTTTTAAGAGTTATTGCCCTTTGAATTTTTTTTAATAAAATCTTATCAGCAAGATATCTCAAAAACTATTGGAGCTAGAGCCTTGAAAGTTGGTGAATAGATTGGTGGTGATGAGTAGATGAACTGATTAACTTTTGACAAAATTCTGAAAAATACTTTGTGAGTTATGGCCCTTTGTCATTTTGGTAATTTGTGCCCATTGTAATGTATGCTAAAAGTGATGCATAGCATAACTTAAGAACCCTGCATTCTAGGGTTTTGAAATTTCATATATGGATTCCTCATGGAAAATTAGCTGACGCGTATTTTTTTTCTTGTCCGGATTATGCCCCTTTTAAGAGTTATTGCCCTTTGAAATTTTTTTAATAAAATTTTGTCAGCAAGATTTCTCAAAAACTATTGGAGCTAGAGCCTTGAAAGTTGGTGAATATATTGGTGGTGATGAGTAGATGAACTGATTAACTTTTGACGAAATTTCGAAAATTACTTTGTGAGTTATGGCCCTTTGTCATTTTGGTAATTTGTGCCCATTGTAATGTATGCTAAAAGTGATGCATAGCATATCTTTAGAACCGTGTATGCTAGGGTTTTGAAATTTCATATATGGATTCCTCATGGAAAATTAGCTGACGCTTATTTTTTTTCTCGTCCGGATTATGCCCCTTTTAAGAGTTATTGCCCTTTGAAATTTTTTTAATAAAATCTTGTCAGCAAGATATCTCAAAAATTATTGGAGCTAGAGCCTTGAAAGTTGGTGAATAGATTGGTGGTGATGAGTAGATGAACTGATTAACTTATGACAAAATTCCGAAAAATACTTTGTGAGTTATGGCCCTTTGTCATTTTGGTAATTTGTGAAAAACTTTGTCATCGTTCTAGCGCCTACATTTCTTCACCAATTTCAATATAACTTCACACAAATGTTCCTTAGAAAAAAAACTCGAGCGAGTTCGACTTTCAAGGTCATGACCTCAAGGTCAAGGTCACTGTGGCTATTTTTAGAAAAACTTTGTCATCGATCTTGCGCCTACATTTCTTCACAAATTTCAATATAACTTCACACAAATGTTCCTTATAAAAAAATCTCGAGCGAGTTCGACTTCAAAGTCATGACCTCAAGGTCAAGGTCACTGTGGCTATTTTTAGAAAAACTTTGTCATCGCTCTAGCGCCTTCATTTCTTCACCAATTTCAATGTAACTTCACACAAATGTTTCTTATGACAATATCTCAGCGAGTTCGACTTTCAAGGTCATGACCTCAAGGTCAAGGTCACTGTGGCTATTTTTAGAAAAACTTTGCCTACATTTCTTCACCAATTTCAATATAACTTCACACAAATGTTCCTTATAAAAAATCTCGAGCGATTCGACTTCAAAGTCATGACCTCAAGGTCAAGGTCACTGTGGCTATTTTTAGAAAAACTTTGTCATCGCTCTAGGGCCTACATTTCTTCACCAATTTCAATATAACTTCACACAAATGTTTCTTATGACAATATCTCAGCGAGTTCGACTTTCAAGGTCATGACCTCAAGGTCAAGGTCACTGTGGCTATTTTAAGAAAAACTTTGTCATACCTCTAGCACCTACATTTCTTCACTGATTTCAATATAACTTCAAACAAATGTGCCTTATGACAATATCTTGAGCGAGGTCGACTTTCAAGGTCATGACCTCAAGGTCAAGGTCACTGTGGCTATTTTTAGAAAAACTTTGTCATTGCTCTAGCGCCTACATTTCTTCACTGATTTCAATATAACTTCACACAAATGTTCCTTATGACAATATCTCTAGCGAGTTCCACTTTCAAGGTCAAGGTCACTGTGGCTATTTTTAGAAAAACTTTGTCAATGCTCTAGCGCTTACATTTCTTCACCAATTTCAATATAACTTCACAAAAATGTTCCTTATGACAATATCTCAAGCCATTTCAACTTTCAAGGTCAACGTCACAATGGCTATTTTTAGAAAAACTTTGCTATCGCTCCAGCGCCTACATTTCTTCACCGATTTTAATATAACTTCACACAAATGATCCTGATGACAATACCTCGAAAGAGTTTGACTTTCAAGGTCAAGGTCACTGTGGCTATTTTTAGAAAACCTTTTTCATTGCTCTAGCGCTTACATTTTTTCACTAATTTCAAAATCGATTCACACAAATGTTCCTTATGACAATATCTGTAGCGAGTTCCATTTTCAAGGTCAAGGTCACTGTGACTATTTTTAGAAAAACTTTGTCAATACTCTAGCGCTTACATTTCTTCACCAATTTCAATATATTTTCACACAAATGTTCCTTAAGACAATATCTCGAGCGATTTCGACTTTCAAGGTCAAGGTCACTGTGGCTATTTTTTTTTAAAAAAAACTGTCATCACCCTAGCGACTACATTTCTTCACTGATTTCAATTTAACTTCACACAAATGTTCCTTATGATAATACCTCGAGTGAGTTTGACTTTCAAGGTCAAGGTCACTGTGGTTATTTTTAGAAAAACTTTGACATGGCTCTAGCGCTTACATTTCTTCACCGATTTCAGTATAACTTCACACAAATGTTCCTTATGACAATATCTCGAACTATTTCGACTTTCAAGGTCAAGGTCACTGGGGCTATTTTTAGAAAATCTTTGTCATCGCTCTAGTGCCTACATTTATTGATGGATGTTAATAGAACTTCACACAAATGTTTCTTATGGTACTATATCGAGTTGCTTGGTCATGACCTCAAGGTCAAGGTCACTATGGCTATTTTTAGAAAAACTTTGTCATTGCTCTACCGCCTACATTTATGATTTTAATCTAACTTCACACAAAAGATGCTTATGATAATATCTTGAGCAAGATCTACTTCGCGGCCATGGCCTCAAGTCAAGGTCCCTATGACTATTTTTAGAGAAATATTGTCATCACTCTAGAACCTACATTTATGGATGGATTTTTAAACAAACTTTACACAAATGTTGCATATGATAATATCTCAAGCAAGTTGGACTTTTGCCATTTCAGTGTTTTCCACACACAAAGTTGTCTTGTGCTAGGGGATTTGTATCGCATGCGATGCCTTGTTTTTTTTAATAAAATCTTGTCAGCAAGTCCATATCTTGAGAACTATTAGAACTTCATTAATCATTCTTGGTACAAACTTGCATCCAGGCATTGCAACTTCAACGCAAGCATCCATATCTGACATTGACCTCTATTTCATGGTTCACTGACTTCGTGAATTATTGCGACCACCCTGACTTTCACCATTTCTCGAAAACTATTAAAGCTTTTTAAATTGTAATTGGTACAAACTTGCATCTAGGAATTCCAACTGCAACGCAAGCATCCATATTTGACTTTTACCCATATTCCATGGTTCACTGACTTTGTGAATTATTGCGACCACCCTGACTTTCTATCTAATGTAAGAGTCCATTTCTCAAGATCTATTAGAGCTTCATTAATTGTATTTGGTACAAGCTTGCATTTAGGAATTGTAACTTCAATGCAAGTATCCATTTCTGACCTTGACCTACATTTTATGGTTCACTGACTTTGTAAAATAGTGTGACAACCCTAACTTTGACCCTGATGTAAGAGTCTGTTTTTAAGAGTTACTTGGTACATGCTTGCAACTAGGAGTGAAATTTTTATGCAGGCATCCATGTTTGACCTTGACCTAGATTTCATGGTTTGGTGACTTTGCGCCCCCACAGGCGCGACATAGCCTTCGGGGGAATTCTTGTTGTATGTTTTTGAGTCTTTAACAATATTTGTTGAATATTTTGCCAGCTAAGGTCAAGCAAAGGTTGGGGGCATTGTGTTTTACAAACACCATTTCTAGTTAACTCTTAAGTTTCCTGGATTCTGACATGTATGTGTGGTAACTCAGTATGCAAATCATCATATAACTAAGTTATAGCCTTGCATTTTATCCCTTTTCCTCAACAAGTTTAATAAATTCAATAATACATGAACAGGAATGCAATATTCTGTTTATCATATCACATTTAAAACGCATTTCATTCACGATTTATTAACAAAAATGTCAATATTCCGCCATTAGTAAGTGCGACGGGGCGCAATATATCTAACTAATTTGCACATTTAATCCACTAGTGCATTATCGAATTTTTTCATGGCGTCATTCTCAGACGAAAAGTCATATGATAAATGAATGATACTTGGTACAAACTTGCATCTCCAGATGGCAACTTGAAAGCAAACACGAAATATTTCATGGTTCACGGAAGGTTATACAGCCTAAAGTTTAGTGTTGATGTCCATTTCCTAAAGAAATAGTTGGGGTTAACCCATTTAGTACGGGAAACCCCAAAACATGTAAGCAAACAGCGCAGACCCAGATCAGATGCCGTAAAACGCGGCGTCTGATCAGGGCCTACACTGTTTGCGAAAAGTAAAAAGTAAGCCATTTTCCAAATCATTTTTTAAGAAAACACAACTTGACACCCCTAAATTTTGAAACGGACACCTGCTATATAAAGGGAGGAATCCATTTGGTACAAAAAGGGTTAAAGCAATTATACTTGGCATTACAATAACACATCTGTGTGACATGGTGCGTTCTGTCCCATCTCTCGCCGCCCCCGCCCATCGGGGCAAATGTAGAAATAGATGGGCTTCATGATGCTTCCACACAGAGCTGAAACCGACCACACATGTGTACTGGTAAACTGCTTAGAGGTTCTAAGTATGCCAGGAAAAGTGATGCATGTTGGACCGTTCATGCATATAAAGTTTTAAAGGTGCATTATTGAGCTATCTGGAAAAAATGCTTCCAAAAATAAAATACATATAGCCGGTATTTTTTTTTTAAAACAATACAAATGAATGCATTTTATGCAAAAATGCAAACAATTATGATGACAGGTAAACGAGTTTTAGATTGATTCCCTAACTCGGTTTCGAACACTAGTTAGATCTATTTTTAGTTCGTGACAAAAATAGAATCCCCATATATGACGTTATGCGACATTCATTTTTGGCCTTGTTTGCTTAGGCCATTCCTGAATCGGAAAAAAATATGACGCTGAATACCATGCCATAAGTAACGACACTCAGAGACGATACTGTCGCCATGTATGTGTAAAGTGACAGATTTATTTTTAGAACAGAAATTCCGAACACATGTTCAGATCGAAGGGTAAACACGAATGAAAACGACCATTTTCACAAAGTTATGAAGCTGTATTTTGCTCCAAAAGTGTACACATGACAAAAGAGTTTGCATTGAAGATAAAAACCAGAAAAAAAAATTGAGACCCGGTAGCTCAATAATGCACCTTTAAAACCCTATATTAGTTTAATTGGACGGCAGGGCTTCAGATGTCATTTCATCTCAATGTCTGGTAAAAGTCCCACAAAGTTGGAAGCAAAGTCTCCAAAATAACCTATACAGTGTTGACGGGGATGTTAAACCTCAAATCAAACAAAATCTGTCCCATCTCTGAAGTGGATATATTTTTTTTTTTTACGAAAAATTGTTTCTTATTAACACTCTGGACATGGGTTGTTGTGCTTGTAGAGCCGCCTCAATGAGGTGGTTCTAAGCAGTACCTACAACCTATGTCTTGAAGCAGAAATAAGAAAATAATGTACAATACCCCTGTAAACCTCAGTTTTCTCTCAGTCAGGGGTGTTCATTACATGGACTTTCCTTTGGTGTCTTTGATGGGTGGAGTAAGTTAATTGTATCGATTCCTGATCTTTGTTTTACTTCTACTTTGTTAAAATTATGACACTTGCATTTAGGGATGTGTGGCTGAATGCAGGTTGCTAAATAGCCTTCTTTGTACCAAATGGAATCTTCCTCCTTATAGATGGCAGGCATCCATTTCAAAATGTAGGGGTGTCAGGTTGTGTTTTCTTCAGAATTTATTTGAAAATGACTGAACTTTTAGCAAACAGCGTTCTGCGGCATCTGATCTGGGCCTGCAGTGTTTGCCAGGGTACCCCTTTAGGGGTTTCGGTCTGAAATGGGTTAAAATAAAGCTGTAAATTGTTAACCCTTATCCCGCTGAATATTTTATTTAGCCACACCCATTTCTGACTGTGAACAAATCAGATTACTTGATGTAATTTATTCTGGCAAAATCACAAACTGAATGTCAAATAGTGTAGATCCTGATCAGATGGCTTCTTCAGAAGCCATATGATCTGGATCTACACTGTTTGCGAAAGTAGCGGTTGTCGTGAACAGCAGGATAAGGGTTAACAGTATATAGTAAGTACTGTGAATTGATGTGGAATGCTTACGTATGAATATTCAAATGGCGGAAGTAGGAAATGAACGTCAGAATGGAGACATTTTATTGAGATTTTGTTGCCATTTTATCTCCCAGTTATATTTCAAAATGCATCAAGGCTAGAACTTAAAAACAATTAAGAGACGTATACATTTGTGACATTCAAATTGCAAATTCTTTTGTAAAAGTTAAAGTTTAAAATGCATGTCAGTCTGTCTGTTATACTAAAATAGCACCTTATTATTTTCGACTTTCCCACAGTGGTGTCATAAACCTCTTTATTAACCTATTGTATGCGGGGAAACCCCTAAAGGGATACCTTGGCAATCAGTACGTGGCTACTAATCTGGGCCTGCACTGTTTCTCAATTACCTGTTTAGGGGTTTCTGGTAAACAAAGGGTTAAAAACCCAACCTAGATGCAAATGCCAACATTATACACTATAGCTATTAACCCATTGTATGTATGCGGGGGAAACCCCTAAAGGGGTACCTTGGCAAACATTGCAGACCCAGATCAAACGCCGCAGCGTCTGATCGGAGCCTGCACTATTTGCTAACAGAATTTTCCATAACAAAATAGAATAAAAATGAAAAATTAGGCCTGACACCCCATATATGACAATTGGACTTGTCCAGCAAACTGCAATGGAAGAGTACACTAGCATACAATGGGTTAAATAAAACTTTCTCTGAGACTAGCTCAACATCCTTTTATGCATGGAGATTGATCCTGAAAATTTTTCTATGGTCATTCTCTCCCTTCGATGATTCAAGAAGGGCAGTTGTCAGTTTCTGGTGAAAGAATCGTAATTAAATTTAAAAAGTGCAGTGCATTGGTTAACCACTTACGTTACTACACTCATCATGAGAACAAGTCCGTGAAATGAACACCCCCTTAACCCAACTGTATATAGAAAAAACTGGGGGTTTTCGGGGCAATACATTATTTTTTTTTATTTCGGCTCCAAGACATAGGTTGTGGATACTCGTTATAACCGCCTCAATGAGGTGGTTCTAATAAGCACCCACAACCTATGTTTGCAGTATTAATAAGGAAAAATAGCACCAATGTAGCCATTTTGGAATGACGAACGAATGCATTGTGCCGCACGAGGGTGTTAAAATCGTAATGTCCTCCCAGACTTTTAGCCATTTGTGTTGCATGAATGGATTGAGATGAGAATGGAAAACAAACTACAGATCCTGATCAGCTGGTTACTGAGAAGCCAGCTGATCTGGATCTATACTGTTTCCAATAAAAGGATATACGTTACCAAAATGCACCTATGCAAATACATTGTAAGCTTAACTGGCGAAAACACGAAGATTTGAAGATGAAAACTTGTGATATTTTTCTTATTTCTGCATAAAATAAAGATTGTGGGTGCATGTTAGAACCGCCTCGATGAGGCGGTTCTAATGAGTACCCACAATGTATATTTTAAAGCAGAAAAAGCAAAAGTAAGGTTTACCCCTGTAAACCCCAGTTTTACTACATAAAAGTGTTGTTCAAGAAGGGGTCAGAATTATATAGGCAAGTTTTCATGATGTTTCAGTGTTCTGCTTGTCGAGGCTTATGTCAGAAATAAGATAATCATGGATACTCTTTATGTTCATCCAGAACCATTATACTGAGCCTATGGTTTTCCAAATTGTTTTGGACCAAATCCCAGGAGCTTAAACCATACTACAATAGACCAGCTAGTGATTATCGAAATAATGCCATCTTAGGCAACAAGAAAAGATGTAGACATCTCTGCTGTCATCGATACTCTTTAAGAAACAGATCAGTATTTATGAGTTGTGCTGCTTTTTGCACAGGAGCTCCAAAAAATTGTAAGAACACCCAGACCAGATTGCTCCTATGAGGTTTAATAGCTCTAACAAACAATATTGGAACACGTTAGCAGCTGAAGTTGAATAGCAAAGGCATGACTGGATATTTTGGCTTATCAAAGATTTTCCGGTTTGCAACAGTGTGGCACAATTTTAGGTATATTATATCCAATACTTCCTTTTGAGGAACGGAGCTGTCATAATACAGACAGAAAAGCACTATTTACATTTCTTATACCTAGTATGTCATCTTTAACCCTTTTTGTACCAAATGGAATCTTCCTCCTTATATATAGCAAGAATCCAGTTCAATATCTAGGGGTGGCAGGTTGTGTTTTCTTCAAAAATTTACTTGGAAAATGGCTGAACTTTTAGCAAACACTGGAGGCCCTGATATGACGCCGCGTTCTGCGGCGTCTAATCTGGGCCTGCACTGTTTGCCAAGGTACCCATTTTGGGATTTCTGGTACAAAATGGGTTAATCTTCACAATCTGTCTGTTTTCTGCTTCCTACTATGCCCTAATGATCCTAAGTATTGAGACAGATAGGCCTTAGCAAACACTGCAGACATATATCAGACTGCTCCTTCAGGAGCAATCTGATTAGGATCTACACTATTTGCCATTCAGCAGTCTGATCAGGGTCTACACTATTTGCCATTCCATTATACACCTTGAAACGGGCCTCCGTGGCCTAGTGGTGAAGAGTGCTGACTCTTGATCATTAGGTCGCACCGCTGTGGTTCGAACCTCGCTCGGGTCATATGTGAGATGCCAAGTCCTGCAAAAAGAAGGTCAGGTGGTTTTTCCCCGGGTACTCCGGTTTTCGCCCACCTCTGATTAACGATCGGCTCGATATGTCAGTGAAATAATCTTGAAAGGGCCGTAAAACCAAAACCAAAAAAAAAAAAAATTATACACCTTGAATCCTTTCTGGATTGTGAAACAATTTTTTTTTTTTGTTTTGTTTTTAGAATTAGAGCAAGTCCTCACGGTGTCCTAATTTTAAGGATTTTTACAGTAGTTTGTTAACCATTTTTAGGTCAGAACCAAAGTTACTAAGCTCAGAAGCTCTTCAGTGCTGATGTCCACTTGACAATCACTGATGTGTTCTTGCAGTTGTGAAAATGTCTGGCTCATTAATTATGGCCTAAATAGTGATCGATAACTGTGAATGTGAAGTTAAACTCAACCAAAAACAAAAAAAAAAAACATTTGTTTAAAATGCACAAAAAACTAACAAAAAGGTAATAGTTGATTTGTTAGATCTGTTAGCACAGTTCATCACATTAACAACTGTGTGAAATGAACACATACATGAAGAGACCATTTTATAAAGATATAGAGAAAGCTGGGGTATACATTGTTTTTCTTTTCCTACTCAAACAGTCATAAGTGCCTCAGGCAGTTCTAATGGGCTCCCACAACCTATGTTTGGAGTTTGAATAGAAAAAAAAATAATAATGTCATTAGAAAAATATCCTTCATGAGATAAGAAAGAATGGGCTAGATGGCATATTGTCAACAAACTTCAAAATGATTGCGCTCTTATAACTGGTGTCAAAAAAGTTTATTAGAGCATGAATGCAAATTACCATGAATATAGTATGAACATAATTATCTAATGGGCCTTTTATGTTTTATAACAAGTTTATCTGTCAATGATATCGAAACAGTAGTATCTTAAGTATGGATTGCATGATTTTGAATCATTAACCCATTCTGTACTGGAAACCCCAAAACGGGTACCCTAGCAAACAGTGCAGGCCCAGATCAGACGCCGCAGAACATGGCGTCTGATCAGGGCCTACACTGTTTGCAAAAAGTTCAGCCATTTTCCAAACAAATTTGAAGAAAACACAACCTGACACCCCTAAATTTCGAAATGGACTCCTGCTATATATAAGGAGGAAGATTCCATTTGGTACAAAAATGGTTAATATAGGAACAGGTTAGATGGCTATTTTGTGAAAATCAAAGGATAAGTTTTGTCGATTCTCCATAGAAACCTATGTTGTGCTCGGGTATTCATTTCTACCGCCTCAGTGAGGTGGTCCAAATGAAAACCTACAACGTAGGTATATGTGATAATCACTTTATCCGGGTCTTTTTAATCCATTGTATGCTAGTGGACTCTTCCATTGCTATATGTTTGACATGTCTGTTTGTCATATAAGGGATGTGACAGACTTTATAGCCCCGCTCTGAAAAAGTGGGGGCTATATTGGATTCGCCTTAATTGTCCTTTGTGATTGGCCGTAATTCTGTAATTCCTTATTCCGTAATTCATGATAACTCGGAACCATTTGAGTTATTTACATGAAACTTCACACAAATGTAAAGCACTATGTGATGATGTGCAGAGCACATGAACCATAACTCTGGATTGCCTTCTTTTGGAGTTATTGCCCTTTGAATATTGAAAAATGGCAACCGTAATTCCGTTATTCATGATAACTAAAAAACCATTTGAGGTATTTTCATGAAACAAGGGCTCATAGGTGAGCTTATAGTATGGCAAGGCTCCGTTGTCTATATTGTTTGTTTGTTTTGTTTGATTTGAGGTTTAACGTCCCCGTCAACACTGTAAAGTTCATTTTGGAGACGTTGCTTCCAATTTTGTGGGACGTTTACCCGACATTGAGATGAAATGACATCTCAAGCCCTGTCACCCAATGAAACCAATAGGGTTTATTAGCATGGACGGTCCGCCTCGCACCGCGGTTCCTGGACAGGCTTAGATCCTCTAAGGGGTTTACCAGTACTAGTGTGCGGGCCGGATTCAGCTCTGCGTGGAAGCATCATGCAGCCCATCCATTTCTTCAAGACCCAATGGGCGAGGGCTGTGTCTATGTTGAAGACTCACCTGAGCCAAAGGCTCATAGGTGAGCTTATAGTGTTGTCTGTCTGTCAACATTTTCAAAACATCTTCTCCTCTAAAACCACTGGGTGATTGAAGTCAAATTTCATATTGAACATTCATAGGATGGTCGAATGAATGTTTATTCGCAGGGTCCACATCAAATGACCGAGATGGTTGCCATGCCCATATAGGGTAAAAACCCTTAAAAAATTTTCTCCTCTGGAACCAATGTGCTGATCTCCATGAAACTTTGTGTGTAGCATCATTGAGCCCATCATAGTTTGTTCAAATGATGACCTTTGGATGACCTTGACCTATTTTATGCCAGTGTCAAATTTGGTCACATAGACTTTTGTATGGGAAAAGGTTAAAATTGTGTATTTATCGGAAACCATTGCAGCCTATCTGGAAATTGGTAGATGCAATTAGCTAAATGAGTGGATTAAACTACATAAGAATTCAAGGTCAAGGTCATTCAGATATGAAAATAAGAACTTATTTACCTCAGAAACCACTAAGCCATTTATAACCACATTTCATATAAATACCTTTAGGAGCAAGGAATTAAAAATTAATTAAAATGAGTTCTGTCATAATCATTGACCGCCATGCCCATATAAGGTAAAAAGCCTTCAAAAATTTTCTTCTCCTAAATCAAAGGGTCAGTTGTCATGAAATTTGGTATGTATAGCAATTGGGAATCGGGTCCATCATAGTTTCTTCAAATGGTGACCCTAGGATGACCTTGATCTATTTTACGTCAGGTCAAATTTGGTCACTTAGACTGTTTATGGGAAAAAGTCAAAACTATGTATTTTGGGGAAACTATTGCAGTCTCTGATCTGAAAAGACTTTTTTATGGGAAAAAGTCAAAACTATGCTTTTTTTTGTAAACTATTGCAGTCTCTGATCTGAAAATTGGTAATGCAGTTAGCTAAATGAGTGGATGAAACCACATGAGTATTCAAGGTCAAGGTCTTTCCTTGACCTTGGCTTGATGCCTTTGAGATATGAAGATTAAAGACTAAATCTTATTTTCCACTGGAATGTCTGGGCCATTTATGATCAAATTTTATATAAAAGGTAAAAGAAACAAGAAAATAAAAGACTATTAATATGAGTGTGGTCACAGAACCTTGTTGTTAACTTGCCCTCATCTCACTTAGGTCTCTATACCCTATAAGCAAGCTATGTTGTCTTCGGACAACTCTTGTGCCATATGAGGGGCTCAAAAACTGTACTATAAAATGTGTCCATAATGCCATTAGGTATTTTTCTTGTTCATGTAAAATATGTTTTTTTTTTTTTTTTTTTTCAAAAAAATGCCATCTATAAGCAATGATATTGACACTTACTTTAATGGCCAATAATGGATCTATATTTCAATATTCAAGATTCTCCTCAGATAAAACATATTTTTGATGTCATGTATAATTGTTTCCTGAAAGTTTTAGAATTGATTTTTTTTTTTACTTGATTTGAATGCTGTAAACCTTGTGTTGCTATACCATATTTTCCCTATATTCAGACATGTTAACTTCTTACTTTGAATAAATACAATTTACGACCCGATGTTGCGTCTTAAAGACTAGTGGGATGTGTAGCAAACAGTGTAGACCCTGATGAGATGCCGCGTTCTGCGGCATCTAATTGGGGTCTACACTGTTTGCTCAGGCCTGTCTGTCGGAGTACATAGGGTAATTACTGTAGTTTCACATAGACAAGTACATGTATTGAACACCCCAGGGTTTATGAGGGTATACATCGTTTTCTTATTTTTTGCTCCAAGACAGGAGTGAGTGAGTGTTTGAGTTTTATGTCCCATCAACAGCTAAGGTCATACAGAGACGGGACCTTGGTTTTAAAGACTCATCCGAAAGTCTGGAGAAGCCCGGGATCAATCCTGCGATCCCTGGTTTACAAGGCGAGTAGCGTATCAACTACACCACGGAGGCTTCTGCTCCAAGACATAGGTTGTGGTTTTGACCAGATGTTAAGTCCAAAATGGGTGTGGCTAAACTAATTTATTCAGTAGGACAAGGGTTAAGTAGTACATCTTTTGGGCAGATTGGTAAATTTTGCACTGTCACTAGAGGGTAAATTGATGTCAATGGTTTACTTAGCTGTCTTCAGAAGGAGTGGAAATAATTTGTTAAATGACTGAGTGGTCAAATGTGTCTGTCATCCATTTTAGTGCTTGAGCTAGCTAAGCTCATTACATCCGAGAAGTACTGATACTTTTTCTATTTTTCTGCATAAGTTTTTGTATACTATGCGTGCTTGCATAGCCTCAGATGAATCCATTGTATACGAGTGGCCTCTTCCATTGCTATATATTGGACAAGTCCATCTCTCATGTAAAGGGTGTCAGGCCTATTTTTTCATTTTTGTTCTATTTTTTATGAAAATTGGGTTTGCAAATAGTGCAGGCCCTGATCAGACGCCGCATTTAGCGGCGTCTGATCTGGGGCTGCACTGTTTGCCAAGGTACCCCTTCAGGGGTTTCCCGCATACAATGGGTTAAAGAGCAGGTATCCACATATTATTTTTCCTTTTCTTTGAAGGCTTAACTTTTAACCAATTTTGTACCAAACGGAATCTTCCACCTTATAAATAGCAGGAGTTCATTTCAAAATTTAGGGGTGTCATGTTGTGTTTTGTTTAAAATCTATTTGTAAAATGGCTGAATGTTTGCAAACAGTGAAGGCCCTGATCTAACGCCGCATTCTGCGGCTGATCTGGGCCTTCACTGTTCGCCAATTATCCATTTTTGGGTTTCAGGTACAATAAGGGTTAACGTGGGTGATGATGAATTATAACGAGCTGCTTAATTTTACTATTTTCTTGACAGACCGGAAGGCCTAGTATGTAAATTGTGCAGTTTTCAAATTTTTATTTCAAGGCCAGACTGACTGTCGCAAAAATTTTGCATAAAACGGCAACTGTTATGATCCGCGAGATTAATGATGTTATTTTGTCAATACAACCCAGTCTGTAATGATATAATTGCATGCGCAATAATTATATACTGCTGAAGTCCACCTTAAAATTTATTTGTTGTTTTTTCGTTTTTCTTTTTTCACCACTTTAACGAGTCCGTGAAATGAACAACCCCCTAAATCCCACTTTATATAGAGAATACTGGGGTTTACGGGGATATACATTATTTTTCTTATTTCTGCTCCAAGGCATAGGTTGTGGGTACTCGTTAGAACCCCCTCATTCAGGTGGATCTAACGAGCTCCTACAACCTATATTTGCAGTATAAATAAGAAAAAATTCATGAATTTTCATCAGATTGGAGATGTGAAAAAATGCAATATATCGCATGGATGTGTTATTGTAATGTTTTGGATTTTATTTTACGGCCCTTTCAAGATTATTTCACTCATATAGATTTGATCATAATCAGAGTTCGGTAAAAAACGGAGTACCCGGAAAAAACACCTGACCTTCTGTTGCAGGACTTGACACCTTACATGTGACCCAAACCAGGCTCAAACAAACCTTATGATTAAGAGTCAGCATTCTTATCCTCTGGACCTCAGAGGCCCAGAATTTAGGGTTGTTCTGTTGAGTTAAAGTAAGAAATTTATTTAGGAAAATGACCGAATTTTTTTTTGTGTGTTGTTGCGGAAAAACTCTTGAAGGTTTTGGTTGACTCTGGAGTTGATGCGGATGTTGTCAGATTTACAAACTGATGAACGGATGTTTTGATTTGAGGTTCAACACTGTATAAGTCATTTTGGAGATGATGCTTCCAATTTTGTGGGACTTTTACCCGACTTTGAGATGAAATGACATCTCATGCCCAATGAAACAGACAGGGTTTATATGCATGGACGGTCGGACTCACACCGCTTTGCCTTGGCAGGCTTAGTCCTTCTGAGCGGTTTACCAGTACTCGTGCATGGTCAGTTTCAGCTCTGCGTGGAAGCACCATGCAGCCCTGGATTCTATTTCTTGAAGCCACAATGGTCGGGGGCAAAAATTTTAACAAGTACTTACTACAATTTAGCTAGATGAGAGGCAAACAGTGTAGACCTGACATGAGACTGATGACTTCTATTACCATAATTTCATACCTGACTGAATGCACATATTTATCTTCGCTGTTTTCCAAATTTAAGAGATTAATATTTTCATTCAATAACAATTAATATCAACCTAATGAGTACCCACAACATGTTTTCATGCTGAAAGAAGTTGAGATGCTTCTAATGAGTACCCACAACATAATTATGTTTTTGTGCAGAAATAAGAAAAATACAGTAAAATTTCTCTATGAAGACCACCTTTGGGACTGTTCAAAAGTGGTCTTAAAGACCACTTTTGAACAGTCCCAAATGTGGTCCCTCACAGAGGACTCTGTGGCCAGAAAAGCTAAAGACATATTAAGTGCACCCTTCAAAATAAGCTTAGTCTTTTGGGGTTTACAGGGGTGTGCATAAAGCCTAAAGTAATTAAAGGAAAGAGCACTTCACTGGCATTTCCGGAAATCAAACAGATTAAGAGAATTGATTTCTCAAGGGGAACAGAAACAAATTTAATGAATTGCCAGGCTGATATTCCAAGTATTTTGTGTTTTTGGAAAGAAATTATGTAAAAGATACTCCAGGGTCTTGAATGCTTTAAAGATGCCGAGAAAAACTACATCTGGAAATGTCGTCTGCTTATGTCGTCTGCTGAATCTTCTTGCAAACTTTTTATGCCCCCGGAATCTAAGATTCTGGGGGGCATATAGTTTTTGGTCTGTCCGTCTGTTTGTCCGTTTGTCTGTTTGTCCGTTTGTCTGTTTGTCCGTTTCTCCGTCTGCAAAAACTTTAACATTGGGCATAACTTTTGAATGGTAAGTGATACAGCTTTCATACTTCACATGTGCATTCCTTGTCACAAGACCTTTCAAGAGGTACCATAAATTTTGACCTCGTGACCTTCACCTTGAGATTTGACCTACTTTTGGCCTCATTTTTAAAAACTTTAACATTGGCCATAACTTTTGATTGGTAAGTGATATAGCTTTCATATTTCACATGTGCATTCCTTGTCACAAGACCTTTCTATTGGTACTATAATTTTTGACCTCATGACCTTGACCTTGGCATATGACCTACTTTTTTAAAAACTTTAACATTGGCCATAACTTTTGATTGGTAAGTGATAGAGCTTTCATATTTCACATGTGCATTCCTTGTCACAAGACCTTTCTATTGGTACTATAATTTTTGACCTCATGACCTTGACCTTGGCATTTGACCTACTTTTTAAAAACTTTAACATTGGCCGTAACGTTTGATTGGTAAATGGTAGAGCTTTCATATTTCACATGTGCATTCCTTGTCACAAGACCTTTCTATTGGTACTATAATTTTTGACCTCATGACCTTGACCTTGGCATTTGACCTACTTTTTAAAAACTTTAACATTGGCCGTAACGTTTGATTGGTAAATGGTAGAGCTTTCATATTTCACATGTGCATTCCTTGTCACAAGACCTTTCTAATGGTACCATAATTTTTGACCTCATGACCTTGACCTTGATGTTTGACCTACTTTTTAAAAACTTTAACATTGGCCATAACTTTTGATTGGTAAATGGTAGGGCTTTCATATTTCACATGTGCATTCCTTGTCACAAGACCTTTCTAGTGGTACTATAATTTTTGACCTTGTGACTTTGACCTTGATGTTTGACCTACTTTTTAAAAACTTTAATATAGTCCATAACTTTTGATTGGTAAGTGATAGAGCTTTCATATTTCACATGTGTATTCTTTCTCACAAGACCTTTCCAGTGGTACCATAATTTTTTACCTCGTGACCTTGTGGCCTCAACCATGACATAATTTAGTGATGGGGCTTTCATATTGCACAGGCGCTGTCCGGGGGCATCGGTGTTTCACAAACACATCTTGTTAGAAATATTTTTTCTTACTGGTGAACAGTGTGGACCCAGATCAGACTGCTCCTAGAGGAACAGTCTGATCTGGGTCCACACTGTTTGCAAAAATGACTTTTAAAGTAACCGGCAGACGACAATTGTCGTGATTGGCATCGTATGGGTTAATGCAATAGATCTGGAACAGAATGAAGATTTATGGTTTGCCTTGGCCAAAAGCCACATTTTTATATTTTGCAATTACATATTCTGCACAAAACATTTCAAGGGAAGTTCCTAAATTAGCACTATATTCCAGAACTGTGTCTTAAGGTTTAACCTTGAGTTATCTGACCTTGGCATGAGGCAGTTATGCATGTTTTGTGTCATAATACAAGGTGGGCATAACATAAGATTTGAATGTGGTTTTTCACAAACTTCTGACATCATGATTTTCGGCTCGCCTGGACAAAGACCAGATAGTTCTATTGCACTATATCTCTGGTGTTTGCTTTAGTTGGAATTGGTGGCGGCGTCCACATTTCGGTTAATGTTTTTTAAGAGCTCATATTTTCCAAACTGTATAATGGATCTGGTTCATAGTTGGTATGATGATAGAGATAGGTGGAAAGTTTTATTAAGCAATAATCTGCTCCATGGCCTAAAGGTCAAGCTCATACTTAGAATTTGTATGTTAAATTTTTTTAGAAAATTTTATAGTAAAGTTTTTTAACTGCTCATATTTTCAAAATCTTATGACAAATTTGGCTCATATTTGGTTCGATGATAGAAATATATAGGTCCTAAGTTATACAGGTCCTACGTTTCATTCAACAATACCTCCATGCCCATTGGCTTAAGGTCACAGAGTTATGAATTTAACATTAAAGTTTTAAAAATGCTCATATTTTCAAACAATATTCATATTTAATGTGATGATAGTTAGTTTATACTAATTTATTTTAGCTCGTTTGCGAGGGAAGCTTTAAGCTTATTTAATTGCTCTCGAACACTCATTCCGGACGTTTTCACGCGCGCGAGAGAGAGGCAGTGACTATTACACCACTGCTACCCATTTACACCTGGGTGGAGTGAGGCAGTGTTATTACGTGACGTGATAGTTGGCCCATGACCTTATGGTCAAGGATTTGTAGTGTTAAAAATTTTACAGCTCCTACACCTGTGGGCACAAAAGCGTTCAAACTTTGATGAGCTTCATTTCATTCTGACTTGAAACATCATTCAATATATCCTAACATCCTATCAGTCAACTGCCAGACAGAAATAAATTCAAAACACAAGGTGGTGTACATTTCATTGCTGGCTCCTGCACTGTCCAAGCAAAATACATCTCAAATGTCAATCAGAAAGTGTTTTCTAAAATGAGACCAATCAATTGCTTGATCTAGTTTTAGGATTCTTTGATGAATGACATTTGCTTGTCAAACTAACTTGATGCAAAGAGATTCATTGAAAGTTATTTCATAGGAGTCTGAACGCTTTTGTGTCCACAGGCATATTTTCCAAACTATAATGGTCGGGTTCATTTTCGGTGTTTTCTGAACAGACACTTCTGTATGTTGCTTCCGTAATTGAAGGTTGATAAGATAGACACCATTCTTTCCTAACAGAACAACAGAATTTTCGTAACAGAATTAGCGTCCGATTGAGTAGAGCATCTGTCACGAAAGTCCTAACAAATGACACCAGATTGGTCTGAGCATTTGTTGATTTCTTAATTATGCTGTCTGACCGATTAAACAGTGGTAAAGAAATTTGTTAACCCTGAAATTGATTTGATAGATATTTTGGGTTCAGTTTTGTAAAGGGAGGTCACCCTGATAGATAACAATACTTTGCTGGTATTTGAGTTGTTTTGAAAAGACATGCTTATCCTAAAAAAAATGTCATGCATCATAGTAGGCACCTCTTAACCCTTATCTTGCTGAATATTCATTTAAGTCACACCCATTTCTATCTCTCAACCAATCAAATTACTTGATGTAATTTATTGCTACAATTAAATTCATAAACTGAATGTCAAACAGTGTAGATCCTGATCAGATGGCCATCTGATCTGGATCTTCACTGTTTTCAAAGATATGGGTTGTCATGAACAGCATGATAAGAGTTATGCAACATATTTAAAGCAAGCCTTTATAAAACAACAACGAATGCTGTATTTAGCAAGTGCCTGTCTGGCACAAACATTTATCTTTTATTGTGCTCTGTTTATTAACTCCTATCCTGCTGAACATGATGAGCAATAACTTTGCAAACAGTGTAGATCCTGATCAGATTGCTTCTGATTCAGAAGCAATCTGATCTGGATCAACACTGTCATTCAGTTTGTGAATTTGAAAGAATACACTTGATTGTAATTTGATTGTTTGACAGTTAGAAATTAATGGGTTTGGCAAAAATGAGTTTATTCAGCAGGATAAGGGTTAGACAGCTTACAAACCATCATACTTAACCTGGCATTGAAGGCAGGTGGCACTACAGTAAAAAATATCCCCTTACTCACAATGTAAATTGGGGCATATTCCATGTTCTACCACATTTCAGCAAGTCTAAAGCTTCCATTATGAGGCATATAATTTGACAGGCTGACCATTTACCTTCCAGAAGCAGCTAAAAAATATGGGTGCTGTGCGGCATATTTTGGCAGCCAGTGTCAACAAACCCATACCGCAGCAAATAAATCCAGGCATTTCCAGTGGCCAGTCAGCACAAATTTCTGGTTCAATTTAAATCAGCTGCTTTTCACAATAGCAAATACCTACTAATATTTCTTCTAATAAACACTAGTACTTCTCAGAAAAATAATGGCTTAGCACCAAATCCAATCAGAAGCAGCAGAATATTCAGTTCTGTACTGAAAGCTCTCCCTTTTCCCCAAAGCAAGTACAGCTTTCATAAAGACCAATTATATTTACTGTAGTGCAACCTATAGGAATCCCCTAAAGTGGTACCTTGGCAAGCATTGCAGGCCAAGATCAGACGCCGCAGATAATGCCGCATCTGATCAGGGCCAGTGCACCATTTGCTAACAGAATTTTACGTCTAAAATAGAATTAAAACGAAAAAATAGGCCTACCACCCCTTTTATGACAAATTTAATGGACTTGTCCAACATATAGCAATGGAAGAGTCCACTAGCATACAGTGGGCTAAAGGTTAGTGATAATGATGTGAACAGCAGCAATAGGGTGGATTGACAAAAAGTCCATCCTGGTTTAGATATTCTAGAAACTTTTTTGCTGCATAAATTGGCAGATTTATTGGAATGTAATTCAGTTAATTGACAGAGAAACTTCTCCTGCCAATCTTCAACCCTTTTTATACCAAATGGAATCTTCTTCCTTGTATATGGTGGGAGTCAATTTCAAAATCTAGGGATGTCAGGTTCTGTTTTCTTTAAAACTTATTTGGAAAATAAATAGTGTAGGCCCTGCTCAGACGCCGCGTTCTGCGGCGTCTGATCTGGGCCTGCACTATTTGCTAGGGTACCAGTTTTGGGGTTTCCATTACAAAATGGGCTAATGCAATCAACAACATCAGTTGAATGGGTCTGACATTTTACAAGAAGCCTGTAACAGATAGGGAGCAATATTGGATGATAATTCTGAGATGAAACATAAATAGGTATGCTGTGGGTACTCATTAGAATCAATTCTAATATGAGTACACATATAACATAGCTGTTGTTGTTGTGTTGTGTTGGAGTTTCATGACAAAGCCACCTTTGAGGCTGATTTTACATCATCCTAAGAGCAAAAAGTAAACCATTCAGGAGGCTGCATCATGAGTCCTTAACGAGAAGTTGGCGGAGCTTCTTCAAGTTCCTCCGCATTTACTGTCTCGCTGGATGTATTGATAAAAAATCGAAAAGAAAAACGCTATTGCAAAAAAAATGTCGCAAAAAAAAGATAAAAACTCAACTTTAACTCTGACACTGAAATTACGGTATGCCTCATAAATCAACTTTCCTCAGTACTTTGATTGATAATTTAGGCTGTCCCACTGAGAAAAGGGTCTATTCTTAAAGGAAAGAATCTCCTCAGGAACAAATTCTTTCCTTCAGGAGTTGGCCCTAATTTGACATTGGAGACAAAAACACTTTTGCAGGAGTTGCCTCCCCTGAAGGTGTATACATTCCCCTTAAATGAACTTCTTTGAGCAGCTCAGAGCTTCAAGGCCAGAACTGTGGGTGGGGTGATGTGTATCATGCGTCACTGAGGCGTCCAACTGATATTGGCTTACATTTGGGCAAGGCCTGCTGTCCTTGCAGCAGGTCAGGGTTAGTAGCAAGTGTTGTTATTTCTTCTGTTTCTACTCTTCAATTCATTTTCTTCTTTCTTCTAAGTCCCCCATTCTCATCTCCGCTCTATAGTCTCTTCTCTCCCTTTCTCTGGGAGACAACACAAATTGACCCACAAGGGTTGACTTGTCCATTACGATAACACATCCGTGTGATATATTGCATTTTTCAAACCTCAAAAAAGGACTTTATCTTTCTGATGAAAATTGTGATAGTTTTCTTATTTATACTTAAAACATAGGTTATGGGTGCTAATTGAGGCTCTTCTAACGAGTACCCACAACCTATGTCTTGGAGCAGAAATAAGGAAAATAATTTTTACCCCCGTAAACCCCAGTTTTCTCTATGTAAAGGGGGGTGTAGGGGGGCTGTTCATTTCACAGACTTGTTCACATGATGTTGTTAAACAGAAAACAATCAAATCAAGGCCAGAACAACTTGCATGAATGAATGAATTGAAAAAGCTGTTTTCCATTCTATTTACCAGTACACAACTTTCATGACATCATATTTTCTGTATGTTGAATCCCACCAGAAAAAGGGTCTGCTCATAAAAGGAAAGAATTTGCTCCCTAGGAGCAAATTCTTTCCTTTAAGAGTTGACACCTATTCTGAGAACAGTGAAAAGATGCTTTCTCTGACGGTGCATCTGTTCTATAAGTACATGGGAGCTCAATGACTCCTGGAGGGAATAAAAAAAAAAGTCCACTGTGCTGAAGATAATTGGATTGAGTTGGATAAAAATGGCTTCTTGAAATTATTTCTTTGACATGAGAATTACACAGTAGAATTTGATTGGATTGAAATATACGCCTGCTATTGGCATTTACTAGAAGAACAAATTCGGTTAATTGTACGTACTTGGTAGACTTTTGCTGTGATGTCATTGATTACGCAGAAAGTAGAACTCCAAAGGATTTAAATGTTTAGTAAAGCTGTGACAATGAAAATATTTTGGATGATAAATTTTAGTTATGCTGGGTATACACACCAACCTCTTTATTCCACTGTTGTTGGGGTCCAAAGCAGAAACTATGTTAGTTAACCCACCCCTAAAGGGGTACCAAATGGCAAACAGTGCAGGCCCAGATCAGACGCCGCAAAATGCGGCTTCTGATCAGGGCCTGCACTTTTGCTAATTGAATTTTCCGTCAAAAATAGAATAAAAACGAAAAAATAGGCCTGACATCCCTTATATGACAAATGGACGTGTCCAACATATAGCAATGGAAGAGGCCACTAGTATACAATGGGTTATTAACAGTCATAAGTTTTGAATCTAAACAAAAAGGTACTAATCCCAACTTGTATCATTACTTTTTATACCCGCTTTTTCGAAGAAAAATCGGGTATATTGTTTTCGTACCACAGTTCACTCCAGCATCAGTCCGTCTGTCCGTCCGTCCATCTGTCCATCCGAGCGCATCCACGGGTACATGTTGGGTAGACATAAGTTGGGTACTTGCCGTTTATTCCGTTAGTGTCCGAAAAAGTAGCCAACAAATTTGATGGGACATGTTGGGTACTTGTGCAAATTTTAGCTGATTGTTGGGTACTTATAGGTGAAAAATTAACACTGTAGTACCCAACAAATGTCCATCTGTACGAACGTCCGTCCGTCACGTTTCTTGTGATTGGATCTCCTCTGCAGCCACTGAAGTTACACTTTTGAAACTTTACATGTGGATAGTACATGGAATGTAGATGGCAGTGGGCAACTTTTTTGTGACCTTGACCTCAACATGACCCCAAGGTCAAAGGTCAAAAATTATGATTTGCCATATCTCCTAAACTATTGGAGTTACACTTCTGAAACTTTGCTTATTGGATGGTCCTTGAAATATAGAATATGTCGGGTTTCTTTTGGTGTGACCTTGACCTCAAGATCGAAGGTCAAAAAATATGATTTTGCCATATCTTCTAAACTATTATAGTTACACTTCTGAAACTTTGGTTATTGGATGGCCTTTGGAATATAGAATAAATTTGGATACTTTTGGTGTGACCTTGACCTCAACATGACCCCAAGGTCAAAGGTAAAAAATTATGGTTTGCCATATCTCCTAAAGTAATGGAGTTACACTTCTGAAACTTTGCTTATTGGATGGCCCTTGGAATATAGAATATGTTGGGCTACTTTTGGTGTGACCTCGGCCCCAAGGTCAAAGGTAAAAAAGTATGACTTTGCCATATCTTCTAAACTATTGGAGTTACACTTCTGAAACTTGGTTATTGGATGGCTGTTGGAATATAGAATAAATTGGGCTACTTTAGGTGGATCTCAACATAACCCCAAGGTCAAAGGTCAAAAAGTATGACTTTGCCATATCTTCTAAACTATAAGAGTTACACTTCTGAAACTTTGCTTATCAGTTATAATGTTCTTTGCAACTGTTTTTAACTTATGTAGTTTTGGCTAGCTAATACATAGTCATTAGTGTTATTAATAGAAAAAGCGGGTATTTGCGATGGTATACCATCGAGGGATCTAGTCTTATTTTGCAATGATATTTTTACTGTAATAAAATATGTTTAAAGCAAACAAAAATGTATAGATTGTATAGAAAAATTCCCATTTATGGTCATTTTTCTATATAATCTATACATTTTTAAATAAACATTTATGGTCCTATTTCAATATAGTCTAAACCTTTTTGGGATCCATCTTGAAACCATGTTATATCGAAACAGTGTTATATCTAAATGTGTTATAACGAGGTTGTGGTGTATTGAAAATTGACATGACCATAAGTATTATGGCCATTTTTATGCCCCCGGAATCTAAGAGATTCGGGGGCATATAGTTTTTGGTCTGTCTGTCTGTTTGTCCGTTTGTCTGTCTACAAAAACCTTAACATTGGGCATAACTTTTGAATGGTAATAGATAGAGCTTTCATATTTCACATGTGTATACCTTATCACAAGACCTTTCCAGTGGTACCATAATTTTTGATCTCCTGACCTTGAACTTGACCTTTGACCTATTTTTTTCAAAATTTTTAAAAACATTAACATTGGCCATAACTTTCGATTAACATGCGCTGTCCGGGGGCATCAGTGTTTCACAAACACATCTTGTTCTATATAATCTATATACATTTTTGTTTAGATATAACATGATGGTTAAAGATACTACACATTTGCTGCCTTGGACCCCACCAAGGGGTGTTATAAAGCTAGTTATAAAGTTGGGTGTTATATAAAGTGTTATTAAGACGTTTGTGACCTGCATCACAGTCTTTATCCTACCCTTCAACTTGATGACTGAGAGATAGGATGAGAACAGATAATTTTTTTGTGATGTTATTTCTGCTGATTGATTGATTGTATTGGAGTTTGTTTGTTTGTTTGTATTGGAGTTTAACGGCCCCGTCAACAATATTAAGGTCATTTTTATACGCCCGTTTTGAAAAAACGGTCGTATTATGTTATGGGGTCGGCGTCCGTCCGTCCGTCCGTAAACTTTTCGTTTCCGGATAACTCCTCCTACAGTTTTCATCCGATCAAGCTGAAACTTGGTAGGTAGTAAGACCATGATGTGTAGATGTGCGTAAAGTTTGAGAATCAACGTCCGCCAAATATTAACAGAGTTATGCCCCTTTGAAATTTTTGTAAACATTTTCGTTTCCGGATAACTCCTCCTACAGTTTTCATCCGATCAAGTTGAAACTTGGTAGGTAGTAAGAACATGATGTGTAGATGTGCATAAAGTTTCGAGAATCAACGTCCGCCAAATATTAACAGAGTTATGCCCTTTTGAAATTTTTGTAAACATTTTCGTTTCCGGAAAACTACTCCTACAGTTTTCATCCGATCAAGCTGAAACTTGGTAGTTAGTAAGACCATGATGTGTAGATGTGCGTAAAGTTTCGAGAATCAACGTCCGCCAAATATTAACAGAGTTATGCCCCTTTGAAATTTTTGTAAACATTTTCGTTTCCGGATAACTCCTCCTACAGTTTTCATCCGATCAAGTTGAAACTTGGTAGGTAGTTTCGAGAATCAACGTCCGCCAAATATTAACAGAGGTATGCCCCTTTGAAATTTTTGTAAACATTTTCGTTTCCGGATAACTCATCCTACAGTTTTCATCCGATCAAGCTGAAACTTGGTAGGTAGTAAGACCATGATGTGCGTAAAGTTTCGAGAATTATCGTCCGCCAAATATTAAGAGAGTAATTTCCCTTTGAAATTTTTGTGAACATTTTGTTTCCGGATAACTTCTGCTACAGTTTTCATCCGATAATGCTATAAGTGCTCTTTTTAGCTCACCTGAGCACGATGTGCTCAAGGTGAGCTATTGTGATCGCCCTTTTTCCGGCGTCCGTCGTGCGTCGTGCGTCTGTGCGTCGTGCGTCGTCAACAATTCACTTAAATGACATCTCCTCCTAAACCAGTGAATGGATTTCAAAATACGTTCATAGAAATGTTCCTTGGGTGACCCTCTACCAAAATTGCTAAAATGGTTCTGCTCCGCAGAACAAAATGGCCGCCAGAGCTAAAAATAGAAAAACCTTTAAACGACATCTCCTCCTAGCCCTTTGGCCCGATTTCAAAATAATTTCACAGAAATGTTCCTTGGATGACCCTCTACCAAAATTGCTAAAATGGTTCCGCTCCGCTGGAAAAAATGGCCGCCAGAGCTAAAAATAGAAAAACCTTTAAACGACAGCTCCTCCTAGCCCTTTGGCCCGATTTCAAAATAATTTCACTGAAATGTTCCTTGGATGACCCTCTACAGAAATTGCTAAAATGGTTCCGCTGCGCTGAACAAAATGGCCGCCAGAGCTAAAAATAGAAAAACCTTTAAACGACATCTCCTCCTAGCCCTTTGGCCCGATTTCAAAATAATTTCACTGAAATGTTTCTTGGATGACCCTCTACCGAAATTGCTAAAATGGTTCCGCTCCGCTGAACAAAATGGCCACCAGAGCTAAAAATAGAAAAACCTTGAAACGACATCTCCTCCTAGCCCTTTGGCCCGATTTCAAAATAATTTCACAGAAATGTTCCTTGGATGACCCTCTACCAAAATTGCTAAAATGGTTCCGCTTCGCTGAAAAAAAAAGGCCACCAGAGCTAAAAATAGAAAAACCTTTAAACGACATCTCCTCCTAGCTGTTTAGCCCGATTTCAAAATAATTTCACTGAAATGTTCCTTGGATGACCCTTTACCAAAATTGCTAAAATGGTTCCGCTCCGCTGAACAAAATGGCCGCCAGAGCTAAAAATAGAAAAACCTTTAAACGACATCTCCTCCTAGCCCTTTGGCCCGATTTCAAAATAATTTCACAGAAATGTTCCTTGGATGACTCTCTACCAACATTGCTAAAATGGTACCCCTCTGCTGAAAAAATGGCCGCCAGAGCTAAAAATAGAAAAACGTTTAAACGACATCTCCTCCTAGCCCTTTGGCCCGATTTCAAAATAATTTCACTGAAATGTGTCTTGGATGACCCTCTACCGAAATTGCTAAAATGGTTCGTCTGCGCTGATCAAAATGGCCGCAAGAGCTAAAAATAGAAAACATTTAAACGACATCTCCTCCAAGCCCTTTGGCCCAATTTCAAAATAATTTCACTGAAATGTTTCTTGGATGACCCTCTACGGAATTTGCTAAAATGGTTCCGCTCCGCTGAACAAAATGGCCGCAAGAGCTAAAAATAGAAAAACCTTTAAACGACATCTCCTCCTATAGCCCTTTGGCCCGATTTCAAAATAATTTCACAGAAATGTTCCTTGGATTACCCTCTACCAAAATTGCTAAAATGGTTCCGCACCGCTGAAAAAAATGGCCGCCAGAGCTAAAAATAGAAAAACCTTTAAACATCTCCTCCTAGCCCTTTGGCCCGATTTCAAAATTATTTCACTGAAATGTTCCTTGGATGACCCTTTACCGAAATTGCTAAAATGGTTCCGCTCTGCTGAACAAAATGGCCACCAGAGCTAAAAATAGAAAAACCTTTAAATGACATCTCCTCCTAGCCCTTTGGCCCGATTTCAAAATAATTTCACTGAAATGTTTCTTGGATGACCCTCTACCGAAATTGCTAAAATGGTTCCGCTCCGCTGAACAAAATGGCCACCAGAGCTAAAAATAGAAAAACCTTTAAACAACATCTCCTCCTAGCCCTTTGACCCGATTTCATATTATAGCCTGGGCCAATAATGGCTCTCCCAGGGTCCCACTTGATACCCAATGGATCAGGTGAGCAATCCAGGGCCATCATGGCCCTCTTGTTTATGTTTTGTTAATAACTGATGAGATTAATTCTAGTTCTAAGCTGTCTGCTGTGGAAAGAGCAATACAGGGAAAAGGAAGACAGCTCTGTGATGCCCTAGCTCTGGCTTGGCACTGTGCTCTTCTTGCATTTGCTGTCACCCATTGAAACTTGAAAAATAGTTCCACCATCAATGAATACTGTTTTCAGGTTTCAGTCTACCAAATATGAATTTGCCACGGGTGTATAATGCCCCGCTTGCGGAGCTCTTGTTGAGCTGATAGTTTACCTATCCACACTTTTCTTGGGCAGGCTTATACGTAAGCGGTTGACCAGTACACTGAGTACAGTGCACATACTTTCACCAGAAATTGACAACTGCCCTTCTTGAATCAGCAGAAGGGAGAGAATGACAGAAGAAAAGACTTCATGATCAATCTCCATGAAAGAGTGTTCCCTTGGGATCTAACGTTGTAGTGATATTTTGTGTCATCTCTGAGAGAAAGGGAGAAATGAGACAGAGAAGGTCACTAAGTAGGGTGGTTGAAAGAGACTCCTGGGACAGGGGAGAAAGAGGAAAGTGAATGAAAGTGCAGAAACAGAAGAAATAACGAACATCCCCCTCCACCCTTACCCAGGGCCTTGCCCAACTGTAAACCAGTATCAGTTGGAAGCCCCTGATGATGCAATTAAGATACACGCCTTTGCCTCACTGTTATTTCTGCTGAAAAAATATTACACCACAAGCTCTTTATGACATTGTTGGGATCCACCGGAAAAACCATGTATGCTAAACAACATTGTTATATCCAAACAAAAATGTATAGATAATATAGAAAAATGACCATAAATGGTCATTTTTCTATATAATCCTTATATTTTTGGGAACTATCTTTAAACTGTTCTGTATCCAAAACCATGCTATAGCATACATCGTTATAAAGAAATTGTGGTGTATTGGATGCTTGTAAAAAAGACTCATTGCAATAAAAAAAATAATCGCAGTATTTTCTTTTGTTTCAGGCCAGCACCACCGTAACCATGAGAACATGGAATATTACTACCAGTTAGAAATCTGGAAGGGCAATATCAATGGTGTACTACGTGTTGCTAGACAACGTGAGGAACTTAGTGACTGGTTAGTTGCCATGGCACCAATGGGTGAGTTACTGTATTTATTCTTTGGTTTCTATAACCGGCTGAGTGTCACCAGTTACTGCACTCAGATGCCTAACTGATAGTTGTTCAAGAGGAAGCAGGTTTGATCCCCGGCAAATTCCTTATGTTGTTGGATCATGAAATATTTTCTACAGTCATTCTCAGAACTCCCGCTGATTCAAAATGGGCAGTTGTCAGCTTCTGGGGAAAGATTGTGCTCTTTGTTTATATATAAGCCTGCCCAGGGAAATATTGTTATGTAAACTGAATGGCTTGGCATGACCTAAATAGTGTTGGCTGGGCTATTAAACTCCAAACCAAACCAGATACATAATAGTTCTACAGTTTCTATCATTCTTTTAATATCAAGAACAGACAATTGACATGGCTATAAGAAGTTTGCAACCCCAGTCAGATCTGTTGTTTACTTTATGTTGCTGACCAGAAAGCAGGAATTATAAGTTACTATGCTTGTTGTCACTTATATGTTTGTTTCCATGGAGACACTCCAATAGCAGCTGGTGAATCTCTCAATGAGGTGGTTCTAAAGAGCACCCACAATCCATGTTTGAAATCACTCTAAACATTTTGATCAGAAAAAAGTGCCATTTATAGAGATAGGAGAAACGCCATTTTTGCATAATCATGAAATGAATGTAATTTTTAGCTCACCTGTCACGTAGTGACGAGGTTAGCTTTTGGGATCACTTTTTGTCCGTCGTGCGTGCGTCCGTGCGTCCGTAAACAATTTCAAATAAGTATATCTCCAATACCCCATAGCCAATCTTGATCAAATTTCATGTGAAACATCATCAGGTAGGGGGAAAGGCTGCATAAGGTTTTTGGGCTGATCAGATTGGAATTCTGGTTGCCATGGCAACATATAGCTCCCATAGACTTATAATGGGAAAACATTTTAAAATCTTCTTCTCTGAAACCACAGGGCCCAGAGCTAAGATATTAAGCATGTAGCAAGGGCAAGTGGTCAACTACATAATTCCTGCCAATCATGCCCCTCGGTGCCAAATAGGCCACGCCCTAGGGCCCCTTCGCTCCCATAGACTAATAATGGAAAAAAAGCTTCAAAAATCTTCTTCTCTGAAACCAGAGGGCCCAGAGCTTAGATATTTAGCATGTAGCAATGGCAAGTGGTCACCTACATAATTCCTGCCAATCATGCCCCTGGATTCAAAAAGGGCCACGCCCCGGGGCCCCTTCGCTCCCATAGATTCATAATGGAAAAAAAGCTTCAAAAATCTTCTTCTCTGAAACCACAGGGCCCAGAGCTTATATATTTAGCATGTAGCAATGGCAGGTGGTCACCTACATAATTCCTGCCAATCATGCCCCTGGGTTCCAAATGGGCCACGCCCCGGGGCCCCTTCGCTCCCATAGACTCATAATGGAAAAAAGCTTCAAAAATCTTCTTCTCTGAAACCACAGGGCCCAGAGCTTATATATTTAGCATGTAGCAATGGCAGGTGGTCACCTACATACTTCCTGCCAATCATGCCCCTGGGTTCCAAATGGGCCACACCCGGGGCCCCTTCGCTCCCATAGACTCATAATGGAAAAAAAGCTTCAAAAATCTTCTTCTCTGAAACCACAGGGCCCAGAGCTTATATATTTAGCATGTAGTAACAGCAAGTGGTCACCTACATACTTCCTGCCAATCATGCCCCTGGTGTCCAAACGGACCACGCCCAGGGGCCCATTAGCTCCTATAGACTCATAATGGAAAAAAGCTTCAAAAATCTTCTTCTCTGAAACCATAGGGCCCAGAGCTTAGATATTTAGCATGTAGGAAGGGCAAGTGGTCAACTACATAATTCCTGCCAATCATGCCCCTGGGTTCCAAATGGTCCACGCCCCGGGGCCCCTTTGCTCCCATAGACTCATAATGGAAAAAAGCTTCAAAAATCTTCTTCTCTGTAACCACAGGGCCCAGAGCTTAGATATTTAGCATGTAGCAATGGCAAGTGGTAGCCTATATAATTCCTGCCAATCATGCCCCTGGGGTCGAAATTGGCCACACCCCTGGGCCCCTTAGCTCCTATATACTCATAATGGAAAAAAAGGTTAAAAAATCTTCTTCTCTGAAACCACAGGGCCCAGAGCTTAGATATTTAGCATGTAGCAACGGCAAGTGGTCACCAACATAATTCCTGCCAATCATGCCCCTGGGTTCCAAATGGGCCACGCCCGGGGCCCCTTTGCTCCTATAGACTCATAATGAAAAAAAAGCTTCAAAAATCTTCTTCTCTGAAACCACAGAGCCCCGAGCTTAGAAATTTAGCATGTAGCAACGGCAAGTGGTCACCTACATAATTCCTGCCAGTCATGCTCCTGGGGTCCAAACAGGCCACGCCCTGGGGCCCCTTAGCTCCTATAGACTCATAATGGAAAAAAGCTTCAAAAATCTTCTTCTCTGAAATCACAGGGCCCAGAGCTTAGATATTTAGCACGTAGCAACGGCAAGTGGTCACCAACATAATTCCTGCCAATCATGCCCCTGGGTTCCAAATGGGCCACGCCCCCGGGCCCCTTCGCTCCCATAGACTCAAAATGGAAAAAAGCTTCAAAAATCTTCTCCTCTGAAACCGCAGGGCCCAGAGCTTAGGTAATTAGCATGTAGCAACGGCAAGTGGTCACCTACATAATTCCTGCCAATGATGCTCCTGGGGTCCAAATTGGCCACGCCCATTGGCCCCTTAGCTCCCATTGACTAATAATAGAAAAAAGCTTCAAAAATCTTCTCCTCTGAAACCACAGGGCCCAGAGCTTAGATATTTAGCATGTAGCAACAGCAAGTGGTCACCTACATAATTCCTGCCAATCATGCCCCTGTGGTCAAAACGAGCCACGCCCCGGGGCCCCTTAGCTCCTATAGACTCATAATGGAAAAAATGCTTCAAAAATCTTTTTCTCTGAAACCACAGGGCCCAGAGCTTAGATAATTAGCATGTGGCAATGGCAAGTGGTCATCTACAAAAAACCTGCCAATCATGCCCCTGGGGTCCAAATGGGCCACGCCCCGGGGCCCCTTAGCTCCCCTAGACTCATAATGGAAAAAAGCTTCAAAAATCTTCTTCTCTGAAACCACAGGGCCCAGAGCTTAGATATTTAGCATGTGGCAATGACAAGTGGTCACCTGCATAAATCCTGCCAATCATGCCCCTCTGGTCCAAATGGGCCACACCCTGGGACCCCCTTAGCTCCCATAGACTCAAAATGGAGAAAAGCCTCAAAAATCTTCTCTGAAACCATAGGGCCCAGAGCTTAGATATTTAGCATGTAGCAACGGCAAGTGATCACCTACATATTTCCTGCTAATCATGCCCCTGGGGTCCAAATGGGCCACGCCCCGGTGCCCCTTAGCTACCATAGACTCTAAATGGAAGAAAGCTTAAAAAAATCTTCTTCTCAGAAACTGTGAAGCACAGAACTTAGATATTTAGTCCAAATTGGCCAAATCCTGTGGCCCCTTAACTCCAACAAACTTATAATGGAAAAAAACTTCAAACATCTTCTTTGAAACCATGAAATACAGACCTTAGATATTTAGTATATAGCAACACAAAATGGTCACCTACATAAATCCTGCCAACCATGCCCTTTGGGTCAAAATTGGCCAAGCCCCACGGCTCATTAGCTTCTATAGACTTATATTGGAAAGAAAACTTAAAAAAAAATCTTCTTTTCCAAAACCATAAGGCACAGATTTTGTTTGATTTGAGGTTTTACATCCCTGTCAACACTATATAGGTCATTTTGGAGATGTCTCTTCCAATTTTGTGGGACTTTTTACCCGACATTGAGATGAAATTACATCTCAAGCCCTGTCGCCCAATGAAACCAATAGGGTTTATACGCATGGACACCGCTTTGCCTGAGCTTAGATATTTAGTATGTAGCAATGTCAAGTGGTCTCCTACACTAATGATTTTCTGGTACACAGGTGAGCGATATAGGGCCATTGGGCCCTCTTGTTAGCTCACCAGAGCCGAAGGCTCTGGGGGAGCTTATAGGATAGGCAGTTGTCCGTTGTCTGCATTGTCGTCGTCTGCGTCGTCGTCAAGTCAAGCATCAACACTTTCAAACGACATCTCTGATGCCACTTGGCCGATTTTTTATAATTCATTGAAGTTATCTCATTAACCCTTTACCACTCAGATACGTATATTCCCGACTCGATCCATTACCACTCAGACCCGTATATTTACGACTTTATCGATTAACGTACAGATACGTATATCCCCCTGTGTCGCCATTTGAACAAATACGTGTTTGCCCGTGTCTCGAAATCAATCGAGATATTTTTACCTTTTTCCTAAATATAAAAACGCCGGATGTTTATTAATGTTAAGTTTGGTCTTTTGCCAACAATATTTGCGAAAAAAAACAAATATGTTTCTATACAAAGATTTTGTGTAATTTACAACCAAACACACCAGGGGTTTCTTCTACTGAATCACGATGACCTTGCCTGACCGGAATGGAAAATTACTGGGTTGAGTTACTGAATGACGCAATATTTGTGTGTCGGTCGCGCATGATTTGCATGATTTAGGTAAAGACAATTAGCGCTGTATAATCAGTTAGATTCAAGGGATTTATGGTTCAAGATAATTAGTTAATTGGGGATTATGATACCCTAGGAATGTTTATACAGCGGATGCCACCCGGAGCGTGCCGAGCTTTAAGCCGCAATAAATTACGTAACAGTACCCAAAAGTGTACCCAGGTGTTCATCGGAAGGGCAATAAAACCCACAGATGGGTAGAAGGCCTTTCATTGGTCAATAGTTTCAGCCCCTTTAATGAATATTAATTTCTAAAAAAAAAAAATATGCGACGTCTGATCAGGGTCTCACCGCCGACACGTTAACAGACAAACAGATGCAATTATTAAGCGGCACCTGATCAGGGTCTTCAGGTTTTTGGACCTTATACTGCTACGGCACCCGGATCAGACCCTCCACAATTATTGCCGCGACGTCTGATTCAGCCCCAACCGCCGACGGTTCATTTGATTTTATTTTCCGCGACCGAATAGGTTTGGAGGATATAGCGACCGTCCAAATGTCCGTCCGTCCGTAGACACAACAGACAGATGCAAACAATGCAGACTCGGATCAGACGCCGTACTATTATTGAACGGCGTCTGATGAGGGTCAGCATGTTTGTAGAAGGCATCTGAGACGGCGCAGACCCGGACAAGACGCTGCGCAACGGTTATGCGGCGTCTGATCAGGGTCTTATCGGTGACGGTGGTGTTTTTTATCCCTAGTCTAAACAGGTTCGGAGCCTGGCGTCCGTTCATTCGCCCGTTCGTAGACACAAAATTATGAGTGACAAGACGCTGCGCAACGGTTATGCGGCGTCTGATCAGGGTCTTATCGGCGACGGTGGTGTTTTTTATCCCTAGTCTGAACAGGTTCGGAGCCTGGCGTCCGTTCAAACGTCCGTCCGTAGACGCAATAGACATATGAAAACAATGCAGATCCGGATCAGATGTTCAATTATTAAACGGCGTCTGATGATGGTCTACATGTATGTAGACGGTATCTGAGACGGCGCAGACCCGGACAAGACGTTGCGCAACGACGCGGCGTCTGATCAGGGTCTTATCGCCAACGGTGGTGTTTTTTCTTAACCCTAGTCTGAACAGGTTCGGGGGATATAGCGATCAGCGTGGCGTCATTCACCCAACCGTCTGTATAACAAAAGACAGAACACAAAGGTGCAAATAGTGCAGATTTGAATCGGACGCCATACAATTATTATACGGACCAGACGCTGTACAATGATCATGCGGCGTCTGATCATGGTCTGACCCCCGCCGGTGCGTTTTATTTTTATCCCCTGACCAAATAGGTTCGGGGATATAACTATCAGCCTGGCGTTCGTCCGTCCGTCCGTCCGCAAACAAAATTATGAGTCTGGCGTCCGTTCACATGTCCGTCCGTTCGTCCGTAGACACAACAGACAGATGCAAGCAATGCAGATAAGAATCAGACCTGTACAATTATTAAACGGCGTCTGATGGGGGTCTACAGGTTTGTAGACGGCATATGGATCGGCGCAGACCCGGACAAGACGCTGCACAAAGGTAATGCGGCGTCTGATCAGGGACTCATTGCCGACGGTGGTGTTTTTTATCCCTAGTCTGAACATGTTCGGGGGATATAGCGATCAGCCTGGCATCATCCACCCGTCTGTGTGTATAACTATAGACAGAACACAAAGGTGCAAACAGCGCAGTTCGGGATCAGATCCCAGAAAATTATTATAAGGCGTCCGATCAGGGTCTACAGGATTGTACACGGCACAGACCCAGACCAGTAGCTATCAACCTGACGTCATCCACCCGTTAGTGTGTATGACAATAGACAGAACACAAAGGTGCAAACAGTGCAGATCGGGATCAGAGCCCAGACAAATATTATAAGGCGTCTGATCAGGGTCTACAGGGTTGTAGACAGCACATGCGATAGCACAGACCCAGACCAGACGCTGTACAATGACCATGCGCATCATATGTCATTGCACCTCAGTGTTGGGTAAAAGTCCCACCAAATTGGAAGCAATATCTCCAAAATGTCCTAAATAGTGTTGATGGGGATGTTATACCTCTAATCAAACAAACAAATCTTATTTATAAAAAAAAAATAAAAAAAAATACAGAGACGGCTCTTTGGGGTGAGCTGGCTATGGGGTGGTTGATACATTTATTCAAAAAAAAAAAAGGTAAAGTTGGGGATGGGGGTTCAAAAAAGGATAGATAGGCTGTAATAGTTATTTTAATCTTATGCAAAAGCACTGATTTTTTTCATGAACAAAACACACCCATGTGTCATAGCACATTCTTTAATTTCTCCAAAATGGCTACTTTTCCATTGAAAACTTTTATATTTTTCTTATTTATACTCAGAACATAGGTCGTGGGTGCCGATTGAGGCAGTTCTAACGAGTACCCACAACCTTGGTCTTGGTGCAGAAATAAGTAAAATAATGTATACCGGGTTCAGATAGATGTTCATTTCACAGACTTATGAACATGATCTTATTTCTGCATAAAAAGTATGTTATGGAAACTTGTTGGAAGACCCTCAGTGACATGCCCTAATGATTACCTACAAATGCGTTTTTGTGCGGAAATAAGAAAAATAATACGTGGATACCCCCTCTTTTCTGGGGCTATGGTGGTTAAAAATACTTTCTCTGACCAACCCAAAACAGAAATTTTTGCTAAAGAAAATATTTTGCTTACTTTGACACTTCATATTTTCAAAACGCAAAGAGAAACTATAATAAATTTAGTACCACTGGAAAGAAAATTTAATTTCCTAGAAACTTTACATTTACATAAATATTGTCAAATGTACAGAAAATACTAAAATAATCATTTTTGTAACATAAGGGTGAAAATCACACAAAAATGCCAATATCTCTGTTCAGATAAGACTGTCAGGCCTATCAGCCATATATGGACTATTGGTTATTGATTTACCTATATCAGTGTTCTGTTAAGATGCTGTATTGGATAATTTTCTGAGTGGTAAAGGGTTAAATAAATTACCTATATGACATATATTTACATTATTTTACATCTATTATGTGATGCATGCAGTTGTTGTAGTATCAGTGGAAATTCTTTGTTGAAGTAATACCGTATTTAACTTATGTTTTCGGACAGACAAGCCTGAGCAAACAGTGTAGACCCAGATGAGATGCTGCAAAACGCGGTGTCTGATCAGGGTCTACACTGTTTGCCACTCATCCCACTATTCTTAGACACAAATCGGGTAGTAAATTGTACTTGCTCAAATTTTACAACAAGCATGGTAAGAAGTTAAGGTGTCTGAATATTTAGGGTAAATACGGTAACATTGCCCTTGTCCTATTATGTTGGATAGAACCACGGTCTATATTAACATCTCTTAGTGATTGTGTGATGTCACCTGAGTCGATGTCTTCATCAAGGTATCAATATTGTGTTGCAATACTTAACGATAGGGTTCTTCTTTAAACGCACTGAGAATGTAAATATAACTAACCCATAAAATGCCAATCACGACAATTGTCGTCTGCCGGTTACTTTAAAAGTCACTTTTGCATACAGTGTGGACCAAGATCAGACTGCTCCTGTAGGAGCAGTCTGATCAGGGTCCACACTGTTTGCCTGTATGCAAAAATATTTTTAAAAAGTTCGCAAAAAGATTCAGCAGACGGCAAAAGCAGACAACGTTTTCAGATGTAGTTTTTCTCGGTGTCTTAAGGGTTCATTATAAAAATGAATACAAAATAACCAATATTTGAATTATCTTTAAAATATCATTTCTCGAATATTTGTTAACCCATAAAGGTTTCCCATAAAAGAGACATAACAAGAACTGCCATGAGATAGCATAGCTTGCCTCCGAGTGCCCTTGAGAACATGAGCATAGGTGGGGTTATGGCTGAATAAACCTTTTGGACATTTTTCTTTCATCATTACAGGCATGAACCAAATCCTTCATATGGTTTGTAAATACCAGCTCTTACAAAACTTAAATATAAAATTTTGTACCAGAAACCCCAAAATGGGTACCCTGGCAAACAGTGCAGGCCAAGATCAGATGCCGCAGAATGCGGCATCTGATCAGGGCCTACACTGTTTGCAAAAAGTTCAGCCACTTTCCAAACAAATTGTGAAGAAAACACAACCTAAAACCCCTAAATTTTGAAATGGACTCCTGTAATATATATGGAGGAAGATTCCATTTGGTACAAAAAGGGTTAATATAAAATTGTGTAAGTCTGTGACCTTGATTCTGAGGACATTGGAATGGCAGGTGTATTGCTCATTTAGGCCATAACTGTCATCATACCAAATGTAAACCAAATCCATCATATGCTTTGGATAATATTTGCTCATAAAAAACTTCAACATAAAATTTCTTAGTCAGTGACCTTGACCTTGAGATCATTGCTTTCTAAATGAAACTATGGACCTGTATATGTCATCATATTAGCCTGCTCATACGAAATATGAATTAAATCCATCATATTGTTTTGATAATATTAGCTTTTAAAACTTCATATAAAATTTCTGTGTGTGACCTTGACCTTGAGGTCATGGGTATAGGCAGGGTATTGCTGTACATAACTTTGGACCTATATCTATCATCATACCAAATATGAACCAATTACATCATACTGTTTAGAAATTGAGCTCTTAAAAAGAAAACTTCAGCATAAATGTGGACGCAGGCGGTAATGCTGACACCGACTACAGGCTTTGTGCAATTGCTCTTCCTGGAACTGAAGCTTAACCCATTTTGTACCAGAAACCCCAAAAGAGGTAATTGGCAAATGGTACAGGCCAAGATCAGACACTGCTGAATGGGGCGTCTGATCAGGGCCTACACTGTTTGAAAGAAGTTCAGCCATTATTTCCCGTTAATGCCTCCGGCTATCGCACATATACAGCATATTCGCCCAACGTAACTGACTGACGCTCTGAGGGGTCATTGTCGCACCTGCTTTAGCAGGAAGAAATAGGCGTGCAAGTTTCCGTCCGTCCGTCCGTCCGTCATTCTGTCAACATTTTACACTGGATGTCTTGTCATCGCAACTCCTCCTACACTTTTAGACCGATCATTTGGAAACTTTGCATGTGCTTTCGCCATGGTATGAGGATGCGCATGTGGTTTGGACTTAATCTTTGAATCAATTTTTGTCACTTTTTCCATATTGTGAACTTAGTCATTTTTAGGTATTTTTTTTCACTTTTTGCACATTATGAACTTAGCCATTTTTATGCTTTAGTTGATATACAATAGGTACCTCTTGTCATCGCAACTCCTCTTACAGTTTTATATTGATCATTTTGAATCTTTGTGTGTGTTTTTGCTATGGTATGAGGATGTGCATGTGGTTTGGACTTTAACTTCGGATCAATTTTTATCACTTTTTCCACATTGTGAACTTAGTCATTTTTAACCTTCAATTGATATATGATAGGTACCTCTTGTCATCGCAACTCCTCTTACAGTTTTATACCAATCATTTTGAAACTTTGCATGTGCTTTTGCCATGGTATGAGGATGTGCATGTGATTTCGACATAATTCTCAGAATATTTTTTTTCGCTTTTTGCGCATTGTGAACTTAGTCATTTTTAAGCTTCAATTGATATACAGGAGGTACCTCTTTGTCACCGCAACTCCTCTTACAGTTTTATACTGATCATTTTGAAACTTTGCATGTGTTTTTGCCATGGCATGAGGCCCTGCATGTGGTTTGGACTTAATCTTTGGATCAATTTTTGTCACTTTTGTATGGATTCTTCTCAAAGCCCTATATTAATCTCTTCTGCCTTAAATTAACTTTTATTTTTTGTGTTGGACAGGTGGGGAGCAGGTGCAACATCAACTTCACCGAAGTTGAATTTCTGGTTTTCCAAATAAATTTAGAAGGAAACACTACCTAACACCCCAAAATTTTTAAATGGACTTATGCTGTATATAAGGTGGAAGAGTCCATTTGGTATGAAATGGGTTAAAGAAGGCGGATTTTTTATAGCTAATAACAGCAATCAAAATAAACTACAGTAAAATTCCTTTATTAAGACCACCTTTGGGACTGTTTAAAACTGGTCTTAAAGACCACTTTTGATCAGTGCCAAAGGTGGGCTCTTATTAGGAGACACTGTAAAGGAAGAATAAATGAAACAGTCTCAAACAACTTTTAAAAGCAGATTTAGTCTTAACCCTTGTCCTGCTGAGCCCGGATATGCCTTATGTTTGAAACAATGTAGATCCAGATCAGATGGCTTCTGAAGAAGCCATCTGATCAGGATCTTCATTGTTTGCCATCAAGTTTATGAATGTGTTGCAATAATTTGCATCAAGTAATCTGATTGGCTGATAATCAGTAGTGGGGGTTACATATTTAAATATTCAGCAGGACAAGGGTTAATAATAGCCAAATTTTACTGTTGAAATCTGTTTTCGGAATATTGGTAATAATGATAAACTGGAAATATATAGTCCAAGGGATACTGATGCCCCCTTCCCCCTCCCCGCCTGGCAGTTGTGTCACTGATGAAAAACTTAGCCGTTTTCGTACCAAATGAAACTGGCCGGCCTCGGTGGCTCAGCCGGATGCGCGTCTGACTGGTGATCAGGAGGACGCTGGTTCGATTCCCGCCGGGATCGGTAACATTCTTTCGTGAAGATTGGTCATGAAATCTTTTCTACAGTCATTCTCTCCCTTCAACTGATTCAAGAAGGGCAGTTGTCAGTTTCTGGTGAAAGAATGTGCACTGTACTTGTTAATCGCTTGTTAATAAGGAAAAGTGTGGATAGGTAAACTGATGGCTAAAAAATGACCTAAGTAGTGTCGACTGGGCCGTTAAACTCCAAAACAAACAAAACAAACAAACCAAATGAAACTTTCCCCCTAATATTTACCAGTTATGGGGTGTCAGTGTTTTCTTCAAAATTTATTGGAAAATAGCTTAACTTTTTGCAAACGGTGTAGGCCTTGATCAGACATCGCATTCTGTGGTGTCTGATCAGGACCTGCCCTGTTTGCCATTTACCCGTTTGGGGGTTCCTGGTACACAATAGGTTAAACACAAATTGCTAACGCAATCTCAGATGTCGACAGACAGACAGGGTTAACACCACATGCCCTTATTGGGGTGGAGGGGCATAAAAATGGCAGTGTGACAACACAGAAGCTTAGAGCAAGAATACATATAGGTTTAACAAATCGGATCAGCCTGCCCATTAACACTTGACAGTATAATCAAAATCTACCTATTTAGAAGACTGCCTTCAGCAAGCAGCAATTTGAGCTTGAACAGAGATCAGATTATTAATCAGCATCACCATATTTGCGTTATTTGCTGGCTCCCAGCTTGCACATTGTCAATATTGGAAAAGCAGGTAACCAGACCCCCTGACCTTTCAAGGTCAGGGGGGGGTCTGGTTACCTGTTTTTCCAACACTGATAACCTTCAGACTAGGAACCAGCAGATAATGCAAATAAGGTGAATTAAATTTTGTAATCCATTCTTTTGACAGAGTCAAATGTAGGGTTTCAAGTTTCCTGTAAAAATGCACCTGCCTCAGCTGCATTTGATACCCTATCCAAGTAGCACAAAAGACCTCTAATAAGCTATTGCCTAAATCGCATAGAGGACCCGTGTATGGGAAGAAATTGATAAACCTCACACATTATCCAGAGACAACTTTCAGAAATTCCTGTTCACTTTGTCAGAAGCTAATTCCCTCTGACAGAAATGAGTCTTAGTAACTCTTAACCCTTCTCTTGCTGAATATTCTGATTAGCCACACCTATTTCTGACTTTGAACCAATCCGATTACGTGATGTAATTTATTCCTACAAATTTCTACCGACCCCGTTAGCTCAGTAGGTAGAGTGTCCGCTCCGGGGAACGGGAGGTCAAGGGTTCGATCCCGGGCCGCGACATACCAAAGTCGTTAAAATGGTACTAGCTGCTCCTCGCTTGGCACTCAGATTTACGGGGTAGAACTAGGACTGGTCGACCCAGTGTCAGGATAATGTGACTAGGTGTGGTATCATGTAATGTGTCTGGGGCATGATACTTCGGTGAGGCAGCACTACAAAAGTGAGCATTGAGCTCCCTGCCGCAACCAGACACCATCGTGATATGACTGAAAAATTGTTGAAAGCGACGTTAAACCCGAATTCACACACACACACACACACACACACACACACACACACACACACACACACACTCCTACAAATTCCTAAATTGAATGTCAAACAGTGTAGATGTTCTGAAGAAGCCATCTGATCAGGATCTACACTGTTTGCAAAGATAGGGGTTGTCGTGAACGGCAAGATAAAGGTTAGAGGAAAGAATTTGCTCCTTTCCTTTAAGCGTAGACCCCTATACATTATTTTAACAAGTCCGTGAAATGAAGACACCCTAAACCCGACTATATATAGATAAAACGGGTTTTCGAGAGTATACATTATTTTTATACCCCCGGCATACGAAGTATGCAATGGGGGTATATAGTTTTTGTCTTTTCCGTCTGTCTGTCTGTCTGTCCGTAAACAATTATTTTGTGTCAAAGATATCTCAGGAACTGCTTCACATAGAAACTTGAAATTTTGCACACATGATCAGTATGACTACTTGTATTGTGGGAAAGAAAATAAGTGCCAAGGGGTCAGGCCTTTTATAGTTATTTCCCTTTGTAGTTCTTGCTGTTTAATAGTGTATATTTTTATTTTGTGTCAAAGATTTCTCAATAACTACTGTACATAGAAACTTGAAATTTTGCAAACATCATCAGTATGACTAGTTGTATTGTGGGAAAGAAAATAAGGGCCAAGGGGTCAGGCCTTTTAGAGTTATTTCCCTTTGTAGTTCTTGCTGTTTAATAGTGTATAGTTTTATTTTGTGTCAAAGATTTCTCAATAACTACTGTACATAGAAACTTGAAATTTTGCAAACATGATCAGTATGACTAGTTGTATTGTGGGAAAGAAAATAAGGGCCAAGGGGTCAGGCCATTTAGAGTTATTTCCCTTTGTAGTTCTTGTTTCAGCTGAGGTGATGGCACTGGCCGGGGGTATACGTGCCCCACTGGGCACTTTTGTCTAGTCTTATTTCTGCTCCAAGAAATAGGTTGTGGGTACTCCTTAGAACTTCCTCAATGAGGCAGCTTTAACAAGCACCCACAACCTATGTGTGCAGTATAAATAAGAAAAATATCATGGATTTTCATCGGAAAATAACCATTTTGGAGATGTGAAAAAATGCAGTTTGTCGCACGGGTGTGTTATCGTAATGAAATGTGTAATGTGGGCAGATTTATTTTCTGTAAAGTTGCATCCAGTGATGTTAACTGTTTTGAATTAATTGGGGACAGCTTTCAGAACTTCCTGTTTAGTTTCATGATCCTTTTGCAAAGAAGCTATTTGCTCGACAGGAGCAGGAGCCTCCATGGTGCAGTGGTTACGCTACTCGCCTTGTAAACCAGGGATCGCAGGATCGATCCCGGGCTTCTCCAGACTTTCGGATGAGTCTTTAAACCGAGGTCCCGTCTCCGTATGACCTTAGCTGTTGGTGGGATGTAAAACTAAAACTCACTCACTCACTCACTTGACAGGAGCAAATTCTTTCCTTCAAGAGTAGACCCCTATTACTGCAGAAGGCAGAAATATTTGCTAACAAGTTGCCTCCCCTTAACTCTTATCATGCTGTTCAAGACAACCCCTATCTTTGGAAACAGTGTAGATCCAGATCAGATGGCTTCTGAAGAAGCCATCTGATCAAGATCTACACTGTTTGACATTTAGTTCATGGCTTTGTAAGCATAAATTACATCAAGCAATCTGATTGGTTTAAAGTGAGAAATGGGTGTGGCTAAACTGAATATTCAGCAAGAGAAGGGTTAAGGTTACCGTTTTATCAAATTCATTTATTACTGAGGAAAATAATATTGGAGAATTTTTTTTTTTTTGGTACCGTATCATCTCTTATAGATTTTGACAGATATGCCTCAAGAATCAGTGTAATACCGGATTATTAGGGTCTACACTGTTTGCCACTCATTCAGCTGCCTTAGAGCAGTAAATTGTACTTCTTCAAATTTTGAAATAACTGCCGGGGTCGTCAACATTCTTTCGTGGAGATTGATCATGAAATCTTTTCTACGGTCATTCTCTCCCTTCCACTGATCCAAGAAGGGCAGTTGTCAGTTTCTGGCGAAAGAATGTACACTGTACTGGTAAACCACTTATATATAAGCCTGCCCAGGTAAAGTGTGGATAGGTAAACTGACCGGATCAAAATGACCTAAACAGTGTTGACTGGGCCATTAAACTCCAATACAAACAAAACAAATTTTGGAACAAGTAAGGTAATGAGTTGAGGAGTCCGAATATTTAGCGTAAAATACAGTATAACCGCATGTCAATAAAAACAGGTGAAGATGAGAATTTTAATGTGACAGGTGGTTCTTTGAAATTAAAATACAGTAAAATTCCTATATTAAGACCACCTTTGGGACTGTTCAAAAGTGGTCTTTAAGACCACTTTTGAACAGTCCTAAAGGTGGTATCTGATCAGACGTCACTGTGTGCAGTAAACACAAAGAAAGAATAACTGCAACTTTCTAAATAAGCTTGACCACTTTTGAACAGTCCTAAAGGTGGTCTCTGATCAGACAACACTGTATGCAGAAAACACAAAGAAAGAATAACTGCAACTTTCTAAATAAGCTTTGTAAAGCAGAATTAGTCTCATTTTTTGGTGGTTTTAACCCTTGTCCTGCTAATCCCGGATATGCCTTATCTTTGAAACAATGTAGATCCAGATCAGATGGCTTCTGACGAAGCCATCTGATCAGGATCTACATTGTTTACCATTCAGATTGTGAATTTGTTGCAATAATTTGCATCAAGTAATCTGATTGGTTGATAATCGGTAGTGGGTGTGGCATATATAAAATTTATATTCAGCAGGACAAAGGTTAATAGCGGAAGTTTACTGTTCGTTCAAGAAGTCGGAACATTTCACCTTGTGTGGGCACATGTGCAATTCAAGGATGCAGTCTTTAACCCTTCACCTGCTGAATATTTAAATATGCCACACCCACCAGTGATTTTCAACCAATCAGATTACTTGATGCAAATTATTACAACAAATTCACAATCTGAATGGCAAACAATGAAGATCCTGATCAGATGGCTTCTTCAGAAGCCATCTGATCTGGATCTTCATTGTTTGAAAGATAAGGCATATCCGGGCTCAGCAGGACAAGGGTTAACTTATTTTCTGCTGTATAAACTTACTTACTTTGACAGCCCCTGCCCATTGGCGCTTGGAGTCATACTGATGCACGATGCTTCTACGCAGAGCTTAAACAGGCGCCAAAATTACTGGTAAACCACTTAGAGGTTCTAAGCCTGCTCAGTAAAAGTTGTGCGCGTTTGACTGTCAATGCATATAAACCCTATTGGTTTCTTTGGGAGGATAAAAGTCCCACAAAATTGGTAGCAACATCTCCAAAATGACCTTATTGTGTTGTCCTGGACGTTAAACGTCAAATCACACACACACATTTACTTTGTATACATGTATTGAAATTTTTTATAGGTACCCGATCAAGTTAACTGCACACAGTGGTGGTCCTGACCAGAGATTGCAGAATGGGGCATTTGATTTTTCGTTGCCTGTGCTATTTGCTTATATTCATAGTACAACTGGACCTCGTTATAGCACAATTCGTTACAGCACGAATTCGGATATAACACGGTTTTGGTTTGGACCCCAAATTTTCCCCAACCAACATTTATAAATAGTATCCATGGATTGTATCAGGTTTTAAGCACAACAACTTTATTTTCCTCTCACTTTTGACTGTGGTAATACGGTAGCTAACACGGTAGCTAACACGGTTTATAACGGTACTTTTTTAATATTTATTGCAGGCCTCCCGCAGAGTTGAATATACAGTATATAAACTTGTTTAGCTTGACACGCATGATAAACATGAACTGCCATCGGCAAAATCAAAAGTGTTGGCTTAGTGAGATAAAGAGATTAAAGAATTCAGTGACGCAACCGGAAAAAATATTTATCACGCTCTGTTAAGGATCACTGCTCAGCAGAAATTTTAAACATCGATGCAGATGATGTGATCGGTCAACTGCAATAAAACTCAAATTCTAGAGCTGCATGTAAAAGAAAGTCAAATTTATTCCAGCTTAAAAGCAAAAGATAAAACATATTCAAGATCGATTTTCGCGGTAAAAAAATCATTCAAAGCCAACGTGCGCCATTAAAAATCGTTTCAAATGGCTAAAATATTAAGTGTAAGACATTTCAAGGGAAGTAATTCAAATTTCTTGTAAGCGTTGATCATTGTCCTGTTCCGAACCCTAATCCGGTAATTTCACCATTGAAATGTATTAACGGTACAGTAGTTCGGTACGGTTCCGGACGCTCAGTTACAACAAAGTTAGCCGGGAACCAGCTATCAAAATGGCGTCATACTCGCTGTCAGATCGGACGATTTCTGGATATAAAACATGGTTTACCAGCTGGTTTCGATTAAACTGACTTGTTTTACTTGATGGGCTATGGTATTTACTGCCCTTGATTAGTTCTATACACATTTTAGTCGGGAAATACGGTCATTTACCGGACCGCACATCATCATGTTTGGAAAACTTTTGATCACCATTGTGTCAATGGTTGATCTGTGACAAATACGGTCGGCGTTTATAACACGATTCGGTTAACTAACACGGTCCGTTGGTTGGACCCGGAGTTCCGTGTTATAACGAGGTTGAGGTGTAACTGCAGAGCCTACAGTTTGATTGAGTGGAAAATGATAGTGGCGGTGTTGGGGGCCTCCGGTTCCCTGGGGACATAATTGTTTTTGGTGTGGATCTCACATGCTTTAGTTTTGGCATTGGTGTTGGTGTCCACTAAGCCCATTAGAAACACTACAGTCATATCCTGAAACTGTGGTGGATTCTGACTTCTTGGGGCCAAAAATGGCCCGGGGAAACCTTTAAAACTTGTCTTTTCTGAAATCGCAAGGACCGGGTCTTTGATATTTGGTATGAAGCTCATCTAGTGGACCTCTACCAAGATTGTTCAGGTTATAACCTTGGGGCCAAAAATGGCTCCGCCCTGAGGCCCACATACTTCACTAGGACATAGATTTACATAGGAAAAACCTTTAAAAATCTTCTTGTCGGAAACCCAGAAGGCCCAGGTATGATGAACCTCTATCAAGATTTTCAAATTACAGCTTTGGGACCAAAACTGACCCAGTCCAGGGGTTCAGTTGGTTCAACTGATGTACAGTTGGATTTCAGGCCTCATATTTTTCAGGCATATGCAGGATTTCAGGCTTTAAGGGCTTGATTTTTTCTTGATTTCAGGCTTTTTAGATTTTGATTTTTCCTCCTATATTCTGTTTAAAATGACTATTTAACACTTTTCCTCTGAATAAAATTATTTTGCTACACCCATTTCTGCCTATTCACCAATCAAATTATTTGATATGTTGGATTCAAGTCACACACTGCATTACAAACAGTGTAGATCCTGATCAGATGGCTTCTTTAGAAGCCATCTGATCTGGATCTACACTGTTTGCAAAGCTATTGGTTGTCATGTACAGCAGAATGAGGGTTAAGGCTGCAAAATCAGGTCTTTCAGGCTTTGAAAAGCCTGGTCAGTATGAGGCCTGGGATTTACCGGTATATCAATCAGGTCAACAAACATGTCATGCCTTTTTCATAGTTTCTTTTTTCTTAAACATTGCTAATGATTTTCTGGTCCACAGGTGAGCAATACAGGGCCTTCTTGGCCCTTTTGTGTTTTTTTAGCTCACCTGTCACGTAGTGACGAGGTGAGCTTTTGGGATCACTTTTTGTCCGTCGTGCGTGTGTGCGTCAGTGCGTGTGTGCGTGCGTTAACTTTTTCTACAAATGACATCTCCTCCTTAACCACTGATCGGATTTTAACCAAATTTCACAGGAATGATCCTTAGGTGGTCCCCTTTCAAAGTTGTTCAAATGGTTCCGTTCCATTGCACATCTAGGTCACAGGAGCTAAAAATAGATTTTTAAAATGAAAACTTTAAAACTCTTCTTCTCTGAAACCAGAAGGCCCAGGTCTTCGATATTTGGTATGAAGCTTTATCTAGTGGACCTCTACCAAGATTGTTCAAATTATGGCCCTTGGGCCAGAAATGCCCCCGCCCCGGGGGCCTTTGGGTTTACATAGGCTTATATAAGGAAAATCTTTAAAAATCTTCTTCTCTGAAACCACAAGGCCCAGGTCTTTGATATTTGGTGTGAAGCTTCACCTAGTGGACCTCTACCAAGTTTGTTCAAATTATAGCCCTAGGGCCAAAACTGCCCCCGCCCCGGGGGCCTTTGGTTTTACAAAGGCTTTACAGGGAAAATCTTTCAAAATCTTCTTCTCTGAAACTGCAAGGCTCAGATCTTTGATATTTAGTGTGAAGCTTCATCTAGTGGACCTCTACTTAGATTGTTCAAATTATAGCCCTGGGGCTAAAAATGTCCCTGCCCCAGGGGCCTTTGGTTTTACATAGGCTTATATAGGGAAAATCTTTAAAATATTCTTCTCTGAAACCGAAAGGCCCAGGTCTTCAATATTTGGTATGAAGCTTTATCTGGTGGACCTCTACCAAGATTGTTCAAATTATGGCCCTTGGGCCAGAAATGCCCCCGCCCCGGGGGCCTTTGGGTTTACATAGGCTTGTATAGGGAAAATCTTTAAAAATCTTCTTCTCTGAAACCACAAGGCCCAGGTCTTTGATATGTGGTGTGAAGTTTCACCTAGTGGACCTCTACCAAGATTGTTCAAATTATAGCCCCAGGGCCAAAACTGCCCCCGCCCCGGGGGCCTTTGGTTTTACACAGGCTTATACAGGGAAAATCTTTAAAAACTTCTTCTCTGAAACCGCAAGGCTCAGATCTTTGATATTTGGTGTGAAGCTTCATCTAGTGGACCTCAACCAAGATTGTTCAAATTATAGCCCTTGGGCCAAAAATGCCCCATCCCTGGGGCCCTTTGGTTTTTCATAGGCTTATATAGGGAAAATATTAAAAAATCTTCTTCTCTGAAACCACAAGACTCAGGTCTTTGATATTTGGTATGAAGCTTCACCTAGTATAGCCCTTGAGCCAAGAATGTACTAGAGACACTGATTCTCAGGTGAGCGATTCAGGGCCCTCTGGGCCCTCTTGTTTGTTGTTTTGTACCTTAGCAAGTAGGAATGACATAGGATCACTTCCTGATGACGTTTTAGACATCAGGAATGTGTAAGTTTGTGGCTTTAGCTCCATTTCTGGAACACCCAGGCCTCAATGCATATGACCCATACTGCAAACATCCGCCATGATGCACCCTGCACACAGCTATTAACCATTTCTGACCTTGACCTAGTCATCACGCTGATCTAAACTATGTTGAGAGCAGTGGTGACATTTTCCCTCTGACCAATATGACGAGTAAGATTCCTCTACTGGTATATACAATATATCAATTCAACGTTGTTCTATTTTTAGCATCGTTTGATACATGGACTCAAGTTTGTGAGGACTATGCACTACAGTTGGAGTCAGATGGACAGTACCACAAAGCGGCTTCCTATCTCCTGGGCTGTCATAAGATCTACGAGGCAATCAAGCTCTTCAAGAGACATAAACTCTTCAAGTAGGAATCTTGTTTTACTTTATATTAAGCAGTGAAATCAATGCATTTCTGAAACAAATAAAAACAAGAGCAAGGCATGCAGGTGCCAACGCTCGGCTGCACCCCCTTTTCATAACGAACAACTAGTCCGAGTTTAATGAGTATATATGTTCAGTAATGACAGAGATATTACAAAATGTCCAAGTTTTTGGACGACGCCAGAGCTATGACAGAACCTCGTCATTTTCTTCTAAAACAGCCGAGCTAATGATATTTTCACATTGTGGAAAGCTGTGATATTTTCACAGTGTTAAAAATAACACAACCATGTAATTTTCACAGTAGCAGCTGGGATTACTTTTTTCCACGGGTTTTTTTTTTTTTTTTCAATAAATACCAAAATCAGTTCATCTCATAATTATGTTGAAAACTTTAGAATTTTCGCTTGTGCTTTGCACTTGTGAAAATTCTGATGTTTTCAGCTCACTAGATGAAATATTGTTGGTAATCACTTAAAAAAAAAAAATAAATGGCCTCTATACGTTATTAAAGTATCCTGCAGATAAGGTTGGTATTTTGTGGCAACCAAAGGATAGTTTTTCTCAATTCTCCAAAAAACCTATGTTGTGGGTATTCATTAGAACCACCTCGATGAGGTGGTTCTAATGAATACCCACAACATAGGTTTTTATGCAGAAATAAGGAAAACTACCCTTCAATTATCACAAAATATGCTATGTTCTACAGATAACAGGAGAAGGATGATAACCAAATTATTTTCATTTTATTGTATAGTATACAATTCTTTCATGACCGCTTGGAGTCAAAACTATTGCCCCAAGGTTGTGTGGACGATCTGATGCCCTAATGCCCGAAGGCCGAGGACAGTAGTGCATCACGTTATCCACAGCACCTAGGGGCAAATAGATTTGACTTGACTCTAAGCTGCCATAAAATAACCGTTATATCCAATCTTCTTTGTCACAGAAGAAAACCCTCAACGGCATCATTGTTGACTGTTAAGAAAGGCATTTTAGCTGTGTTCCGGCTTTTGTTATTACAGCCCCTGAAAACAATTCCAGGATAAAAACCATGCTGACCAGCCAATAGAACTGTCCAACAGTCAAAATATATCATGAAACTTTATATAACATTACGATAACACACCCATGCGATGTAGTGCCTTTTTTCACTTCTCCAAAATGGCTACTTTTCTGATGGAAATACGTAATTTTTTTCTAACAAATACTGCAAACATAGGTTGTGGGTGCTCGTTAGAACCGCCTCATCGAGGTGGTTCTAACAAGTACCCACAACCTATGTCTTGTAGCACAAATAAGAAACATAATGTATACCCCTGTAAACCCCAGTTTTCTCTATATAAAGCAGGGTATAGGGTCTTCATTTCACGGGCGTAATCATGTGATGGAGATAGAGACATAGAGAATTTACACACAAGGAAATCAGATGTATTGTGATGTATTCCTACACCTACTACCAGTTTAAGTACCTTATCTCAATTAACATCAATAAAAGTGTCATAAATGCTCCAAATGTGACAAGATATAAGCTGTGTCATGCTAGAGAGGGTCTTTGTTATTGCTGAATTCAGTGAATTTTATAACATAATTTCGGCAGTTGTTTTCACCCTTTTAACGTTTGATCTGCACAAAGTGAGCAGTTACATTACGCAAACACGCCTATACAAATACATTGCCATCTTTATCGCCGAAAAAATGAAAATTTTAAGATGAAAAATTGTGATATTTTTCTTATTTCTGCTCTAAAATATAGATTGTGGGTACTCGTTAGACCCAATTTTACTATATAAAAGTGGGGTTCAAGGGGGTCGAAATTATATAGGCGTGTTTTCGTGATGCTCAATATGCGAAAAGAAAATCTGTTAGAATCACCCGTGTACCCCACTGCACAATTCTGTGATAGAAACATCCTGTGTACCCCACTGTATACAAACCCCGCTGTATGTAAAGTAAAGTGGGTTTTAAAAGTCTTAGGGTGAACATTATTCGTCTTAAATTTGATCTAAAACATACATTGTAGGTACTTGTTAGAACTGCCTCATTGAGTATCCCAATCATGTTTTGGAGCAGAAATAAGATAAATCATAACAGACTTTAATCAGAAAAAATGTATACCATTGTCAATCCCAGTTTTCTCTATATAAAGTGTGCCTTACAACGGTGTTCATTTCACTGACCTGTAAAATGTGAATTACCGTAATGTTCCTAAGTATTGGGATAGATAGGCCAAGGCATACAGTGCAGACCCAGATCAGACTGCTCCAGTAGGAGCACCCACCCATCGTGGCTTGAAGAAATAAAGTGGGCTGAATGATGCTTCCACGCAGAGCTGAGACCGCCCCACGCACACGAGTACTGGTAAACCTCTTAGAGGATCCAAAGCAGTGTGAGTGCTTATAAACCCGTTTGGTTTCATTGGGCGGCAGGGCTTGAGACGTCATTTCATCTCAATGTCGGGTAAAAGTCCCACAAAATTGGAAGTAACGTCTCCAAAATGACATTTACAGTGTTGACGGGGACGGTAAACCTCAAATCAAACAAACAAAAGCACTGATCAGGGTCTACAGCAAATCCTTAATCATAATGTGTCTGAATTTTTTTTTATTTTTAGGGTACTGCAAAAAGAACAAAACATTTTACACTTTAGTCCCTTTAGTACTCTACTCATTATAACACGATTTTGGTTATAACACAGCCAGGTCTTGCCTCCCAAATTATCATTTTACTATACTTTATAACAAGATTCACTTATAACAGAGTATTTTTATAGCTTGGAGATAAGGAGGCGTAACAAAAATAATTAAGGGATCATTTTCCTTATTTGTTGTCAGAAGTATGTGTTGTGGGTACTTGTTAGAATCGCCTCATCGAGGCGATTCTAACAAGTACCCACAACATAAGTTTTTATGTAGAAATAAAAAAAATATCCTTAAATTACCTTTGCTACACCTCATTTACTGGCGCTATGAATCAATCTATATTTAGTTTGTTTGATTTGAGGTTTAACATCCCCGTCAACACTATATAGGTCATTTTGGAGATATTGCTTCCAATTTTGTGGGACTTTTTGTGATGACGTGACATCTCGAGCCCTGTTGCCCAATGAAACCAATAAGGTTTTAACATCTCAAGCCCTGTTGCCCATTGAAACAAATAAGGTTTATAAGCATGGCCAGTCTGACTCGCACCGCTTTGCATGCACAGGCTTAGATCCTCTAAGCAGTTTACCAGTGCTCTTGTGTGGTCAGTTCAGCTCTGCATGGAAGCATCATGCAGCCATTCTATTATTCTTCAAGCTAGGATGGGCGGGGACGAAATATATGGGCTGTATGATGCTTCCAAGCAGAGCTGAAACCGATCCGCCCAGGAGTACTTGTAAACAGCTTAGAGGAGCTAAGCCTGCCAAGGAAGCAGTGTGAGTTAGCCCGTCCATGCTTATATACCAACCCTATTGGTTTCATTGGGTGACAGGGCTTGAGATGTCATTTCATCTCAATGCCGGGTAAAAGCAACATCTCCAAAATGACCTTTACAGTGTTGATGGGGACGTTAAACCTCAAATCAAACAAACAAACAAAAACGATAGGCGGCAGCTGTGAATCTATATGTACATTTTCTTATGATGTAGCTCATTAATACATAACATGTAAAAAAATTTCAGAAGTTGGTGACAGAGGCAGTAGCCCATAATGCCTAGTTAAAATGATTTATTGTTGTCATGGAGATTATTATACCCCCGGCATACGAAGTATGTCAGGGGGTATATAGTTTTCGTCTTTCCGTCCGTTCGTTCGTATGTTCGTTCGTTCGGTCGTTCGTCAACCTTTACGTCAAAGTTTTGCGTTAAACCGTTTTGATTGCTCATATCTCTGTAACCACAGGTTGGATTCTCTTCGTATTTGCTATAGGATATCTCTATAGCATTACCTTTCATATGGAGTATCTAAGCACCTGGGTCAAGCCCCTGGGTGGGTTGTCTGTCTGTCCGTCTGTCTGTTCATCTACTTTTAAGTCAAAGTTTTGTGTTAAACCTTTTTCATTGCTGATATCTCTGTAACCTCATGTTACATTCTCTTCATGTTTGGTAAAGGATATCTCCATAGCATTACCTTTCATATGGAATATCTAAGCACCTGGGTCAAACCCCTGGGTGGGTTGTCTGTCTGTCCGTCTGTCTGTTCATCTACTTTTACGTCAAAGTTTTGTGTTAAACCTTTTTCATTGCTGATATCTCTGTAACCACATATTAGATTCTCTTCATGTTTGTTACAGGATATCTCTATAGCATTACCTTTCATATGGAGTATCTAAGCACCTGGGTCGAACCCCTGGGTGGGTTGTCTGTCTGTCCGTCTGTCTGTTCATCTACTTTTACGTCAAAGTTTTGTGTTAAACCTTTTTCATTGCTGATATCTCTGTAACCACATATTAGATTCTCTTCATGTTTGTTACAGGATATCTCTATAGCATTACCTTTCATATGGAATATCTAAGCCCCTGGGTCAAGCCCCTGGGTGGGCTGTCTGTCTGTCTGTTCATCTACTTTTACGTCAAAGTTTTGTGTTAAACCTTTTTCATTGCTGATATCTCTGTAACCTCATGTTAGATTCTCTTCATGTTTGTTACAGGATATCTCTATAGCATTACCTTTCATATGGAATATCTAAGCCTATGGGTCAAGCCCCTGGTAGGGCTGTCTGTCTGTCTGTTCATCTACTTTTACGTCAAAGTTTTGTGTTAAACCTTTTTCATGGCTGATATCCCTGTAACCACATGTTAGATTCTTTTCATTTTTGATAAATGATTTCATGATGCATGTCCCTTCGCCCACCCATGGTGACCTTGACCTCAAGGTCACGGACTTAGAAATTTTTGCATTTGGTTAAAGTTTTATGTCAAAGTTTATAGATGCCTGTATGTTCTATTTGATGCCCTCACTCCCTTGGTCCATTTAGAAATTTTATGTTTGGTTTAGCTTTTACAAGCACATTTATAGATTCTTATAGCTTCTTGACTTCATTCATATCACATACAAGCTCGAAAGATATATCAGAGGGTGATGCTGGCCGGGGGTATACGTGACCCACTGGTCACTTTCTCTAGTTTTTTGATAATTTATGATTTTGAAGGTTACAAAACGGTCTGCATCTAGTGTAAACGTGCTCTAAGTAAAGACTCGGATCAGTCTGTGGGCCCACGCAGTCAAAACCAGTGCATTTCATCACGCAGCTTAGCGTTTTCAGATACATATGCAAACACCGTAGATTTCTTCCTGTGTGTGTTTTGAGTTTTATGTCCCACCAACAGCTAAGGTTATATGGAGATTGGACCTCTGTTTGAAGACACATCCTAAATCCTGTAGGGCACCTTATTCAAGTACCACACAGTAATTTTAACGTTAATGTCAGCCTCGATAGCGCAGTGGTTAACGCGTTCGACTTATGATCGAGAGGTTGTGCGTTCAAACCAGCCACCGGTATCGAGGTGTGTCCTTGGGCAAGACACGTAATGACACTGCTCCACTCCACCCAGGTGTAAATGGGTAGCAGTGGTGTAAAAGCCACTGCCTCTCTCTCGCGGGCGTGAAAACACCCGGAAGTAGTGTTCGAGAGCGATTCAATAAGCTTGCAGCTTTCATCGCAATCGAACTAAAATAAATGGCACTTCCACATGCAGTAACAGTTCTTGAGTTCAGGTGAACGATCCAGGGCCATCTTGGTCCTCTTGTTTTCTTATTTTTCAGCGAAAATAAGGCTTGACATTACATGTGAATCGTCTGCCTGTCTGCGCGGGCGTGAAAACACCCGGAAGTAGTGTTCGAGAGCGATTCAATAAGCTTGCAGCTTTCATCGCAATCGAACTAAAATAAATGGCACTTCCACATGCAGTAACAGTTCTTGAGTTCAGGTGAACGATCCAGGGCCATCTTGGTCCTCTTGTTTTCTTATTTTTCAGCGAAAATAAGGCTTGACATTACATGTGAATCGTCTGCTTGGCAGCCTATTCACATGAAATGTCAAGCCTTGTTTTTTCTGAAAAATAATAATAATAAAAAAAAAAGATTACATTGCTGTCTGCTCTAGAATTTTCTGCAGTGGTCAAAGCACTAAATTAGCTAGCGTAAGGTTAGCCGTAAATGCAGCGTAATGAGAAGTTGTTGATCCAAATGTACGCCAGCCAACTGGTAAAAAACATGCAAATGTTGCAGTCATGCAAGGAAATGCAACAAGATAATTGATGTGCACATTCAGAATAACATCATATCATGTCAGTTTTAATGACATCATCCATTAGGCTCAGTTTCTATGACAGGTGCTGATCACAAGACTACAAGCAGCATGCTGTACCTTATTTATCCTAAAAAATTGGACACTATACCCATTTTGTACCGGAAACCCCAAAACGGGTACCCTGGCAAACAGTGCAGGCCCAGATCAGACGCCGCAGAATGCGGCATCTGATAAGGGCCTCCACTGTTTGCTAGAAGTTCATTCATTATACCCGCTTTTTTTGAAGAAAAAAATGGGTATAGGAGCTTTTTTCGTGACGTCCTTCCGGTTCTAAAATTAGAACGGGAAAAGCCCTGGCCGTCAACTGTCATATTACTTCAAGGCAGTGGGACAGATAAAATGTTAATTAAAGCGTAAATCAGTGGAATTCTTTTAAACTTTTGGCGAATTCTAATGTAATATAATGAGAGAAACACTGATATGCTGCCAGGTGTGAAATTCCGCATTTCGAAAACATGCCTATACAAATACATTATCAATTTTTCGGCCAAAAATGGAAATTTTAAGATGAAAAATTGTGATAATATTCTTATTTTTGCTCAAAACATAGATTGCGGGGACTCGATAGAACCGCCTCGATGAGGCGGTTCTATCGTGTACCCATAATCTACCTTTTTGAGCAGAAATAAGAAAAATAATGTTTACCCCTACAAACCACAGTTTTACTATATAAAAGTGGGGTTTTAGAGGGTCAAATTCGCATAGGCGTGTTTTCATGATGACAAATCCCATGTGTTATTTTCTTAGTTAACTGCTCTTAAAGATATATTGAACGTACGACCCAACAGGGTCCTCTCTCTCTGAGTACCATGGCCTACATGTTGCTCTCTCTCTCCTGTCTCTCTCTCTCTCTCTCTCTCTCTCTCTCTCTCTCTCTCTCTCTCTCTCTCTCTCTCTCTCTCTCTCTCTCTCTCTCTCTCTCTCTCTCTCTTAGCGTACAAGCAATAAGCGAGCGTAGGTAAATGTAAATTACAGTTTGTCGTTTAACCCTTTACCACTCAGATACGTATATTCCCGACTCGATCCATTACCACTCAGACCCGTATATTCACGACTTTATCGATTAACGTACAGATACGTATATCCCCGTGTGTCGCCATTTGAACAAATACGTGTTTGCCCGTGTCTCAAAATCAATCGCGTTATTTTTACCTTTTTCCTAAATATAAAAACGCCGGATGTTTATTAATGTTAAGTTTGGTCTTTTGCCAACAATATTTGCGAAAAAAACAAATATGTTTCTATACAAAGTTTTTGTGTAATTTACAACCAAACACACCAGGGGTTTCTTCTACTGAATCACGATGACCTTGCCTGACCGTAATGGAAAATTACTGAATGACGCAATATTTGTGTGTCGGTCGCGCATGATTTGCATGATTTAGGTAAAGACAATTAGCGCTGTATAATCAGTTAGATTCAAGGGATTTATGGTTCAAGATAATTAGTTAATTGGGGATTATGATACCCTAGGAATGTTTATACAGCGGATGCCACCCGGAGCGTGCGAGCTTTGAGCCACAATAAATTACGTAACAGTACCCAAAAGTGTACCCAGGTGGTCATCGGAAGGGCAATAAAACCCACAGATGGGTAGAAGGCCTTTCATTGGTCAATAATTTCAGCCCCTTTAATGAATATTAATTTCTAAAAAAAAAAAAATATGCGACGTCTGATCAGGGTCTCACCGCCGACACGTTAACAGACAAACAGATGCAATTATTAAGCGGCACCTGATCAGGGTCTTCAGGTTTTTGGACCTTATAATGCTACGGCACCCGGATCAGACCCTCCACAATTATTGCCGCGACGTCTGATTCAGCTCCAACCGCCGACGGTTCATTTTATTTTATTTTCCGCGACCGAATAGGTTTGGAGGATATAGCGACCGTCCAAATGTCCGTCCGTCCGTAGACACAACAGACAGATGCAAACAATGCAGACTCGGATCAGACGCCGTACTATTATTGAACGGCGTTTGATGAGGTCAGCATGTTTGTAGAAGGCATCTGAGACGGCGCAGACCCGGACAAGACGCTGCGCAACGGTTATGCGGCGTCTGATCAGGGTCTTATCGGCGACGGTGGTGTTTTTTATCCCTAGTCTAAACAGGTTCGGAGCCTGGCGTCCGTTCATTCGCCCGTTCGTAGACACAAAATTATGAGTGACAAGACGCTGCGCAACTGTTATGCGGCGTCTGATCAGGGTCATATCGGCGACGGTGGTGTTTTTTATCCCTAGTCTGAACAGGTTCGGAGCCTGGCGTCCGTTCAAACGTCCGTCCGTAGACGCAATAAACATATGAAAACAATGCAGATCCGGATCAGATGTACAATTATTAAACGGCGTCTGATGATGGTCTACATGTATGTAGACGGTATCTGAGACGGCGCAGACCCGGACAAGACGTTGCGCAACGACGCGGCGTCTGATCAGGGTCTTATCGCCAACGGTGATGTTTTTTTTAACCCTAGTCTGAACAGGTTCGGGGGATATAGCGATCAGCGTGGCGTCATTCACCCAACCGTCTGTATAACAAAAGACAGAACACAAAGGTGCAAACAGTGCAGATTTGAATCAGACGCCATACAATTATTATACGGCGTCTGGATAGGGTCTACAAGTTTGTAGACGGAATATACGACGGCACAGACCCAGACCAGACGCTGTACAATGATCATACGGCGTCTGATCATGGTCTGACCGCCGCCGGTGCGTTTTATTTTTATCCCCTGACCAAATAGGTTCGGGGATATAACTATCAGCCTGGCGTCCGTCCGCAAACAAAATTATGAGTCTGGCGTCCGTTCACATGTCCGTCTGTCCGTAGACACAACAGAAAGATGCAAGCAATGCAGATTCGAATCAGACTTTAACAATTATTAAACGGCGTCTGATGAGGGTCTACAGGTTTGTAGACGGCATATGGGTCGGCGCAGACCCGGACAAGACGCCACACAACGATAATGCGGCGTCTGATCAGGGACTAATTGCCGACGGTGGTGTTTTTATCCCTAGTCTGAACATGTTCGGGGGATATAGCGATCAGCCTGGCGTCATCCACTCAACCGTCTGTATAACAATAGACAGAACACAAAGGTGCAAACAGTGCAGATTTGAATCAGACGCCATTCAATGATTATAAGGCGTCTGGATAGGGTTTACAGGTTTGAAGATGGCATATGCGACGACACAGACCATGCGACGTCTGATCATGGTCTGACCGCCGCCGGTGCGTTTTATTTTTTATTCCCTGACCAAATAGGTTCGGGGATATAACAATCAGCCTGGCGTCCGTCTGTCCGCAAACAAAATTGAGTCTGGCGTCCGTTCACATGTCCGTCCGTCCGTAGACACAACAGACAGATGCAAGCAATGCAGATTCGAATCAGACTTTAACAATTATTAAACGGCGTCTGATGAGGGTCTACAGGTTTGTAGACGGCATATGGGTCGGCACAGACCCGGACAAGACACTGCACAAAGGTAATGCGGCGTCTGATCAGGGACTCATTGCCGACGGTGGTGTTTTTTATCCCTAGTCTGAACATGTTCGGGGGATATAGTGATCAGCCTGGCATCATCCACCCGTCTGTGTGTATAACTATAGACAGAACACAAAGGTGCAAACAGCGCAGTTCGGGATCAGAGCCCAGAAAATTATTATAAGGCGTCCGATCAGGGTCTACAGGATTGTAGACGGCACAGACCCAGACCAGTAGCTATCAACCTGACGTCATCCACCCGTTAGTCTGTATGACAATAGACAGAACACAAAGGTGCAAACAGTGCAGATCGGGATCAGAGCCCAGACAAATATTATAGGGCGTCTGATCAGGGTCTACAGGGTTGTCGACAGCACATGCGATGGCACAGACCCAGACCAGACGCTGTACAATGACCATGCGCATCAGATGTCATTGCACCTCAGTGTTGGGTAAAAGTCCCACCAAATTGGAAGCAATATCTCCAAAATGTCCTAAATAGTCAGGGTTTTCCCTCGGCCCAAGGAAATGGGAGTCCTTGGGACTCTCAGCTCAAGTGAATGAGAGTCCATGAGCCATTTTCAAGAGTCCCATTTTATGTTAGGTCTAGTTTTGCTGAATATACTCTATGTGCAATACATGCATGTACATTCACATTCAGACAAGGTTTTCATAGAAAAGAAGATTACAAGTATTAACTGAACATAATTTATTGCTGACTAGAAACTCAATCTTAAAATTGTAGCAGACCAGTCTTCTCGAAAACTTTTAAAGCATTGTAAGACAGCTGTCAGACAAACAGAATTTTTTCTCCGGACAGAGTGAAAATCTACAGGTCAAAAGTTTTGGTTTCACCTGATTAATAAACCTTGGATTAATAAAATACAATTTTGAGCATTCAGTTGACACTGTTTCATCTATAAAAAATGAAGAAAAAAAGCAAAATTATGATACTAAAAATGCTTGTTGAAATTTATAAGTTTAAAAAGACTTGCAGGACAGCTGTCAGACAGTAACTGAGTAGAAAAAATTTGTCTGACAAAATGAAAATTTGCCAGTTTTCTCAGACAGTTATTGCAAAGACTGACAGATCTGATACCCAGTGCACTTTCACAGCTGAATGGGCCAGACCTTGAAAAGTCACCACTTAAGCAATCATTTCATTCTTGGTTTCATATTGGCAAACAATCTTGCTGCAATAGGAAAATCAAACTTGTCAATGTCTGGTCCAATCAGCTTAATGAACATTAGCCTGTTTAGCCTCTCAGGATTGAGTCGATTCCTAACTTTGGTTTTCAGTGCATTCTGCACTGAAAACCCTCGCTCACATGGTGCAGATGAGACTGGAATAACCAGAGCAAGTCTGGCTAGCATGGCAAAGTCAGGATACTGATCACTGAACTCATTTATCAGTTTGCAGCAAAATTTTGCAAATGAGAGTGATCCTTTATAGGATCGAGCAAGGTGCTTGAACACCAAGAAGACAGCCTGAGCCCTATTTCTATCAATTACTTGGTAGTGTTCACCAAGAGTGCGGAGTTGATCTTGGCCATACACTTGGATATCATTTGCCGCATCTGGGTACCTTTTGGGGTTAAGGAGGATGTCAAAACATTCTAACAAGTCCATGTCATTTTGGGGAAATCGGTCTCCAAGGTATGCAATGAGAGTATTCAGGTAGGTATCTCTTAAGTTTGAAAACCTCTGCCTTAGCTGATTGTTATCTAGGATTTCAACACCATTGTAAGTGTTTTTCACTCCTGCAGGGGGAACATTACCTAGTGCCTGCAATACCCGGTCAACCTGATCAGACCCTACTTTCATAGCCTCAATAGTGCTGGTAGTACTTTCTACGTTGTGCCTTATGTGCGAGATATCCACTGAGTCCTGCTGGAAAGTAAGACTAAGAATACCTATAACAGTCAATACATCTATGAGAAGGGCTGTGAACAGCAAAAATAAAGTGTTGGCAATGAAATTATATAAACCTATAGCTTTAGCATCTTTTTCACCATCTAAGGACATGACAATTGCGTCAAAACTTGAAAACACCTTCTTCACACATGCTTCGACAGATAACCACCTGACTGATGATGGCTCTGTTATTTGTTCAACTTTGCCATCATGTAGCAGCCTTTGAAGTTCCCTCAGCCTGTCATATCTTGGCTGCGAATTAGTGTAGAAGTCATACAAGGAGTGAATACGGCTGTGGTATGTCTGACAATACTCAATATTTTTCCCTGCCTGAGATGCAGCGAGGTTCAGACGATGTGCCACACAATGCACCTGCACAAGCTCTGGATTTCTTCTTTTCAGTTTAGCACCAAGCCCATTCAGTCTCCCTGTCATGACTGCTGCACCATCCGTGCCAAGACCAAAGACCTTCTCAAAATTTTCAGTACATATGCCTTTTGAAACAAGAAAATCAACAAGTGAACTCTCAATGCCAGCAGCAGTACAATCTGTGATCTGATTATTTCCCAAAAATGCTACAGTTGTGGTTCCATTTTCAATAAATTTGACATAAATAGCTAATTTTTTATGCACTGATATGTCACATGTTTCATCAAGCATTATGCCCAAAAAAGGGCTGGCTCTGATTCGGCCAAGGATATCTTTCTCAATTACAGATTCTATGCACTGTTCAAACTCTATTACAATCTCGGGCTTCTTGTAATAGTCACAGGTCACACCATTGAGTACCTGAACCTGCATTAGATCATTAAAGTTGGACGCAGCTATGTCATTTTTACACAGACAATAAACAAGTCTCAGTTGTTTCATGTAATTTTCTATTTTATCAGATTGGAGTTCAACATTTTTGGACTCAACATTTTTAGCTGCAGCTTGCATTTGTGAACGCAGTTCTAAAGTCTTAATGCTTTGACGATGTTCATTTGTGTCTTGATGACGTGTAAGAGCGGAATTCTGCCAAGTTTTGCAGCCTTCTGGTTTGGTGAACGGGTTCTTGGATGAAGCTGACTGGCAAATGGTACAGACCATTCCATTTCCATCTACTGTCGCTAGCCATGGAAACCTCTCTAGCCATATTGTCTGGAATGTCCGGGTATGAGTTGGTGCTGGAGTGACAGTGGCACTGTACTTTCTCTTCTTAGAGTCTGAAATATACAATATAAACTTCTGTTAGATGGATCATGAGAAATTATTGTATAATCAGACTTGAAAAGTGCATGCATATGTTACCGGGTTAGGTATATAGCACACTTGTACTGCCTTGCGGTACAAGCCGGCTTTTTACCGACGTGGTAGAGTGTTGGCTTGTCACCCGGGAGGTCCGGGTTCGATCCCCGGCCGGGTCAGGTCTGGATTTTTTCTGCACCTGTTACACATATACACAAGCCTTGAATGAAAAGTTATCAATTATGCTCAGGTGGCATGCCACATACCCCATGTTAACTGAAACTACGGACTACATCGGAGAAAGTGAATCACACATAATGTGACATTACTGATTGTAACTGCCTCAGTCCAAATAACTGCCAGTATTTCACTAGAATTCACCAGGAAATAGGTAGGTAGGGTTGTCATGGAGCAATTTTGGAAAAAAAAAAATTTGGCATAGCCCTCCCTAGCCTAGGCATTTTTCTATCAGTTTTTGGCCCTTTTTATAGATAAGGGAAATGAAGACTGAAAAAGGAAAAGGGCTGGGAATGGTTGCTATTGGCTCATATGAACAAGTGTTCAGCGTCCAAAGAACCACCCTTTTCCATACCAGATAGAGTAATGAAATTATCTTACCATTTGCACCATCCTGATCAGCCTTGTTGTTGTTGTTGTTGTGATCAAGCAAGGAAGAATCGGTTTGGATTGGATTGGAATCAATCTGTTCTTGACTGGGTTGGCTGTCTGTCTCGCGATACTGAGATTGCTGGCTCTGACCCTGGCCTGGTAGCGTTTTGAAGTACTTTTTAATAAACAGTTGCTTCGACATTGTAGCAAAATGAAAACATTGACATGTACAATGGGTTTTTTTTCGCTGACTCACTCACGCGGAGATAAAAATAAAGCAACAACTCACTGGATCCTGTTTCACATCATTACCGAAAATCAAACCGGTAACCAGCATTGATATGGGCTGATGCTTCGATAATTTCCGCAAAAGTCCGACTGCGATCGGGACAATTTGCCGACGTGGAAACTGGCCAATGCGGGTTTTATCTCGAACGTTTTGAAAACAAATTGCCGATAATATTGGTCCAAAACAACCTGCATGCGACTGATAATTATGATTTGTAGCCTCTACAATACGCATCCGTGTAAGTACTCGCAATTATCAGTGATTACGGATAATTACCAATCCTAATTATCAGTCATTGGCACCCGTGTCGGTGGGCTGCATTTTCGGTGAGTTGTCTCGCTTCTATGAATTGTATTTTACCTGGAATTCTATAAATAGATTGTGGAAAACACGCGGAAACGAGAAGAAACGAAAGAACTTTCAACACCAAAACACATTGAATATACGTTAAATAAGAAGACTTATTTGTTTATTTTTTTTACTTTATTTTTTTTGCGAGTCCCACGGACGCACGCTATTTATTTTTGCGGGTCCAATGCACGGTTTTTGGCGTCACAGACGCAAAATCCTGCGTCGGGGAAAACCCTGAATAGTGTTGATGGGGATGTTATACCTCTAATCAAACAAACAAATCTTATTTATAAAAAAAAAAAAAAAAAATACAGAGACGGCTCTTTGGGGTGAGCTGGCTATGGGGTGGTTGATACATTTATTTAAAAAAAAAAAAGGTAAAGTTGGGGATGGGGGTTCAAAAATGGATAGATAGGCTGTAATAGTTATTTTAATCTTATGCAAAAGTACTGATTTTTTCATAAACAGAACACACCCATGTGTCATAGCACATTCTTTAATTTCTCCAAAATGGCTACTTTTCCATTGAAAACTTTTATATTTTTCTTATTTATACTCAGAACATAGGTCGTGGGTGCCGATTGAGGCAGTTCTAACGAGTACCCACAACCTTGGTCTTGGTGCAGTAATAAGTAAAATAATGTATACCGGGTTCAGATAGATGTTCATTTCACAGACTTATGAACATGATCTTATTTCTGCATAAAAAGTATGTTATGGAAACTTGCTGGAAGACCCTCAGTGACATGCCCTAATGATTACCTACAAATACGTTTTTGTGCGGAAATAAGAAAAATAATACGTGGATACCCCCTCTTTTCTGGGGCTATGGTGGTTAAAAATACTTTCTCTGACCAACCCAAAACAGAAATTTTTGCTAAAGAAAATATTTTGCTTACTTTGACACTTCATATTTTCAAAACGCAAAGAGAAACTATAATAAATTTAGTACCATTGGAAAGAAAATTTAATTTCCTAGAAACTTTACATTTACATAAATATTGTCAAATGTACAGAAAATAATAAAATAATCATTTTTGTAACATAAGGGTGAAAATCACACAAAAATGCCAATATCTCTGTTCAGATAAGACTGTCAGGCCTATCAGCCATATATGGACTATTGGTTATTGATTTACCTATATCAGTGTTCTGTTAAGATTCTGTATTGGATAATTTTCTGAGTGGTAAAGGGTTAACTCCATGACAACTGACATGTTACGTGTCAACAAGGTCGTGCCTATATCAAACCAACATCAAAGCGAATTTGATTTTGCAACGTCGATGAAACGTCAGAACGTTACATTGGCGATAATACGGCGCTTAATAAAATGTCATTTGCCCAGTGCTCGGACCCATAAAGACTCAGTGGGATTGGAACATTAAATTCAAAACAAACATAGAAAAAACCCTTTCAGTGCATGAGAATGAAACACTCCTTCGCAAGTGCAAGATTTTACAGTAAAATCTGGTAGACAACCTATTAACCCATTTGGTACCGGAAACCCCAAAAGGGGTAAGTGACAAACAGTGCAGGCCCAGATCAGACGCTGCAAAACGCGGTGTGTGATCAGGGCCTACACTATTTGCAAAAAGTTTAGCCATTTGAAGAAAAAAATCCTGGAATCTTCATTTTATTAAAATTGCACATATACATGCAGACAGATTGCCTGCACTTCTAGACAGATTGTTGAACTGTTTTTATGTAGACAGATCATTGGACCGTTTTCTCAAGAGAGAGAGAGAGAGAGAGAGAGAGAGAGAGAGAGAGAGAGAGAGAGAGAGAGAGAGAGAGAGAGAGAGATCGAAGTTCTGTCCGTATGTGATAGCTATACTTGGATAGCGAATGAAACGAAAAGTTACTAAAAACATATTTTGTAAGTAAGCTTTCGTGAATATCTCAAGCCATTGACATGGGTCTTTCACGAAGAGATTTTCGACAATTAAAAACGGATCCAGGATAAATAAATGACAGTAATAAAAGCAAAATATCATTCTTTCCTCCTCGAGGAATTGTTTCAATGTAAACGGGTATATTTGCTCTCAAAATGTTGAATATTGTTAGCATTTTAAGTTCCGCCAATACATTTGAATAGCGATGGCCGTTTCAATTGACGGCCAGTGCTTTGCGCATGCGCAAGGATGACGTCAAAAACGGAATTCCTAAAACCTCCTATATTATTTTCGTCATGGGTGTCCGTCCATCCATCCGTCCTTCCGTCTGTCACGTTTCTTGTGAATGCAACTACTTTTTAGCTCACCAGAGCCGAAGGCTCCGGGGGAGCTTATAGGATAGGCAGTTGTCCGTCGTCTGCGTCTTCGTCAACATTTTCAAACGACATCTCTTCTGAAGCCACTTGGCCGATTCAGCCCAAATTTCATCTGTAGCATCCTTGGGCAGGGGGATTGAAAGTTTGTGTTTTTAATGAAAATTGGCTGATTAGTTTGGTTGCTATGGCAACTTAGTTTCCATAGACTTATAATGGGGAAAATAGAAAAATGGCATTTACTGCCAAGCCACTGCAGATATTTTGACAAAACTTTCATAGAAATATTCCATAGGTAATCTACTATCTGCTGTATGATTTTAGGCCTTCTGCTCATTTTTATTGGTTACCATGGAAACCAAAATGCAAAAAATAGACAAAAAATATTTAAAAAATCATCTCCTCAGAAACCATATGCTCTAGGAGGCTGAGACTTTATGAAAATATTCACCATATTTGCCTTTACAGGTTTTGTGTTTTTTATGAAATTTGGCCTTTTAGTTTTGTTGCTATGGCAACTTAGTTTCCATTGACTTATAATGGGGAAAACTGAAAAATGGCATTTACTGCCAAGTCATTGCAGATATTTTGACAAAACTTACATAAACATGTTCCTTGTGTAAACTTCGCTCAGCCATATGCTTTTATGTCAACCTGGGGGTCCCCTAGGTTGTGCCGGGGCCATGTCCCGCCCCCTCCACTTCATAAAATGCCTTATATCTCAGAAACCTTACAGATCCCAACCACTAAACCACATATATTCTTGTTCCTTATGATAAGATGCATTAAGTGACACCAACCTGGGGGTCCCCCAGGATGTGCCGGGGACATGCCCTGCCCCCTCTATTTCATAAAATGCCATTTATCTCAGAAACTATTCAGATCCCCACCCCTAAACTATATATATATTCTTGTTCCTTATGCTAAGATGCATTAAGTGACACCAACCTGGGGTACCCTGGGATGTGCCGGGGACATGCCCCACCCCCTCCACTTCATAAAATGCCATATATATCAGAAACCATACAGATCCCCACCCCTAAACTATATATATTCTTGTTCCTTATGCTAAGATGCATTAAGTGACACCAACCTGGGGGTCCCCCGGGTTGTGCCGGGACAATGCCCAACCCCCTCCACTTCATAAAAGGCCAAATATTCCAGAAACCATGCAGATCCCCTGCCCTAAACCATATATATTCTTGTTCCTTATGATAAGACACATTCAGTGACACAAACCTAGGGGTCACCAAGGCTGCTCCCGGGCCATGCTTCACCCCTTGACTTCACAAAAAACCATATATCAGAGAAACTGTTCAGAGCCCCACCCCTAAACCATATATATTCTTGTTCCTTATGATAAGATGCAATCAGTGACACCAGCATGCGGGTCCACCAAGGGTGCCATGGGCCTTGGCCCACCCCTTTACTTCATTAAAGTCCATATATCTCAGAAACCATACAGATCCCCACCCCTAAACAATATATATTCTTGTTCCTTATGATAAGATGCATTAAGTGACACCAACCTGGGGGTCCCCCGCGATATGCCCCGACCCCTCCACTTCATAAAAGGCCATTTATCTCAGAAACCATTCAGATCCCCACCCTTAAACCATATATATTCTTGTTCCTTATGATAAGACGCATTAAGTGACACCAACCTGTGGGTCCCCCAGGATGTGCGGGGGACATGCCCCACTCCTTCCACTTCATAAAATGCCATTTATCTCAGAAACCATTGAGATCCCCACCCCTAAACCATATAATATATGGTGTCACTGAATGCAACTTATCGTAAGGAATGAGAATATATTATATTCTCATTCCTTACGATAAGTTGCATTCAGTGACTCCAATTTTGGGGTCCCCTGGGATGTGCCGGGACCATGCCCAACCCAACCCCCTCCTCTTCGTAAAAGGCCAAATATTCCAGAAACCTTACAGATACCCACCCCTAAACCATATACATTCATGCTCCACCCCTTCTACTTCACAAACGACCATATATCTGAGAAACTGTTCAGAGCCCCACCCCTAAACCATATATATTCTTGTTCCTTATGATAACACGCAATCAGTGACCCCAGCATGCAGGTCCCCCCGGGGTGCCACAGGCCATGCCCCACCCCTTTACTCCATTAAAATCCATATATCTCGGAAACCGTTCAGATCCTCACCCCTTAACCATATTTATTCTTGTTCCTTATGATAAGACTCAACTTCATAATAGGCCATATATCTCAGAAACCATTCAAATCCCCATCCTATAATCACATATATTCTTGTTCGTTGTTATTAGACACATTCAGTCACCCCCATCCTTGGGGGTCCGCAGGGGCCATTTCTTTCCCTGCCACTTCATTAAAGTGCCTCATATCTCAGAAACCATTCAGATCCCCACCATTTAACAGTATATACTCTTGGTCCTTATGATAAGACTTATTCATTGAAAACAATCTTGGGCTTTTCTGGGATCTGCCATGCCCGATTCCCTCCATTGCTTAAAAGGCCTTACATCTCAGGGACCATACATACATATTCCCACAGATAAACCATATATATATGTCTTTGTTCCTTTTGATAAGATGCATTTAGTGACACCAACCAGGGCTCCATTGGGTCCATGCCCCGATCTCTCTACTTTTATAAAACACCTAATATTTCAGATACAGTCCACATGGATGGTCATTTGGGTATGGGGTTTGTTTGGGAGACTTTATAATTGGTATAATAAAATCATATCATGTTATAATACATGACTGCCATTGGGCAGTGTCCACCTGAGCTCAGGTTTATGAACTTTGGCTCTTTGGTTTGTTTGCTATGCCAAGTTTTGAGTTTCCATTGTCCTATAACGGGGGAAAATTGAAAAATAACATTAATGCCTTTCAAGATATTTTGTCACACTTTCATAGAAATGTTCCTTTAATAATGTTCTTTTTGGCCTATTTGTTGCCACAGATGGGAAATTGTCAATTGTCATCTGTTGTCCTGCAACAACACATTCAATCGACATCGAATCTGAAGCCACAAGGCTTATTGGGTCCAAATTTTATCTGTAGCATCCTAGGGCACAGGGCTTCCATGGTTAATTAAAATACATTGCTGCCAGTGGGCAGTGGCCCCCTGAGCTCTGGTGAGCATTGTGGCCCATGGGCCTCTTGTTTATTTCTTTACCTACAGTGACCAAACTTGGTACATACATTGCTTGGGGACTGCAGATGTGCATGAAGGTGTTGAAATTTTCATCTGACCCCCTGGGGTCATGGGGTGAGGTCAGAGGTCAAATTTCTAAGAAAAGGCTTGTTCATAGGAAAAGTGGGTATTTGCGATGGTATACCATTGACTGCTGCTCTAGTTTTTAAAATAAATTTTTATGAAAACACAACCTGATACCCCTAAACTTTAAAATGGGCTCCTGCTATATATAAGACGGAAGATGCCATTTGCTACAAAAAAGGTTAAAACACAAGAAGTTACTTCTCATAAACTCTTGCTCTGTGGCAAACAGTGTAGACCCTGATTCAATTGTCTGATCTGGGTCTATACTGTTTGCTGTTTCTGAGATGGTTGGGTGATGTGAAGGATACGAAATAATTGTGATGTCTGATGACGATTTATACATTTTATATCTAAAGTAAAAGAAATTCTTGTAAATTCTTGTAAAACTTGCAGTAAACAGAGTGTCTTACTCAAATGCGCATCTCAACTTGTGATCAGGAGGTTATGAGTTTGATCCCCAGAGTCTAGCAACATACTTTCCTAGACACTGATCATTTACTCTGGCCATTCCCTCCTTTCATTGAATTCTAGTAGGGCATTTTTCAATTTCTGGCCAGAAATGTGCACTATACTGGTAATTCTTGCTGTTGAAAGTGTTGTTGTGGATAATTTTGATATTGCCCTGAAAGTCTTTCACTGGATTGTCTTTGTCATCATCTCTTAGGATGCATATCTGTATTTTGCAGAGCTTCTAGGTATTCAAGGCTGTTTTCTTTTTCACAATCAAAGTACTGTCAGCACTGGTGGGTCAATTGTTTCTGACTTCACGTGAACAAGTCTGTGAAATAAACACAACCCTAAACCCCATATTTTAGAGAATCTGAGGTTTACTTGGGTATGCATTATTATCCCCTCGCAGCAACGTTGTGACCGGGATATAGCATCGGTGCCGTGTGTGTTTGTGTGTGTGTGTTAGTGTGTGTGTCCATCTGGAACCTTGTGAATACGATAGAAAACAAAGTTTTCATCGTACACCTTCCGCAAATATTCCCCATGGAAAGATGATGAACCCTATTAAATTTTCAAGGTCAAGGTCAAAGGTCAAGGTCGCAATGAACTTGACCTTAAAAACCTTGTGAACAGGATGGAAGACACAGTTATCCTCATTGAAGCTTCAAACCTTCCACAAATGTTCCTCATGGAAAGATGATGAACCCTATTGATTTTCAAGGTCAAAGGTCAAGGTCACAATGAGCTTTACCTTGAAAACCTTGTGAACAGGATAGAAGACACAGTTATTTTTTCTTATTTCTGTTCCAGGACATACGTTATGGTTACTTGTTAGAACCGCCTCAATTAGGGTGGTTCTAATGCGCACCCACGACCTATGTTTGGAGTATACAGTCAAACCTGTCTTAGTGGCCACCTCTATTAAGCAAGCAACCTGTCTTAAGCAAGCAGGCATTCAGTTCCCGAAAAAAGGAAAATGCATTAAAATTCACCTGTGTTAAGCAAGCACCTGCCTTAAGCTAGCACATTTTGAATATCCCAGAGGTGCTTGTTTAATACAGGTTGGACTGTATATATAAGGTAAATATCACAAATTTTCATCGGAAAAGTAGCCCTTTTGGAGATATGAAAAAATACACTTTTTCACACAGGTGTGTTATCGTAATGGAGTACTCCGATGGACTGGGGGAAATGATCCTGAACTGGGACTTGGATGTCCCATAAATTCTTAAATCCCTGTATTTTAAATAAAGTGTTGACCCTGATCAAACATCACATTCTGCAGCATCTGATCTTGTAGTCAGTGTTTTATATATCTTTACATGGCACGCTGTGGGTATAAATAACTTACCTCGATTTCATACAACTTAATGATAGACACATGGACATCAGCACAGTAAAGCAACTGCAATTAGTAACTTGGATCTTTTAACAAACAATCAACCCACTAACAAGACAGCCTGGAAAGCCAACTGAGTTGCTATTCCAAGTTGCTCAAATGGATGCATGTCTGACTGGTGTTCTGGAGGTCATGTGTCCGATCCCTACCAGGTTGTCAACTTCTTTATTATGGAAATTTGTTAGGTAACAAGTCTATGAAGGAAACCCCTCTTAACCCCAGTTTATATTTGAGAAAAATTAGTTAATTTCCACATCTTTGCTCGCACACAAAGATAATTGTGAGTACTCATACACACACAATCTATATTTTTTTTTTACTAGAAATAATAAAAATATAAAACATTTTCATCTGAAAAATACAGAACCCAGGAAGGGACATGAATTTTTTTTAATATGTTGTGCAAACAAGATATTACCGTAAGTTGTGCGAACAAGATATTATCTTGTGCAGACAAGATAATATGTTGTGCGCACAAGATATTATCTTATGCAGACAACATAATTTATCTTGTGCGCACAAGATAATATCTTGTTCGTGCAACTTAATATCTTGTGCGCACAAGATACAAGATATTGTCTTGTTCGCACAGCATATTTCTTGGGAAGTTGTGCGAACAAGATATTATCTTGTGTGCACAATATATTAGATATTGACAAGATAATATCTCTGCACAAGATCTATTTTATTGCAGACAAGATATTACCTTATGCGGACAAGATAATATCTTGTTCGCACAACTTGATATCTTGTGCGGACAAGATAATATCTTGTCTGCACAAGATAATATGTTGTCCGCACACGATCTTGTGCACACAAGATAACAAGATAATATCTTGTGCGCACAAGATAATATCTTGTCCAAACAAGATAATGTCTGGTCTGCACAAGATATTATCTTGTGTGCACAACTTATAAAATAAAAAAAATCATGTCCCTGTCTGGGTTCCGTAGAAAAATGCTAGGTCTAGAGCGAAGAAAGATGCCATTTTAGTCTACATGGATGTATTATCAATATTTTCTACCATCATTCGCTCCCTTCCACTGATTCCAGAAGGGCAGTTGTGAGTTTTTGGCTAAATAACATGCACTTTACTGCACCATATAGGTCTTAGCCTGCCCAGAAAGAGTATAGTAAGGGTAGATATGACCTAAAATAGTGTAACTTTGTTGACTGGGCTATTAAACTCCAGAACAAACACATTCACCTCCGGACTGAAGTGAAAGGGCTGTTTAACTATTACTTGTAAATTAGTTGCATGGAATGAAGTCAAGGTCATCTAATTTCATGTGCAGACTGTAACAGTTGCAAGTAATGCATGTTGAGTGCAGATTTTATGCACAAAAACAAGGTAGCTGCAATGTCAAATTACATGTTACAACAGGGCAGTGCATGCTTCATTTAAAATAAAAAGTTCAGCTGTGTTTGTAACACAAATCCATTGAAATTGTTCAAAAGCTGCATTGTTGATCATCTGAAAGCCCCCTTTGAAATAGTACTCACATTTTTGTCCAAAATGTTTCAGTTTTAAGGAGAATGGATAGACGTGCCACAATTTCTGCCGTTCTTTTCAAGGGCGATAGCTTTAGGGACTTCCTGTTCACTTTCCTTTAAGCTGAACTTGTCGGAAAAACGGGTCTACTCTTAAAGGAAAGAATTTGCTCCTCAGGATAAGGGGCACAAAAATATATTCTAAAGAGTTTTGTCCCCTGTTGATATATAGAGAGAATACCAGATTCATGTCTTTTGATACCAAGTTTGTCAGGCAAGGGTTCGAGAAGGCTTGTAAATTGCTAGGTTAATCCCTTGTACACTATTAAATTGGCAACTTATGATTATCGATTGTCCTCAGTTCATCCTAACATTCCAGCGCGCAATAATCAGTTGATATGTTTAGAATCAGCTGAACGTAATTTTTCATATGATATTTTGTGAAGTAATTTTTCCAGTAATAATAACATTTTTGCCAATTTTTCCAGTAGTCTGGAGTAAACCAGGGGTCGCAGGTTCGATCCCGGGCTTCTCCAGACTTTCGGATGAGTCTTTAAACCAAGGTCCCATCTCCGTATGACCTTAGCTGTTGGTGGGACGTAAAACTGAAACACTCACTCACTCCAGTAGTCTGGTACATTCATAAAAGTGCAATGTCACATTAACCTGATACACCTCACTTGTCCTGAGGTAGCATGTCTGGTGTTACAATGCAATTAATATAGGGACTAACTGATAAAGTTTGTTTTCAATTGACTTTTGATTTTTTTCCAAGGCCAAGTTATTAAAAACTAACGATGTCATTAGTAAAAGTATTATAACTTTGATCAGTTAATATAGCAACTTTGATCAGTTAATATAGCAATTAATACTTATCCTTACTACCAGCCCCGATAGCTCAGTTGGTAGTGTCCGCTCCGGGGAACGGGAGGTCACGGGTTCAATCCTGGGCCGTGACATACCAAAGTCGTTAAGAATGGCACTAGCTGCTCCTCGCTTGGCACTCAGATTTACGGGGAAGAGCTAGGACTGGTCAACCCAGTGTCAGGATAATGTGACTGGGTGTGGTATCATGTAATGTGTCTGGGACATGATACTTCAGTGAGGCAGCACTATAAAAGTGAGCATTGAGCTCCCTGTCGCAACCAGACACGGTTGTGATATGACTGAAAAATCGTTGAAAGCCACGTTAAACCCGAATTCACACACACACACACACACACACACACACACACACACACACACACACACACACACACACACACACACACACACACACACACACACACACACACACACACACACACACACACCTCACTTGTCCTGAGGTAGCATGTCTGGTGTTACAATGCAATTAATTAAGGGGCTAACTGATAAAAGAATATCTCCTTAAATAAGCATTAGACTCTAGACATGATAATCAAAGCATTGACAGCACTGATGGGTCAGCTCTGAGTGCATGCTGAAAAAATGATCCTGAATGATGACTTACATTTAACCTTTACATTCCTGTACGGTAAGCATACTGTAGATCCTGATCAGACGCCGCATTGCATGGCATCTGTGCTGGGTATACACTATTTGCCAAACCCAACACATCATTCGAGTCCAGATTCTGTAAATAAACTTTTTTTTTATTCAATACTCTGACCTCACAACAATAAGAATTGTATGGCTATTTTCTGCAAATAAATGTTACAGTTGAACTTCGATGGCTCGAACACCGATGGCTCGTTTACCATGGCTGAGTCGAACCCGTTTTCGAGTCCCTAGGGAATTCCTCTGCATAAGAAAAAGTTTGGAATAATTAAGGAGATTTTCGACTTTTATCTTGCAAATGTATGCTGTGTGTACTCATTAGAATCGCCTCGATGAGGCGATTCTAATGAGTACACACAGCATACATTTATGTTACAGAACACTGAAAAGAAGCCCAATAATACCCCCATTATGTTTTCCGGAAGTATGCAACAGTGGCTCGAACTACCGCTGTTTCGAACAAATTTCTATGGTCCCGAAGGGGTTCGAGCCATCGAAGTTCGACTGTACTTGATTTCCAACATGTAAATGATAGTCACATGGACTTAACCCTTATCTTGCTGTTCACGACAACCCCTATCTTTGCAAACAGTGTAGATCCAGATCAGATGGCTTCTGAAGAAGCCATCTGATCAGGATCTACACTGTTTGGCATTCAGTTTATGAATTTTTAACAATAAATTAAATCAAGTAATTTGATTGGTTGATAGACAGAAATGGGAGTGGCTTTAATGAATATTCAGCAAGATAAGGGTTAAGCACTGAAAAGCTACTACACTTAACCCATTATAGGTGGGGAAACCCTTAAAAGGGTAGCCTGGCAAACAACGCAGGCCCAGATCAGATGCAGCAGAAGGGGGGGGGGTTGAATAGGTCTATGATAAATGGACTTGTCCAACATATAGCTACTGAAGAGTCCACCAGTATACAAAGGGTTAATTACACTGACCCCCAAAAATGAGACTTTTCCTTCCACTGATTCTATCCAGCAAACTGCTTATGTATAATAATCTTTGAAAAAAAGTAATTTCAGTAGCCTTGACAGTTTCAAAGATCTTGTTATATCTTCCTTCTTGTTATATTGTTTCTATTACCACTCATAAATAACAAAGAATTAATTAAAATGCCTTGGTTAAAAAAACACACTGAAATCAGGTGTTGCTAAGTGTCTGGTTTCCATCTCATGTCTAAGGTGAATGCAATCTTATACATGTACTTTGGAACTCAGGTCTATTTTCATATACAGTAAAATTCCGCTATTAAGACCAACAAAAATTGAGACTAATTCTGCTATAAAAAGCTTATTTAGAAAGTTTCAGTTATTCTCCCTTTGTGTTTTCAGCAAACAGTGTCCTCTGGTCAGAGACCACCTTTGGGACTGTTCAAAAGTGGTCTTAAAGACCACTTTTGAACAGTCCCAAAGGTGGTCTTTATGTAGGAATTCTACTGTATATATATTTTTTTTGTTAAAAATTGCTTGTGGTAGTTTAGTTTCATATAAATGCAGGCTGTAGGCCAAGGATACGGTGTCTGATCTGGGCTGCTTTGTTCACCAATTAATGTCCTTTTGTTGGGGCCCTAGGCATACATGGATATGTTTTAACCCATAAAATGCCAATCACCAAAATTTTTGTCTGCTTTTCAATCTTCAGGGTACCGGTGTAACGGTCAGTTCCTTCCCCCGGCCCGGTTCTTCCCCGGGGAAGAACTGGGCCGGCCCATTTCTTCCCCGGGGGAAGAACTGGGCCGGCCCGTTTCTTCCCCGGGGGAAGAAACTGACTAGTCAGTTTCTTCCCCACCCAGTCAGTTTCTTCCCCACCGGAATTTTTTTTAGAACCATAGTCAACGAGTTATTTTCGGCTCACAATTTGTTATAAATGAGAAAAGAGACCATTCTGAATAAGTTCTAAGTCCTTTTAGCTTGAATGACAAAATTTGCTCTATGCTACACCATTCATAGAGATGCAATAAAATATGCATCCCAATTCAAGCATCTTTGATGAATTTTCTTTGCTTTTTAAGACATAAATTAGTATTAACTAAACAGATATAATAAGCCACAAGTGTTTGGCGCTCAAATCTATATAGAATTTGGAGACTGGGGGTGGGGAAGAACTGGGCCGGCCCAGTTCTTCCCCACTCCAGATGTGTCTGTCTACTAATAATTCTTGTGATTAATTTCCTTTGCTTTTTAGACAAAAAATGGTATAAACTAAAAAGATATAAAAAGCAACAAATGTTTGCAGCTCAGATATAAATAGAATTTGGAGACTGGGGGTGGGGAAGAACTGGGCCGGCCCGTTTCTTCCCCACCCCAGATTTTTCTCTTTACAAAAAATTCTTGTGATAAATTTTCTTTGCTTTTTAAGACATAAATCAGCCTAAACTAAAAAGATATAATAAGCAACAAATGTTTAGCCTCAAATCCAAATTTAATTTGGAGACTGGGGGTGGGGAAGAACTGGGCCGGCCCATTTCTTCCCCACCCCAGATTTTTCTATTTACAAAAAAATTCTTTTGATAAATTTTCTTTGCTTTTTAAGACATAAATCGGTATAAACTAAAAAGATATAATAAGCAACAAATGTTTGGAGCTGAAATCTAAATATAATTTGGAGACTTGGGGTGGGGAAGAACTGGGCCGGCCCGTTTCTTCCCCACCCCAAAATTTTGTTTACAAAAAATTCTTGTGATAAATTTTCTTCACTTTTTAAGACAAAAAATGGTATAAACTTAAAAGATGAAAGAAGCAACAAATCTTTGGAGCTCAAATCTAAACAGAATTTTGAGACTGGGGGTGGGGAAGAACTGGGCCGGCCCGTTTCTTCCCCACCCCAGATTTTTCTCTTTACAAAAAATTCTTGTGATAAATTTTCTTTCCTTTTTAAGACTTAATCTGTCTAAACTAAAAATATATAATAAGCAACAAATGTTTTGAGCTCAAATCTAAATATAATTTGGAGACTGGGGGTGGGGAAGAACTGGGCCAGCCCATTTCTTCCCCACCCCAGATTTTTCTATTACAAAAAATCCTTGTGATAAATTTTCTTCGCTGTTTAAGACATAAATCAGTATAAACTAAAAAGATATAATCAGCAACAAATGTTTGGAGCTGAAATCTAAATATAATTTGGAGACTTGGGGTGGGGAAGAACTGGGCCGGCCCGTTTCTTCCCCACTCCAAATTTTTCTGTTAACAAAAATTCTTGTGATAAATTTTCTTCTCTTTTTAAGACATAAATTGGTATAAACTAAAATATATAATAAGCAACAAATGTTTGGAGCTCAAATCTAAATAGAATTTGGAGACTGGGGTGGGGAAGAACTGGGCCAGCCCGTTATTTCCCCACCCCAGATTTTTCTTTTTACAAAAAATTTTTGTGATAAATTTTCTTCACCTGTTAAGACATAAATTGGTATTAACTAAACAGATATAATAAGCAAAAACTGTTATGTGCTCAAATCTAAATAGAATTTCGAGACAGGGGGTGGGGAAGAACTAGGCCGTCCCAGTTCTTCCCTACCCCAGATGTTTCTGTTTAGTAATAATTCTTGTAATAAATTGTCTTTGCCTTTTAAGACAAAAATTGGTATAAACTAAAAAGATATAATAAACAACATGTTTGGAGCTCAAATTTAAATATAATTTGGAGATTGGGGGTAAGGAAGGACTGGGCCGGCCTACCACAGACACCTTAAACGTCATAATTGATTTAACTGTACATCACTACCCAAGGGTGGGGAAGAATGAGTCGCCCCAGTTCTTCCCCACCTCAGACATCTTCGACAATATAACTGACAAAACTGAACAACACTACCCAAGGGTGGGGAAGAAACAGGCAGGGCCCAGTTCTTCCCCACCCTAGACACCTTCAATGTCATAATTGACTTAAAAGTAAAACACTTACCAAGGGTGGGGAAGAAATGGGCGGCCCAGTCCTTCCCCACCTAACACATCTTCAGAAATATACTGAAATAACTGTACAACACTACCCAAGGGTGGGGGAAGGAATGGGCCACCCCAGTTCTTCCCAACCCCAGACATCTTCAGTGATATAACTGACATAACTGTACAACACTACCCAGGGGTGGAGAAGAAACGGGCCGGCCCAGTTCTTCCCCACCCAAGACACCTTCAACAACAGTACAACACTTACCAAGGGTGGGAAAGAAACGGAACGGCCCAGTTCTTCCCCACCCAAGACATCTTCAGCAATATAACTGACATAACTGTACAACACTACCCAAGGGTGGGGAAGAAATAGGCCGGCCCAGTTCTTCCCCACCCCCCAGTCTCCGAATTCTATTGAAATTTAAGTGCCAAACATTTGTTGCTTATTATATCTGTTTAGTTAATACCAATTTATGTCTTTAAAAGTGAAGAAAATTTATCACAAGGATTTTTAGTAAACAAAAATATCTGGGGTGGGAAAGAAACGGGCCAGCCCAGTTCTTCCCCACCCCCAGTCTCCAAATTCTATTAAGATTTTAGCTCCAAACATTCGTTGCTTATTATATCTGTTTGGTTTACACCAATTTATGTCTTAAAAAGCAAAGGAAATTTATCACCAGAATTTTTAGTAAGCAGAAACATCTGGGGTGGGGAAGAACTGGGCCAGCCCAGTTCTTCCCCACCAAAGCCTCCAAATTCTATTTATATTAGAGCTCCAAATATTTGTTGCTTATTATATCTTTTTAGTTTATACCAATTTTTGTCCTAAAAAGCAAAGGAAATTTATCACAAGAATTATTAGTAAACAGAAACATCTGGGGTGGGGAAGAACTGGGCCGGCCCAGTTCTTCCCCACCCCCATTCTCCGAATTCTATTGAAATTTAAGGGCCAAACATTTGTTATCTCTGTAGTTAATACCAATTTATGTCTTTAAAAGTGAAGAAAATTTATCACAAGAATTTTTAGTAAACATAAAAATCTGGGGTGGGGAAGAACTAGGCCGGCCCATAAATTTAATGGTATAGAGAAAATTTTGCCATTCAATGTGTAAAGACTCAAAAGTAATTCAGAATGGTTTCTTTTTGAATTTTTAACAGTTTGTGAGGCATAAATTACTCGTTCTCTATGGTTCTAAAAAAATTTCAGGTGGGGAAGAAACTGACTGGGTGGGGAAGAAACTGACTAGTCAGTTTCTTCCCCGGGGAAGAACCGGGCCGGCCCAGTTCTTCCCCGGGGAAGAAACTGACTGGGGGGAAGAACTGGCCTGTTACACCGGTACTTTAAAAGTCTATTTTGCAAACAGTATGGACCCAGGTCAGACTGACTATAGGAGCAGTCTGATCCAGCCCCACACTCTTTGTATGCAAAAATATTTTTAAAAAGTTTGCAAGAAGATTCAGCAGATGCCATAAGCAGACTTAGAAGAAGCAGTCTGATCAGGGTCCACACTGTTTTCCTGTATGCAAAAATATTTTTAAAAAGTTTGCAAGAAGATTCAGCAGATGCCATAAGCAGACTAAGAAGGAGCAGTCTGATCAGGGTCCACACTGTTTTCCTGTATGCAAAAATATTTTTTAAAACATTTGCCAAAAAATTCAGCAGACGACATAAGCAGACCTTTTCAGATGTAGTTTTTCTCAGCATCTTAAGTGTTGAGACCCTTATCCTGCTGAATAAATCAATTTTGAATAAATCAATTTAGACACAGCCGTGTCTGACTGTCTGCTAATTAAATAACGCGCCCCCACCCATCTGGGCTTGAAGAAATGGATTGGGCTGCACAGTGCTTCCATGTAGAGCTGAAAATGACAGCACATATGACTACTGGTAAACTGCTTAGAAGTCCAAAGCCTACCAAGGCAAAGTGGTGCGAGTCGGACAATCCATGCATATATCCTCTTTGGTTTCATTGCGCGGCAGGGCATAAGATGTCATTTCATCTCAATGTCCGGTAAAAGAATCACAAAATTGGAAGCAACATCTCCAAAATGACGAGAATACTGTTGATAGGGATGTTAACTCTTATCATGCTGTTCACGACAAATATCTTTGGAAACAGTGTAGATCCAGATCAGATGGCTTCCTAAGAAGCCATCTGATCAGAATCTACACTGTTTGACATTCAATTTATGAATTTGTAGGAATGAATTACATCAAGTTAGGAATAAATTATATCAAGTAATCTGATTGGTTCAAAGGCAGAAATGGGTGTGGCTAATCTGAATATTCAAATCAAAGGAACAAAACCAATTTAATTACTTGATATTGTGAATTTGTTCCGTTACAAACTACAAGACAAACAGTGTAGAACCTGACCTGTTTGCAATGGAAGGGGTTGCTGTTTTCAGCAGGATGATGCTATAAGCTATGTTCTGCTGTTTGATGACTTTGTTACAAGAAATTACTGCCCCCACCCATTGGGGCTTGAAGAAATAGATGGGCTGCATGATGCTTCCACGCAGAGCTGCAACTGACCGCACACAAGTACTGATAAACCGCAGGATCTAAGCATACCCAGGCAATGCAGTGCGAGTCAGACCGTCCATGCTTATAAACCCTGTAGGTTTCATTGGGGGACAGGGCTTGGGATGTCATTTCATCACAATGTCGGGTAAAAGTCCCACAAAATCGGAAGCAATGTCTCCAAAATGACCTATGCAGTGTTGATGGGGATGTTAGACCTCGAATCAAACAAACAAATTAAACAAACAAAAACTTAAAACTGAAACAAGGAGTTGACTAGGCATAACTTTCAGTATGGGGTAAAAACTGTTGTCCAAGGCCAGTTCACTGCAAAAACAGTCCACTTTGGTGTACATTGTTAATTTCAACAGCATATAAGTTTTTGCGTTGAGCTTTACTGCTCACATTGTACAATAGTGGACTCTTCCAATGCAATATGTTTGACTAGTCCATTTGCCATAAAATGGGTGTCAGGCCTATTTTTTCGTTCTTATTCTATTTTTGACGGAAAATTCTGTTAGCAAATAGTGCAGGCCCTGATCAGACGCCGCGTTCTGCCGCGTCTGATCTGGGCCTGCACAGTTTGCCAAGGTACGTACCCCTTTAGGGGTTTCCATAGCATACAATGTGTTAAGTTGTAGATGACCCACAAAGATGGTTGACATCTCGTTGAACTGCTCCTGGATGGATGCACATCACCACTGCAAGGGCTGATTTTAACAGTTGAGGGATCAAGTTGCCCTGATTGAAATGCCTTTGTTCGAAACAGTCAAAAGTATTCTTACATTTGCAATGCCAGACTTGATATTATGCAAGATTGGGGTTGAAATATAAGCCCGCGTTACCTCGACACAACAAGCCCGTCACGCAAATCTCGCAGATCTGTCACAGTTTTTCCTGGTTAATAAAGGAAGATTGATTTATTTTTGATTCGTCACATATAGTATTTGTGCATTGAGTTATAATGTTTCATAATTTTATCTGATTAGGGCAGTTTTGTAATGAAGTAATGAATAGATAAGCTGTTCCAGTTTGACTAAAATACATCTATTTGCTAAATTAAGAGACAATAAAGAATAGATAAAAAATAAGGCCATAAAAGTATGATCCTGTATTATATACCTACAAAAAATACCGCTATCTACTACCAGTTTACAGAATCCCGTTTACCCTACTGGCGTTTTGTGATTCCGTATCACCATTCTTGCTAGCTCTGATCTCCGGCATTTGTTGCGACGTTAGAAAGTAGCCATGTGTAAAGCGTAATCAGATGTGTGAAATGATGACGTCACTTACATGCAGAGCGTAACATCAAATTTTCCTGCTTATTAACGTTTGAAAACAATGGGTTTATTTTGAAAGCAGAAAGGTATATAAACATATATATAATAAACATATTATCACTAAAGTAACATGATCTGCCGCATTGTATCACATCTCTTGGATGCTTGCATGTTTCCAGATAGTACGCATCACTCTTGACGCTCCACATCTTGTGTGATAGGTTGATCTGGAAACATCTATTCAACATGATAAAATGCGGCAAAGTTACTGTAGTAGTAGCTTGTACAGTAAAATTCCTATATTAAGACCACCTTTGGTGACTGTTCAAAAGTGGTCTTTAAGATCACTTTTGAACAGACCCAAAGGTGGTCCCTGACCAGAGGACATTGTATGCAGAAAATACAAAGAAAGAATCACTGCAACGTACTAAATAAGCTTTTTAAAGCAGAACTTGTCTTTATTTTAGGTGGTTTTAACCCTTATCTTGCTGAATATTCATTTAAGCCCGACCCATATCTGTCTATCACCCAATCAAATTACTTGATGTACTTCATTAACTGAATGCCAAACAGTGTAGATCCTGATCAGATGGCTTCTTCAGAAGCCATCTGATCTGGATCTACACTGTTTCCAAAGATAGGGGTTGTTTTGAACAGCATGATAAGGGTTAATAGCGGAATTTCACCGTGCAATGAGAAGCCTCTGTGGCACAGTGGTTACGTTACTCGCCTAGTAAACCAGGGGTCGATCCCGGGCTTCTCAAGACTTTCGGATGAGTCTTTAAATCCAGGTCCCATTTCCATATGACCTTAGCTGTTAGTGAGACGTAAAACTCAAACACTCACTCACTCACTGTACAATGAAATTCCGCTATTAAGACCACCTAAAATTAAGACTAATTCTCCTTGAAAAGCATGTTTAAGAAGATTCAGCCATGTTCCTATATGTAATTTTCTGCACCCAGTGTCTTATAGAAAGAGACCACTTTTAGGACTTCAAAAGTGGTCTTAAAGACCACTTTTGAACAGTCCCAAAGGTGGTCTTATCATAGGAATTTTACTGTATTTGTCGCCAAAATTCAGTTGGTTTATGGTACATGCTTGATATTAAGACAAAATTCAAAACTATAAATAGAGCCTTTTTCATCTTCCTTGATTCATCATTTATTTTGTTAGAATTTAGGCTTGGCTTCTTCAAGAATTTCCAGCAAATGTGTCCTTGAAAGCCCCAACCAAAAGGGTATAAATTCTGTCATGAAATCTGTTTTTTATTTATTTTTTTTTTTTGGTTTTGCTTTTATTCCTTATTGAGGTTTATGCCCTCCCACTCACTGGGGATTATACATTGAAAAGCCTGGGCAAATGAAATTGTGCATCCAGCTACCGTATTTACCCTAAGTATTCAGACACCTCAACTCCTTATCATAGTTTTTCTAATATTTGAGCAAGTTTTTCTAATATTATCATCATGAAAACACACCTATATCATTTTGACCCCCTTTAAACCCACTTCTATGTAGTAAAACTGGAGTTTGCAGGGGTAAGCATTATTTTTCTTATTTCTGCTCTAAAATGAAGCAACGTCTCCAAAATGACCTTTACAGTGTTGATGGGGATGTTAAACCTCAAACAAACAAAAACCTCTTCAGCTGCACCATCTAACATAGAGCTATAGATTTAGAAACTAGAGGTATAGCACTCTAAACCCATTGCATGCGGGAAACCCCTATAGGGGTACCTTGGCAAAAAGTGCAGTCCCAGATCAGACGCCGCAGGGCCTGCACTATTTGCTAACAGAATTTTCCGTCGGATATAGAATAACAATGAAAATATAGGCCTGACACCAGTTATATGACAAATGGACTTGTCCAACATATAGTATTGGAAGAGTCCACTAGTATACAATGGGTTAAAGCAGGGAACACAAAGCTGCACGAATGTGCAGGCTGATCTGCACCTTTGTTGTTCGCAAAACACAAAAACAGGATTTTCTCATGTGTTGATGTAGCAGTTTAAGAGACAACGTAAGAGACCAGCATTATGCAAAGATAGGAGTTTTTTCTTCATCTTTTGCATACTTTGTAAAGGCAAAAAAAAACCTAAAATGGAAAAGAAAAGTGGTTTATAAACCAAACCCAGGACAATGACCTACAATATCATGTTATATCAAATTTTACATCTGATATTTTGTTGCATAATGTGCGCAAATTAGCATATTTGAGCCAACCAATGACAAAAACACCCATTGGTTTTCTTTGATTTCATTCTTTTCCTTCCTCTGGTTCAAGAAGGGTGGTTGTCAGTTTCTGGTGAAAGAAGGTGCATTATTGCTAGCACCTTATGTATAAGCCTGCCCAGGAATAGTGTGGTTAGGAAAACTAATTGGCTCATGATGATCTAAAATAGTTTTGAGTGGGCCGTTGTATTCTAAACAAATACAGTAAAACCTCCACTAATGGTCACCTCTGTTTAGCAGCCATCTCTTCAGCAGCCACAATAATTCCTCCCATAGCATTTTACTATATATTTAACCTCTGTTCAGCAGCCACCTCTCTCCTCCAGCCAGCAGCCACTTACCAAATCTAAATTCCCTGTATTAAACAGCCAGAGTTAACTCAATAGCAAAAAATCGGATGTAAAAATAGGAATTTCTCTTCTGGTTTATATATTTCAAACTTTATTTTTCTCAAAACTACCATTGTGATATATGCATAAATACAATATAAGCCTGTGAAAAGAAACATAAATGATGGAGAGGTGTCAGATGACACCTCGCCATCATTTATTTTTCTTTTAGTACATCCATATTGAGCTGTTTTCAATACTCACTATTTTTTGTCTGTCAATAAAAAGCCATATATCATCTCACACATTTCCCTCTGTTGAACAGCCACCTTCCTTAAACAGCCAGTTTTGGAGTTTTCCCAGGATGGCTGTTTAATGGAGGTTACACTGTAGACAAACAGCTTACATGACATCAAGGTAACAAGTCAGTGTAATGAACACCCCTCTAAACCCCACTTTATCATTACGAAAACATGATTATACAAATACATTGTAAACTTTAGCTCCGAAAAATCAATTTTTTAGATGAAAAATTGTGATATTTTTCTTATTTCTGCTGAAAATACAGATTGTGGGTACTTGTTAGAACCGCCTCATCGAGGCGGTTCTAATGAATACCCACAATCTATACTCTAGAGTAAAGCAAAAATAAGAAAAATAAGGTTTACCCCTGTAAACCCCAGTTTTACTATATAAAAGTGGGGTTCAAGGGGATAAAAATTATATAGGCATGTTTTTGTAATGATAGAGCAAACTGAGGCTTATTGGGGATTTCATAACCTTCCTTATTGCTGCAAGACATATTGTGAGTTCTGGTTAGTACCGCCTAATTGAGGTCTATCTTACTATCTGTATTTGGACTAGAAATAAGAGAAATATAAAATAAATTCATTTGAAAAATGCTGATTCTGGAGATCGGAAATACCATATTTACCCTATATATTTTGACAGGTATGCCTGAACAAACAGTGTAAACCCAGATGAGACACTGCAGAACTGTTTGCCACTCATTCAAAAGTGTTAAGTCGCAACTTTGATCAGTAAATTGTACTTGTTCAAATTTTAGAACAAGTATGGTAAGGAGTTGAGGTGTCCGAATATTCAGGGTAAATACAGTCAGCCATTTTTGGCACATGGGATACATCACGTGAACAACTCCGTGAAATGAAGAGCCCCCAAAACCCCACTTCATATAGAGAAAACTGGGGTTTACGGGGGTATAAGAAAATGTTTTCTTATTTCTGCTCCAAGACATAGGTTGTTGGTACTTGTTAGAACCGCCTCAATGAGGCGGCTCTAACGAGCACCCACAACCTATGTTTTGAGCATTTATAAGAAAAATATCACGGATTTTCATCAGAAAAGTAGCATTTTTGGAGATGTAAAAAAAAGCACTATGTCACACGGGTGAGTTATCATAATGCATGATTGTTATCTACGTGATATAACCTTTTCTCATGAGTAGGCTTACTGTTCGAAACTGGTCAAATGATTATTAAATTTAATATCTGTTACTGTATTACTTAATGTGCATGCGTTACCGTAGCTATTCTTCAAAACTCCGGGCTGGGGATTATTTAACCCTTATCCTGCTGAATATTCAGTTTAGCCACACCTATTTTTTACTTTGAACCAATCAGATTACTTGATGTAATTTATTCTTACAAAGCCATAAACTAAATGTCTAACAGTGTAGATCCTGATCAGATGGCTTCTTCAGAAGCCATCTGATCTGGATCTACACTGTTTTCAAAGATAGGTCTTGTCGTGAACAGCATGATAAGAGTTAAAATTTCGCCTGTGTAGATGTAGATTTTGGTAAATTATTTTTCCGAATGCCCCTCACCTGCTTACTCCTTCCAGCTACGTAGCGCAGGATTTTGACGTTGCTTACGTTTTCATATTGTTTATTTCCTTTGAAATTCATGGCAACATCATCAATGTGGTTTTCTGTGTATTTCGATTTTTTCTGAAGAAGCCTACTAAATACTAAAATTTATTGAGTAGACATGTAAAATTAATATTTTCCTTAACTTGGAAGACTTTCTACATGGTATAAAATTTAAGTTACAGGCTTCATCTGGCCTTAAATTAAGCATTATGATATCAGTGTGCATCAAAACAAATTGACCCCAGACAAGATTCATTGATTAGCCCCTAGCTTTAAATGCACCATTTACTTTGCACTTTAAAAGGAAAGAATGCAGAAAATGAAATCAAGATAAATGCTTTAAGCGCTGTGGAAAATCCTAGAGCAGATTTTAATCTAGGTCTTTTCTTATTTTTCAGAGAAATTGACGTGACATTTCATGCAAATCATCTGCCCAGCAGTTGATTCACATGTAATTTCAAGCTTTTTTCCTTAAAAATAAGATTAAAAAAAAAACACTTTAAAAAATCTCATATAACCCTTTTTGTACCAAATGGAAAATTCCTCCTTATAGATTGTGTTTTCTTCAAAAACTATTCGGAAAACAGCTGAACTTTTTGCAAACAGTGTAGGCCTTGATCAGACGCCGCATTCTGCAGCATTTGATCTGAGCCTGCACTGTTTGCCAGGGTACCCGTTTCGGGGTTTCCGGTACAAAATGGGTTAAAACTCTCATTTGCTTGGTGATAAGTGCTTGATAAAATTCACCATCCGGAGTTGCTTTTCATTTCGTTTTTGTTCACAATTCAATAGAAAGCTCGGTAGATCTATTACGCGGGATTCCTCATGTTACGCAAGTTTTACATTCAGGTTTTAAGTGCATTTTCTTTGTCCTCTGAAATAGCCAATAATTTCTTCATTTTAGTTGGAATTTTGTACTTGTTGTATTGAGTTTGTTGATTTTTTTTCCAAGGCCAAGTTATTCAAAACTAACGATGTCATTAGTAAAAGTATTATAACTTCGATCAGTTAATATAGCAACTTCCATCAGTTAATATAGCAATTAATACTTATCTTTACGATAACGTATCTGTGAGGCATAGTGCACTTTTTTTTATTTTTTTTTTATATCTCAAAAATGGATATTTTTCTCTTTTTTTTTTCTTATTTTTACTCCAAGCATAGATTGTGGGTGCTCTTTATCATCACGAAAACACGCCTATAAAATTTTGACCCCCTTGAACCCCACTCTTATATAGTAAAACTGGGGTTTGCAGGGGTAAACCTTAATTTTTCTTATTTCTGCTCTAAAATAAGAAAAATATCACTTGATGAGGCAGTTCTAACGAGTACCCACAATCTATATTTTGAGCAGAAATAAGAAAAATATTACTTTATTTCATCTGAAAATTTTCATTTTTTTTTTTCAGTGTGTAAATTTACAATGTATTAGTATAGGCATGTTTTCGTAATGTTGAGGAGGTTCTAACGAGTACCCATATAACAAATGTCCACTAAAATAGTTTCTTGGAGTAATTTAGTGAAAAAGACATTTCATTTCCTAGTGTATTGCTATACCTTGTTTAGATTCTATTCATATCCGCCAATTTTACCAAGAAAAACTACATCTGAAAATGTCGTCTGCTTTTGTCGTCTGCTGAATTTTTTGCAAACATTTTAAAAATATTTTTTGCATACAGGCAAACAGTGTGGGCTCAGATCAGACTGCTCCTACAGGAGCAGTCTGATCTGGGTCCAGACTGTTTGCAAAAACTTACTTTTACGGTAACCGGCAGACGACAAAGCAGACGACAATTGTCGTGATTGGCATTTTATGGGTTATGGAACAAACACTGTCAGGTACAAATACATGTCCTGCCCTCAAAACAAAGGTCGTCTGCACTAAGTTAGTTAGAAAACATTCGTTATAGAAATACATGTACTGCCGTTATAACAAAGGTCCTCTGTACTAAGTTAGTTAGTAAACATTCGTTAAAGAAACGTGACCCAGATTAATGTCTTCTGAAAGTTTCTAAGGTTTCAAATGATCATATGGTGTCATATTTTTTTTAATGTCAGATCACAATGACCTTGTGTTTCATTTGAAGCCTTAGAATGGAAATTTCTCAAAACAAAATTTGCCGCCAAAGAGCATAATAGCACAGCCATTTTTACCCTTCTGGTAGCTCCACTAAGTTCTGAATTATTTTTCAGACCAAATAAGGCTTGAAAGTAAGTTCAAGTCTGTCCTTTTGGCTTTCCACTATTGATGTTTCCATTAGGGTCTGTTGTTCCATGTTTGTGTTTCTTTCCCTTTGGTGTATCTGATGGGAGCTGTGGGTTAACCCATTTGGTACCAGAAACCCCAAAACGGGTACCCTGGCAAACAGTGCAGGCCCAGATCAGACGCCCCAGAAGGCGGCATCTGATCAGGGCCTACACGGTTTGCAAAAAGTTCAGCCATTTTCAAAATAAATTTTGAAGAAAACACAACCTGACACCCCTAAATTTTGAAATGGACTCCTACATATAAGGAGGAAGATTCCATTTGGTACAAAAAGGGTTAATTGTACCAATTCCTGATCATTGCCTTCACTTCTATTTTGACATTACATCAGAGTCAGAATCAGACACGTCAAATGACATTCATACACCAGGACTTGTGATATGAGAAGTTAGTCCCTAGCTTACTAGCAGACAATTCACATGTAATGTCAAGCCTTATTTTCTCTGAAAATGTGGGGTGGTTGGATGAGGCAAAGATGACATGTACCTAGCATCACTGGGGCTTCCATTTGATATTGGCTTACAGGGAAAATGTTTACAGTTGGACAAGGCCTGCTGTCCTTGCAGCAGGTAAGGGTAGACGTTTCTTCTGTTTCTACACTTCCATTCATTTTCCTCTTTCTCCTCTGTCCCTCAGTTTTATCTCCGCTACTATCTCTTCCATCTTGTTTCTCCCTTTCTCTGGGAGATGACACAAAATGACCCTCAAGGGTTCAGGAGTCGTTAAACCCAAAACAATCAATCAATCCCTAAAAATAAGATACAATGTCTGCTAATGTCGTGATTGGCAGTGTAAGTATCATTTGAGGCAGGTGATGCAAGATGTCCAATTGCCTGAAAAGGGATCTGAAAAAAAAAGCCTGGTCTGAGTCTTATAACAGATAATTACCTTTTTTAGAGACAGTCTGTAGGACATGTTCGTCTGTTACATCATACTAACCCTTATCTTGCTGTTCGAGACAACCCATATCTTTGCAAACAGTGTAGATCCAGATCAGATGGCTTCTGAAGAAGCCATCTGATCAGGATCTACACTGTTTGACATTCAATTTATGAATTTCTAGGAATAAATTACATCAAGAAATCTGATTGGTTCACAGTCAGAAATAGGTGTGGCTAAACTGAATATTCAGCAAGAGAAGGGCTAACATTAACTGTAATGATCACATTCACTGTAGTAAGTGTACCAGACACATTAAGGACTTTCAGTAATTCTAAAACTTTGACAAATTTGTTTCACGATCCTGCGAGGAGTCAAAAAGGTGGAGACAGAATGGCAAACAGTGTAGAATGATCTGGGTCAGCACCATTTGCATTGGCCTGTCTGTCCCAATACTTAGGATCAATAATTTATTTGACACAAATTAGCGCAATATTTTGCAGTCCAAGATTTTTCAGTCTAATGTAGTTGAATCACATTAATATATCAGTTACGCCCCCGCCCATAGGGGCTTGAAGAAATATATGGGCTGCATGATGCTTCCACGCAGAGCTGAATCCGGCCCGCACACTAGTACTGGTAAACAGCTTAGAGGATCTAAGCCTGTCCAGGAACCGCGGTGCGAGGAGGACCGTCCATGCTATTAAACCCCATTGGTTTCATTGGGCGACAGGGCTTGAGATGTCATTTCATCTCAATGTCGGGTAAAAGTCCCACAAAATTGGAAGCAACGTCTCCAAAATGACCTATACAGTGTTGACGGGGACGTTAAACCTCAAATCAAACAAAACAAACAAACACATTAATATATCAGGTATTATTACCTTTTATGACAAAGAGCTTCATTTCTGACTTGTTCAGCCAAACCTGTGGGAAGTCGGCATAATTTAAGGAACAAACAGGTGCATCTGACCATGAACTGAATTGGAGGTCCTTGTTTCTAGGGCTTGTTTTCATGAGGCCAAAACAAATTATATGTGTGGTTCCCATTACATGGTTTTCAAAAATAGGGTAGGTAGGTAGGAAAATTATTTTATTTTTTATTTTTATTTTTTTCTCACCTTTTATACTATGTTACACATTGCACTTATTTTTGTTATATTGTTTTGCTTTTGTTGTTGTTTGGTTTGAGGTTAAACGTCCCCGTCAACACTGAAAAGGTCATTTGGAGATGCTGCTTCCTATTTTGTGGGACTTTCACCTGGCATTAAGATGAAATGACATCTCAAGCCCTGTCGCCAATGAAACCAATGGGGGTTATAAGCATGGACGGTCCGACACATATAACGCTTTGCCTGGGCAGGCTTAGATCCTCTAGGCGGTTTACCAGTACTCATGTGCGGGTCAGATTTAGCTCTGGATGGAAGCATCACACAGCCCATATATTTATAATACCGGACCCGATAGCTCAGTGGTAGAGCGTCCGCTTCGGGAATGGGAGGCCCCGGGTTCGATCCCCGGCCGCGCCATACCAAAGGCGTGAAAAATGGTACTAGGAGCTCCCTTGGCTGACGCTCGCATTATCAGGGGTAGTCCTAGGAAGATAAATGAAGGCAGGTAAGTATTTGTTAGAGGATACTTTGTTTGTCGCAATTAAAGCTCTACAGAGCTTATGTTATTTGTTTCGAATATGCGACGTTAAATAAAGCTTCTTTATCTTTATCTTTATTTCTTCAAGCCCTGATGGGCGGGGGCCGTGCTAATTTGTTGTATAATTGTACTTCAAAACATTGTAAACAATTTATGAAATGCAAATAAAAGTATAATAAATAAGGCTTAGTTTTCATCCATATTGTCCTAATTGTTATAAAATAAGGGTGTTCTTCAGTCAGAACAAAGTATTTTGATTGGACATCCTGCGTATGTGTTTGCCTTTTACAATAGGTCAGCCTTTGGGACTTGCTGTTCTAGTGAAGGTTGCTTTATCTTGAATGGTGTTGTAACTGTTATTGTACCATATATACATTGAAGATAAATGTAAAAGTTCAAAATATCCAGATGAAATGACAGAGTAAACCGAGATCAGAAAGTGTCTTTTCCTTGCTTCCAAAGGATAATCCTTTTATAGAACATACTGAATGCTGCAAATTAAACATCCAGTAGTTAGCACCAGCAGAAACTTACTTTTATATAGTCTTTTCAAATTGTAGTCCTTAGGTCTTAACATGGTAGATAGATAGATACTGAAAACAGGAGTCCAAAATCCTTCATTTTGAAAAGTTAAGTCCCTGATCTTGATTGCAAACAAAACATAGACAAAATTTCTACACACGTGTGCACTACTGCATAGTTGCATGTTTCCGTAACTGCCTCTATTTCTGAAAAGTGCATTTCAGGACTTCAATCCAAACTTGTACGGTGTGGAAACTCAATAGAACCATGCCATTGAGGCGGTTGTAATAAGAAACCACAATGTACATGTTTGTTCTGGGGCAGAGATTGGGAAAAGATATATTCCCAGTTAAGCCTGATTTCCCAGTTAACTAGGTGCGTACAAGGGCGAGCAGGGATAAAGACTGACAGTCACCCATAGTGACTGAAAAATTGGCTGGGTGCCAAAACATTAGAGCTTTATCTGTCTGTCACCAGAACTTTCAGCTTTTTTCAAATATTTTGGCTCTTAGATAAGACCTACAAATTTAACCTAGGTATGTTTTTTTTTTCAAAGCAAATTAGCGTCGGTAGGTTGGATTTTTATTTTGATCATACGCGATTAAAAAAGATAAGTTGAGCTACAGTATGGCTGATTAATTAATTTCTTTCTACCCCCCCCCCCCCCCCCCACACACACACACAAACCTTACACACACTTCCAAGACGCAGTGGGACAAATTTCCTTTCCATTTTCTGTTTACTCTTGGTACTCTTAGCTTCTTTTCCTGCCACAGATCTTGGTGTATCCTCCGTGCCTCAACATGGTACCTTTATTGTCAACCCGTAAGCCAATCTTTTAGACACGCTGACATGAATCTAAAAACTGGCAGTTGATTTCGTTTCAAGAACCACAAAATGCAGACATACTGCACAAATTATTATTTTAATTTGTTTTCCCAGCCTTTTTATGATGGCGTGGCTCTAGACCCATTTTATCTAGCGCCAAGATCTTTTTTTCTGGCACCATACCCTTTTTTGCAGTTAAGAGCAAATGTTGCCTTACATTTTGGAACAAAAATCTCTGAAATTGACAAAAAAAAAAAAAAAAAAAAAAATAACATCGTCATGTCTGTTTAAAGAATGGATATTTTAGCCATTTTTTAGCAATAGATTGTTGCCCGTTTGATGGTTTACCGCTAATCCCGCTGTTTATTGTTCCAAATTATCTCACTTTAAGAAACCATAATAGTGTTTTGATAACGAGTGTATGTAAGTGATACCAATTAAACGATTAGGTGTGAAAAGTTACCTGACCAGGGTTATCATGTGCGTGTAGCGAAGACAATGCCATATGCGGACAGTCTGATCAGCAACAGTGTCTAAGTTTTCCGAGAAATGAAACCTTATGAACAATAAACTCAGATCAGACTGTGCAGAACTTCCAGCTGATCTTAGTCTTTTCTGTGTGCGCATACGCATTCAGTGCATTTTTTTTCGGTAAGCATTTCTGATGCCACTACCAAATGACATACTAACTCTCATTAGCTACCGTATTTCAGACACAGAAAGGGCCTTATATTTTACAACACGTAAAACTGCATCCAGCACTCAGGAAAAAACTTTTCTTTTAACGAAAGATCAGCCTGTACATTGAGTTCTTCGTTTGCTGCTCTCTGAATATACCAGAAGCCATACTACAAAAGGATTGTAGAAAGAGCAAAGACTGATAAGACTGCGCAGGCTGATCTGTGTCTTCACCTGTCGCACAGTTTTACTGTCATGTTTTCCAAAGGTTGCATGCGAAGACCGTGTGTGCAAACTATCGATGACGTGTTGTTGAAAAACGTGGGAAAATTTCAGATTGCAACAAATGCACGTTCAGAAATGACGGCGGGAAATTAATCGTGGAACGACAAAATCTATACATGTGTGACCAGCGAAGACTACGATCATCCTGCGCATCTGTGAAGGCTTAGCTTTCTGTTCATGGAGATAGTGAAAATACTTGAGAGATTGACACAAGCTGTCGGCATTATTTATGTTTGTTGAAGCGTGTAGACGTGTCTGATTATCGCTACAGGTGGTAAAAGATGTTTTGGATAATTTTTGTCGTCACAAAAGTAATCCGATTATTGAGAGGGGTCATACCGTCATTATACCGCAAGAAATATTGTGCGCCATTGTCTTTTTTAATGCGTCCGAGACATAGGTTTTATGCATCTTGCGCTTCCGAAAACAAATTGCACTCAAAATTTGTGGGTTCCAACTGCTTCCTAATTTTGTTTCTCTTACCGGTCCGTGCAAAATACCTGTAGATCACAGGAGACAACAGACGTTTTACCCTCTGGTAGTATTTTTTTTATATTATTATTATTATTATTCTTTCCGGTGGTGGTTCTATTTGTTGGCTTGCATGTGCTAAGTACTGGACATTTTGGATTTTAATTATGGGTTACTTCAAAGCATCGGCTTCTTCAGAAGTAGCCAAGTGTCACATCCCTGACCCATTTGAACTGCAATTGGCTAATTATTATTGATTATCACAGGCCACTTACCGTTTACTGACAGCTCACGGCAATAGATATAAAAGCAGCTTTTAAATACCAATGTTTACGATATGCATTTTTATTCTAGGCTCAAGTTATATGTATTAGAGACAAACACGGATGCTTTTGATGTTGTTTTTGGCAGACGCACATCATTTTCATGCGTAAATACGACCAGATTGTCTCTAATGGTAGCGCTTTTTAATGAATATGTACTTAAATACTTGGACCATGAAAAAATGAAAGATCGTTTTTGCACATAAAATGTTTGGAATATTCATGATAGAAAAAATAATTAGGGTCGGCGGGAAAAAGCTAGGCACGGTCGGGTAACCGGAACCACACATATATTTTGTTTTGGCCTGAGTAAAATGAAATGTTTAAGGGAATAGGAACACCTGGCGTATTTTTCCGCCATTTTTCAAAGGGAGACAATTTTCGGGACTTCCTGTTCCCTTTCCTATAAGACCTATCCCACTGAATAAGGGGTCTACTCTTAAAGGAAAGAATTTGCTCCTCAGGAGCAAATTCTTTCCTTTAAGAGTTGACCCCTATTAACATGGGAGACAAAAATACTTTTGCAGGAGTTGCCTCCCCTGAAGGTGTTCCCTTTCCCCTTAAGTGCACTTTGTTCCTGTTATGGCAAATAAATTATGGCTCAAAGATCATACTATCCTTTCCCTTCAGCTGCAATCCATTTTCAACATTTCCCAACAATTTTTAGCTCGGCTGTTTTCGAAGAAAACGACGAGGTATTGTCATAGCTCTGGCATCGTCGTCGTCGTCGTCGTGCAAAAACTTGGACATTTTGTAATATCTCTGGACTAGTTGTTCATTATGAAAAGGGGAACTCATACCAGAAGGTGAGGTAACCCTAAAAATATTTTTGACACAGTTATGCCCCTTTTTCGACTTGGAATTTTTGTTTTCTAATAGAAACTGCAGCCGATCATTGGCATCCGCATGCAGTGCTCTTGTTGACTTGTTCTCTTTATGTGTCAAATAAAACAGTGCTGATGGCCCCTGCCCATTGGTACTTGAAGAAATATATAAGCTGCATGATGCTTCCACTCAGAGTTGAAACTAACCGCACACGAGTACTGGTAAACCGCTAAGAGGTTCTAAATCTGCCCAGGTAAAGCATTGCGAGTTGGACCGTCCATGCTTATAAACCCTATTGGTTTCATTGGGAGACAGGGCTTGAGATGTCATTTCATCTCAATGTTGGGTAAAAGTCCCACAAAATTGGAAGCAACATCTCCAAAATGACCTATATAGTGTTGATGAGGACTTAAACCGCAAATCAAACAAACAAAACAATGGTCAATTGTCAACAAGATAGATAAGGAACCTCCCACTTTTAAGCAATTAGTATCTGATTGGCTGATAGAATATTTGCACAGTCCCAGACTGTGATCACCTGCTGATGATTGACACGGGAGTGGATTGGATAGGCTACCACATGATTTCAATAGAAATGATCAATATTAACCCTTGTCCTGCCGGATATGCGTTATTTTCCAAACAATGAAGATCCAGATCAGATGGCTTCTGACAAAGCCATCTGATCAGGATCTTCATTGTTTGCCATTCAGATTTTGAATTTGTTGCAATGATTTGCATCAAGAATTCTGATTGGGTGATAAACAGTGGTGGGTGTGGCTTATTTAAATTTTCAGCAGGACAAGGGTTAACAGTGAAAAAAAAAACAGGTTTTAATATCAAATATAACTACCCATCACTACAATTATAGCCTTTTCACCAGACGCAGGTCTGGGACAGTCTGACACAAAAAAAATTTAGCCAGAAATGCCACCGGCATGTCCCTTTTCCCGTGACCTCCCCAGCGTCGAGTCCTGATTGGTCGCTGATGTCACATGACCTATCAGACCAATAGGCAGACGATACAGGTCACGTGACCGCGATTTTCGCGCCGAGAAGATCATTATTTTTTCAGACTTGCTTGGGATAGGATGGTCAAACTACATTCCATGGAAGAATGAATAAACGGATAAGTGTTTTATTCTTTTTTGATTTTTGCACTTACCTTGAGTTTCCACAACGTACTTAGGCTTTGTAAGCTTACTGTTTATTCCGAAATTCTTAGAGACTTTATTTCGCGTGTTTCTGCCGACATTACATGTGTAGTGGTTGTCCGCCATTTTGAATTTTCACTTGGAAGTTTTGTTTATCATGTGATCAACCGTTTTTGGTTTTTGATAAGCACCACACTTCTTTTCATGTTATGTGCCAGGGTATAGACTCGTATTATTCCTGGTAATGTTTTAATAGAAGTCGGCGTTGTGGAAACTTAAATTGCCAGAAAAGAGGACGGTTTTTGTGCGTGTTCCTTCCACTTCCGGTATCGGAAGACGTTGTATCGCTGAATAAAAATTCTCAGCATTAATTTAGTTTTGAACATGTGCAAGACCCGTCTTCGTTTAGCACTTATAAATCCCACGATGCAGATGGATAATATTCAGGTCCCTTTGTGGCCTTTCTATAGTATCTTCTAAACAGAATCCATCCAATTCGTGTGGGTCACCTTTGCCGAATCAAGATGAGCCAGTCTATGTCCCCTCCTCCCATTTGGGCCTGGGTTGACTAGGATAGGTTCGTCGACCGCCCCGTAGAGACCCTGCTCATAATTGCGGGGACTCCGGGGTGCGGGGAACCTATGCCCAAAAATTTTTTCCGAATCCATGTTACATACGAATTTTGGTACGGTTCCGATCCCGGTTTTTATCGGGTAACCTTTCCGGACCTTCGGTACTTAGTTTACCTTGGTCATATGCTTCTTTCTTCTTATTATGATAAATTTTTGTTATCATAATCATTAATTTGGATTGTTTTCCCTTGTAAAACATACAGACTTGGGCATCGTTTATTGGAATACCGTGACTATTGCAAGTGAATCCGGGACGTTTCGGTACAGAGTCGTTTCGGCCTGGTTCGTTTTCGACCCGAATTTAGCACCTGGATCGATTCGGCCTATTTCGGTGGGTCGGTTCGGCCTTGGGTCGATTCGGCCTTGATCGTTTTTGGCACGGCTCCTTGAATGCTCAATTTTGATTCGGCAATTTCGCATGTTCAGTGCACGTTACACAATAAAGGGCCTAACACTGGGGAAGTTTAATTGAGCCTCGAGTGTTTTGCCCCTAGAGCTGAATCTGGGCCTAGTGAATTATCCTCTGGGGATATATCAATACTCAGAGGTTGGTCTTTTTTCGTCCTTACTAATTAGCGATTATGAGAAGGACATATTTAGAGCCTCATCACCTATTGATTCTAAAACTTTAAGCGGACCATGTCTTCCCAACGTTTTCAGAATCAAGCTTCAAGACCGGGGGCACTCGTGAAAAGAACTTGGAACATTGGTTCTAACAACAAAAAACATCAATTTTTTGTTCTTATGAAATTCCAAAATTCGACCCAGATTCAGTCTCTGTATATATGACGTCAGGGAAATTGGCATTACTTCCTGTTTCGACGCTCTAACATTGGAGCTTCTTACCAGGACTATTATTAAGTGGGTTCTCATTATGTCTGGTATTCTAATTCTACCCACTTTGCCTTCAAACAAGAGCATTCCGACCATATAGCTGCTATTCTAATGCTTTTGTTTATTTCCCGGTCATTTTTTTCACATGCCAGGGCTGTCTACCACCATGTTGCATGTTTGGCGCAACTCTGCTCTTGATAACTGGTTCAGTTTTTACTGAGCATAGTAAATGAAAACTTAGAGCCTCAGCGCCTCTTGATTCTAAAACTACAAGCGGACCATGTCTTCCCAACGTTTTCAGAATCAAGCTTCAAGACCGTGGGCACTCGTCTTTTTTGAAGTCTTCGGAGAGCGTATCAAGTACAGGTACCGCAACCAAGAGACGCTCTTCGACTACTTCCGATGACTTTTAAGTGCTTATCACCCTCGACTAGAAGATCTCAATCAGTCCTCGTCTACTAATAGATCATTCTCAGATCAGGGTACACGGTCCTTTCGTTCCAGAGGTCGGACTGGAACGAAATCTCCCAATAGAGGAAGACACAAGTCTAACAAATGACTTTCTTCCTTCCCCTCCTCTTCATCTTCTCCCAGTAGGAGCCGAGCTTTTTCAGTTCTATCAAGCCTTGGCTTCTTTTATTAAATATATTTTGAGTTTTATGAGTTTTGAGAAAGGGTTACTGGATTGAGTTCGTTAGGAATCCTTTCTCTTTCTCACATGCAAATACTATTTCTGGTAAATAGTATCAAGAAAAGAAATCTTTTTATTGGAAGAGGAAGGGTTCTTCTCCAAAAGAAAGCCGTGTAAGTAGAAAAATTTCTCCTTTCCCCAGGCTTCTACAGGCGGATCTTTCTGGTCGAGAAGAAAATGGGAAATCGACTCATCATCGACTTCTCACACTTAACACAGATGATGCAAGTCGATCATTTCAAAATGGAAACTTCGTCCTCGATTAGTCAGGTCAATTCTCCCAAATTCGGGGACGATTTCCGTAGTTTTAAAGGACGCTTACCTTCACATCTCCATCCATAGCTCATTACGCAAACTCCTTCGTTTCACCTTGGATGGAATTTTGTGTATCAGTCCGTTGCCTTTCCTTTGTTGGATTTGTCAACGGATCAATGAAAAGAAAAGAAGAAAATGGGAAAATCGACTCATCATCGACTTCTCACACTTAACAAGATGATGCGAGTCGATCGTCTCAAAATGGAAACTTCGTCCTCGATTAGTCAGGTCAAATTTCCCAAATTCGGGGACGATTTCCGTAGTTTTAAAGGTCGCTAGCCTTCACATCTCCATCCATAGGTCATTACGCAAATACCTTTGTTTCACCTTGGATGGAATTTTTGTGTATCAGTCCGTTGCCTTTCCTTTGTTGGATTTGTCAACGGATCAATGTTTTTCCCTGTTCACCAACTTAATGGAAATTAATTAAGCAGCTTTCATCATAGAATTAGGCCCCAATCTCGTGTAGTGTTCCGATGATGGGTTTTGTCATCATTTTTACAGATACTGTTTATCATACCTTGTCCTAACGTGTACAGGTTATTGTGAATTTAGATTTAATACACTTTATCGAGAAGTTGAAATTGACTCTACCTCAAAGATACTTCTCCAAATTTTTTTTCACGCCCCGAAAAACTTTCGATTTATGTCAGGGGTTTGTTTCCCCTTTTTAGAACTTAGTAATTGGATCCAGTTTTCCCTGGACAATCTCATCTTAGACCTTTCCAGTTTTTTTTTGCTAATATAATCACTGGAAATACCATACGGTCTATAGGAGCAATAAATTCCATTATCAAGATTGCTCTCTACGATTTATGAATCCCTCAGTATCAAATGGGGTCTCCTCTTTTAGAGACTATTCCCTATTTGTTTGTTCGCATGCCAGCCTTTCAGGTTGGTTTCCCACTTTGAACCTCAAGGATTAGTTGTTCAGGGAACGTGGGGCCTATATTAGGCGGGGCTATATATATATATATATGTGTGTGTATTGTGTATGCGTATATGTATGTATATATGTATATGTGTATGAACTTTCTGAAACTTCAGACAAATTTCCTTGGTTTATCAGTTCTTCATAGCTCCAAACTGAGGAACACCTTCATTATTGTTACTCCAGACAAATGAATAGTGTAGTTTTTTCTACTTATCAGGGAGTGACTCATTACTCTTCCCTGTTGGCTTTTACATGGAAGATTATAACTTGGTGTCTTCAGGAAGGTGTGTCTATCCTTGTCGGACACCTCCAGGCAGATTATGTCATTGGGATCGCCCCTATAGACCAGTTCACCATCCGTTCTCTACAGGGCGTTTTCTCAAATGGAGAGAACCTTTATTGGGCCTTTTTTAATCAAATGTCCAAAACATCTGGGTTCTCCAATCAACTTCCTTTGTGTTTCAAGTTTCAGATCACCTGGAACATGCAGTTGATTTAAAATCTCTAGATTGGGGGAATCTTTTACATATGCGTTTACACCATTCAACTGAATTCCTCTAGTTCTAGGTAAAAATTCAAGCGTCCAAAAGCCGAGCCATTCTGATTACGCCTCCTATGGCCTCAGAGATCTTGGTTTTTTAGTCATTCTGAGCCTAGTCTCAAGACTTGCAAACCGTCTTCCAGTAGTTCCAGATCAAATATCTAATAGGTGTGGGTCAAGCATTCCATTTCAATCCAGAAATGCTTTACTTACACATCCAGATGTTGTCAGGAATCAAACCAGAGGTAGACACTTTTCTGGTTTCTCTGCCGAGTGTATCTTCAAATATAGAAAGATCTCCACTCTCAAGTTTTACTCTGGAAGATGGAAGATAATTTCTAGTTGGTGTAGAAAAAGGGAAATAAATCCAGACTATTCCTCTAGGGAGGTTTTTTACCGGATTTCTTTTTCTGTCTGTTCTCTACCCTTCAATTTCTATTTCATCTAAGAGAAGGGTACAGATCAGTAATCTCGAACATGTTAAAATTTTAGTCGGCTTCACACTTTTTCATTAAACCCTACCATCACCAGCTTATTAAAGGGGTTTTTCACTATGCCGACAGGTTTCCAGGACTTTGTATCCAAATGGAATCTTGCATGAGTATTGTGGTCTTTGCTAAACCACCTTACGATCCGGTGAATTTAGCTTCTTTTATTCATTTGATAGTCAAGCTGTATTTCATTTGACATTTGCTTCAGTTCGTGGAAGTTATAGTCATGCTTTGCCAATTACAGAGGGTTGTTTTCAGGTATGAGAAGAACAATGACTTCTTTTTCTCTTCTCATTCAACCTATTTTTGTTTCAGGCTATAAATAACCTTGTCTGAAACTATTATTTGTCCTGTCATTTCCAGGATTCGTGGATCGTAGGCTAATGTGAATTTTTTGTATACATTAGAATGTTTAAAACGTTTCGAGACTATCATGAGAATTTTTTCTTTTCAATCAAGGGGTTTTGGATATATTTCTAACCATCCTTGATTGCAAAGTGGATTTGTAAAGTGATAAAGCTTCTACCAGTATATGCTAATTTCACTTCTGCCCTATTATCATTCAGAATACAGAATGAGGTTAGAACCTTCTACTTTTTTGGCATATTGGAACTCCGTTTTTTCTTCAGAATGTTTTTTTCTTACTGCGTAATGGATGTTCCAACGCTACTTTTCATCCCTTCACCTAAGGTGCTTGGTTCCCATTCGTAGTGGTACTCATTCCTTGGGTAGTTTAGTAGCTTCTCAATCTATTATGAGCAGCACTTATTTTGGGATTTTATTTTCCTTGGTTGTTTGTTAGCCTGTTTGAATAGGTATGAACCTTCTATTTTGACTCCGGTTCCTGTCCATTTATCTTCTCCACTTGTGAATTTTGGATTTGGATCCCTTGCAGTCATGGTGGATACTCTCTTACATTACCATCATTGGATGTTTTTAAAAGGGGTATAAACAACCAAGGTTGGAGGAGTTAGGTATGTGTAACTTTATTTTTCATCCAACCCTCCACTTGCTTTGAATTCAGGCTATAATTGTAGTGATGGGTAGTTATATTTGATATTAAAATGATATTTTTAATGTAAAATTAATTTTAATTAATAATATACCTACCCATCACTACAATGGTATGTCCCGCCTCCCAGCCCCGCCTGAAATATTTGTTTTCCTGAAAGAAATAATGATCTTCTCGGCGCGAAAATCGCGGTCACGTGACCTGTATCGTCTGCCTATTGGTCTGATAGGTCATGTGACATCAGCGACCAATCAGGACTCGACGCTGGGGAGGTCACGGGAAAAGGGACATGCCGGTGGCATTTCTGGCTAAATTTTTTTTGTGTCAGACTGTCCCAGACCTGCGTCTGGTGAAAAGGCTATAATTGTAGTGATGGGTAGGTATATTATTAATTAAAATTAATTTTACATTAAAAATATCATTTTGTGGAAATCAAAAGATATGTCAGTTATCAGACAGATTATTTGATGTGACAGATAAGGGAACAAGTTGAAGGGATTTGGGGATGGCTGTCTGTTGCTTCTGAAGGCAAACACATAGTTTGATGCTATGTATGCCTTTATACAAAGTCAGCCCTTTCTTAAGCAAGCCAGTACAGTAGTTTGCTTAAACAGGTAGGTGCTTGCTTGACCCTTTTCGAATCGCCAGCCCTGAAAGGGGTAATTGGCAAACAGTGCAGGCCCAGATCAGATGCTGCAGAATGCAGCAATTCTGCAGCATCTGATCAGGGCCTACACTGTTTGCAAAAAAGTTCAGTATTTTTTTTTTTTCTTCAAATGAAGATAACACAACCTGACACCCCTAAATTTTTAAAAATGGTCTCCTGCTATATAAGGCGAAAGATTCCATTTGGACATTGGTACAAAAAGGGTTTAAATAGATAAGGAGGTGTTTGTTTGTTTGGTTTGAGGTTTAACGTCTCCATCAACGCTGTAAAGGTCATTTTGGAGATGTTGCTTCCAATTTTGCAGGACTTTTACCTGACATTGAGATGAAATGACATCTCAAGCTCTGCCACCCAATGAAGCCAATAGGGTTTAAAAGCATGGACGGTCCGACTCGCACCACTTTGCCTTGGCAAGCTTAGAACTTCTAAGCAGATTACCAGTACTGGTGTGCGGGTCAGTTTCAGCTCTGCGTGGAAGCATCATGCAGCCCATCTATTTCTTCAAGCCCCGCTGGGCTGGGGCCAAATCAGGAGGTGTAACCAGGATAATTAAAAAGGGAGAATCCACAAAATCAAATGTTGTGGGTACTTGTTAGAATTGCCTCAATGAGGCAATTCTAATAAGTACCCACAACATACATTTGAGGATACATAAAAATTATCCCATATTTTCCCTTTATATGATAAATTTATACTTTATCTTGAGCTATAAATACAGGGGGTTGCTGAACAGAGGTGACTTTAAAAGGCAGGTTTGAATATAAAATAGAGTTTCTTAACCCTTATCCTGCTGAATAATTAATTACGCCACACCCATTATCAACCAATCAAATTACTTGATGTATTCTTTTCATTTGAATTAGAAAACTGAATGACACTGTAGATTCTGATCATAAGCCTTCTTCAGAAGCCATCTGATCTGTAGCTACACTGTGTAAATTGCAAAGATAGGGGTTGTTGTGTTCAGCAAGATAAGGGTTAACCCATTGCATGTGGGAAACCCCTAAAGGGGTACCTTGGCAAACAGTGCAGGCCCAGATCAGACACTGCATTCTGCAGCATCTGATCAGGGCCTACACTATTTGCAAACAGAATTTTCCATCAAAAATAGAATAAAAACGGAAAATAAGCCTGATACCCCTTTTATGACAAATGTACTCGTCCAACATATAGCAATGGAAGAGTCCACTAGCATACAAAGGGCAAGTGAGAAACAGTTTACCGCCACAAGATTTTTGCCACAGTTTGTGTTTATTCTTTACTTTGTTTTCAACAGGGAGGCCATTGCCCTTGCAAAAGTGAGATTATCTCCCTTGGACCCAGCCTTGGAGGAGTTGTATACCTTGTGGGCCCACCAGCTGACCAAGGATGGGAATTACGAACAAGCTGCTAAATGGTAGGCATACATATGTTTATCTGTGACAACCTCTTTTAAAGCTCTACTTTGTACATCGCATCAACAAATATAGGATCTTACATGAGTGTTCATGTATTATTGAATTTATTAAACGAGTTGAGGAAAAGGGATAACATGCGAGGCAATGCCAAGCATTTTATCCCTTTTCCTCAACGAGTTTAATAAATTCAATAATACATGAGCACGAATGCAAGATTCTATTTATCATATGACATTTAAAACGTATTTTATTCACGATTGTTACAAAAATGTCAATATTCCACCGTTAGTAAACGCGACGTCGTTAAGGACGTCGTACATGTAACGTTACGGGACGTATCTAGCTAATTTGCATATTTAATCCACTAGTGGATTATCGAAAATATTACATGGTGTTATTACACTCTCAGATGCAACGTAATTGATAAATTTGTTTAATGAACACCCACCCTTGTGGCAGTTCTAACAAGCACCCACAGACAGTGTTTAGATTCTTTGAGTTAAAATAGTTAAAGTGGCAGGCCTACGTGGCCTAATGGATAAGAGTGCTCACTCTTACTCATAAGGTCTCACTGTGGTTTTGGCCTTGCTCTGGTCACCTGTGAGATGCCAAGTTCTGCAAGGTGGAAGGTCAGGTTTCTCTGGGTGCTCCGCTTTTTCGCCCACCTCCGATAAATGATCAGCTTGAAATATCTTCAAAGGGCCGTAAAACTAAAGCAAACCAAAAAAAATGGTATCTCTCATTTTCACCAGAAAAATGTTTTGGAGATTTGAAAACATTCACTGTGTCAGAGATAATCAAAGCACTGAGAGTATTGGTGGGTCGATTTTCTCTGGGTGTAGTTAGGAAAAATGGGCCTGAGCGTGGACTGTTTCATTTAACCCTTAAACTCCTTTACTTAAAGCAAACCGTGTAGACCCTGATCAGACACTGCGTTTTTCAGCACCTGACCCTTAAATTCCTATACTCTAAGCAAGCAGTGAAGACCCTGATCAGACGCCGCGTTCTGCGGCGTCTGATCTGGGTCTACACTGTTTGCCTAGCTGAACCCATGATTCCAGCCCAGATTTTACAGTTAACCTTTTCACGTAAACATGCTGACCTCACTGCGATAAAATTCTATAAATAATCTGCATGGATTCCTACAAATCGGTGAGAGTCACATGGACTCCAGCACTAATAGAGAATTTGTCCTTTATACCTTTGGGTCGATTGATTAACAATCGACCCAAAATTAAAAATATACCAGAAAATCCTAAACATTTAGACATTTTGAGGTCTTGCTGTAATTCTCCTTAACTTTTAACAAATTTGTTTCAAGGAGTCCAAAAAAATTAGAATGGCAAATAGTGTAGACCCTGATCAGACTGCTCCTTGATAAATGATTTCAAATGGATGTTTTTTGGGTGACCATCTGTCAAAATTTTTCAAATAATTGTTCCACTCTGCTGAAGAAGATGGTTGCAAGAATTTAAAACAGAAAAACTTTCAAAAGACTTCTTTCTCTAAAAAGAAGCAATTTATACAGGATCTTACACTCGTGGTTATTTCATATGAAATTTATTAAACGAGCCTTTGGCCAGTTTAATAAATTTCATATGAAATGACCACGAGTGTAAGATTCCCTTTATCACATGACTGCTTTAAATTGGATTTTATTGCTATTTAATTTGACAAGTTTTCTACGAAAAATGCGTAGTTGACATGGACGTCTTCATGACTTTACTTAATCCCGCCAAAGTGTTATTACATGTGTGGTCATACAATTTTTATTACACGAAGTTGTACACTGCTTATCAACGATGTTATATGATAAAATAGGAACATTCCATGGGTGTCCCTCAAACAAAATTGCTCAAAATATTTTGCTTACTGAACATGATGGCCACCAGAGCTAAAAAAAAACAACTTCAAAATACAAACCTCACAATGACCTCTACTCCATAACAGCAAGACTGATTTTGAAATAATTTCACAGAAATGTTCCTTGGGTCATCAAAAGCCATATTGCTCAAACCCTCTTCACCTTACATTATCTACAATTTCTACAATATGGATCAGGTGAGTGATCCAGGGCCATGATGGCCCTTTTGTTTTCTCTACAAAATAAAAAAATTATATTCATGTAAAAATTTTCATTGTACTGAAGGTTTAAAACATAGCAATGTACACACCACGACCTCATTATAACACTGTTCATTATAACAAGGTTTTGGATGTAACACAAATTCAAGATGGAACCAAAAAAATGTATAGATTCTTTAGAAAAATGACCATAAATGGTCATTTTTCTATATAATCTATTCATTTTTGTTTGGATATAGCATGGTTGTCTAACTAATGGAGCCCGTTAACCCTTGAAATGACGAGAAAATCTACATCTGAAAATGCCGTCTGCTTAATTTTGGCGCAAACTTTTTAAAAAATATTTATGCACACAGGCAAACAGTGTGGGCCCAGATCAGACTGCTCCTACAGGAGCAGTCTGATCTGGGTCCACAATGTTTGCAAAAAAATACTTTTGAGGTAAGTGGCAGACGGCAAAGCAGACGACAATTGTCGTGATTGGCATTTTATGGGTTAATGATTTTGGTGTACCTTGTTTTCAGCCATCTTGCTATGAAACAAGTCCAGGATGCTGCTAAACTACTTGCCAGACGGTATGACCAATCAAGTTTAAAAACTGCTGCCCACATTTCCATGATAGCCAATGACAAGCAACAGGGGCTCATGTACACACAGAAAGTAGTCCAACAACATCTGCTGCAGTATGAGTGGAAGGATACGTATACCTACCTCAAAGAGCAAAAAGGCCTTCAGGTGAACAGATTTGTCCAGATTTGCTTTTGAAACACGTGAGAAATCCAAGTATTGAACTTTAAACCTCTGCCAGATGATGGAAGTAGTTTTAATCCTTAAAATGCAGAGAAAAACAACATCTGAAAATGTCGTCTGCTTATCTCGTCTGCTGAATCTTTTTGCAAACTTTTGAAACATATTTCTGCATACAGGCAAACAGTGTGGACCCAGATCAGACGGCTCCTAGAGCAGTTTGATCTGGATCCACACTGTTTGCAAAAATGACTTTCAAAATAAATGGCAGACAACGAAGCAGACGACATTTGTATGGGTTAAAACTACAGAAACCTTATGTGACTGGGATACACTACTTTTGTGCCCCTGCCGTTCGAAGAATGGTGTAAAGGGCACATAGCATTACCCCTGTCAATCCATCTGCCTCCGTCTACTATTCAGAGATGACTTATATTTGTATTTAAGCTTTCTTAATTTGGCTACCAGACAGCACCAAAACCAGTTTGTTTTTCTTATGTCATGGCTAATGCTATATAACAGAGCTCTAGATAAGAGGGAGTAAAGGGTATTTCAGCATTGAATTTTTGAAAATCAGCATTGAAATTTAATTTGAGGGGTAAAATACTCAATGAAATTTTGGATTTCAGCATTGAAATCAAATTTAGGGGGTGGAAAATTCAGCAAACTTTACATCTTTTAACATAAAGCAATTACCTTCACATTCATTTTTTGTAAGCAGTAGCAGTATATTAGATTAGAATGAAGTTAACACTGCACAGATGGCAAATTTTTGCATGCATTTTGGGTTTTGTTGGTGTTTTTCAGAGAAAAGAAAGCTTGGCATTTCATGTGAATTGTCTGCTTAGCAACAATTCATGTGAAATGCCAAGAAGCAGACAATTCACATGAAATGCCAAGCTTTCTTTTCTCTGACCCACCCCACCTAAAAAAAATGAAATTTTTGATGCTTCACTTATGTTTGGTTCTTTAACAGTTAAGCATTACAAATGGGCATTTAAGCATTGAACATAAAAGCAGGGAGTAAAATACTCATTGTACCAAAAGCTTATCTAGAGCACTGTATAAACTTATCAAATCACTAAAAATATGTCTAAAGGACATGGGTGGCTGGATCTTGTGTGTGTCCACTTCAACATTGGCACTTTAGAGCACTGTATCTCTTGAATGGATAGATGAATTCTTACCAAACTTGCATGATTAGATAACTTCGATGGGAGAAAATAGTCATTAGGTTTTGATGCCCTTAACTGCATTTTCAAGTGCACTGGCCTCCAAAAACAGTGAACAGGGCTTTTCTGCTATCTTATATTGGTCAGACTTGGTATACTGTATAACTGTTAGCTACCAAAGATTTGATTAAATTTTGGTGACTTACATTTTAAGGGCACAGGCCCCCAAAAACTGTTTGACTTGTCTGCAGCTTTTCTCATAAACAAACTTATGAAATTTGATCAACTTGGTACAACCAAAGAATTGATTAGATTTTGATGACCATTGTCACCTACCAAAGACCTTGACTTTAATTTCAAGATCACAGGCTCCAGGAAACTGTCAATTTTTAGAAGCTTATAGCTTGTCTGCACCCTATCTCATTTAAGAACTGATAAAAGTTGGTCAAATGTTATAAATTATATCATTGTAACCACCAAAGATTTGATTAGATTTTGGTGACCTTGACCTTATTTTTAAGGGTAAAAGCCCTCAAAAACTGTCATTTTGGCTCGTCTGGACAATATATCATGAACAAATTGATGAAATTTGGTCAAACTTTGACAATTTATCATTGCACCCGACCAAAGATTTGATTAGATTTTGGTGACCTTGACCTTGATGTTTCAAGGTCACAACATCAAGGTCATAAACCTCCGAAAAATGTGAATTTAGGCAATCAGCACCTTATGAACTAAGGTCAAACTTGGTACAATATATCATTGCATCCTACCAAAGATTTGATTAGAGATTGGTGACCTTGACCTTAATTTTAAGCGCACACGTCTCCAAAAGCATTCAATTTTGGCTTGTCTGCACCCTATCTCATGTACAAATTGATAAAATTTTGTCAAACTTGGTCCAATATATCATTGCAACCTACCATAGATTTGTTTAGATTTTGGTGATTTTGACCTTTTCTTTTTAAGGTCACAGCCTGCCATAAACTGTCAGTTTTGGGTCAAAAATGGCTTATGTGCACCTTACATTTTGATGACCTAAACCTACTTTCCTGGGGACATGGTTTTTCTCTGGATTTCTTTTTCTAGTTTTCTTTATTTCTTATTTCTTTATTTCTTATTAAAACATGTTGTGGGTATCGTTAGAATCACCTTGATGAGGCAATTCTAAACATGTACCCACAACATACATTTTTAATGAAAAGAAAATTTATCCTTATTACGTAAACACGCCTATACAAATACATTGCCACCTTTATCGCCGAAAAAATGAAAATTTTATGATGAAAAATTGTGATTTTTTTCTTATTTCTGCTCTAAAATATAGATTGTGGGTACTCTTTAGAACCGCCTCAATAAATATAGATTGTGGGCACTCTTTAGAACCGCCTCATCGAGGCGGTTCTAAAGAGTACCCACAATCTATATTTTAGAGCAGAAATAAGAAAAATAAGGTTTACCCCCGGAAACCCCAGTTTTACTATATAAAAGTGGGGTTCAAGGGGGTCAAAATTATATAGGCGTGTTTTCGCGATGTGTATTTATCTTTCTTTCTCCTTACTGTTTGTTTGATTTGTGGATTAATGTCCCCGTCAACACTGTAAAGGTCATTTTGGAGATGTTGCTTCCAATTTTGTGGGACTTTTACCCGACATTGAGATGAAATGACATCTCAAGCCCTGCTGCCCAATGAAACCAATAGGGCTTATAAACATGGACGGGCTGACTCGTACTGCATTGCCTGGGCAGGCTAAGATCCTCTAAGCTGTTTACCTGTACTCGTGTGCGGGTCGGTTTTAGCTCTGCTTGGAAGCATCATGCAGCCTATCTGTTTCTTCAAGCCCCGATCGGCTTTCTCCTTATTATCTGAACCTATGTTTTAAAAGGCAGGGTAAAAAAACAGCCATTGACTTGAAAAGAATGTTAAAATCAAGTCACAAAACGTTTCAAACTCACAAATTTAAATTAAAAAGTTGTTTACTTGGCTGCAATAGAATATTATTAATGATATTTAGCAAGTTTGTACTGCCATGAATATTTATGCTGCAGATGCTATTTTGGCTGTGTGGGTTGTATAAGTTGTCGGAAGAGCTTGTCAACTTCATCAGAATTTTATCACATACTTAATGTGGCATTTATGATTGGCCATAAGGTCAAACTGAAATAAAATATGCCATATGGAAAAAGTTCATTTACGAGCTAAAAGGCAAAGGTGGCATTGAATGAAATAAGAATGAGATCTGGATAGAAGAGCAGGCAACGCAAACGTAGCAAAGCGACAATAATTTTGACTTTTGTACCAAGTAAATCCTTGTTCCTCCAATATACCACTACATAACACTTTGATGATCTTGTTTTTTGGAGACGTTGCATCCAATTTTGTGTGGCTTTTACCCAGCATTGAGATGACATCTCAAGCCCTGCCACCCAATGAAATTAATAGGGTTTATATGCATAGACAGTCCGACTCGCACCAGTTTACCAGTACTCATGTGTGGTCGGTTTTAGCTCTGTGTGGAAGCACCATGCAGCCCAATCTATTTCTCCAAGCCCCTTTGATGATCTAGAATAGAAATCTTCATCATGTTGAGAGGGGTCTTAATATCACTTTGTCATGGAAACTCTTGACAACCACTACCACATACATGTAATATATACAATATCTTGCAGATGACTTGCTGATACTTTGCAACAATGTAGTTGCGGAGGAAGGGACATGAATGTTGTTTTTAATATGTTGCGCGAACAAGATATAAAGTTTTGCAAACAAGATATTATCTTGTGTGCACAAGATATTATCTTGTGCGGACAACATAATTTATCTTGTGCAGACAACATATTATCTTGTGTGCACAAGATAATATCTTGTTCGCACAACATACTATCATGTTTGCACAACATAGATCTTGGGAAGTTGTGCAAACAAGGTATTATCTTGTGCGGACAACATATTATCTTGTGCGCACAAGATATTATCTTGTACGGACAAGATATTAAGTTGTGCGAACAAGATAATATCTTGTGCGCACAAGATCTATGTTGTGCAGACAAAATATTATCTTGTGCGGACAAGATAATATCTTGTTCGCACAACTTAATATCTTGTGCGGACCAGATAATATCTTGTCTGCACAAGATAATATGTTGTCATCACAAGCTAATATCTTGTGCGCACAAGATTGTGCGGACGAGATAATATGTTGTCCGCACAAGATAATATCTTGTCCGCACAAGATAATATGTTGTCCGCACAAGATAATATCTTGTCCGCACAAGATATTATCTTGTCCGCACAACTTATAAAATAAAAAAAATCATGTCCCTTCCCGGGTTCCATACGGAATACCTGGTGTGTTTTATATCTAGTGCACTTTCTGTATGTGTAAATTCTTCTTAACAACATACACATGTACTGACATTTGGTCAGGGTATTATCCATCTTTTTTCTGATGGATGTTTTTTGACTGCTTTAGCAAATGCGAGCAATGTTACTAAGGAATTAACACCAAAACCTCCAGGCATATTTACCCTTATCTTGCTGTTCCCGACAACCCCTATCTTTACAAACAGTGTAGACCCAGATCAGATGGCTTCTGAAGAAGCCATCTGATCAGGATCTACACCGTTTTGGCATTCAATTTGTGAATTTGTAGCAATAAATTACATCAAGTAATTTGATTGGTTGATAGACAGAAATGGGTGTGGCTTAAATGAATATTCAGCCAGATAAGGGTTAAACTTCATACACATATCTACAGTGAAGCACCTGTCCACTAGGACCACTACTGTAGACCATTACTACCATTGGCCTGCTTTTCACCAATGTTTAATCTATGCATATAGCTCCATTACTTGAACACTGATACCGATACCTCTGTGCTAATGAAACTTCATACATGCATCTGCCATGCCCCCACCTATGGGGGCTTGGAGAAATAGATTGGGCTGCATGGTGCGGAGCTGAAACGACCAAACTTGAGTACTGGTAAACAGCTTAGGTCTAAACCTGCCAAGGAAAAATGATGCAATTTGGGCTGCTCCTTAAACTGTGGTGGTTTCTATGGGTAGTAGGACTTGAGATGTCATTTCATCTCACTGTTGGGCAAAAGTATCACATAATCAGAAGCAATGTCTCCAAAATGACCTAAATAGTATTGATGGGGCTTAAGCCCTCAAACAATACACACATCTGCCATAACCATCCTGTCCAATGATGTAGACCATTACTGACCTAAACCTACTTTTCACCCTTGGCTGAACAATGCTTCACCCTTGTCCTCATTAGCCCAGATGTGTCTTATCTTTCAAAAAATGTAGATTCAGATCAGATGGCTTCTGAAGAAGCCATCTGATCAGGATCTTCATTGTCATTCAGTTTATGAATTTGTTGCAATAATTTGCATCAATAATCTGATTGGTAGATAGTCAGTAGTGGGTGTGGCATATTTAAATATTCAGCAGGACAAGGGTGAATTTATGCATATAGCTCCAGTTCTTGGACCACTGCAGCATTAATTTAATGCTGATGAAACTTCATACACACACCTGCCATGACACGCCCTGTCCAGTGCTGTTGACCATTACTGACATTGGTCTGTTTGACACACTTGGCTGAAAAATGTTTATTCTGAGCATTTAGCTCGGTTTCTTGTACACCACCCAGCAAAGTACAGTCGAACTTCGATGGCTTGAACACCTTTGGGACCTCGAAAATCTGTTCGAGACAGGGGTAGTTCGAGCCACTGAGGGTATTGTCAGGAGGCATAACGAGATATTTTTAGACATCTTTTCGGTGTTCTATAATAAAAATGTATGCTGTGTGTACTCATTAGAATCGCCTCATCGAGGCGATTCTAATGAGTACACACAGCATACATTAGCAAGATAAAAGACTAAAATCTCATTACTTATCTCCCACTATTTCTTATGTAGAGGATTTCGCAAGGGGCTCAAGAATGGTTTCGATGCATCCATGGTAAACGAGTCATCGGTGTTCGAGCCATCGAAGTTTTACTGTAATCTCATTACATGAACAAGGCAGTCCTTGTATGTCACTGCTTATCGTGATTGTGGCTACCAGATTGTGTTACAGACCTATAAAAGTCATGGTGCTAGACTTCCTGAATTTTAATCATCCGAGCTTGGCTAATAAATTCCGGTTCAAGGCTAATACAGAAAGTGCATTCTTGTGACAAGACTTAACAAGCGATATAAAATTTTCAAGCACTGCAGAAAATTTTAGAGAAGATGGCAAGCTGACCTTTTTTCACTATTTTTCATAAAAAATAAGGCTTGACTTTATTTGTGAATCGTCTGCCCAGCAGACAATTTACATGTATGCTTAGCCTTATTTGAGATAAAAAATAAGAAAAAAAAATAAACTTCCAAAATGCCGTCTGCTAGACATACACAGAGCTTGAAGGGTTAAACCCACTCATGAATTGTGTCTGATCCTTGTAATTTGGCATTTAATTGATACAGTGCCGCTGTATTACCATTTTGGTCACAACAAGCATTCACATGTCTTCAGAAGCGTGTGCACGATGTAGACTCAGATCAGGCTGTGCACCAACTCACCGGGAATTCAGTCTTCACTGTCTGTATAAAGAACCTATGCGTCATAGGTCAACCATATTGTGAACAGGAAAGTCTTCGATCAGACTGCTTGCATGTACAGTCAGATCCTAGTCTTTGCAGCACACATTTTCACTTGTCATGGTTCAGAGAGCTGTTAATCCCTTAGGTGCCAATCACACCAAATTGTCATCTGCCTCGTCATCTGCTGTGGACTTTAAAAGTCATTCTTGTGAACAGTGTGGACCAAGATCAGACTGCTCCTCTAGGAGCAGTCTGATTAGCATCCTCACTGTTTGGCTGTATGCAAAAAAGTCATTTCTGTGGACAGTGTGGACCCAGATCAGACTGCTCCTCTGATCAGTAGAGGAGCAGTCTGATCAGCGTCCACACTGTTTGGCTGTATGCAAAAAAAGTCATTTCTGTGAACAGTGTGGACCCAGATCAGACTGCTCTTCTAGGAGCAGTCTGATCAGCGTCCACACTGTTTGGCTGTATGCAAAAAGTCATTTCTGTGAACAGTGCAGACCCAGATCAGACTGCTCCTCTAGGAACAGTCTGATCAGCATCCACACAGTTTGGCTGTATGCAAAAAAGTCATTTCTGTGAACAGTGTGGACCCAGATCAGACTGCCCCTCTGATCAGTAGAGGATCAGTCTGATCAGCATCCACATTGTTTGGCTGTATGCAAAAGTATTTTTAAAGTTTGAAAGGAGAGTTAGCAGACGACATTAACAGACAACATTTTTAGATGCAGTTTTTTCTGGCTTCTTAAGAGTTAAAGGAACAGTTTGGAAGCAGTCTTACTCTGATCAGATTCTGCACCGAATGACATTTTTACAGCATAATTTTTTGTTGAGTTCAGCAAGTTTGAATTTAGAGATGATTTCTGTACTTGGTAATTTGTATTCCTTAATTGCATGCCATGAGACACAGTCAGATAATAACAGTACAGAGTATATAATAAAGTATTTATTCCATAACATTTTTCAATTTTAACCCTTAAGGGGAATGGGAACACCTGGCAGATTTTTCTGCCATTTTTCCAAGGGAGACAACTTTCGGTAGTTCCTTTTCGCTTTTCTATAAGCCCTGTCCCACTGAACAAGGGGGCTACTCTTAAAGGAAAGAATTTGCTCCTTAGGAGCAAATTCTTTCCTTTAAGAGTTGATCCCTATTGACATGGGAGATAAAAATACTTTTGGAGGAGTTGCCCCCCCCCCCCCACTAAAGGTGTTCCCATTCCCCTTAAGGTGTCAAGAAAAAGCATCATGCTAACAAGTCAATGAAATGTAGACCCCACTCCCATAAATCAGATGGGGTATTCTTTACTTTTTATGCTCCCCGAAGAATTTTGGGGGAGCAAATATTCGCAGCTTCGTCCGTGCATCCATGGGTCCGTCCCGCTCTTGTCCACGCGAATTCTCAGAAACTACTAGTTTGATTTCAATGAAACTTCATGGGAATATTAAGTATCGAAGGTGGATGCGCATATCACCTGCATGTTTTTGTTCGATGATTTTTCCAACAGTTATGGCCCTTTGATGAATTCTGCATGAATATATAGGGTACTGTTCGTGTCCACGCGAATTCTCAGCAACTACTTGCAGAAATTCAACGAAACTTCAATGGAATCTTATGCAGCAATATAATCCGTGCTATCTGGTTAGATGATTTGTTTTGTCATTTGCTGATGGATTTTAATATAACTTCACACCAATGCTGGGTATAATAATATCTCGAGCAAGTTTAACTTTCAGGATCCTGGGGTCAAGGACAAGGTCACTGGTTGTTTTTAGAAAAAACTTCGTCCTCGCTCTACTGCCTACATTTATAGATGGATTTTAATATAATTTCACACAAATGTTGGGTATGATAATATCTCGAGCAAGTTTGACTTTCAGGGTCCTGGGCTCAAGGTCAAGGTCACTGCAGCTATTTTTAGAAAAAGCTTTGTCATCGCTCTAGCGTCGTCATTTGCTGATGGATTTTAATATAACTTCACACAAATGTTGGGTATAATAATATCTCGAGCAAGTTCAACTTTCAGGATCCTGGGCTCACAGTCACTGTGGCTATTTTAGAAAAAACTTTGTCATCGCTCTAGTGCCTACATTTATTGATGGATTTTAATATAATTTCAAACAAATGTTGGGTATGATAATATCTCGAGCATGTTTGACTTTCAGGGTCCTGGGCTCAAGGTCAAGGTCACTGCAGCTATTTTTAGAAAAAACTTTGTCATGGCTCTAGCGTCGTGATTTGCTGATGGAGTGAGTGAGTTTTAGTTTTACGTCCCACCAACAGCTATGGTCATATGGAGACGGGACCTCGGTTTAAAGACTCATCCGAAAGTCTGGAGAAGCCCGGGATCGATCCTGCGATCCCTGGTTTACAAGGCGAGTAGCGTAACCACTGCACCACGGAGGCTTCTATTTGCTGATGGATTTCTATATTATTGAGCAGAAATAAGAAAAATAAGATTTACCCCTGTAAACCCAGTTTTACTATATATGGAACACTCTGATCAGGTTTCACACTTTTTGCCTGTATGCAGAAGAATGTTTGAAAAGTATGCAAGACATTCAGCAGACGGCATTAAAAAATGACATTTTCAGATGCAGTTTTCGTAAATTGCTTGCAAGGGCCACCTTCTGAGAGACGCTAAAATGTTATTTAAAACTCAGACATGCTAGAATTACTTAAAACTGAATGTTCACATTTTAGAAAATTTGTTCCCATTTTCCTCTGAAGTCTTGTGATCTTAGAGAGAATGTCTCAGATTGTCATTTGAGGTTTTGTCTTTTGGTTAGGAAAATTGTTAATTCCAAGAATGGTTTCATTTAATTTGCATTTTATGATTCTTTTCATGGTAGACTGTACTAAATTTGAAAATTGTTTTTTCTATTCCTGGCATTTCGTGCCTTTAAAGAAACCGTACACTGACATGGGTTAATTGCTTTTGTCTCAACAGACGGATCATGTTGTCTTAAGTGTCCTACATACTTTTGATCAGTCGCTTGTCATCGAGGTTCTCTAACTATAAATCCCAGATTGTTTACTTGCTTCCCGTTGTACTTTTAATTCTTGACTGCCATAAAAATCTAAAAATCATTACGATAACACACCCATGTGGCATAGTGTTTTTTTCACATCTCCAAAATGGCTACTTTTCTGATGAAAATCATGATATTTTTCTTATTTATACTGTAAACATAGGTTGTGGGTGATCCTTAGAACCGCCTCATTGAGGCGGTTCTAACGAGTACCCACAACCTATGTCTTGGAAAAGAAATAAGAAAAATAATGAATACTCCCGTAAACCCCTGTTTTCTCTAAATAAAGTGGGGTTTGGGGGGTATTCATTTCACAGACGTGTTAATGTGATGTTCAGACACCTTGAGGACTTGCTGTAATTCCCCCAAAATTTAAACAGATTTGTTGGGAGTCCAAACGGCAAATAGTGTAGACCCTGATCAGACTGCTTCTTCGAGCCACAGCGTTGAGAGACCTAATGATTAAGAGTCTATATGCCATTTGAAAAACAGGACATATTATGTTATGCCGTACAGCATCTGTCTGCCCCTTTGTCCATAAAAGTTTTGTCCGCCTGACTCATCCTACAGTTTACATCTGGTCAAGCATTAACTTGATTTATAGTAAGATCATGATGTGGAACAGCGCATATTGTTTTGAGACTACAATCCACCAAATATTAACAGAGTTATTCCCCTTTGAAAAGTTCTTCAATTTTTTTGTTTCAGGCTACCATGTTTATCTTACGTATTTGGACCAACAGGCCTGAGCAAACAGTGTAGATCGAGATGAGATGCCGTGTTCTGCAGTATCTCATAAGGGTCTACACGGTTTGCCACTCATCGAGCTATTTTCAGGCCCAAACTCAGGTACTAAATTGTACTTGTTCAAATTTTAGAGCGAGTATGGTAAGGAGTTTATGTGTCTGAATACTTTGGGTAAATATGGTGACTCTTATTATAGCTTACATCTAATTGAGCCCCGCCAAGCGAATTTGTGTCTTCGAGCATTCCGTCATGACAAATTTTAACTGTGCATGCCCAGCCATTCAGAGGGGCCAGGGATATGGCTTTCTGTCTGAAGGTTCCTCTTGATTCACTGCTTGTATGAGCGAGCAGCGAAGGTTTTGGCGAGACTGCGCGGATGCCCAGGCTCGCCTGAACCTTCGCTGCTCGCATAGGCAATAAGTACCAAAATCGCTTGATGGAGGCCAAATTAAGGTGAAACTCAGTTAAAAGTTACACAGTCCACCAAATATTATCAGGGTTGTGCCTCTTCGAAATTTTTGGTAATTGTTTTGTTTCTAACGCCTCCTACTAGTTAGACCATGATGTGAAGCAGTTCATATTGTTATGAGGTTACAGTCCACAAACATTGACTTGTACAAAAGTTAGTATATGTGCTACATGTTACTGCTTGCCTTGGGCATGGTTTAGATCTTTCTACTTGCCACGGGTATATGATGCCCTGTTTGGGGACTAGGAAACCGCAAAAAGGGTAATTGGCAAACAACACATGTCCAGATCAGATGCCGCTTTAGGTCCTACACTGCTTGCAAAATGTTCATTCATTTTCCAAATAAATCTGGAAGTGCAACCTTACACCCCTAAATTTTGAAATGGACTTGTGCTATATATCAGGTGGGAGATTCCATTTAGTTCAAAATGGGTTATTTAACTTAAATGGTTTTGGTGTTGGATCCCCATCACGAAAACACGCCTATATAATTTTGACCCCCTTGAACCCCACTTTTATATAGTAAAACTGGGGTTTCCGGGGGTATACCTTATTTTTCTTATTTCTGCTCTAAAATATAGATTGTGGGTACTCGTTAGAACCGCCTCAATGAGGCGGTTCTAACGAGTGCCCACAATCTATATTTTGAGCAGAAATAAGAAAAATATCACACTTTTTCATCTTAAATTTTCATTTTTTTCGGCAATAAAGGTGGCAATGTATTTGTATAGGCGTGTTTACGTAATGCCAATAATTGTGTTATAAAGAAATTTGAATGCATTTTCAGGTGTTCATGGCAACAAGCAGTATACATGAGATGTTGAGCACAGAACTAATCAAGCTTGGTGTGATGGATATTGAGAAGCCAAAGTTTACTGACTGGAACCAAGAGAAAACATACAAAACCATGCTGCCAGGTACAGTCAGCCCTCTTTATACTGGCATTTGATGTTACAATTTAACAGCAAACCCGTAACAGTTTTGATGGGAGGAATCCTTATTGCAAGATTTAGAGGATCTTACATGAGTGTTCATGTATTATTGAATTTATTAAACAAGTTGAGGAAAAGGTTAAAATCTGCCTTGCATTATATCCCTTTTCCTCAATGAATTTAATGAATCTGATAATGCATGAACATGAATGCAAGTTCATATTTATCATATGACATTTAAAACGTATTTTATTCACAATTCTTTAACAATGTCAATATTGCGGCATTAGTAAACACGGCGACATTAAGGACATCGTACGTGTAACCTTACAGGAAGCATCTAACTAATTTGCATATTTAACTCACTAGTGGTATCGAATTCATTGCATGACGTTATTAACCCTTCTCTTGCTGAATATTGCGTTTAACCAAACCTATTTCTGACTTTGAACTGATCAGATAACTTGATGTAATTTATTCTTACACAGCCATAAACTTAATGTCAAACAGTGTAGATCCTGATCAGATGGGTCCTTTAGAAGCCATCTGATATGGATCTACACTGTTTCCAAAGATAGGGGTTGTCGAGTTAAATTCTCAGACACGTTTTAGACCCCTTCAGCTGATCAGCAAATTCACATTCAGCGTTTTAGTCTCACCCATTTTGGGCGTGGGTTGAATATTGAATGGGGGATTCATAGAGATATTCAAAAATCTTGTATTTAATACGGTAAAAATCCTATAAATTCGGACTGCTTGAGGACTTGCTGTACTTCTTCAAAAAAATTTACAGATTTTGTTTCACAATCCTGCAAGAAGTCCATAGGGTGCAGAAGGAATGGCAAACAGTGTAGATCCTGATCAGACTGCTCCTTTAGGAGCAGTCTGATCTGGGTCTGCACTGTTTGCTTAGGCCTGTCTGTCCCAAAACTTAGGATTATTAATGTACTCTAAGGAACAAATGTGATTATTTGTTAGAATTGCCCTTGCGATTAGATTCTAACAAATGTTCAAAACCTTTGTTTCTTGGAATATTTAAAGAAAAAATAGACATTTTATTACCTATTATACTATTTGTCCTATGGATCTGAACAGTTTCAGTGGAACCAATGCTTAGCTTAGGATGGTCATATTCAGAAAACTGTAATATTCCAGGAAATAAACGTTGTGGATATTTGTTTGAATCAGAAGAGCAGTATGATCTCAGTCCATACTGTTTGCAAAATGTCTTTTAAAGTTTCCAGCAGACGACAAAGCAGACGACATTCGTTGTGACTGGCATGTTACGGGTTAAATGGCATGATATATGTTTGATATGTTTTTCCATTCTGTTATAAATTTGTTCATCCATCCGATTTTCAGTCTGTCAACATTTTCATCAACCCTAGCTTCAACTCAAATGAACATGTTCATTTCTTAAGTGCTTTAATGACAGGCTTGACATAACCTTTGGCAGAATTCTTGTTGGATATAACATGGTTTAACCTTTTTTTGGACCAAATGGAATCTTCCTCCTTATACAGACCAGCTACCGGTAATAACCCATATTTTATTTTTCTCCGCGGTAATAGACCTTTTTTCCTCGGAGAACAAGCAAGAAATTTCTCCCAGAAGAAAAAAATTTGCGTTTCAAAGCGGTTAATTTCTCCGCGAAACGCCGCGAAATTTCTCCGATAACATCGTTTTTTCTCGGCGAAAACCAATTAGTACAGGTGAAGTTGTTCATGTGTTTCTCCGCGAAATCTGCCTATACCTACATGTATATTTGTTCATGTGCATGTTTTTTTTCATGCATTAAAATTTGGTACACAAAGTTTGAAGCATATGACGAAATGCATGTCTTTTGTACAAAGATTGACAACTCTATCGATCGTAAAGTATGATTTTGATCCAGTTGGAATCATAATGATTTGCATCTTATGCACTTTACAACGCAGTATGAACATCATGGTTGTTTTCTGTGTTCCTTTTTTACTTTTGTGTAAACGCATCATAAATTGAAAACTGTTGATTTTCTATCGGTTCACCATATTGGGAGTACTATATTTTTTCTCAAGTAAATACTTTAGAAAAATCAAACTCAATGTATATAATAACGGGGATCCTGTTTGTAAATGTATATGTGGGCGCTGATCTCACTCTACATTTTGGTTGATCTTTTTCTTACACTGCGAGTAATCAAACATCACTGATGCTTATACTTAAGCTCACATGGAGGCCCGCTTGTGTTTCTTGCTTTTACAATTAAATTTTGCTCATACAGGTACATTAACTAATTTCAGACTGGAAACCCCTAAACGGGTACCGTGGCAAACGGGCATCTGATCAGGGTCTACACTGTTTGCAAAAAGTTTGGCCATTTTCCTGATAAATTTTGAAGAAAACACAACCTGAAACCCTAAATTTTGAAATGGACTCATGCTATATGTAAGGAGGAAGATTCCATTTGGTACAAAAAGGGTAATATGAGGAAATTGCAAGGCAAGCATTCCAAGGCTGCTTATAAGTCTGGCAGAACTACAAAATTCTCCAAGATAATCAGCGAAGTTTGTACAGACATGCAACCTGGGTATCTTGTTAAGTCTACTGTACACCCCGAAGGTAACTGGCCCCTGTGTCCTAATGGGTAAGAACGATACCGCTTAACCCATTCAGTACCGGAAACCCCTAAGGGGGTACCTTGGCAAACAGTGCAGGCCCAGATCAGACACCGCAGTACGCGGCATCTGATCAGGCCCTACACTGTTTGCAAAACTTTAAGCCATTTCCCGAACTAAATTTTCAAGAAAAAACAACCTGACACCCCTAAGTTTCAAAATGGACTCCTGTATATATAAGTAGGAAGATTCCATTTGGTACAAAAAGGGTTAATCATCGGGCCATTAGGTCTCTACGCTGTGGTTTGCGCCTCTCTCGGGCCACATATGAGACGCCAAGATCTGCAACAGAAGGTGGTCTTACTCCGCTTTTAGCTCAACTCTGATTAGCGGTCCGTTCGAAATAAGTGAAATAATCTTGAAAGTGCCGTAAATACAATAAAAACCCCGAGGATAAAGGGCATCGTTAAAGCGCTGACACTTATTAGGACTCTCATCGCTGTGGTTCGCACCTCGTTCGGTTCAAATTCTGCAACGTTGCGAGTTGAGCGCGGTCGGCTCGAAATAAATAAATTTGTCCTGACATCATGAAAACACGCCCGGGCAGGCTTAGATCCTGTAAGCGGTTTAAAAGTACTCGCATGCGGTTCGGTTTCAGCTATGTGTGGAAGCATCATGCATCCCATCTATTTTATCAAGCTGAGCTTTTGGTAAATGTCACACATCATTATGGTGCTAATAATCTACATGTACGACTCATTATGAGAACTCACCTATTCAAATATATTGCAAAATTTTACCACTAAAAACAGAAAATTTTCGGATAAAAATTCTGGCATTTTTTCATATTTCTGCTCAAGATTTTGGGTACACTTTAAAACGACTCTGCGAGGCGGTTCTAACGAGTACCCACAATCTATGTGAGCAGAAATTAGATAAATAATGTATACCCCTGTAAACCCCAGTTAAAAGTGGGGTTTAAGCGGGTAACAAATAAATAGGCGTATTTTCGTGATGTGAATAAAAGTTGTCATGAGACTTTTAAAAAGGGATTATACAAAGGAGAAATAAATTACTAAAATGAAATTGTGTAACATGAAAGAATATTTGATTATGATTTAACAATGACTACCATTTACCTTATACAAAAACAGCGCACAAACGAAGAAATAATAATGAGCCGAAAATTTTACGTAAGCCCAGTTGTATTTTTTTTCTCCGCTAAACGCGGGTAATTTCACTTTCAATGAAAGCAGTCGGTCAAATTTTCTCCGAGAATTTTCTCCGCGAAACCGGGAGAAATTTCAGCGAGAAATTTCTCGCTCATTTTATCTTTTCTCGCTGTTTTGCGGAGAAAATAGCCGATTTCGCATTAGGCGGTTTCTCCGCGAAACAAAAAATATGGGTTATTACCGGTGTAACGGTCAGTTTCTTCCCCCGGCCCATTTCTTCCCCGGGGAAGAACTGGGCCGGCCCGTTTCTTCCCCGGGGGAAGAACTGGGCCGGCCTGGTTCTTCCCCGGGGGAAGAAACTGACTAGTCAGTTTCTTCCCCACCCAGTCAGTTTCTTCCCCCCTAAAAATGTTTTTAGAACCATTGTCAACGAGTAGTTTTCAGCTCACAATTCGTTATAAATGAGAAATGAGACCATTCTGAATAAGTTCAGTGTCCTTTTAGCTTGAATGACAAAATTTGCTCTATGATACACCATTCATGGAGATGCAATAAAATATGCACCCATATTCAAGCATCTTGGGTGCATTTTCTTTGCTTTTTAAGACATAAATTAGTATTAACTAAACAGATATAATAAGGCATAAATGTTTGGCGCTCAAATCTACATGGTATTTGGAGACTGGGGGTGGGGAAGCACTGGGTCGGCCCGTTTCTTCCCCACCCCAGATTTTTCTGTTTACAAAAAATTCTTGTGATAAATTTTCTTCCCGTTTTAAGACATACATTGGTATAAACTAAAAAGATATAATAAGCAACAAATGTTTGGAGCTCAGATCTAAATAGAATTTGGAGACTGGGGGTGGGGAAGAACTGGGCCATCCCAGATTTTTCTGTTTACAAAAAATTCTAGTGATAAATTTTCTTCGCTTTTTATGACATAAATTGGAATAAACTAAAAAGATATAGTAAGCAACAACTGTTTGGAGCTCAAATCTAAATAGAATTTGGAGACTGGGGGTGGGGAAGAACTGGGCCATCCCAGATTTTTCTGTTTACAAGAAATTCTAGTGATAAATTTTCTTCGCTTTTTATGACATAAATTGGAATAAACTAAAAAGATATAGTAAGCAACAACTGTTTGGAGCTCAAATCTAAATAGAATATGGAGACTGGGGGTAGGGAAGAACTGGGCCGGCCCGTTTCTTCCCCACCTCAAATTTTTCTGTTTACATAAAATTCTTGTGATAAATTGTCTTCGCTTTTTTAAGACATAAATTGGTATAAACTAAAAAGATATAATAAGCAACAAATGTTTGAAGCTCAGATCTAAATAGAATTTGGAGACTGGGGGTGGGGAAGACTAAATAGAATTTGGAGACTGGGGGTGGGGAAGAACTGGGCCGGCCCGTTTCTTCCCCATCCTAGATTTTTCTGTTTACAAAAAATTCTAGTGATAAATTTTCTTCGGTTTTTAATAAACTAAAAAGATATAATAAGCAACAACTGTTTTGAGCTCAAATCTAAATAGAATTTGGAGACCTGGGGTGGGGAAGAACTGGGCCGGCCTGTTTCTTCCCCACCTCATATTTTTCTGTTTACATAAAATTCTAGTGATAAATTTTCTTCGCTTTTTAAGACATAAATTGGTATAAACTAAAAAGATATAATAAGCAACAAATGTTTGGAGCTCAAATCTAAATAGAATTTGGAGACTGGGGGTGGGGAAGAACTGGGCCAGCCCGTTTCTTCCCCACCCCAGATTTTTCTGTTTACAAAAAATTCTTGTGATAAATTTTCTTCGCTTTTTATGACATAAATTGGAATAAACTAAAAAGATATAATAAGCAACAACTGTTTGGAGCTCAAATCTGAATAGACTTTGGAGATTGAGGGTGGGGAAGAACTGGGCCGGCCCGTTTCTTCCCCACCCCAGATTTTTAGCTCACCGTCACGTAGTGACGAGGTGAGCTTTTGGGATCACTTTTTGTCCGTCGTCCGTCGTGCGTCCGTGCGTGCATCCGTGCGTCCGTGCGTAAACAATTTCTTTAAACAACATCTCCTCCTAAACCACTGATCGGATTTTGACCAAACTTCACAGGAATGATCTTTAGGTGGTCCCCTTTCAAAGTTGTTCAAATGGTTCCGGTCCGTTGCACATCTAGGTCACAGGAGCCAAAAATAGTTTTTTTTCACCAAAAACTTAAAAAATCTTCTTCTCTGAAACTGCATGGCCCAGGTCTTTGATATTTGGTATGAAGCTTCATCTAGTGGACCCCTACCAAGATTGTTCAAATTATAGTGCTGGGGCAAAAAATGCCCCCGCCCCGGGGCCCTTTGGTTTTACATACGCTTATATAGGGAAAATCTTTAAAAATCTTCTTCTCTGAAACTGCAAGGCCCAGGTCTTTGATATTTGGTATGAATCTTCATCTGGTGGACCCCTACCAAGATTGTTCAAATTATAGTGCTGGGGCCAAAGATGCCCCCGCCCGGGGGCCCTTTGGTTTTACATAGGCTTATATAGGGAAAATCTTTAAAAATCTTCTTCTCTGAAACCGCAAGGCCCAGGTCTTTGATATTTGGTATGAAGCTTCATCTAGTGGACCCCTACCAAGATTGTTCAAATTATAGTGCTGGGGCCAAAAATGCCCCCACCCCGGGGCCCTTTGGTTTTACATAGGCTTATATAGGGAAAATCTTTAAAAATCTTCTTCTCTGAAACTGCAAGGCCTAGGTCTTTGATATTTGGTATGAATTTCATCTTATGGACCCCTACCAAGATTGTTCAAATTATAGTGCTGGGGCCAAAAATGCCCCCGCCCCGGGGCCCTTTGGTTTTACATAGGCTTATATAGGGAAAACCTTTAAAAATCTTCTTCTATGAAACCGCAAGGCCCAGGTCTTTGATATTTGGTATGAAGCTTCATCTAGTGGACCCCTCGCAAGATTGTTCAAATTATAGTGCTGGGGCCAAAAATGCCCCCGCCCCAGGGCCCTTTGGTTTTACATGGGCTTATTCTGGGAAAATCTTTAAAAAATCTTCTTCTCTGAAACTGCAGGGCCCAGGTCTTTGCTATTTGGTATGAAGCTTCATCTAGTGGACCCCTACCAAAACTGTTCAAATTATAGTGCTGGGGCCAAAAATGCCCCCGCCCCGGGGCCCTTTGGTTTTACATAGGCTTATATAGGGAAAATCTTTAAAAATCTTCTTTTCTGAAACTGCAAGGCCCAGGTCTTTGATATTTGGTATTAAGCTTCATCTTGTGGACCTCTATCAAGATTGTTCAAATTATAGCCCTGAGGCCAAAATTGCCCCCGCTCCTGGGCCCTTTTGTTTTGTTTTTAGACTTATATAGGGAAAAATCTTGAAAAAATCTTCTACTCTGAAACCACAAGGCCTAGGTCTTTGACATTTGGTATGAAGCTTCAGCTAGTGGACCTCTACCAAGATTGTTCAAATTATAGCCCTGGGACCACAATGCCCCCGCCCCAGGGCCCTTTGGTTTTACATAGACTTATAGTAGAGATAATCTTTGAAAATCTTCTTCTCTGAAACAACAAGGCCCAGGTCTTTGATATTTGGTGTGAAGCTTCATCTAGTGGACCTCTATCAAGATTGTTTAAATTATAGCCCTGAGGCCAAGAATGCCCCTGCCCCGGGGCCATTTGGTTTTACATAGGCTTATGTAAGGAATATCTTTAAAAAAATCTTCTTCTCTGAAACCGCAAGGCCCAGGTCTTTGATATTTGATGTGTAGCTTCATCTAGTGGACCTTTGCCAAGATTGTTCAAATTATAGCCTTTTGTTGATATTTGGTATGAAGCTTCAACTTTTTAGACCTCCCTCAACATTATGCACATTATAACCGTGGGGTCAATAATGGCCCTCCCTGGGACCCACTTGTTACTCTATGGATCAGGTGAGCGATCCAGGGCCATCATGGTCCTCTTGTTCTGTTTACCAACAATTCTTGTGATAAATTTTCTTCGCTTTTTATGACATTAATTGGTATAAACTAAAAAGATATAATAAGCAACAAATGTTTGGATCTCAAATCTAAATAGAATATGGAGACTGGGGGTGGGGAAGAACTGGGCCGGCCCGTTTCTTCCCCACCCCCAGATTTTTCTGTTTACAAAAAATTGTTGTGATAAATTTTCTTCCCTTTTTATGACGTAAATTGGAATAAACTAAAAAGATATAATAAGCAACAACTGTTTGGAGCTAAAATCTAAATAGACTTCGGAGATTGGGGGTGGGGAAGAACTGGGCCGGCCCGTTTCTTCCCCACCCCAGATTTTTCTGTTTTCAAAAAAATTCTCGTGATAAATTTTCTTCGCTTTTTATGACATTAATTGGAATAAACTAAAAAGATATAATAAGCAACAACTTTTTGGAGCTCAAATCTAAATAGACTTCAGAGATTGGGGTAGGGGAAGAACTGGGCCGGCCCGTTTCTTCCCCACCCCAGATTTTTCTGTTTACATAAAATTCTTGTGATAAATTTTCTTTGCTTTTTATGACATTAATTGGTATAAACTAAAAAGATATAATAAGCAACAAATGTTTGGAGCTCAGATCTAAATAGAATATGGAGATTGGGGGTGGGGAAGAACTGGGCCGGCCCGTTTCTTCCCCACCCCAGATTTTTCTGTTTACAAAAAATTGTTGTGATAAATTTTCTTCGCTTTTTATGACATAAATTGGAATAAACTAAAAAGATATATTAAGCAACAAATGTTTGGAGCTCAGATCTAAATAGAATTTGGAGACTTAGGGTGGGGAAGAACTGGGCTGGCCCGTTTCTTCCCCACCCCAGATGTTTCTGTTTACAAAAAATTCTTGTGATACATTAACTTTTCTGAACAAAGCTACAATGTCTTGCGCTATGAATTTAATATTTCAATTCAAATAATAAGCACATACAGCGGTATAAGCTACAAAAAGGAAAAAGCTGGGGATGGGTGAACGGGGGTTGGGGAAGAACTGGGCCGGCCAAGTTCTTTCCCACCCCATTTGCTTTTCTGAACAAATCTACAATGGTTTACGCTAGGAATTTAACATTTGAGTTCAAATAATAAACACATACAGCGGTATGAAATAAAAAAAAAAGGAAAATGCTGGGGGGGGGGGGGGGGGGGAACTTGGCTGGCCCAGTTCTTCCCTACCCCAAGGCTGCTATACATTAGTTTTTCTGAACAAAGCTACAATGTCTTACGCTATGAATTTAATATTTGAATTCAAATAATAAGCACATACAGCGGTATAAGCTACAAAAAGGAAAAAGCTGGGGGTGGGTGAACGGGGGTGGGGAAGAACTGGGCCGGCCCAGTTCTTCCTCACCCCAAGGCTGCTATGAAACTGCTTTTCTGAACAAACCTACTATGTTTTACGCTAGCAATTTAACATTTGATTTCAAATAATAAACACATACAGCGGTATGAAATAAAAAAAAAAAAAAAATAGGAAAATGCTGGGGGGGGTGGGGGGGGGGGGGGGTTGCAGAGCTGGGCCGGCCCAGTTTTTCCCCAACCCAAGGCTGCTATACATTAGCTTTTCTGAACAAAGCTAAAATGTCTTACGCTATGAATTTAATATTTGAATTCAAATAATAAACACATACAGCGGTATAAGCTACAAAAAAGGAAAAAGCTGGGGGTGGGTGAACGGGGGTGGGGAAGAACTGGGCCGGCCCAGTTCTTCCCCACCCTAAGGCTGCTATGTATTTGCTTTTCTGAATAAATTCACAATATTTTACGCTATGAATTTAATATTTGAGTTCAAATAACAAATACATACTTCGGTATGAACTACAAAAAGGAAATAGCTGGGGGTGGGTGAAGATGGTGGGGGGGAAGAACTGGGCTGGCCCAGTTCTTCCCCACCCTAAGGTTACTGTAGATTTATCTTTCTTAACAAATCAACATTGCCATTCCATGCTATGAATTAATACTTTAATTAAAATAATAAAAATTGACAGCTCTATCCACTAGAAAATTAAATGTCTGGGGGTGGGGAAGAACCGGGGAAGAACTGGGCCGGTCCGGTTCTTCCCCACCCCCATTTTCAAGATTCTATTTAGAATTGAGCACCAAAGATTTGTTGCTTAGTATACCTATTCATTTATTACCAATTTATGTATTAGAAAGCTGAGAAAATTAATCACAGATACTGGAATAGGGATGCATATTTCATTAGATCACCATGTATTGTAGGGCATCCAGCAAATTTTGCCATTTGTGCTATAAAGGCTCAAACCATTTTCAGAATGGTTTCTTTTCTCATTTTGAACAAATTGTGAGGCATTAATAGCTCGTTAACAATGGTTCTAAAAAATTTTTTAAGGGGGGAAGAAACTGACTGGGTGGGGAAGAAACTGACTAGTCAGTTTCTTCCCCGGGGAAGAAATGGGCCGGCCTGTTTCTTCCCCGGGGAAGAAACTGACTGGGGGGAAGAACTGGCCTGTTACACCGGTAGCTGGTCTGTATATAACTCATATAACTCGCATAACTGGAACACCGGAATAGGCTATACAGCCTCTGTAGGTGACTTGTAATCTCTTGGTTTGGTTCGGGATGATAGCACCAGGGGTCAAATTTATATGGGTGATTTTTCCAGTGCTTGTTTAGCCTCGACTTAGAACAGTTCAGGGAGGGTGCCATAATCACATTTTCTGGCAGCACATTCCAGGAGTCCATTTCAAAATTCAGGGGTGTCAGGTAGTGTTTTCTTCAAAATCTATTTGGAAAATGGCTGAATTTTTTGCAAACAGTGTAAGCCTTTCGGCTTCTGATCTGGTCCTGCACTGTTTGCCAATTACCTGTTTAAGGGTTTCTGGTACAAAATGGGTTAAAGAGTGAGCCCCAAAGTGATTAGATTATATAGCATCATAGCATCATGTGAGCAAGTCTGTGTAATGAACACCCCTCTATACTCCACTTTATATAGAGAAACCTGGGATTTATGGGGGTGAACATTATTTTTCTTATTTCTACTCCAAGACGTAGGTTCTGGGTGCTTGTTAGAACCACTCTAACTAGCATCCAAAACCTATATTTGAAGAAAAATATAAAAAAAATTCATCAGAAAAATTACTGTTTTGGAGGTATGAAAGAATGCACTTTCTTGCACACCAGACAAGGAAAGCAGCGATTTTACCCTGAGATAGAAATTTATGTTCTGACCCTGGTGCTCCGACCCCAAATCGAATATAATCGCGTCTTTCATTAATGCACTGGTTGATTACAACCTTGTGTGCTCCGTTGTTGTGGTTGACGTCATGCACGATCCGTGACGACACTTTACATTCCTGCAGTGTCAACACAATATAGCGGACGTTGGCGACCAAAGTGACTGCAGCATTGAAATTCCGCGCTGAGAAATGGAAGGTATGCAAGAAAAAGAATCCAGTATGGATGTGAGGGGTGGATAGAAAAATACGTCCCTCTGGATCACTGTCCGGCATCACTCGGCAAGCCTCGTGATGCCGGACAGTGACCCTTGGGACGGATTTTTCCATCCACCCCTCACACCCATATAAGATTCTTATAGTATCACAGGGATGGGTTATCGTAAATGAAAGACAAGCTTTTATGTTTGAATGAACCTTTACCACTCTCTGGGCTAATTCAGCAGACGGCAAGTTGATGTTTTTTTTTTGTTTGTTTTTACTGGATTTCCCCAGAAAACAGATTTTGACATTTCATGCAAATTGTCTCCATAGGAGACAATTTTTTGCATGAAATGTCAGTTCCAGTTTTCTGGGTATTACAAGATGTCGTCTGCTGAAAAAAAAAATACCCAGCATGCAGAGCTTTGACCAACATTGTTTGGTTTCTGCTTTGGACTCCAGCAGTAGTGGTATAAGGAGATTTTGATGTACTTCCATAAAGAAACAAGACAGCTCATCGTGCATTTTGTGTTATTGCAGACAATTTTGCACCCAGTTCAGTACCTTCCTCCGGGTTACTTCTTCCATGAGTAATCTGGAATTTATTTTAGCTGGGACAGTGACGCTGTGTCGCCATGTCACGATGTCCTTGGTTGCTATGCTTGTTGGCTATGGCGTAGTCTTCCCTGGATTTTGTGACACGCGGACCCAGCTACATGAGAAAGGAGGAATAATGAAGATACAGTCAAACCTGTCATAGTGGCCACCTCTATAAAGCAAGCAACCTGTCTTAAGGAAGCATGCATTTAGTTCCCGAAAAGTGCAAATGTATTAATATTCACCTGTATTAAGCCAGCACCTGTCTTAAACAAGCACATTTTGCTCATCCCTGAGGTGCTTGCTTAACACAGGTTGGACTGTACTTGCTCTAAAATTTGAAGAAGTGAAATTTACTACCGTCAAACCTGTATTATGCAAGCACCCAAGGGATAACCAAATTGTGCCTGCTTAGGACAGGTGCTTGCTTAAAACAGGTGAATATGAATGCAGTTGTCATTTTTGGGAACCAAAAGCATGCTTGCTTAAGACAGGTTCAACGGCTTGCTTTATACAGGTGGCCACTATGGCAGATTTTACTGTACTTGATGTTGTGTCTAAGAAAGCGGGATTGGTAGCAAACAGTGTAGACCCTGATGAGACGCCCCATTTTCCGGCGTCTCATCTGGGTCTACTCTGTTTGCTCAGGCCTGCATGTCCAAATACATAGGGTAAATTCACAATCAATATATGGCGCAGTTCGTTTTGCTGTGTTATTGCAGATTTTATTCTTGATCGTGAGGATGTTGACCCCATGTCACCATGGCAACCACTTCTGATTGAAGGTCACACATTTCCCCACCACATTCTGCGTATATGGTACAGCTACCTAGATGTTCCCATGGATACAGCCAGTCTGGAGGACATGTACAAGACATTGTGTCTGCTGCACGCAGGACGACAGACTCAGGTTGAACTCCAACAGGTAGGGTCTAGTTCACTCATCTGTAAGCAAATATTTTGTATACTTATGCTTTATAAAAGATCCCACAAGAGAGTATGTATCCTGTATGCAAGACCACAAGGTCAAGTTGATTTTTTTGTTTTGTTGTTGTTGTTTTACGACTCTTTCAAGATTATTTCACTCATATCGAGCCGATCGTTAATCAGAGGTTGGCATAAACTGGAAATCCCAGAGAAAAACCACCTGACCTTCCTTTGCAGAACTTGGCATCTCATATGTGGCCTGTGTGTGGCTAGAACCACAGCGGTAAGAGAACTAATGATTAACAGTCAGTGCTCTTCCCCAATAGGCCAGGAAGGCCTGTCCGTGTCAAGGTGCACTCCAGCAGGTTAAGTCAAGGTCACATATTTGAAAGCATGTACAACGTACTTTTTAAACCCATGGTTTTTTAACCCTTTCCCAAATGCCAACTTCTCGACTTATCCATACTGAAAGCATCTGTAGACAACAAATTGGAAATTGGGTCAAATGAGCTGGAAGTTCTCTGATAGGGAAGAAAACATTGTAGGAAAAGGAGAAAATGCTGGTTACCAGCATTTTTAGCTCACCTGAGCCGAAGGCTCATGTGAGGTATTAGTATACCACGAGCCGGCATCCGTCGTCCGTCGTCGTCGTCCGTCGTCCACACTTTCAAAGAAGTATATCTCCGGAACCAGTGGGCCAATCTTGATCAAATTTCATGTGAAGCATTATCAGGTAGGGGGAAAGGCTGCATACTGTTTTCGGGCAGATCGGATTGGAACTCTGGTTGCCACGGCAACAAATAGCTCCCATAGACTTAACATTGGAAAAAGTTTGTCATCACTCTAGCTCTGTCAATTTTTTTCTGATCGACTTCATTCTTGCAGATAACGAGGACAGGCATGAAATCTCGATCAAGTTCGATTTTGGGCTGAATCGGATTATTCACTCAGGAGTTACGTGCCCTTGAGCGTTCTTAACATAGGAAAAAGCTTGTCATCACTCTAGCTCCGTTAATTTTTTTCTGATCGACTTCATTCTTGCAGATAACGAGGACAGGCATGAAATCTCGATCAAGTTCGATTTTGGGCTGAAACGGATTATTCACTCAGGAGTTACGTGCCCTTGAGCGTTGAAAAAATTGCCTATTGACTTAACATGGGGAGAATGTTGTCATCACCGTAGCTGCTTCAATTATTTTCAGATTGGCTTTATTCTTGCAGATAACCAGCACAGCCATGAAATCCCGGTCAAGTTCGATAACTGGCAGAATCGGATCATTCACTTAGGAGTTACCTGCCCTTATGTGTTTTTGCATTAGGGTTAATAGGAATTTCAAAAATGTATATCTTAAAGACTACTTGGCCAACATTGATCAAATTTCATGTGTCGCATTATTGGGCAAGTGGAAAGGCTTCATTAGGTTTTCAGGCAGATCTGAGTGGAACTCTGGTTGCCATGGCAACATCTAGCTCCCATAGACTTCACATAGGAAAAAGCTTGTCATCACTCTAGCTCCGACAATTTTTTTCTGATCGACTTCATTCTTGCAGATAACCAGTACAGGCATAAAATCTCGGTCAAGTTCGATTTTGGGCCGAATCGGATTATTTGCCTTGGAGTTACCTGCCCTTGAGCATAAAAAAATACGTTGTGACCACGATAGCAACTTTATTTTTATTCAGATCAGCTTCAAACTTGTCGGCTTCATTCTTGCAGATAATAAGGATTGGCATAAAATCTCGGTTAAGTTCGATTTTGGGCAGAATCGGAATATTGACCTCGGAGTTACATGACCTTGAGCGACAAAACATTTGCCCATAGACTTAACATAGGGAAAATGTTGTGACTACGATAGCGACTTGAATTTTTTTCAGATCAGCTTCAAACTTGCAGGTAACGAGGACAGACATAAAATCACGATTAAGTTCGATTTTGGGCCGAATCAGATTATTTGCCTTGGAGTTACCTGCCCTTGAGCATGAAAAAATACGTTGTGACCACGATAGAAACTTTATTTTTATTCAGATCAGCTTCAAACTTGCAGGTAACGAGGACAGGCATAAAATCCCGGTTAAGTTCGATTTTGGGCTGAATCGGAATATTGACCTCGGAGTTACGTGACCTTGAGCGACAAAAAATTTGCCCATAGACTTAACATAGGGAAAATGTTGTGACTACGATAGCCACTTGAATTTTTTTCAGATCAGCTTCAAACTTGCAGGTAACGAGGACAGACATAAAATCTCGGTTAAGTTAGATTTTGGGCTGAATCGGATTATTTGCCTTGGAGTTACCTGCCCTTGAGCATAAAAAAATACGTTGTGACCACGATAGCAACTTTATTTTTATTCAGATCAGCTTCAAACTTGCAGGTAACGTGGACAGGCATAAAATCTCAGTTAAGTTCGAATCGGAATATTGACCTCGGAGTTACATGACCTTGAGAGACAAAAAATTTGCCCATAGACTTAACATAGGGAAAATGTTGTGACTACGATAGCGACTTGAATTTTTTTCAGATCAGCTTTAAACTTGCAGGTAACGAGGACAGACATAAAATCTCGGTTAAGTTCGATTTTGGGCCGAATCGGATTATTTGCCTTGGAGTTACCTGCCCTTGAGCATAAAAAAATACGTTGTGACCACGATAGCAACTTTATTTTTATTCATATCAGCTTCAAACTTGCAGGTAACGAGGACAGGCATAAAATCTCGGTTAAGTTCGATTTTGGGCCGAATCGGAATATTGACCTCGGAGTTACGTGACCTTGAGAGACAAAAAAATTTGCCCATAGACTTAACGTAGGGAAAATGTTGTGACAGAAATAGCGACTTGAATTTTTAGCTCACCTGAGCCAAAGGCTCCAGTGAGCTGATAGTATACCAAGGCTCCGGAGTCCGTCGTCTGTCGTCCGTCCATCCGTCGTCCACACTTTCAATGCAGCATATCTCAGAAGGCAGTCGACCAATCTTGTTTAAATTTTATGTGTAGCACCATTGGGCAAGGGGAAAGGCTGCATTAGGTTTTGGAGCTAGTCTGGTTCATTTGTTCCTTCATTCTTCTTTCTCTCCATATAGAGATAATAGACCAATGTTAAATTTTTAATCAAAGATTTCTCAGGAACTATAAAAGCTAGAAGCATCAAATTTGGTATTCAATAGAATAATGATGACTTATTTTGTGTAAGAGACATTGGGCTTTCTCAGCTTATTTGTTCATTTGTTCTTTCATTCTTCTTTCTCTCCATTTTGACCAATGTTAAATTTTCGTCAAAGATTTCTCAGGAACTATAGAAGCTAGAAGTCTCAAACTTGGAATGCACTGCAATAATGATGACTTATATCCTGTAAGGGTCAATGGGCTGGATTCTATTAGCAGATTTAGTAGTCAAGTCTGTGAATTGTTAAAACTTAAGTTCCTCAGGTGAGCGGTTTAGGCTCATTGAGCCTCTTGTCTCCTTTTCCTACAATGTTTTCCAAGGCCTTCCTTTTCAGGATTATTAAACATATGGACTGTGTGGTAAGTGTTAAGATAAAAGTACAACAATGCAAAAGTATTTGAGTGCGTGCCTCAGTAGTTGGATGTCAACATGACATATCGGGGTTGAAACAAAGTACTAGCTGCTCTTCCTGTGGTTTGATTTACTGCCAACTCATACTAAAGGTCTCAAAAGTAGCATACACTGTTCCCTGCCAGGCCCCAAGCTTACAAAACTTTTTCATGCTCACACTCAGTTGGACATAAATTAGAAGTGCTCATAAAAATCAAAGTACAAATACCTTGGGCGCTGTTTTCCTTTCTCAGTTAGCGAAGAATGTTATTTGTCTTGCTCATAAATTTTCAAATGCCAAAAGTTGTTGGCATTTTAAAATTAGTGAGCAGGACAAATTTCATGCTCAAGTGAGTTGAGCATCACTTGAGCATGAAAAACATTTTACAACCGGTGCCAGGCCCCAGGGTTATAATCTTTTTCCATGCTCAACACAAATGATTATGATATTTAAAATGCTCATAAGCATTCAAACAAATCAGGCAATTTTCCTGTTCATATCAGCCAAGAATGTTGCTTGCACTTCTCATAAATTTTAAAATTGCAACAGTGTTGGCATTTTAAAATTTATGCGCAGGTCAAATTTCTTGCTCAACTGAGTTGAGCACGAAGAAAGATTGATAATCTGAATTTAGGGATAGACAAGGACTGGTCAGTCTTTGGAAGTTGAAAGTAGACCACTTGTTTTTTAGGGAATCACATCTCAGGAAAACAAAATAATTTTGATTTCCTGACAATCAAGCCCTAGTTAAGCAAACCCATTTTTTTTAAAGACAGGTGGTTGCTTAACCTTTGTTGTGCTGAATGAATTATTTTTGTCACACTTATTTTGACTATCAGCAAATCAAATTGCTGGATATACTTGATTCTATAAAAACTATATTTATGAAAAAAAAACAGTAGATAAAAAACTTAAAATTGAATGACAAAAAGTGACAATCTAGATCAGATGGCTTCAGAAGCAAAAGTAAAGCTGTTTCAGCAGAACAAGGGTAGATGCAAGATCATTCCCAGCCGGCAAAGAATGTCTAGCGGACATCAGTAAGACACTCTATGTTGTATTGATGTCAGCCAAATATTGGCTTGCCATTTTGTGCTTTCTTGCTTTCTGCCTATTTGTCTATGAAGGGAGTTGATAACTGGCCTTTCATTGCAAAAGACTGCTTAAAAGAGAAGGTGGTTAAGACAGATTTGACTTTATATGAAGATGCCAAAGTTAGTTTTTTGCAGTACCGTAAAATTCCTAAAGGTTCTGACACCTTGAGGACTTGCTGTAAATCCCCCAAAATTTGTAAAACATTTCCTGCAAAGAGTCCAAAAACTGTAAATAGAATGGCAAACAGTGTAGACCCTGATCAGACTGCTCCTTCAGGAGCAGTCTGATCTGGGTCTGCACTGTTTGCTTATGCCAGTCTGTCCCAATACTTAGAATCATACGGTATGTCTCGAGTTTAAACGGACAAAATGTCATACTTCAGATTTTAAATGGTTTACAGCATAAAGGCTTGTTTCTTTTATCAGATCATAATCCAAGTATGCACTGACTTGACCCTGTGTATGTTGTCGCTGATGATGTCAGAAACTCCCACCGCCATGTCACACCTGCTACAGGCTGTCGGAAGCCTACATGAAGCGGGACACACAGACATAATGAGATGCCTGCTCCAACTGTTTCTTCCACAAGGTAAGATTTTAACACTAGTCCCTTTTTGTTTGTTTGTTTTGTTTGGACTTGAATAGCCAAGTGAACACTATTTAGGTCATATCCAGCCAGACAGTTTACCTATCCACACTTCTCCTGGGCAGGTTTCAGCCCCCGCCCATCGGGGCTTGAAGAAATAGATGGGCTCCATTATGCTTCCACGCAGAGCTGAAACCGACCCGCACACAAGTACTGGTAAACCTCTTAGAGGATCTAAGCCTGACCAGGTAAAGGGGTGCGAGTTGGACCTTCCATGCTTATAAACCCTATTGGTTTCATTGGGCGACAGGGCTTGAGATGTCATTTCATCTCAATTTCGGGTAAAAGTCCCACAAAATTGAAACCAACATCTCAAAAATGACCTATGGACGTTAAATCTCAAATAAAACAAACAAAATCTCCTGGGCAGGATTATACATACTGTAAGTTGTTTACCAGAAGTGCATAGTACTGACATCATGAAAAAAGATTTCACAATCAGTCTCCATGAAAGAATGTTGTCAACCTGGCATGAATCAAACAGGCGATTTCTTGATCACATCAGATGTGCATCTGACTGTGCTAATGAAGTCCGCTAGTCCTGAGGTGAATGGTTATACACGGCTGATTTTTGGCACTTTTTCATGGAGAGACAACTTGCATGATTTCCTGTTTGAAAAGGCATTTGCTACTAAATGGAAGAATTTGCTCCTCAGGAGCAAATTCTTTCATTTAGTAGCAGACCCCTCAGGAGCAAATTCTTTCATTTAGTAGCAGATGCCTCAGGAGCAAATTCTTTCATTTAGTAGCAGACGCCTCGAGAGCAAATTCTTTCATTTAGTAGCAGATGCCTCAGGAGCAAATTCTTTCATTTAGTAGCAGACGCCTCAGGAGCAAATTCTTTCATTTAGTAGCAGACGCCTCAGGAGCAAATTCTTTCATTTGGTAGCAGACACATCTTGACAAGGTTTGAAATGAGTGGTTTCCCATGACTGCATGGTGATTTGAGGTTTCAAGGGTATAGAGTACAGACTTGTAAAAATGATGGGAATTAGGGTGAGCTATGAAGCATTTGTGACAAATTAAGTTTTGAGGTTGGCATTCAGTGTGTCTCATTTGAGATATAGATATTTCTGTAAAGATCGAAACAACTTGTGCAATGTGACCTCATTTTTGTCGTGTCTGCTTTAAGCATGCCTCAATATAGGACTCCAGTTTTCCATCTGTTTTTTATCCAACCCTTTGTCTATCCATCAACACTTGTGCCAACCTAATTGTTAAAGTCCATTTTTCAAGAACAACAAACAGGCATGACATAGACTTTGTTGGAATTCTTGTTTTAGTAATCACAGAGCCTTATTTCTTTCACTTTATGTTTTCAGGTCCCAAATACATCCTAAAACTTCAGCAGGAAATAACAGCGATGCGAGTCATGATCAGCATGGACACTCACAGTCATGTTGATGGTCCATCAAAGGTCCATACGATTAAACGTTACCTTTCTGATCTTAAGGAAGAGGGGGCTGTGAACACAAGTAGTGTTCGCTGTCGGGAGCTTGATTGTTTAAGAGCCTATTATTACATGACTATTCTGCACTTCTTGAAGGAAAGGTGTAATGCAGGGGAGTCAAAAGATGGCATTGCTCTTCAGGAAGTTGAAAAGAAGGAAGAAAAGGCTAATCAGGTATCTAGTTCTGTGGTGGATAATGGTGGGATAGGTGTTGATAGTGCAGAAAACAATAAACATGACAGTTCACAAAATCTGGAATCTATGATCGACAAATCTGGTGGTGAAAATGTGGCAGGGCTGGTAGAAGAAGCTGTTAAAACAAATTGTGACACTGAATCAAAAAGTATTGAAACAAAATGTGATTCCAGGGAGGTTGAAACTGTTTTAGGTAATAAGATACATGTTTCTGCTAGTTCATCCAGGGACCATACAAATAACATAGATAACAAAGATGAAGGGTCAAATGTTGACCCCTCTTTTGACGGGGTTGAGAAACAATCAAACACAGATTCTGAAAAAGACAGTATTCTGATGGAGCAGAAAAATGGAAAACCAGAACCCAAGTCAGACCAGAAAACTGGCAAACCATCACCAAAACCAGACAGTATTACTAAAATCGAAGATCCATTTGGTCCTTTGTTAGAAGTACCAAAACTGGATGTTGTAAGACCAAAGGAAACTGTACATTCCAATGTGGTATCACAAATGAATATGAATCATTTTTCTATAACAATCAACAAACTATTACATTTGTCACAGGGTTTATTGTGGGACTTGCAGGCTAAAAGATATGCCTTGACAGAAACACTAGGCTATATTCATAAGGCTATTTCACAACTACTTCTTTCAAAAAAGCCTAAACCATCAATAGTAGATGACACAATCGGTGCAGAAAGGTCAGTGCTAAGGCAAAATGCAGATGGATCAGAGTTACAGGCAGAGAGTGGAAGTAGTGAAAGAGGGCATTCTGAGGACAGTAAAATGGAGTCGGATACCAGTGGCGCTAATCAGACTACTGGTACATCAGATGAGCTAAGCGGTGCCTCTGGAGATATAGGTGCCACCGGGTCCTCTGAAGGTCTGGACCACCATCATGAACATGACCACCATGAATCACATCACCTTTGTCCACATCACAGTCATCATGGGCATATATGTCAGACAAGTTTAAGTCTGCATTTTGAACATATGATCAATATTCATGTACCACACGCTGGTGGTATGTCAGTGCCAGAGCCACAAAGTGAACCCGAATTTAATTCATCATTTTTCGAAGTGTGTGCCTCGTGTGAACTTTTACAAAAGTCACGTAAAATTCTTTGGGAAGATGAGCCTCATTTTAATACACGTTCAGATGGAGGCTTCAAAGACATGACAAATATAACAAATCCGGCAAAATACATAAATGTACCAGATGAATGGTACAATATGCCAGTTGACCAGAAGTATTTTAAACCTTACGTTACCATGGCAATACTGAAGGATGAGCAAGAATATGTAATGCACGAGTTGAAACGAGGACCAGACAGTACACAGGTAAAAGATAACATTGCTTCTTGCACACCAGACAAGGAAATCCGCGATTTTACCCTGGGATAGAAGTTTATGTTCTGATCCTGGTTTTCTGACCCAAATTCGAATATAATCGCGTGTTTGATAAATGCACTGGTTGATTACGACCTCGTATGTGCCGTCGTTAAGGTTGACGTCACGGCAAGTTACGTGACGTCACTAAACATTCCTGTAGTTTAATCATAATATGGTGGACGTCGGTAACCGAAGTGACTGCAGCATTAAAAATCCGCGCTAAGAAATGGAAGGTATGCAAGAAAAAGAATCCTATATGGATGTGAGGGGTAGATAGAAAAATCCATCCCTCGGGATCACTGTCCGGCATCACATGGCAAGCCTCGTGATGCCGGACAGTGACCCACGGGATGGATTTTTCCATCCCCCCCGCACACCCATATAAGATTCTTATACTCTTGAAATATTAGTACATTGAGTCATTCAGACAACATACTTATGCAATAAATTGCCATCTTTCAGGATAAAATACTGGCCTCATTCTACATGTACACTCAAACTTCAGTGGCTCATGCACCCTTGGAACTGCATTGAAACAGATAAATAAGGAGGGTATTTGGTTTAATTTTGTTTGATTTGAGGTTTAGCGTCCCCGTCAACACTGTAAAGGTCATTTTGGAGACATTGCTTCCATTTTTGTGGGACTTTTACCCGACATTGAGATGAAATGACATCTCAAGCCCTGCCGCCCAATGAAACCAATAGGGTTTATAAGCATGGACGGTCCAACTCGCACCGCTTTACCTGGCAGGCTTAGATCTCCTGAGCAGTTTACCAGTACTCGTGTGCAGTCGGTTTCAGCTCTGCATGGAAGCATCATGCAGCCCATTTATTTCTTCAAGCCCCAATGGGTGGGGGCCGAAATGAGGGTATTTGGTTTAATAATTAAAGGATAATTTTTGTCCATTCTCCAATAAAACCTATGTTGTGGGTACTCATTGGAACCACCTCGAGGTGGTTCCAATGAGTACCCACAACATAGGTTTATATGGAGAAATAAGGAAAATTACCCTTTAATTATCACCCACCTTATCTGCAGCTATGCAACCGCTGTTATTTGTTCAAGATGTGGGTAGTTTGAGCCATTGAGAATTACTATAAAAATCCTTAAAGATCATACACTTTGAGAACTGTGATTCTCTAAAAATTTAAACAAATTTGTTTCATGATCCAGCATGGAGCCGTAAAGGTGCAGACCGAATGGCAACCACTGTGGACCCTGACCAGACTGCTCCTGATCTGGGTCGTTTAGTCCTATCTGTCCCAATACTTAACCCTTATCTTGCTGTTCACGGCAACCCCTATCTTTGCAAACAGTGTAGATCCAGATCAGATGGCTTCTGAAGAAGCCATCTGATCAGGATCTACACTGTTTGGCATTCGGTTAATGAATTTGTAGCAATAAATTACATCAAATAATTTGATTGGTTGATGGACAGAAATGGGTGTGGCTTAGATGAATATTCAGCAAGATAAGGGTTAAGATCATTACGGTACACACAGTGCCAAGTCAAGAGGTGTATGTGGACTTTGCCGACAGAAATATTTAGTTTCTTCCACTCCAGTGAATAACTTGAGCCACCCTCCATCTATTGACCAAAACGTATATGGCATTTGAAAAACATGCCTGTGTAGTTTCTGGTGACAATCTGGACCAAAAAAAAGGCTTGCATGCCCCAGCGACCTATTGTGGGAAGAATTTGGGATCTGATCGTATCAGTTCCTGATCGTTTCTCTTTTTTTAGCTCACCTGAGCCGAAGGCTCATGTGAGGTATTAGTATACCACGAGCCGGCGTCCGTCGTCGTCCGTCGTCGTCGTCCACACTTTCAAAGAAGTATATCTCCGGAACCAGTGGGCCAATCTTGATCAAATTTCATGTGAAGCATTATCAGGTAGGGGGAAAGGCTGCATACTGTTTTCGGGCAGATCGGATTGGAACTCTGGTTGCCATGGCAACAAATAGCTCCCATAGACTTAACATAGGAAAAAGCTTGTCATCACTCTAGCTCTGTCAATTTTTTTCTGATGGACTTCATTCTTGCAGATAACGAGGACAGGCATGAAATCTCGATCAAGTTCGATTTTGGGCTGAATCGGATTATTCACTCAGGAGTTACGTGCCCTTGAGCGTTCTTAACATAGGAAAAAGCTTGTCATCACTCTAGCTCCGTCAATTTTTTTCTGATCGACTTCATTCTTGCAGATAACGAGGACAGGCATGAAATCTCGATCAAGTTCGATTTTGGGCTGAATCAGATTATTCACTCAGGAGTTACGTGCCCTTGAGCGTTGAAAAAATTGCCTATTGACTTAACATGGGGAGAATGTTGTCATCACCGTAGCTGCTTCAATTATTTTCAGATTGGCTTTATTCTTGCAGATAACCAGCACAGCCATGAAATCTCGGTCAAGTTCGATAACTGGCAGAATCGGATCATTCACTTAGGAGTTACCTGCCCTTGTGTGTTTTTGCATTAGGGTTAATGGGAATTTCAAAAATGTATATCTTACAGACTACTTGGCCAACTTCGATCAAATTTCATGTGTCGCATTATTGGGCAAGTGGAAAGGCTTCATTAGGTTTTCAGGCAGATCTAAGTGGAACTCTGGTTGCCATGGCAACATCTAGCTCCCATAGACTTCACATAGGAAAAAGCTTGTCATCACTCTAGCTCTGTCAATTTTTTTCTGATCGACTTCATTCTTGCAGATAACCAGTACAGGCATAAAATCTCGGTCAAGTTCGATTTTGGGCCGAATCGGATTATTTGCCTTGGAGTTACCTGCCCTTGAGCATAAAAAAATACGTTGTGACCACGATAGCAACTTTATTTTTATTCAGATCAGCTTCAAACTTGCAGGTAACGTGGACAGGCATAAAATCTCAGTTAAGTTCGAATCGGAATATTGACCTCGGAGTTACATGACCTTGAGCGACAAAAAATTTGCCCATAGACTTTACATAGGGAAAATGTTGTGACTACGATAACGACTTGAATTTTTTTCAGATCAGCTTCAAACTTGCAGGTAACGAGGACAGACATAAAATCTCGGTTAAGTTCGATTTTGGGCCGAATCGGATTATTTGCCTTGGAGTTACCTGCCCTTGAGCATAAAAAAATACGTTGTGACCATGACAGCAACTTTATTTTTATTCATATCAGCTTCAAACTTGCAGGTAACGAGGACAGGCATAAAATCTCGGTTAAGTTCAATTTTGGGCCGAATCGGAATATTGACCTCGGAGTTACGTGACCTTGAGCGACAAAAAATTTGCCCATAGACTAAATTAGGGAAAATGTTGCGACTACGATAGCGACTTGAATTTTTTTCAGATCAGCTTCAAACTTGCAGGTAACGAGGACAGACATAAAATCTCGGTTAAGTTCGATTTTGGGCCGAATCGGAATATTTGCCTTGGAGTTACCTGCCCTTGAGCATAAAAAAATACGTTGTGACCACGATAGCAACTTTATTTTTATTCATATCAGCTTCAAACTTGCAGGTAACGAGGACAGGCATAAAATCTCGGTTAAGTTCGATTTTGGGCCGAATCGGAATATTGACCTCGGAGTTACGTGACCTTGAGAGACAAAAACATTTGCCCATAGACTTAACGTAGGGAAAATGTTGTGACAGAAATAGCGACTTGAATTTTTAGCTCACCTGAGCCAAAGGCTCCAGTGAGCTGATAGTATACCAAGGCTCCGGAGTCTGTCGTCCGTCCATCCGTCGTCCACACTTTCAATGAAGCATATCTCAGAAGGCAGTCGACCAATCTTGTTTAAATTTTATGTGTAGCACCATTGGGCAAGGGGAAAGGCTGCATTAGGTTTTGGAGCTAGTCTGGTTCATTTGTTCCTTCATTCTTCTTTCTCTCCATATAGAGATAATAGACCAATGTTAAATTTTTAATCAAAGATTTCTCAGGAACTATAAAAGCTAGAAGCATCAAATTTGGTATTCAATAGAATAATGATGACTTATTTTGTGTAAGAGACATTGGGCTTTCTCAGCTTATTTGTTCATCTGTTCTTTCATTCTTCTTTCTCTCCATTTTGACCAATGTTAAATTTTCGTCAAAGATTTCTCAGGAACTATAGAAGCTAGAAGTCTCAAACTTGGAATGGAATGCAATAATGATGACTTATATCCTGTAAGGGTCAATGGGCTGGATTCTATTAGCAGATTTAGTAGTCAAGTCTGTGGATTGTTAAAACTTAAGTTCCTCAGGTGAGCGGTTTAGGCTCATTGAGCCTCTTGTTTTAAGATATTTCTGGAATCAGAACCTTCCTTTTTTTTTCACCCAGGTACCCACAACATGATTATGTTTCCAATAAGAAATGATGAAAATTATAAGTTAATCATTCTCATTCCACTTCCTTATCTGGAGTGATGGTCCCTGCCCATCGGGGCTTGAAGAAATATTTGGGCTGCATGATGCTTCCACACAGAGCTGAAACCAACCGCACACAAGTACTGGTAAAAGGTTACAATCACTAAGAGGATCTAAGCCTGCCAAGGAAAAGCTGTGCGAGTCGGACTGTCCATGCAAATAAACCCTATTGGTTTCATTTGGCAACAGGGCTTGAGAAGCCATTTCATCTCAGTGTCGGGTTTTGTTTGTTTGATTTGAGGTTTAACGTCCCCGTCAACACTGTAAAGGTCATTTTGGAGACGTTGCTTCCAATTTTGTGGGACTTTTACCCGACACTGAGATGAAATGACATCTCAAGCCCTGTCGCCCAATGAAACCAATAGGGTTTATTAGCATGGACGGTCCGCCTCGCACCGCGGTTCCTGGACAGGCTTAGATCCTCTAAGCGGTTTACCAGTACTAGTGTGCGGGCCGGATTCAGCTCTGCGTGGAAGCATCATGCAGCACATATATTTCTTCAAGCTACTCAGTGTCGGGTAAAAGTCCCACAAAATTGGAATGAATGTCTCCAAAATGACCTATACAGTGTTGACGGGGACGTTAAACCTCAAATCAAACAAACAATGATCTTGAGTGTCATTTCGAAACACGCCTATTCAAATATATTGAAAATTTTACCACCAAAAAATGAAAATTTTCAGATGAAATAATTCTGATATTTTTCATATTTCTGCTAAAAACATAGATTGTGGCGGTTCTAATGAGTACCCACAATCTATGTTTACTGCCTTATTGAGGCAGTTCTAAAGAGTACCCACAATCTAGAAATAAGAAAATTAATATATTCGCCTGAAACCCCAGTATTACTATATAAAAGTGGGGTTTTAGAGGGGTCAACATTATACAGATGATTACAGAACATTCTTTCATGGAGATTGATCATGAAATCTTTTCTACGGCCATTCTCTCCCTTCTGCTGATTCAAGAAGGGCAGTTGTCAGTTTCTGGCGAAAGAATGTGCACTGTACTGGTTAACCGCTTACCTATAAGCTTGCCCAGGAAAAGTGTGGATAGGTAAACTGACCGGCTCAAAAATCACCTTAATAGTGTTGACTGGGCAGTTAAACTCCGATACAAACAAACAAACAAAATGATGATTACAGAAAATAGGCCTTTTTAGGTGTTCTTTTTTTTGTGACCTGATAATATCAGCATGTTGTGCAGTTCATTAAAGTTCATAGATATATTTGATATGCCAGTTACATGTGATGAGCAAAACAAATATGCTTGTTTGAAATCTGAAACTAATATGTGAACAGTTATATATATCAAGCAAAATAATTAAGATATGGTGTAGAAATGTGATATCTAGTATATAGTCTAGCTAAGTATCATGTTAACAGTTGTTTATATTGAATATCCTTGTGAAATTGTGGGGCAGCTGGGTAAGTGTACCGTAAAAATCCTAAAATTTTGGACACCTTGAGGACTTGCTGTATTTCTCCTTAAAATATGACAAATGTGTTTCATGATCCAGCAATTAGTCGAAAAGGTGCAGACGGAATGGAAAACAGTGGGAGCAGTCTGATCAGGGTCTACACTGTTTGTTTAGATCCATCGGATCATTAAATATATATATGGTATCTTTCTTAGGTCCAACTGATATTGGCTTACACTTGGCCTAGGCCTACTATCCTTGCAAAAGGGTAGAGTGGGAATTTTTTTTTTTTTTCAGTTCCTTCACTTTCATCAATTTTCTTCTGTTTCCCGTTTTGCACTATTCATCTCCATAATTATTATTTCTTTTTCCGAGAGATGACACTAAATGACCCACAAAGGTTGACATTGCTTTAAACCCCACAACGATCTGTTAGAACCCTTGTGAACGTAAACTCTGACAAGACTGAAAAAACCTTTGTTGTCAGCAAAAACCCAAATCAGCATAAAAATACGAATTCAGCCGGCACACACACGCAGTCCATGCTGTTTGCATGAGCCTTATGTAGCCGCTTGGCTGTCCAAAGACGTTACGAAATCACGGCAGTGCAGCATAGAGCATCTCCAAAATGGTTACTTTTCTGATGAAAATCTGTGATATTTTTCTTACCAAACTAAAAATATAGGTTGTGGGTGCTCGTTAGAACAACCTCAATGAGGCATTTCTAATGAGCATCCACAACCTATGTCTTATCCTACTGAACACCACAATCCCTATCTTAGCACTTAGCAAACAGTGTAGATCCAGATCAGATGGTAACGGAATCCGTCACTGTGTGTCATTCCGTTTGTGAATTGAGCGAATACTTTACATGAAGCTAGTTTATTGGCTGATAGTTTGAATGGGTGTGGCAAAATTAATTTATTCAGTAGGACAAGGGTTTAATGAATCAGGTCTTGAGATAAGATAACCAGGGTCCAGTTGTTCAAAGCAGTGTTAGCTTAACAGGCTTGTAAGTGGTCAAATTGTTAACTGTTCTAGAAAGTACAATATCAAAAACTAGAGCATGTGCAAAAGCTACTCACTTTTTTTTTTCAGCAAAAAATATTAGTATATTTGCCATTTTAAATGGTCAAAAATTTAATGATTTGTTAACTAACAATATTGTTAGTTTTGAACAATTGGCCCCAGAAAAGTTCAACTGGGCCTGCCCAGGCAACAGGGCTAGAGGCATGACTTCTTGCTCTCAAAGGTCTATACTACATGGCTGTGAGTACCAAAGGCTCGCACTTTCGTTGTTCGGAGGTGACAAAATCTGTTTATCTCACAATGAGGTTCATTTTAACATCTATATTTTTTAGGCACCATTCCCTAATCCACTGGAGTCAGTAAAACCATTGTTGGAAGTGTGCCGTCACTCATCCCACATCACGAAAGTGGAGCAACAGGAGTTTGTACAGAAGATGCTCACATGGGCGATGAATTTTGCTGTGACATCACAACATAAACAGACATTCGTTGACCTACTTCAGAACCAACTAGAGAGTTAACAGCATTATTTTCTAGGGGCCAGAGTATTGCCGTCCCATGTCAGATGATAATCATTAGACTTAGCGTCAGACAAGGAGAAATAATGTGGATAATTAAGGGGTAATTTTCCTTATCCGGTGAAATGCCTCTATTAAGACCACGTAAAATTAAGACTAATTCTGCTTTAAAAAGCTTATTTAGCAGGATGCACTTAATTTTTCTTAGTGTTTACTGCCCATAGTGTCCTCTGATCAGGAACCACCTTTGGGACTGTTCAAAAGTGGTCTTAAAGACCACTTTTGAACAGTCCCAAAGGTGGTCTTAATATAGGAATTTCACTGTATTTCCTAAGAAATCTGTTTTGTGGGTACTTGTTAGAATCACCTCCTGTGAGGCGGCGATTCTATCAAGCACCCACAACATAGGTTTTCATGAAGAAATAAGAAAAGCAAATCGTAATTTGTCTTCAAAATTATGTTGTGGGTACTAAATAGAATTGCCTCATTGAGGTGCTTTTAACAAGTACAGTAATGCATGTTGTGGGTACTTGTTAGAATTGCCTTACAGTAATGTACCATAAAAATCCTAAAACTTTTGACACCTTGAGGACTTGCTGTAATTCTCCTAACATTTTAACGGGTTTGATTTGTGATCTAGCAAGGAGTCCAAAAGATGGATGTGGAAAATAGTGGAATGGAAAATAGTGTAGACCCTGATCAGGCTGCTCCTTTAGGAGCAGTCTGATCTGGGTCTACACTGTTTGCTTAGTCTTGATACTTAGGATCATTATGGTATGTTGAGGGTACTTGTTAGAATTGCCTCACTGAGGCAACATCCACAACATACGTTTTTTTGTTTGTTTGTTTTTTGGGCTTTTTTGAAGGAATAAGAAACATTATCCTATAAGTATCCTTGTAACTCAAGTCCTGAATGTATCATCTAATTGCTAATTATAGCCTGTTGATTGAATTGTTTTTGTTTGATTGACAGATGATGGATGGATAACTGATCAAGGTGAATTGATTCACCTTCAATCATATGACGTTGATCTGATAATCTAGACATGATTTGATTTCTCCAATGCTCCAATGAAATCAGATCATATTACCGTAATGATCCTAAGTACCGGTATTGGGATAGGGAGGCCTAAGCAAACCGTGCAGACCCAGATCAGACAGTCTGCAAACCCAGATCAGACTGCAGTCCGATCAGGGTCTACATTGTTTGTCATTTTGTCTGCACTTTTGGAGTCCTTGCTGGATCGTGAAAAGAATGTGTTAAAATTTTAGGAGAATTATAGCAAGCCCTCAAGGTGTCCTAATTTTTAGGATTTTTATGGTACAACAAAATTGTCTGAAGATAAACCAAAACGAACGCGCATCTGACTGGTGATCAGGAGGTTGCGGATTCGATATCTTACAGGTCCGCAACATTCTTTCATAGAGTTGATCATGAAAGCTTTTCTATGACCATTCTCTCCCTTCCACTGATTCCAGAAGGACAGTTGTCAGTTTCTGGCATAAGAATGTGCACTGTACTGGTTAACTGCCTATATATAAACTGACTAGTTCGGCCATTTAACTCTTTCTGCTAAAAATATAGATTGTGGGTACTCGTTAGAACCGCCTTATGGAGGCGAGTCTAACGAGTACCCACAATCTAGATTTTAGAGCAGAAATAAGAAAAATAAGGTTTACCCCTGAAAACCCCAGTTTTACTGTACAAAAGTGGGGTTCAGGGTGTTCAAAATTATAAGGCGTGTTTTCATGATGATCTTAATTCTAGCTGGTCCTAATACCGGAATTACACTGTATAATCTACATGTTTTTGGGATCCATCTCTAATGGATGTTATATTCAAAACTGTATAATAAAGACCAGGGGCCAGTTGCTCAAAGGCATCATCGTTAATACATGTAGTCATATTGTTAACATTTCTAGCAAGTACAATATCTAAAATTTTGTTATTTTGCTGAAAAAAATGTGAGCAGCTTTTGCATTTGCTTTTGCAAAAGCTACTCACATTTTTTCAGCAAAAATAATAGCATATTTGCCATAGTAAATTGATCAAAGTTTTAACAATACATTAACTAACGACATTGTTAGATTTGAACAACTGACCCAGTGCTATAAAGAGGTTTATGTATACATGTTTTGATTTGCTTGATTTGAGGTTTAATGTCCCCTTCAGCATTGTAAAGGTCATTTTGGAGACGTTGCTTCCAATTTTTGTGGGACTTTTACCCAACATTGAGATGAAATGACATCTTAAGCCCTGTAGCCCAATGAAACCAATAGGCCGCCCCCACCCATAGGGGCTTTAAGAAATATATGGGCTGCACGATGCTTCCACGCAGAGCTGAATCCGGCCCGCACACTAGTACTGGTAAACCGATTAGAGGATCTAAGCCTGTCCAGGAACCGCGGTGCGAGGCGGACCGTCCATGCTTAATAACCCTATTGGTTTCATTGGGCGACAGGGCTTGAGATGTCATTTCATCTCAATGTCGGGTAAAAGTCCCACAAAATTGGAAGCAACGTCTCTAAAATGACCTTTACAGTGTTGACGGGGAAGTTAAACCTCAAATCAAACAAACAAACAAAAACCAATAGGGTTTATAAGCATGGACGGTCCGACTTGCACCGCTTTGCCTGGGCAGGCTTAGATCCTCTAAGCAGTTTACCAGTACTCCTGTGCGGATCGGTTTCGGCTCTGTGTGGAAGCATCATGTAGCCCATCTATTTCTTCAAGCCCCGATGGGCGGGGGCCAGTTATGTATACATTTAAATGAAATAAAAAGAAATAAAATGAAATATTGTTTGTATTGAAATATTGTTTGTATATTAAGTACATGATGTATGTGGACATATCAAATTTGGCATGATTGTTAGTGAATATTTTTTCGACTGACATATAGGGCATGTTTGTAATAATAAGTTGGTTGTTTTCTTGGTTTCGTTTATTTGTTCATTTGAATTCTTCAAGGGTATGAATACACCTTCAAGGGAGACCACCTTGTCAAAACTACTTGTCTCCTTTATCACGAGAGTCACTTTCAGGGGAGGCAACTCATTCAAACATATTTTGCTTGCTTCCCGTATCAATAATAGTCTACTTTTAAAGGAAAGAATGTTCTAGCACATCAGATAAGGAAATCCGTAGTTTTAGCCTGGGATAGAAATTCTGTTCTTACCCAGGCAAACTACATCAGTATAGTGCACTAAACATAAAACATTAAATTTTATAGAATGAAAAGTTTTGTTGGTATTGTGCAAGAAAAGGAATCTTATATGGTGTTCTGTTGGGATGACCGTGCTGAGGGGAACCTCGGTGTAGGCTCGGTTGCGCTCTGCACGTTCATCCCTTGGGTTGGAATTAAATGCCTATCTACAACAGAATCCCATATTAGATTCTTATATGCTCCTTGGGAACAAATTCTTTCCCTTAAAAGCAGACTTCATCTTCTGGAGAGGCTCACTCTGAATAAAGGAAGGCAGACAGAAAGTCGCATATATAGTTGCCTCCCTTGTAAAGAAAATAGTGGAAAATATATCGGCTGTATCCATACTCTTTTAGCTATAAGATACTTCAGATAATCCATGGTTACTCAAAATATTGGGACATAATAAGCATTTAGAGTAATTATCCAAAAATTGATCTTGACTTGTTCGATAGAATTGTACTGTAATAGTGAATTATGCTGTAATAACCAACAATATGGATTTGACTACTATCAGAACAATCTGGGTCTACACTGGTTGTTGTGGTGTTATTATGTACCAGTACTTATGAGTTATTATGAAATTGTTTTAGCTCCAAAAAGGAGGCATAAAAAAGATAATTAAGGGCAGTGGGAACACCTGGCACATTTTTCCGCAATTTTTCAAAGGGAGACAACTTTCAGGACTTCCTGTTCTTTTTCCTATAAACTCTATCCCACGGAAAACGGGGTCTGCTCTTAAAGGAAAGAATTTGCTCCTCAGGAGCAAATTCTTTCCTTCAAGAGCTGACCCATATGGACATGGGAGACAAAAATATTTTGCAGGAGTTGCCTCCCCTGAAGGTGTATCCATTCCCCTTAAGGGATATTTTTTCTTACTTCTCCATGAAAACATATGTTGTGGATACTGGTTAGAATTGCCTTATTTAGGCAATTCTGACAAGTACCAACAACATATTCTTCTAACAAGAAATAGGAAAAACATTCCTTAATTATCTTTGTTAAGCATTTTTATCTGAAGCTATGTATATGTATTGTGAAATACACTATATCTGAACATTCAGATAATATTGTCTGAGCAATTCATTTAGATACTTAAGAATCATTTTCCCCATCACGTGAACTAGTCCGTGAAATGAAGACCCACCTATACCCCACTTTATTTAGAGAAAATTGGGGTTTGCGGGGTATACATTATTTTTCTTATTTTTAATCCAAGACATAAGTTGTGGGTACTTGTTAGAGGCAGTTCTAACGAGCACCCAGGACCTATGTTTGCAGTATTTGTAAGAAAAATATTATAGATTTTCATCAGAAAAGTAGCCATTTTTGAGATGTGAAAAATGCTCTATGTCGCACGGGTGTGTTATCGTAATGCATTCAAGGTTTTCTGACAAAGCCATTGCTTGGTTTTGCAATGGATCCTCCAATGCAGGAGGGTCTTAGTTTTATACAATACAACAACAACAATTCACACTGGAAATTGATGTTGGATTTTATAACTCACAGACTGACAAGCAATTTTTCTTTGCACCAATTAGTAGTAATGCTTGAACATGTATATTAAGATCCCGCTATTAAGAAAACCCAAAACTATTAATGTTTTCAGAGGAAAACAATGTCCCCCCACCATAAATATATCTTAAATGATATAGGGTACAGATAAGCCATTTTTGGACCCAAAAGAACAGGTTTCGGGAGCCTTTGACCTTAAAGTGAAGACAAGCCATTTTTGGCCCAAAATTGACTGTTTTTTGGGGCCTGTGAACTTGAAAAAAGTCAAGGACACCAAAATCTAATCAAATATAAATTGTAATGATATATTGTGCCAAGTTTGACTAAAATTACTTTGTTAATGACATAAAGATACCTTTTGAGGACTGCTTTCTTATTTATCTCTGAAAAATGAATGCCACTGGTACTTGTTAGAATTGCCTTGGTGAGTTGATTGTTATAAGAACCTACACATGATAATTCAGTCCTGTTTTAAGTATGCAAGTACAGAAAAGTGAAAATCATGTTCTTTTCATTAGGAAAATACACCTATACAAATACTGTAAACTTTACTGCCTAAAAAGGAAAATTTAAAGATGAAAAATTGTGATATTTTTCTTATTTTTGCTCAAAATGTAGATTCGGCCCCCGGCTATAGGGGCTTGAAGAAATATATGGGCTGCAAGATGCTTCCACGCAGAGCTGAATCCGGCCGGTAAAAGGCTTAGAGGATCTAAGCCTGTCCAGGAACAGCGGTGCGAGGTGGACCATCCATGCTAATGAACCCTATTGGTTTCATTGGGTGACAGGGCTTGAGATGTCATTTCATCTCAGTGTCGGGTAAAAGTCCCACAAAATTGGAAGCAATGTCTCCAAAATGACCTTTACAGTGTTGACGAGGACGTTAAACCTCAAATCAAACAAACAAATCAAAATGTAGATTGTGGGTACACGTTAGAACCGCCTCATAGGCGGTTCTAACGAGTACCCACAATCTATATTTTAGAGCAGAAATAGAATAAATTAAACCCAAGTTTTACTATATCAAAGTGGGGTTCAAGGGGGTCAAAATTATATAGGCTTGTTTTCGTGATGTGACAGGTGCTGCTTAAAACGGGTGCTTTATTACGTGCAGGTCCAGCCTTTGAATGCTAATTTTGTATATGTATACATCACTAAAGCACACCTATATAATATTCTGACCCCCTTGGACCCCACGTTTATACAGTAAAACTGGAGTTTACAGGGGTTAACTTTATTTTTCTTATTTCTGCTTTTAAATATAGATTGTGGGTACTCATTAGAACTGCCTAAATGAGGTGGTTCTAACGTGTACCCACAATCAATATTTTGAGCAGAAATAAGAAAAATATCAGTTGTCCACCTTAAAACGTTTGTGTTTTTTTTTTTTTTTTTTGCGGTAAAATTTACAATGTATTTGTATAGGGGTGTTTTCTTAATGTTGGGCCACGATAAGCGAAAGGTAGTCTTGGAGCACGTGCGCCCAGCAAAGACTCCGATCAGCCTGCACATTCATGCAATCTGATCAGACTCTCCTCTGTACATTATATGGGTGCCTCTTGACCCAAACTTTTTTATATTGCCTGGGAAGTCTGTATTATAACAGAGTAGGCTGATTTGAGACTTCGCATAGCGCACATGCTGGAATACCCCTTTCCACTTATTGCGACTCAAACAGGACACCTGCCACATTTTTATTGGAAGTGGGGGAGGGGCATGATGAAAAAGATTAAATCTGAAATGAACACTGCGGATACGCACCAATCCGGGTGGATCCAAGGGTAATCTCAGTGTTTCTACGGCATTACAACAGATGTAAAATTGATTGTCCATACAGGAAAATCAGATAATTGCCGCAGATCGGCGATGTGTATGCTGCGTCACTACAATAGGTAGCAGCGAGAAGTAGCGTGGGCTCGTACGTGGAAAAGCGGCAAACCAAAACAACTAGACTGCAGGGCTGCACAGTTCAAAAACTTGGGGTGTGTGTACTGTATAATCTTTATCAGGAATTTATCAGTATTATAGATGCATTGCATCAATATTATTGCATTTTTTGTAGATTCAGATGCATTTTGATTTCCATTTCATCACATTAGTCTTTATCGCTTTTTGGGCTAAATCAGCAGATGACGTATTGTTGATATTTTTCTTATTTTACCCGAAAACAGGACTTGACATCTCATGCAAACTGTCTTGAAAACAGGACTTGACTTCTCATGCAAATTGTCTCCATACATGTAGCTATAGAGACAATTTGCATGTGTCAAATCCTGTTTTCCTTGGAAAATAAGAAAAAATATTTAAAAATGTTGTCTGCTGAAAAAAAAATATCCAGCATGCAGTGTTAATAAGTCCATGTAATGAATGCCATTGAAGGCACCAATTTATATAAGTAAAAGTTGGCCTTGCATGCATTTTAAAACCATATTTCATTATTTTTTGAATAAAAAACCTGATTGTGGGTACTCATTAGGATTGCCCCAGTTATGAGCTTCTTCTAAAGAGCAGCCACAATCTGTCATAATGTGAACAAGTTCGTGTGACGAATACATGGACCTATTTATACCCCACTTTATATAGAGAAAATTGGGTTTAGGGTGTACAGATTGTTTTCCCTAATTTTGCCCCAAAACAGAGATTATGGGTTCTTGATAAAACTTCTTGGAAGAGGCGGTTCTAAAGAGCAACCTATGTTTGGAGTATAAATAAGTAAAATAGCACAAAATGTCATCTGAAATATTATTTAAGGGGAATGGATATGCCTTCTTGGGAAGCCCTTCTAGGGAAGCAACTCCTGTAAAAGTACTTTAGTCTCCCATGTCAGTAGGGGTCAACTCTTAAAAGAAAGAATTTGCTCATGAGGAGCAAATTCTTTCCTTTAAGAGTGGACCCCTTTTTTCAGTGGGAGAGGGCTTATAGAAGAGTGAACAGGAAGTCCTGAAAGTTGTCTACCTTTGAAAAATGGTGAAAAAATCTGCCAGGTGTTCCCATTCCCCTTAAGAATGGACTATTGTCTTGCATTTGTGTTATTATAATAGTTGTTCGACCAGAAATAAGGAAACAATAAAATGATTTCCTCTGAACAGCATGTGAACAAGTATGTGAAATGAACACCCCCCTAAACCCTTCTTTATATAGGCAAAACCGGGATTTGAGGGTTATGGATTATTTTTCTTATTTTTTGCTCCAAGACATAGGTTGTGGGAACTTGTTAGAACCGCCTCAATGAGGCGGTTCTAATGAGCATCCACAACCTGTGTTTGCAATAAAAAATAAGAAAATTATCACAGAGTTTCATCAGAAAAGTAGCGATTTTGGAGATGTGGAAAAATGCACTATGTCGCATGGGTGTGTTATCGTAATAAAATGCTAGTTGTACAGATATAAAAGACACCATAATAGCACACCGATGTGTTATCGTAATGTGCTTGTTCATTTGCCATTTGTCGCTATATCATCATTTTTCTAACAGTGTTATGGCATTTTAAGCCCATCTGAGGGGTTGGGTGGGGTATGGGCACCCGATACAAACTTGAGTAATAGCACTCTGAAAATTAGAAGATATGAAATAGAAATAAAGCATGTAAAAATAAATGTTAGAAAAGTGAAGAAAAAAATCTGATCAATGGCCCCCGAAAGAGAAACAAAATGTTTAATTGAAAGAGTTACCTCCCCTGAAACTAAACATATAGTTGAAAGAGTTGCCTCCCATGAAAGAGAAACAAACCATTTTTGAAAGAGTTGCCTCCACTAAAAGAGGAACAAACCATATTTTTGAATGAGTTGTCTCCTCTAAAAGAGGAACAAAAAAAATTGTTGAAATATATTCCCTGAAAGAGAAACAAAACATATTGCTTCCCTAGAAACAAAACATATTTTTGAAAGAGTTGCCTACCCTGAAGCAAATCAATTTTGGACGAGTTGCCTCCCATGACAGAGGAACAAAACATATTTTTGAAAGAGTTGCCTACCCAGAAACAAAACATATTTTTGAAAGAGTTTCATTGCATGAAAGAGAAACAAAACATATTTTTGAAAGAGTTGCCTCCCATGAAAGAGGAACACAAAATATTGAAAGAGTTGCCTCCCCTGAAAGAAAAACAAAACATGTTGCTTCCCCTGAAACAAAACATATTTTTGAAAGAGTTGCCTCCCCTGAAGCAAAACAATTTTGAAAGAGTTGCCTCCCATGAAAGAGAAACAATACATATTTTGAAAGAGTTGCCTCCCCTGAAACAAAACATATTTTGAATGTTACCTCCTGTGAAAGAGAAACAAAACGTGTTTTGAAAGAGTTTCCTCCCCTGAATCAGAAATAAAATATGTTGTTGAAAGCATTGCCTCCCTGAATGAGAAACAAAGCATATTTTTTTAAATAGTTGCCTCCCCTGTATGTTTATCTGTTACCGGTAAATATGGACCTTGTTTACATTACATAACACAAGTAATTCATCATTTGGTGCAATCAAAAATTTTTCTGAACAATTTGCCTTTAGATGTTTGTATCAAATGCGGTAGACTTCAGTTTTAAAGTGCATTTCAATCCATCATTTTAATTTCAAGGAAAAAAGGTCAAGGTTCCAATCCACTTTCACCTCAGCTTTCAGGCATGATTTGTTTACAGCTTTTAATACCATTAGGAAAACAGATTTGTACATGGTAATTTTATCTTTAATGGGTAATGCTATCTTTCATGGATAATGCTATCTTTCATGGATAATTTTATCTTACATGAATCTTTGAAAAATATTTTTCACATCACGAAAAACGTAGGTACATTGTAAACCTTTATTTTTCTTATTTCTGCTCTAAAATATAGATTGTGGGTACTCGTTAGAACCGCCTCGATGAGGCGGTTCTAACGTGTACCCACAATCTTTATTTCGAGCAAAAATAAGAAAAGTATCTGAATTTTTCATGTGAAAATTGTCATTTTGTTTCGGTGGTAAAATTCACAATGTATTTGTATAGGCGTGTTTTCGTGATGAGGTGGCAATTTGTGATATAATTCTTAAGTATCTCCTAAGCAGAGATTGTTGGTACTTGTTAGAACAGCCACAGTGATCAAACAGATTTCTCTCCAGGTCATGCGACACGAGATACTGAAATAGAATGTTACTAAGCTTACGCCCATTTCTTATGGAATGTTTAGTTACTTTCTTAACCCATTCAGTACCAGAAACCCCTAAAGGGGTACCTTGGCAAACAGTGCAGGCCCAGATCAGACACCGCAGAATGCGGCGTCTGATCAGGGCCTCCACTGTTTGCTGAAAGTTTAGTCATTTTCCAAATAAACTTTTATGAACACACAATCTGACACCCCTAAATTTTGAAATGGACCCCTGCTATATATAAGGAGGAAGATTCCATTTGGTACAAAAGGGTTAACTATATTGGATTATTTCCAGTACAAAGCACTGCCTCTGTTAAGTATTACTGATCTGAGAATCAGCATACCGCGTGGCCAGTACCAGGCCCAGTACAAATGACACTGGTACACAGTCTGAACTAGAAGGCCCCCACCCATAGGGGCTTGAAGAAATATATGGGCTGCATGATGCTTCCACGCAGAGCTGAATCCGGCCCGCACACTAGTACTGGTAAACCGCTTAGAGGATCTAAGCCTGTCCAGGAACCGCGGTGCGAGGTGGACTGTACATGCTAATAAACCCTATTGGTTTCATTGGGCAACAGGGCTTGAGATGTCATTTCATCTCAATGTCGGGAAAAAGTCCCACAAAATTGGAAGCAACATCTCCAAAATGACCTTTACAGTGTTGACAGGAACATTAAACCTCAAATCAAACAAAAACAAACCAGTCTGAACTAGGACTTCTCGGCCAGTGACCGAGATGGTCCCATTTAGCCAAAATATAAAAGGAATAAAGAAAGAGATAACAAAAGAAAACACATACAGAACTTATATTTTTACTGACCCCAAATAATGAATGAAACCCAACAGGTGACCCATCATTAATCTAAAATACCATAAAAATCCTAAACATTCATCCCCCTGAGGACTTGCTGTAATTCTCCTAAAATTTTAACATATGTTTCATGATCCAGCAAGGAGTCCAAAAGGTGCAGACGAAATAGCAAACAGTGTGGACCCTGATCAGACTGCTCCTTCAGGAGCAGTCTGATCAGGGTCTGCACTGTTTGCTTATGCCTGTCTGCCCCAATACTTAGGACCATTACAGAATTGTATTTGCTATAATGAAGGCACAGCGTGCTTAGACATTTCATTTTGATGATAAAAACAAGCCTTAGAAAAAATCATACTTATAAGCACATGGTCGAACACAACAGTATACTCCATATTATCGCCCGTTATTACCATGGCCCGATATCCTTGCTTTCACCCAAATGGTCAAGTTCATTTCTCAAGAACTATAAGAGCTTCATTAATGATACTGGTACATATTTGCATCCGAGGATGGCAACAATAATGCAAGCATCCATATTTGACTTTGATCCCTTCTCATGGTTCACTGACTTAAACTAATTCATCAAACCTAGCATTTCCCTACTATTCAAGTTAATTTCTCAAGTACTGTAAGAGCTTCAAAAACTTCATTAACCCTACTATACAAGTTAATTTCTTAAAAACTAAGAGTTTCATTGATGATCTTTGGTAGAAGCTTGCATCTGGTGAAGGCAAATATAATGCAATTATCCATACTTGACTTAGAAGCCTCCGTGGTGTAGTGGTTACGCTACTCACCTTGTAAACCAGGGGTCGCAGGATCGATCCCAGGCTTCTCCAGACTTTCGGATGAGTCTTTAAACCGAGGTCCCGTCTCTGTATGACCTTTGTTGTTGGTGGGATGTTAAACTCAAACACTCACTCACTCCATACTTGACTTACATTTCATGGTTCATTGATTTGTGATCTTTTGTGTCAACCCTAGTTTTCGCCCTAATGTTCGATTGCATTTCTCAAGAACTATATAAGCTTCACTGATGATGCTTGGTACAATCTTCCATCTAGGAGAGGTTACTTTAATGCAAGCATCCATGTTTGATCTTGAACTAAATTTCATGGCTCTGTCCCCCACAGGCATGACATAGCCTTCGGCGGAATTCTTGTGCTGACTTGAACCAAACATGCCCAAAAATGGCAGAAGCAGCAGTTTGCACCAAATAAACAAATTCCTTATGTATTTTTAGAAGCCTCCGTGGTGTAGTGGTTACGCTACTCGCCTTGTATATCAGGGATCGCAGGATCGATCCCGGGCTTCTCCAGACTTACGGATGAGTCGTTAAACCGAGGTCCCGTCTCCATATGACCTTAGCTGTTAGTGGGACGTAAAACTTAAACACTCACTCACTCCTTATGTATTTGGGTCTACTCTTAAAGGAAAGAAGCCTATAGGGTCTTGAAGAAATATATGGACTGCATGATGCTTCCACGCAGAGCTGAATCCGGCCCGCACACTAGTACTTGTAAACCGCTTAGAGGATCTAAGCCTGTCCAGGAACCGCGGTGGGAGGTGGACCGTCCATGCTAATAAACCATATTGGTTTCATTTGATGACAGGGCTTGAGATGTCATTTCATCTCAATGTCGGGTAAAAGTCCCACAAAATTGGAAGCAACGTCTCCAAAATGACCTTTATAGTGTTGACGGGGACGTTAAGTTCTGGGTGCACAAGAAATGCAGTGGGCTCAAACGCTTGATAGAGGACCCTGAATACAGGTGTACACGGTGCCAAGGAACTGCACGCCCCTTAGATGGCAGACCACAGAGGGAAGTTCAAGTCGGATCAGACAAGCTGGAGGTTGTAGCTTCCTTCTGCTACCTAGGTGATATGCTCTCTGCAGGGGGTGGTTGCGACCGTTCAACTACATCACGTGTGAAAACAGCCTGGAAGAAATTCAAGGAGTTGCTACCAGTTCTCTCTTCCGCCCACCTCTCGTTCAAGACACGTGGCCGTGTGTATAGCTCTTGTGTGCGGAGCGCAATGCTCCATGCCAGTGAGACATGGCCATTGACAAAGCCAAACCTCCAACGTCTACAGCGAAATGACAGGGCAATGATCAGACAGATCTGCAATGTCAAGCCACAGGACACTGTCACCATCAGGTCCAGTGAGTTACTGGAGCGTCTTGGCATTGAGGACCTGGACCTTATCCTGAAAGAGAGAAGACTTCGCTGGTATGGACATGTGGAACGCTCCAACGGTGCAATCAAGACTGCCTGTGACATACAGGTAAGTGGAAAGCGGGGGCCAGGAAGGCCCAATATGACCTGGAAGCAGCTAACAGAAAGAGATTGCAGAGAATGGAAGCTCTCTGCTATCGATCCTCATGATAGACAAGCCTGGAGATCTGGTGTAAGATCTGCCATGCGTGCAGCAAGCCAGCTACCTGGAAGGGGGCCCACTTATGTGGACGTTGCCCCTGTACCTGCACGTTAATCAAAAATCCGTTGATGATGATGATGATGATGTTAAACCTCAAATCAAACAAACAAAATCTTAAAGGAAAAAATTTGCTCCTTTGGAGCAAATTCTTTTCTTAAAAAGTTTACCCCCTTTCTTTAGAAGGGCTAAATTAAAAGGAAAGCTAATAACATAAGTTGTCACCCTTGCAACAATGGCAGAATAATTCTCTGTAATTCCCTCTTTAGTTGGAGAGGAGTGTACACAAAGTTAAATTCTCAGCCACAGACAACTCTTTCCCTTCGATTTATCACTTACCATAAAAACCCTAAAAATTCAGACACCTAGAGGTCATGCTGTAATTCTCCTAAAATTTCAAAGATTAGTTTCATGATCCAGAAAAGTGTCCAAAAGGTGCAGACCGAATGGTAAACAATGTAGAACCTGATCAGACTTCAGGAGCAGTCTGATCTAGGTCTGGACTGTTTGCTTAGGTCTACCTGTCCCAGTACTTGGGATCATTATGGCATCCTGCATAAAATCCCTACCTTTGAAAAGAGTGTAGATCCAGATCAGAAGCCATCTTCATGCGATTTTTTAGTTCAATGAATGCATTATATCAAGCAATTTGAATAATGAATAATAAATTAATTTATTCAGCAGGAAAAGGGGTAAGAATGTAACATGAAGTCCTGTTCGATAATGTCATAAACTTGCGACTATGTTCCACTAAATATTGTCAGAAACCTGACATCATCATTTAAAGGGAATGGGAACACCTTCAGGGGAGGCAACTTCTGCAAAAGTATATTTGTCTCCCATGTCAATAGGGGTGATTCCGATTTAAAAATCTTATTTTTAAGGATGCAGTGATTCTTTCTTCGTGAATTCTGCATTCAATGTCCTCTGGTCAGGCACCACTTTTTGGGCTGTTGGAAAGACCACTTTTGAACAGTCCCACAGGTGGTCTTAATATAGGAATTGTACCTCCCAAAATGACAGTTTTCAATAATGTAGTCCCCGAAAAGGAAGGAAGTTCAGACGCTACTTGTTGTATATACCGTGTAAAACTGAAAAACACACTGATTCTCCCTTTCTCACATACAAAGATGCACAAATCACAACTGCCCACCACACCAAACCCAGTGGTTATGAGTGTTGTTTGAAAGTCTTAATCATCGCATATGGGACTGTTAAGTTCTGCAGTGGAAGGCCAAGTGTTTATTATTCAAGGTACACCAATTTGCTTAATGATTGGCTGGACTGTACATTGATTTTTACCAATCTTTGATTAACCCTTTTTGTACCAAATGGAATCTCCCTCCTATATAGCAGGAGTCCATTTCAAATTTTAGGGGCGACAGGTTGTGTTTTCGGAAACTGGCTCAGCTTTCTACAAACAGTGTAGGCCCTGATCAGACCCTGCTCTGATCTTGGCCTGCAGTGTTTGCCAACTACCCGTTTTGGGGTTTCCGGTACAAAATGGGTTAACGATCAGCTTGAGACAAGTGTAATATTTGTAAAAGGGCTATAACACCTGTCTAAAAAACACACTTAAAACAGTCGGGTTGATATTAACTCCATTTTCTTATAAATATGTTATTTTTTCAGATAATGTTGCTCATTTGTTCATATCATTGTTAATCAAAACCATACAAAGTCCATTATCATCACGTGAACAAGTCCGTGAAACAAAGACCCCCTAAACCCCACTTTATACAGAGAAAACTGGGGTTTGCGCGGGTAAACATAATTTTCCTTATTTCTGCTCTAAGACGAAGGTTGTGGGTACCTGTTAGAAACGCCTCATTGAGGCGGTTCTAACGAGCACCCAAAACCTATGTTTGGCGTATTAATAAGAGCATTATCACAAATTTTCATAAAAAAATTACCTTTTTGGAAATATGAAAAAATGTCCTATACCACAGGATGTGTTATCGTAATGTGTTTGGTTTGTTAGTAGGAGATATTCATGACATCATCATTGTCCAACATATGTGATAGAGCTCAGACAAATAAATGTTGAACATCGTTCTCTTGATTCTTTGTTCAAACCCAGTAGCATAAATACCTGGGGCCAGTTGTTCAAAACTAACGACGTCATTAGGGCCCCGCACTGACAGTGTGGGTGCCCTATAGTAATCACTCTGTCCGTCTGTCTGTCTGTCTGTCCGTCTGTCCATCCACAAATTTCTGATAGCGCTGCCGGGGCCCTAGTCAGTTTCACTGACAGCTCTAGTTAGTTAACAAATCATTAAAACTTTGATGGTTTGATTGACCGGCCCCGATAGCTCAGTTGGTAGAGTGTCCGCTCCGGGGAACGGGAGGTCACGGGTTCGAACCCGGGCCACGACATACCAAAGTCGTTAAGAATGGTACTAGCTGCTCCTCGCTTGGCACTCGGATTTACGGGGTAGAGCTAGGACTGGTCGACCCAGTGTTGGATAATGTGACTGGGTAAGGTATCATGTAATGTGTCTGGGACATGATACTTCAGTGAGGCAGCACTATAAAAGTGAGCATTGAGCTCCCTGTCGCAACCAGACACCGTCGTGATATGACTGAAAAATTGTTGAAAGCGACGTTTCACACACACACACACACACACATTGATCGTTTGATATGGCAAATATGCTAATATTTTTGCTGAAAAAAATGTGAGCAGCTTTTGCAAGTGCAAAAGCTGCTCACATTTTTTTCAGCAAAAACACCGACGTTTTTTTGATAATGTACTTGCTAGAACAGTTAACAAATGACAACTAACAAGCTCGCCAAGCTTACAAGGCTTTGAACAACTTGACCCGGGACTGCAGTGCTGGATGAGCCTCTATTGCCTAGTGGTTTGGTACAGAGGATATTTACTTTTTGAAGTTAAAACCCAAAATATTTCATCTCCTGTGTTGAAAACATCAGAATTTTCTTGAGTGCAAAGCACAAGTGAAAATTCTATTTTGAACACGAGATGAAATATTTTGGCGATACAGAGCTCTCCTGTATGCATTATCCATCTCTGTATATAGGGCTGCTCCCTTTTATGATAAATAATCAAAGTTTAGCTACTCTCCAGTATGTGTAATTCTATCTGCACTAAATGTACACATTGCAGTTATGAGGTGGTTCCCCAGAATGCCTAATGAGATGACATCTGAAGCTCTTAAGCCCGCTGGGTTTAAGGAGCGGTCCGACTTGCATTACTCCTGGGCAGACTTAGACCTAAGTGGTATACCAGTACTCGAGTTCGGTCTGTTTCAGCTAGTTTAGACATATTTTATTGCATCCTCAAAACAAGCAATAGGGTCGGGCCACAAGTTCTACCAACATTAGTTACGGCCCTCCCCTAGTCTGTTTCAGCTCTGTGCAGAACCAATCTATTTCTTCAAGCCCCGATGAGCCAGGGGTGCTATAATGGTTGTATAAAGTTGCATATCTGTACTGCTTTCAACATTGCATAACAGAGGTCTCTCAACCAATCAAATTACTTGATGTAATTTATTGCCACAAATTCATAAACTGAATGCCAAACAGTGTAGATCCTGATCTGGATCTACACTGTTTCCAAAGATAGGGGTTGTCGTGAACAGCATGATAAGAGTTAACATCCCCATTAACACTATTTAGGTCATTTTGGAGTTGTTGCTTCCAATTTTGTGGGACTTTCGCCCACTAGGGTTTAAAAAGTACTTGCATCACTTTCCTGGGCAATCTTAGAGCTGTTTACCAGTACTTAAGTTCGGTCGGTTTCAGCTCTGCTTGGAAGCACCATGCATCCCAATCTATTTCTCCAATCCCCAATGGGCCGTGGGACTCAGGTACCACTATTATAATGTTATAAGTGATCACCGGGACATCACGCAAACATGCCAATATAATTCTGACCCCTGTGAACGCCACTTTTATATAGTAAAACTGGGGTTTGCAGGGGTATATATATCTTTTCTTATTTCTTTGTTTTGAGCAGAAATATGAAAAATATCGGGATTTTTATCTGAAAAAAAAATTTTTTTTGGTGGTAAATTTTACCAATATACAGTGAAATTCGGTAATTAAGACCACCTGAAATTGTTTAAAAAGCTTATTTAGAAGATAGTTATTCTTCCTCTGTGTTTGCTGCACAGACTGTCCTGGGGTCAAGGACTACCTTTGGAACTGTTCAAAAGTGGTCTTAAAGACCACTTTTGAACAGTCCCAAAGGTGGTCTTAATGTAGGAATTTTACTTTATTACAATTGGCATGTTTTCGCAATAAGAAAGAGAAACTGTCTAACAGCTTTACCGTTTTAATATTTTTATTAGGTGACCCCTTTATAGGTCTTGGATTTCTAGTAATATCACATCATGATCGCTATTAAACCCTTTTTGTACCCTATTGAATTTTCCTCCGTATATATGGCAGGAGTCCATTTCGAGATTTAGGGGTACCCGTGTCAGGTTGTGTTTTCTTCAAAATCTGTTCGGAAAATGGCTGAACTTTTTGCAAACAGTGTAAGCCCTGATCAGACGCCGCGTTCTGTGGACGCTGCGGATGCTGTATTCTGTGGCGAACATGGCGTCTGATCTCGACCTGCACTGTTTTCCAGGGTACCCGTTTTGGGGTTTCCGGTACAAAATGGGTTAAAAACAACTTTGTAAAATAAGTAAATACAAGTTAATAAAACTAATGATAGGGAAAATAAGAAAAATATACAAGTTAAAGTACAAAGTTGTGAAACCCCTTTTCATTGCATTAACAAGCTTGTATGATGACCATCCTTAAAATCCCGGAACTATATAGGAAAAAGTGGAGTTTCCAAGGTTATACATATTTTTTTTTCATTTTTGCTCAAAGACATAGATTGTGGGTAATCATTAGAAAACACCTCAATAAGGCGATTCTATTGTGTAAAATCAATCTTTGTGTGAAGCAGAAACCCGAAATCTGACACAAATATAATCTCTTACATGCTTTTCAATGAATGATGGAGATTTCTCAGTGAAATCTAAATCAATATCTTCACTACAATGAAAATACATTTTTTATTTTTCACTGTCTGTGAATTCAATGTATCCTCAAAAAACAACATATATTATCTGTTTGTGTAAAGTCAATTAGCTGCTGAATGTTGTTAATGTGTGACAGAAATTACATCACATATATTTTCACGTCATTCCGACATTGATAACGTCACTTTTTGCACCTACGCAACGTAAATAATTCACGCAATGCCAGACAAGCTTAGCAAGTGCAGACATTATTTAAATGCAAATTTCAAGAGAACCATTTGATAAAGGTACATTCCAAGTTCTTTTCCAGGTGCAAACTTTCAGTTTCCACCCAATATTATACCCAGGTTACACGCTGAAGCGACATGAAATCGCCCTGTAAAAAGTTTGTTTTCTGTAATGATGGCTGACGCTTTGAAATTGTGTTGCAGATTAAAATTTAAAGCAGTGTAAGATCAATGTATATCACATAGATGTGTTATCTTAAATTCTACTTAAATTGGGAGTTTTACTGGAATGTTCATTACAAAGATTTTATCACAATCACACATTTTTATCTTGAATGTCCCTTTAAAGAGATATGCTTAGAACCCATTTTTGTGTTATCATTACTATAACACACCTGTGTGACAAAATGCATTCTTTCGTATCTCCAAATCAGCCATTTTTTCAGATGAAATTTTGCGATATTTTTCTTATTTATACTGCAAATATAGGTTGTGGGAGCTTGTTAGAACCACCTTAGTGAGGCGGTTCTAACAAGTACCCACAACCTATGTCTTGGAGCAGAAATAAGAAAAATCTTATACCCTATAAACCCCAGTTTTCTCTATATAAAGTGGGGTTTATAGGGGTGTTCATTTCACGGACTTGTTACGTGCTGGTCACTGATTTGTGATTAATAAAATAAGCATATTAATTTATTTTGAGTGTTTGATTAGATGTTTAACGTCCCCGTCAACACTGTATAGGTCATTTTGGAGACGTTGCTTCCAATTTTGTGGGACTTTTTCCTGAGATTGAGATGAAATGACATCTCAAGCCCTGTCACCCAATGAAACCTATAGGGTTTATAAGCATGGAGGGTCCAACTCGCACTGCTTTGCCAGGGCAGGCTTAGATCCTCTAAGCGGTTTACCAGCATTCGTGTGTCGCGGGATTTAGCTCTGCGTGGAAGCATCATGCAGCCCATCTATTTCTTCAAGCCCCGATGGGCAGGGGCCAGCATATTAATTTATGGCTAATAATTTTGCAATGACTGCTGTACAACTAATAATGACACTTAAATGACAGTTATATACAACATTTAGGGGTGGTTGGGTGAGGCAAAGGTGACGTGTATCTTGCAGCAGGTAAGGGTAGAGGACAAATGTTGTTATTTTTTCTGTTTCTACACTTCCATTCATTTTCCTTCTCTCCTCTGTCCCTCACGTTCATCTCCACAATTATATTTTTATCTCCTTTTTCTCCCTTTCTGTGGGAGAAGACACAAAATGACCCACAAGGGTTGATGTATCATTAAAGTCGTTAAACCGAAAACAATCACTCAATCATATATACATTTATCTATAAACCCTAGACCAGTTGCACATAGTTAGTTAAACAAAGTCGCAAGTGGTCAAAATGTTAACTGTTCTAGAATGTACAGTACATAAGCCAAATACAGTGGATTTTTTGCTGAAAAATGTGTGTAGCTTTTGCAATGCATTGCAAAAGCTACACACATTTTTCAGCAAAAATATCAGCGCATTTGCCATATCAAACAACCCAAGTTTCAACATTATGTTTACAAATGTCATCAATAGTTTTGTACAACTAGGCCAAGAAATAAAGATATGTGGAGCATTAGGAGGAAATTATCATACATAGAGGACATTTACTTTTTTTCAATAAATATCAAATATATTTCATCAAGTGTGTTGAAAACGTCAGAATTTTCATAAGTGCGAAGCATGAGTGAAAATTCTGAGGTTTTCAACAGATGAGATGAAATAGTTTTGTTATGTTATTTATCGATTTTTTTTTGATAAATACAAAAATATTTCATCGAGTGTTTTGAAAACATCAGAATTTTCACAAGTGCGATTTATGAGTGAAAATTCTGAGGTTTTCAGCACATGAGATGAAATAGTTTTGTTATGTTATTTATCGATTTTTTTTGATAAATACAAAAATATTTCATCGAGTGTGTTGAAAACATAAGAATTTTCACAAGTGTGAAGCATGAGTGAATATTCTGATGTTTTCAACATACGAGATGAAACAGTTTTGGTATTTATTAAAAAAAAAGACTAAATATTCTTTTTATTTTACACATGCAAAAGTAAAGTAGTCCGGGCTGCTGCTGTGAAAATAGCAAGATCATACTATCTTTCACAGTATGAGAATATCATTTTTATTTGTTTCAGATATCAATTTTTTCCCTTACACCAGTTTGAATGTATGCTTCACATAAATTTTGCTGAACATTCAGTACAGGCAGTCATACTGGAGTATTTGGAGAAAAGCACCAGACCTTCCATTGCAGAACTTGGCAGTTCACAGATATTTTGGTCATCTAATATGATGATTCCAACAAAAAGCCTAAGCATGTTCTTAGAAGCCTCCATGGTGTAGTGGTTACGCTACTCGCCTTGTAAACCAGGGATCGCAGGATCGATCCCGGGCTTCTCCAGACTTTCGGATGAGTCTTTAAACCGAGGTCCCGTCTCCGTATGACCTTAGCTGTTAGTGGAACGTAAAACTCGAACACTCACTCACTAAGCATGTTCTTTCTATGGAAACTGCAAAAAGGATCCAAACATTGTATACCATTAATGATTCCCTGCAAAAACTTATATCAAAACTGCTTATAATATCAAAAGTGTCATCAGAATATATCATCTTGTTATGATAACAAACCCATGTGGAAAAATGCATTCTTTCAGGGACCCATAACTGATATTTTTCTGATAAAATTAAATATACAGTCGAACTTCAATGGCTCGAACACGTTTGGGACCATGAAAATCTGTTCGAGACAGGTGTAGTTCGAGCCACTGAGGGTTACTGCCAGTAGGCATAACGAGACACTTTTGGACATCTTTTCGGTGCTCTATAATGAAAATTTATGCTGTGTGTACTCATTAGAATCGCCTCAATGAGGCGATTCTAATGAGTACACACAGCCTACATTTGCAAGATAAAAGACTCAAATCTCCTAAATTATCCCCCACTATTTCTTATGTAGAGGAATTTCCTAGGGACTCAATAACGGGTTCGACTCAGCCATGGTATATGAGCCATCGGTGTTCGAGCCATCGAAGTTCTACTGTGTAATGAAATGAAAAGAAAAACAGATGACGGAGAGGTGTCAGATGAGAGCAAAAATAAGCAAACAAATGTATACCCCTGTAAACGCGTGTTTTCTCTATATAGAGTGGGGTTCAGATGGGTGTTCATTTCAAAGACTTGTTAACATAATGTTATATACAATCTTTATATACACTGCTCAAAACAATTAATGAAGCAAACTTTTAAGCCTGTATAATATCACCGCTTGGCAATTTTCAAACTCAAGGAAAGGCACTATTTTAAAGTGACATCTCTTAACAATGTTCATGCAAACATCAAAAAGCAAGGTTCACATGCAAAGCAAGAATGTGAGCTACAGCATGGATACCCCTATAAAACAGCTGAAATTCGGTATGTTCGAAATTTGAGTTTGGGTCAGAAACAGGTCAATCATTCGGTTATGCACTATTTTGGTCTTCATAGTGACTTCATATGGTGTTAGGCAGTTCTTGGAAGAAGCCGAGGTCCCTCAAGCTGTTGCTTTGCTTGAAAGTGGGGTACACCAAAAGGATTGTTGCTGAACGCTTTGATGTATCGAGAAGTGTTGTTGCCAGGCTATGGAGACACTACCAGGAAACAGGCAAGTTTACTAGACGAGAATGACAAGGCCGACACTGCATGACGTCGGAATCAAGACAGTTCCCCGACAAGACAGTTCCCCGACACGGTTTTTGGAGACAGTTCCCCGACACATTTGAAGACAGTTCCCCGACACTTTTGAAGACAGTTCCCCGACACTTTTGTTCAAAGTCAAATGACCTATGACTGATCATGATAATTATCATAATTGATAGTTATTATGTGTTCATCAATATTCTAAAGACAATTCACCGACAGACGTTTAGAAATATTAAATTATGGGTTCATAGACATTTTTGAAGACAGTTCCCCGATGTAAAATGAAAGCTTATACTTGATACCATTTTCAATAAGTTTAATGAATACACCTGAAATTAAGTGAACTAGCATGTTCAGTTCATGAACATGCACACATTTAAACAAAACAAAAATGTCTTCTAGGAAACGCAATAGTATATTTCTAATTGTCATTTTTTCATATAATAAACATTTGAAAAATGAAGATGAGTTCAAAGTTTTTGTTTTAAATAAATATTATTAAAGTATAAGAATATGAAATAGATATCTAACGCTGTTATGCGAACAATAATGATAATTATTTTAACTGTCTTGAAACCAACGAGGAAATTTCAGGCAACTCATAAATATAGTTGCCATAGCAAGAAACGTCCAAATTATAACTAATATATCTTATCCCTAATTGCCCATGAGGTCATTAAGACCATGAACAATAGTGTCAGGGAACTGTCTTCAAAAGTGTCTGGGAACTAATTGCCAATTATAAATATCTGTCACAGGTCATTTAACTATGAACAATAGTGTCGGTGAACTGTCTTCAAAAGTGTCGGGGAACTGTCTTCAAAAGTGTCGGGGAACTGTCTTCAAATGTGTCGGGGAACTGTCTCCAAAAACCGTGTCGGGGAACTGTCTTGTCGGGGAACTGTCTTGTTCCCCATGACGTCACAAAGGGAAGATCAATATCTTCGAAATCTAGCGCTACGAAATCACGTACACGGTACACAGCCAGAAGGCTACAAATTGATTTCCAGCATGCAAATGGTCAAAGGGTATCTGATCAAACAATATGTAAAAGGTTACATGCTGGTGATCTGAGGGCCAGACGTCCGGCAAGAGGGCCTATTCTCACTGGGCAACATCGTGCATGGCAATATGAGTATGCCCTGAACATCAGAACTGGCGTTTGCAAGACTGGGGTACAGTTCTGTTCATGGATGAAAGCAGATTTCACCTGAGTGAATTTGATCGACATGACAGTCTGGAAACGACTAGAGAACAATACGAGGACTGCAACATTGTGGAAACAGACAGATATGCTGGGAGTTGGCCGAATGGACTTGTAAGTGATACACTGAGGTTCATTGACTGCATTACGGTATCGAGATGAAATTCTAGATCCTACTGTGAGGTCTTTCACTTGGGCAATCGGTGACAATTTCATACTGATGCAGGATAATGCGAGCCCCCATACTGGTTGATTGTGCATGGATTACCTTAATCGTGAGACTATTAAAGTAAATGACTCGCCGGCACGTTCTCTTCATTTAAACCCAATAGAACATGTGTGGGACATTCTTTACAGATGTATCTCACAGGGCAATCATCCACCAATGACTATTCAAGAACTCACAAACATCATTAGACACGAGTGGGAAACACTAGCTTTACAAACTGTTCAAAGTTTGGTTCGTAGAATGCCTCGGCGATGCCAAGAGTGTTGTGCTGCTCAAGGTGGTCATACACATTACTAACAGGAAAGAAAGACTGATTTGTGCATGTCTATGACATTTGAAATAATCTGAAGTACAGGTGGCGATTTCTCAAACAGTTATGCAAATTTTTCCTTAACAGGTCACAGGCCGTGATTTGTGAACTGGTTGCCAATGTTTGCCATTAACATGTTGCATATAAAGTTATTCATCTCTCTGAATTGTTTTATCATCACTATCTAACATCTTTATACTACAAGGAAATACTTGTTTGCTCCTTTAATTGTTTTGAGCAGTGTATTTTAGGAGCCATCTTTCATCTGTGCTATTCCAAAATCATGTTAAAAATTAACAGCGTTATAGAGTAGTTGTGGCAAATTTTAACCTATAAAATGCCAATCACAACAATTGTTTGCTTTATCGTCTGCCAGTTACTTGAAAATTCATTTTCACAAAGTGTGGATCCAGATCAGACTCCTCCTTTAGGAGCAGTGGATCTAGATAGGAGCAGTCTGACCTGGATCCACACTGTTCACCTGTATGAAAAAAAAATATTTCTAAAAAGTTTGCAAGAAAATTCAGCAGACCACAAAAGCAGACGACATTTTCAGATGTAGATTTTCTCTGCAGCTTTGAGCATTGCACAATACTACTACAGTACTAATATAAATGGCCTTATCAAGAAAGTATTTTGCAAATCATCATATACACACTGGTGGGAGTCACATGTAAATTTAACATTGTACTTGGTTTATAAACACCGAGAAATTGTCCCTGAAACACCTCGGTAACATTATACCCTCGATTGTCTGTCATACCAACTTCCTGAGCAGCCACGGATAGTGGGGTGCCACTTCCGAACTGAGCCGTATTCAAAAAGGTCACAGCATAACTACCCTTTGGCACTATTGGTTTCACCCACAGTTCAAGCTTGTTAAACTGAAATTTACAAGTAATAAATATCTTAAAAAGTTTGTAACTGACCAAAATGCTGTTAGGCACTCTTTCACGGAAAACTGAGATAAATGTGATCCTAAATATTGGGACAGATAGGCCTAAGTGAACAGAGCAGACCCTGATCTGACTGTTCCTGAAGGAACAGTCTGATCAGGGTCTACACTGTTTGCCATTCCATTTGCATCTTTTGGACCCCTTGCAGGAACATGAAACAAATTTGTTGAAATCTAAGGAGAATTACAGCAAGTCCTATAGGTGTCCAAATATTTAGGAATACTCGTCTGAATCCTCCATATCAATTATTTTTATTTTCATTTACTTACTTTTAATAATAATTATTATTATTTGTATTGTTTTACCATCCTTTCAAGACTGTTTCACTTATACTGAGCTGACTGTCAGAATCAGAGGTTGGCAAAAAATCAGAGTACCCAGAGGAAAACCACCTGGCTATCCATTGCAGAATTTGGTGTCTCACTTGCAACTCAAGTTTAACCATTACCATGCTTTTTGCTAATTCATGAAGCAGACGACAAATTGTTAATATTTTTCTTACTTTTCCTAGAAATAGAGGATCTTACACGAGTGGTCATTTCATATGAAATTTATGAAACAAGCCTTTGGCGAGTTTCATAAATTTCATATGAAATGACCACGAGTGTAAGATTCTGTTTATCATATGACCACTTTAAATTTGTTTTATCGCCATTAAATTTGACATTTTTTTTCTCACAAAAATGCATGGTTGACATGGACGTCGTCATGACGTTACTTATTTCCCCCAAAGTGTTATTACACGTGTGGTCATACAATTTTTATTACACGACGTTATCCACTGCTTATCAACGACGTCATATGATAAACCAGGACTTGACATCTCATACAGAGACAATTTGTACGAGTTGTCAAAATCCTGTATTCTGGAAAAATAAGAAAAATATTTCAAAATGAAGTCTGCTGAAAAACAAACATACCCAGCATACAAAGTGTTAAGTCATTGAAATTGCACTGTATACCCATTTTGCAAGATTATTGTTTGTTTGTCTGATTTGAGGTTAAACATCCCCATCAACTCTATTTAGGACATGTTGGAGACGTTTCTTCCAATTCTGTGGGAATTTTACCTGACACCGAGATGAAATGACATCTCAAGACCTGCTGCCCAATGAAACCAATAGGGTTTATATGCATGGACAGTCAGACTCGCACCACTTTGTCTGGACAGGCTTAGACCTAAGCAGTTTACCAGAACTCACATTACGATAACACACCCGTGCGTCATAGTGCATTTTTTGCATCCCCAAAACGGTCAATTTTCTGCAGAAAATTTGTGATATTTTTCTTATTTGTACTCAAAACATAGGTTGTGAGTACTCGTTAGAACCGCCTCACTGAGGCAGTTCTAACGAGTACCCACAACCTATGTCTAGGAGCAGAAATAAGGAAAATAATGTATACCCCCATAAACCCCAGTTTTCTCTATATAAATGGGGGTGTAAGGGGGTGTTTATTTCACGGACTTGTTAGCGTGATGTGTGCGGTGAGTTTCAGCTCTGCTCGACAGCCCTTGCAAATTGTCTAGTATGGAGACAGTTTGCATTAAGTGTCAAATCCTGTTTTCTGGAAAAATAAGAAAAATATTTCAAAATGATGTGTGCTGAAAAAAAATTCCCAGCATGCAAAGCGTTAAGACATTGAAATTGAACTGTTTACCCATTTTGCAGGTTTATTGCTTGTTTGTCTGATTTGAGGTTAAACATCCCCGTCAACACTATTCAGGTCATGTTGTAGACTTTACTTCCAATTCTTTTGGGCTTTTACCAGACACCAAGATGAGATGACATCTCAAGACATGCCACCCAATGAAACAAATAGGGTTTATATGCATGTACGGTCAGACTCACACCACTTTGTCTGGACAGGCTTAGATCTTCTATGCAGTTTACCAGAACCCATGTGCGGTCAGTTTCAGCTCTGTTGGAAGCACTATGCAGCCCAATCTATTTCTCCAAGCCCCGATTGGTGGAGGCCCATTTTACAGGTTAAATGCAACTAAAATTAAAGCTTGGACAGTCAACTGTCTCTGAGCTTGGCAAATGATTCTGAGGGGAGAATTAGGCTGTTTCATGCAACCCTTCAATTCCATTTTTAGGCGACCAGTATAGGCCCTGACCTGACATATTTTTGTGGGGCATCTGATCTGGGTTTACATTGTTTGTGAAAGTCCCAGCACATGAGTCAAGTCAATGTTTTACGGACAGGTTTCTGTACACAGCCATCTTGGCCCAGCTGTTCCAAAGTATCATTAGCTCAACGAGCTCGTTAGTGGTCAAAATGTTAACTGTTCTGGTAAGCAAAACATATAAAGCAATGGTAATTTTGCTGAAAAAAAATGTGTGCAGCTTTTGCATTTGCAAAAGCTGCTCACATTTTTTATCAGCAAAAATACTAGTATATTTGCCATATTAAATGATAAAATGTTTAACAGTAAACTAACTAAACAACATCATTAGTTTTAAACAACTGGCCCCTGACCTCATAGCATACCGGCCCCGATAGCTCAGTTGTTAGAGTGTCCGCTCCAGGGAACGGGAGGTCACGGGTTCGATCCCGGGCCGCGACATACCAAAGTCGTTAAAAATGGTACTAGCTGCTCCTCGCTTGGCACTCAGATTTACAGGGAAGAGCTAGGACTGGTCGACCCAGTGTCAGGATAATGTGACTGGATGTTGTATCATGTAATGTGTCTGGGACATGATACTTCAGTGAGGCAGCACTATAACCATGAGCACTGAGCTCCCTGTCGGAACCAGACACCGTCGTGATATGACTGAAAAATTGTTGAAAGCGACGTTAAACCCGAATTCATACACACACACACATGACCTCATAACAAGAAAAGAGTGGCTATAAATGATGTTACATGGATTTAAAACAAATCTGTTACATGGGCATCAACCATGTAATGCTACTGTGCTTAGTAACTTTGGTTAGATTTACAAACAATCAACCTAATAAAAAAGGAACTTACTTCCCACATTTTAGCTGCCATAATACCCATTGGATCCTGGTTCACCGAGATTAATAGCTTGTTAAGTAATAAAGCTTTATCATCGTCTTTGATATTCCGCAGATCGTTGGACATGATGAGTGGCGCTGACCACATGGCCCACATGGCCATTTGTACCTGCTTCTGGTAGTCACTGAGGCCAAAGTTGCCCACCACAATCTATAAAATGTAATGGAATTTAATATGTACAGTCCAACCTGTATTAAGCAAGCACCTGTGGGATATTAAAATCTGCTTGCTTAAGACAGGTGCTTGTGTAAAACAGGTGAATTTTAGTACATTTGCTTTTTTGGGGGAACTGAATGCATGCTTGCTTTAAACAGGTTGCTTGCTTAATACAGGTGGCCACTATGACTGGTTGTACATTTAACTGCAATATAACCTCCTAATAACACCATTGTTGGGGTCCAAAGCAGAAACCATGTTGGTTAAGGGGATTCTAATGAGTACACACAAAAAACCTTTTCAAGATAAAATCAAACAAATTCCATAAATCATCCTAAATATACACTAAAATTCCTATATTAAGACCACCTTTGGGACTGTTCAAAAGTGGTCTTAAAGACCACTTTTGAACTGTCCCAAAGGTGGTCTCTAATTAGGAGACACTGAGCATAGAAAACGCAAAGCACCTTCTCAATAAACTTTTTAAAAGCACATTTAGTCTTAATTTTAGGAAGTCTTAATAGCGGAATTTTACTGTACATGTATATCTGTAAATATGGATAAAAATTCCAGAGGGCTCCATAAGGGGGTTGAACTAGAACTGTCAGTGAAACTGACTAGGGCCCCGGCAGTGCCATCAGAGGAGTTGGATTTTTTTTCAAAGGGCTATTAATGAAAAATGTTGATGGATAGACGGGCAGATGGACAGACGGACGGACGGACGGACAGACAGGGCATTACTATACGGCACACTGTCACATTATGGTTAATATTTCTGCTAAGTAATATTTAAATCCATCCAGGTATAAGAAAGTTATAGATTGGACACAATAAAAAAGACGCTTTTTTGACCTTTTATCTCTAAGTATGACCTTGACCTTTGAGGTACAGCTGTGGGTCTTGCGTGTGACACTTCGTCACATTATGGTTAACATTTCTGCCAAGTAATATTTAAATCCATCCAGGAATAATAACAAAGTTATTAATTGGACACAGGAAAGACCCTTTTTTGACCTTTAACCTCTAAGTATGACCTTGACCTTTGAGGTACGGACCTGAGTCTTGCGCGCAACACTCCATCACATTATGGTTAACATTTCTGCCAAGTAATATTTAAATCCATCCAGGAATAAGAAAGTTATGGAGGATAAAAAAATTTGTGGACGGACAGACGGACAGACAGACAGACGGACGGACAGAGTGATTACTATAGGGCACCCACACTTTCAGTGGAATAAGAAAGTTATGGAGGATAAAAAAATTTGTTGACGGACAGATGGACAGACGGACAGACAGACAGACAGACGGACGGACAGAGTGATTACTATAGGGCACCCACACTTTCCGTGCGGGGCCCTAATTAGCCATAGTAACAAAGCAATCTGTTATCAAACGTTCAATGTTATTGAAGATAAGAGTTGCAGGTTTAACAAAAGTCATTAGTATCAGCTGTGTATCATTTTGAAGACTGACTTAGAAAAATTCACAACTCAGCATGGACAAATTATTTTTTTTTTCATCATCCTGGAAATTCCTAACATTATTGTTGATAGTTATGAAACTGGCAACCATTTTAGCAATTATTGGTCTAGTATTTATAACAGCCTGATATAGTCCGAACAATTTGACATGGGATTGATCTTTATGCAAGGAATAAATTAGTCAATGTTATCGCCTAATACTTCGGCTTTCGTAAACTTCTCGTGAATTTTCGGCATCTCATGAATTGCGACCCATTTACCGACCTCTATGTATTGAATAACAATATCACCATTTTTGGGAGACGGCAAAGATAAATACATGCATTCAGTCGGGTGTGAAATTATGTTAATAGAGTTCACCAGTCTCGGGGTCAATTGGTTCGAACTATACAAAGTTTTAGGCAGCAAACTGAGGACATCATCATGTTAACAAGACCGTCAAATGAACACCCCTCTCAACCCCACAGTGGGATTTACATGGGTATTAATTATTTTCCTTATTTGTGGTCAAAAATATCAATTGTGGGTACTCGTTAGAACCGCCTCACTGAGGCGGTTCTAACTACACTGACAATCTATGTGGCAGTTCTAACAAGCATCCACAATCTTTGTTTGGAATAAAAGAAACATAAAGGAAATCCTCATCAGAAATATATCAGTTTTGGAGATATGAGGAAATGCACTGTACATACGGGTGTGTGAAGAATGTGGTGAGACCCTGTGGGGATTGAACCACCAGGTCAAGAATTCTTTCACGGAGACTGATCATGAGCCCTAAAATTAGAAAGAATACTTTACCATGTCTGGATCAAAGAAGCCACCTGGTCCAGTGTACTTTGTAAACAAAGTGTTATTCTGGCCGTAATATTTTATAATTCCGCTTATGCTATCCCAGCTGTCAGAAACATCCCAGAAATTACGCCAGATGTTACAGAACTTCCTCACCGGCCCATAGTCTGACTGAAATAATAACAAATACATAGAGGATCTTACATGAGTGCTCATGTATTATTGAATTTATTAAACGAGTTGAGGAAAAGGGATAAAATGCGAGGAGCATTTTATCCCTTTTCCTCAACGAGTTTAATAAATTCAATAACACATGTGCACGAATGCAAGATTCATTTATCATATGACATTTAAAACGCATTTTATTCACGGATGTTTACACAAATGTCAATATTCCGCCATTAGTAAACGCGACGTCTTTAAGGACGTCGTACATGTAACTTTATGGGACGTATCTAGCTAATTTGCATATTTAATCCACTAGTGGATTATCGAAAATATTACGTGGCTTTATTACACTCTCAGACGCGGCATCATATGATAAAGTAAAATTCCGCTATTAAGACCACCTTAAATTTAGGCTGATTCTGCTTTAAAAAGCTTATTTTGAAGGATGCACTTAATCTTTGTTTTTGTTTTCTGTCCACAGTGTCCTCTGGTCAAGGATCACCTTTGGGTCTGTTCAAGACCACTTTTGAACAGTCCCAAAGGTGGTCTTAATATAGGAATTTAACTGTACTACAAGATTTAACCCATTTCCTGCTGAATAAAATAATTTAGCCAGTCCCATCTCGGACTATCAGCCGATCAAATTACTTGATGTAATGCATTTGTTCAATTCACAAAACTGCATGACAAACAGAGAAGATCCTGATCAGATGGAAAGAAGCCATCTGATCTGGATCTAAACTGTTGCCAATGGACCCCGCCCATCGGGGCTTGAAGAAATAGATGGGCTGCATGATGCTTCCACGCAGAGCTGAATCCGACCACACACAAGTACTGGTAAACCGCTTAGAGGATCTAAGCCTGCCCAGGCGAAGCGGTGCGAGTTGGACCAACAATGCTTTTAAACCCTATTGGTTTCATTGTGCTACAGGGCTTGAGATGACATTTCATCTCAGTATCGGGTTCAAGTCCCACAAAATTGGAAGCAATGTCTCCAAAATGACCTATACAGTGCTGACGGTCGAATAAACAAACTGTTGACAAACAGTGTAGCCTTTTCTAAACTGTTTGCCAAGGTAGTGATTATCCTGTTCAGTGCAATAAGGGTTGAAGTGCAAAGCAAAATTATAGAAATCAATGAAATGTTTTGACATGTGACTTTGTTTACAATGCACATGCATGTGTCAATTACCTCCCCTAGTAGACTGCCTACCTTGTTTTGGGAAAACATAATTGTCACTGTAAAGTGTCATTGAGACTTTTGAATATTCATCATACAATAAAAGTCAACTTTTCTTCCCAAAATTAACTTCTCTTTGATTACTGGTATTTTGAAGTATTAAATAATACAGAACCAGACTTTTCTGACATTTTATCAGGCATTTTGTATCAGCTTCATTAACTGTATATCTTATGCAGAAAAATGGCCATTTACATGTATGGTAATTTTTCAATTTATCTATAATTTTTAAATACATATTTTTTGTTGTTGTTTTTTCAGTTTCATTGATTGGTGTTTAATCCATTATTTAAGGGGAATGGGTACACCTTCTGGGGAGGCAACTCCTCCAAAAGAATTTTTGTCTCCCATGTCAATAGGGGTCAACTCTTAAAGTAAAGAATTTGCTCCCCCAGGGCATATTCTTTCATGAAAGAGTAGACCCCTTTTTCAGTATGCCAGGGCTTATAGAAAAGCAAACAGGAAGTTCCCGAAAGTTCCCTGTGAAAAATGGCAGAAAAATCTGCCGGGTGTTCCAATTCCCTTAAGAAATGTATGTAATTTTGTAATGGCCATTGAATTATGAACCCCACTGGGTCACATGCAAAGTTTAAATCTACCCCAGTGGGGTTCATACTTCAATAGCAGAGTTTAAGTATACCCCAGTGGGTTCAAACTTCAACAGCAAAGTTTAAGTGTAGCCCAGTGGGGTTCATACTTCAACAGCAAAGTAAGTGTAGCCCAGTGGGGTTCATACTTCAATTAACATTAATCATATGAGGTTCACTTAAACTTTGCTTGTGACCAGATGTTGTTCTCACTTAAATAAATGATAAATAAATTACCTTTATTACTTATACATGTATATGTAGTTAGATTATTTTCCATCCATTATGAACATGACTGGTTTGTGCACTAAAATTGAAATAAGGAAGCAATTATATGCAGTTTTCATATTAACAGTTACTGTAGAAGATCTTTGTTGAAGTCAAAATATTGCCACCATCCAATATTGGAGAAAACCATGGTTAATTTTGACGCCACTCAGTCGTCATATGTGGTCGCATAAGCCAAAGTATTCATTGAGATATTAACAACACTGGGTCCCAATAGTTGAACTATAGGGGTTTTCTGTAAATACACTGAGAATGTAAATATTGTCACTTGAATAAATCAACAATGCCACAGGACCACTACAAAAGTTTTCAGATTCACGACTATTAACCCATAAGATGCCAATCACAACAATTGTCATATGGTTTGTCGTCTGCTGGTAACTTCGGAAGTCATTTTTTGCAAACAGTGTGGACCTTGATCAGACTGCTCCATTAGGAGCAGTCTGATCAGGGTCCACTCTGTTTGCCTGCATGCAAAAAACTTTGAAAATTTGCAAGAAGATGCAGCAGACGACATAAACACATGACATTTTCAGATGTAGTTTTTCGTGGCATTTTAGGGTTAACCCATTATATGGGGTCATTGGCAAATAGTGTAGGCCAAGATCAGATGCCACAGAATGCAACTTCTTGCACACCAGACAAGGAAATCCGTGATTTTACCCTGGGATAGAGATTTATGTTCTGACCCTGGTGTTCCGACTGAAAATTGAATATAATCGCGTGTTTGATAAATGCACTGGTTGATTACGACCTCATATACGCCATCGTTAAGTTTGACGTCAAGCACATTACGTGACGTCACTAAACATTCCTGTAGTGTCATCAAAATATGGGGGACGTTGGTAACCAAAGTGACTGCAGCATTAAAAAATCCGTGCTAAAAATGGAAGGTATGCAAGAAAAAGAATCCTATATGGGTGTGAGGGGTGGATAGAAAAATCTGTCCCTCAGGATCACTGTCAGGCATCACTCGGCAAGCCTCGTGATGCCAGACAGTGACCCTCAGGATGGATTTTTCCATCTATTCCTCCCACCCATGTATGATTCTTATAATCTGATCATGGTCAACACTGTTTGCATAATATTCAACCATTTTCTAAATCAATTTCTAAAAACAACCGAAACTGACAACCTTCAATTTTGAAATGGACTCCTGCAGTGTATAGGGGAAGATTCCATTCAGTACAACGAGGGTTAACACAATAAATGTACGCACCCCAGCCCATCAGGGCTTGAGGAAATAGATTGGGCTGCATGATGTTGCCACGCAGAGTTGAAATTAGCCACATATGAGTACTGGTAAACCGCTAACGTGTCTAATCCTGACCAGCCAAAGTGGTGCGTGTAGGTCCGTCCATGCATATTAACCACATTGGTTTGTTTGAGAGGCAGGGATTGAGATGTTATTTCATCTCAATATCTGGTAAAAGTCCCACAAAATTGGAAGCAACGTCTCCAAAATGACCTTAACCCTTTTTGTACCTAATGGAATCTATTTGTACCTAATGGAATCTTCCTCCTTGTATACAGGAGTCCATTTAAAAATTTAGGGGTGTCAGGTTGTGTTTTCTTCAAAAACTATTTGGAAAGTGGCTGAAAATTTAGCAAAACAGTGTAGGCCCTGATGAGACTCCATATTAAGCAGTGTCTGATCCGGGCCTGCACTGTTTGCCAACTACACTTTTTGTGGTTTCCAGTACAAAATGGGTAAATAGTGTTGACAGCAATTCAAACAAACAATACATGTACTTTGTAGGCTTTGGACATCAGCTCCTCAATTACCACACTTCATTCAGTTTATCAATAGATAATATTGCAAGACTTACACTAAGATGCTGTTGCAACTCCCCATATGGCCATTCACATGAGAACAGTATTGAACGTCCTGTCTGATTGAGGTACAATGACATAGCCGGGTAGCCTGAAACAACAATTATTAATAACTGTAAGCATCATGTGAACAAGTCTGTGAAATGAACACCCCCTTAAACCCCACTTTATATAGAGAAAACCCGTGTTTACAGGGTAAGGGGTATATACATTAATTTTCTTATTTCTGCTCCAAGACATGGGTTGTGGGTACTAGTTAGAACTGCCTCAATGAGGCGGTTCTAACGAGCACCCACAACCTATGTTTGCAGTATAAATCAGAATCAAAGTACTGAAAGTACTGAGGAAAGTTGATTTATTTAGGAATAATTTTTATGATAACGATGTCAGTCGTAGATCAGTAGTTATCCAGCTATTTTGTTGACAAGGTCCCAGAAGTTTAAAAAAATTTGACGAAGAAAAAAAATAATTCAACGATTGTTTTGGGTTTAACGACAGATCAACCCTTGTGGATCATTTTTGTCTTCTCCAAGAGAAAGGGAGAAAAGTGATAGAATAGATTGTAGAGGAGATGAAAGTGAGGGACAGAGGTGAAAGAGGAAAATGAATGGAAGTGTAGATTTGTTTGTTTGAATTGGAGTTTAACAGCCCAGTCATCACTATTAAGGTCATTTTTTATTTCATGATCAATCTCCACGAAAGAATGTTGCCGATCCTGGCAGGTATCGAACCTGCGTCCTCCTTATCACCAGTCAGACGCGCATCTGACTGAGCTACCAAGGCCGGCGAATGGAAGTGTAGAAACAGAAGAAATAACAACACCCCCCCCACCCCTCTACTGTTACCTGCTTCAAGGACAGCAGGCCTTGTCCAACTGTAAGTCAATATCAGCTGGACTCCCCATTGACACAAGATACGCATCACCTTTGCCTCACCCAACTACCCCCATGAAGAAAGAAAAAAGGAAAAAAGAAAGAAAGATAAACGTGCCTGCTAATTTCTTCATGGTAAAACCATCCGTGCTTTGAGAAATAGATTGGGCTGCATGATGCTTGCACGCAGAGTACTGGTAAAAGGCTTGGAAGGACTAAGCCGGCCCAGGCAAAGCGGTGTGAGTCAGATCGTCCAATGCATATAAACCTTCTGGTTTTCATTGGGCGGCAGGGCTTGAGGTGTCATTTTTCCTCAATGTCGGGCAAAAGTCCCACAAAATTGGAAGCGGCGTCTCCAAAATGACCTAAATAGTGTTGACGGGGACGTTAAACCCCAATTCAAACAAACCATAAATTTCTCAATTAGTTCAGTACATTCCGTGCTTGTCTTATCTGCTAATAATCTTACAGAGATGTTCTCCTTAGGCGGGCACATGACGTCTTAGCAACGTCGCATCAACCTCGCGTTGATAGGACAATGCACATACGTTGTGCAGCCGCTTGGAGCTATGTTTCTTCGGGCGGGGATGGGTCATAAAAAAGAGAATAACTTGACGAAAAAAAAAGATCATTTTTAAACCATTTGATTTTGACATTATAACCTTGATCAGACGCCGCATTTAGCGAACTTCCACAACCAAAGGCAAATTAAAATACATTCATTCCAATCTGTACGGTGTCCTAAAAACAATAACCCATAAATGACAATTGTTTCAATACTGGGACATTCGGAAACAGTTAAGACAGATTAGAGGCCACAGAATGTAGCGTCTGATCAGTGTCTTCACTATTTGCTAAAAGTATGGAACTTGATTCAAAACTAACAGCTTACAACATGTTTTATAATTTGAGCTCTTGAAAGCAGGTGAATGTGTTTGATGTCGGTCAGTAAAGGGTTGTAAGTGAGCTAACCCTTTTAACCCTGTAGACCGGTGCAGACGCCGAGGTAGAAATACACTGTATCTATGCAAACCTTGCACATCCTGGTTAGACGACACCTAGCTAGCACGTCTGGCCAGAATCAACTTGTACACTATTTGCCATCATGTCAGTGAACTAATCAGAAATCCCTTTCTATAAGAATATATTTAAAGTGAAAAGAGTCCTGTTTAGAAACTCAGGGATGAAAGAGTAACATCTCAAACCAGTTACATAAATATCGGGAAGCGCCCAGAGTATTGTTTTCTTTTCAAAATTCGTCTTTCTGTGCCAATTTATATTAGTCTTGAAAAACGAAATATTTTGAAAGTCGTTCCATGCCTGCAAAATTAATTTTCAAGAGTTCCTTTGGACTAGTTTATGCAGCCAACAAACAGTGGAAGTGGAGTAACGCGGTCCAGTACCAGAAGTAGAAATGTGTTGACAAAGAAACTTGATTTTAAAAATCAACTTTCAAAAATGCCACAGACTTTCTCCAGAAAAGTAGTCATTTTGGAGATATGAAACACTGCACTATGTTGCACAGGCATGTTATCATAATGTCAAGGTCCAAGTCTTTGCTCTGCATGCATACATGCTCTAGGAATCCTTTTTGTTTGGTATGGCCCTTTTAAGAAAGGAGAAAAAGGTTTAAAGTGTTTTATCTCCCTTTAATTGCAAGCTTATTTGTCTATGTTCTGGTTAACAACTAATAATTTCTCTTTTTTTTTTTTGATTCAAACAGACTTTCATGTGAATTCTATTTAAAAACAATGTCGTAAGTTTGCCTAAAATTGTGCTTATGAAATTTCTTCAGTGTAGAAAGATGACCTTGATTCTGTTATCAAGATGCTGGTGTGGAAAAATAACAGGTAAACTGGCATTGAAGTGAAAATTTGGAACTTTCAGCTGTGTTCGAACACCAAGAGCTTGGTTACCATGGATAATTCAAACTACTTATGAAGTACATGGAGAATTCTTCCCAAAGTGTATTCAAGAAAATTTATGTATTTTTTGGTTTTGGTTTTACGGCCCTTTCAAGATTATTTCACTCATATCGAGTCGATCATTAATCAGAGGTGGGCGAAAACCGGAATACCTGGAGAAAAACCTATTGACCTTCTCTTGCAGAACTTGGCGTCTCATATGTGAGCCGAGCGAGGCCGAACCACAGCAATGGGAGACCTAATGATCAAGAGTCAGCGCTCTTAACCGCTAGGCCACAGAGGCCCGTAAAGAAAATTAATGGAGTTTTTCTCAAAATTTATCTTCAAAAAGTTTTGCTTGTCTGTGAGTATTAGAGTATTATGGCCTATTGAACATTATTTAGGTCATATCGAGCAGATCAGTTTACCTAACCACACTTTCTAGGCAGACTTACACATAAGCCATTAACCCTTTTTGTACCAAATGGAATCTTCCTCTTTATATAAAGCAGGAGTCCATTTCAAAATTTAGGGATGTCAGGTTGTGTTTTCTTCAAAATTTATTTGGAAAAAGGCTGAACTTTTAGCAAACAGTGGAGGCCCTGATCAGACGCCGCGTTCTGCGGCGTCTGATCTGGGCCTGCACTGTTTGCCAGGGTACCCATTTTGGGGTTTCCGGTACAAAAAAGGTTAACCAGTATGGAGCACATTCTTTTGCCAGAAACTAACAGCTGTCCTTCTGGAACCAACGGAAGTAGCATCATCATCAACATCATCAACGGATTTTTGATTAACGTGCAGGTACAGGGGCAACGTCCACATAAGTGGGCCCCCTTCCAGGTAGCTGGCTTGCTGCACGCATGGCAGATCTTACACCAGATCTCCAGGCTTGTCTATCATGAGGATCGATAGCAGAGAGCTTCCATTCTCTGCAATCTCTTTCTGTTAGCTGCTTCCAGGTCATCTTGGGCCTTCCTGGCCCCCGCTTTCCACTTACCTGTATGTCACAGGCAGTCTTGATTGCACCGTTGGAGCGTTCCACATGTCCATACCAGCGAAGTCTTCTCTCTTTCAGGATGAGGTCCAGGTCCTCAATGCCAAGACGCTCCAGTAACTCACTGGACCTGATGGTGACAGTGTCCTGTGGCTTGACATTGCAGATCTGTCTGATCATTGCCCTGTCATTTCGCTGTAGACGTTGGAGGTTTGGCTTTGTCAATGGCCATGTCTCACTGGCATGGAGCATTGCGCTCCGCACACAAGAGCTATACACACGGCCACGTGTCTTGAACGAGAGGTGGCGGGAAGAGAGAACTGGTAGCAACTCCTTGAATTTCTTCCAGGCTGTTTTCACACGTGATGTAGTTGAAAGGTCGCAACCACCCCCTGCAGAGAGCATATCACCTAGGTAGCAGAAGGAAGCTACAACCTCCAGCTTGTCTGATCCGACTTGAACTTCCCTCTGTGGTCTGCCATCTAAGGGGCGTGCAGTTCCTTGGCACCGTGTACACCTGTACTCAGGGTCCTCTATCAAGCGTTTGAGCCCACTGCATTTCTTGTGCACCCAGAACTTGCAGCCATTACAAAAGATACTGTTGCTGCCAACTCCAGTGCGACATACAGCGCATGGGAACTGGCCTGTACTCTGCAAGAGGTCCAGACCTGTACCACAGATCATGATCTTTGTCTTTCCTGCATTCACTCTCAGCCCTTTCGCCTCCATTGCCTCTTTCCAAGTTAAGAGCCTCCTGACACATTCCTCAAGGGATTCAGCTATGATGACAAGGTCATCAGCATACAGGTCCTCCCAGGGGACTCCAGAGCGGAACTCGCATGACAAGGCTTCAAGCACAATGATGAAAAGCAGTGGGCTGAGAACAGAGCCTTGATGAACACCCACCTTCACCTCGAATTCTTCACTGTAACCATCACCAACGCGGACACGGCTCCGAGCATTTGCGTACATCCCTTGGACCAGTTTCACAATCCACTCGTCCACTCCAAGTTTTCTTAGTGCCCACCAGATGACTTTCCGAGGCACTCGATCAAATGCCTTCTCCAGGTCTACAAAAGCCATGTAGAGTCGCTTGTTGGCCGCCAAATACTTCTCTTGCAGCTGTCGGACAACAAAAATTGCATCTGTTGTGCCTCTTCCTGGGACGAAGCCAAACTGGCATGATGATTCTGTCTGAGACTCTTTGCACTTCAAAAACTTTCTCTATCCACTCTTCTGCCACAAACACTCCTACACCAGCAGTGCCTTTATCGTTTCCAGACCAGTAGAGCTTATACTTGGTGTCCTTGCCCTTGATCGTGCGGCAGTTTCCACCACGGTATCTGGTCTCCTGAACACAACAGACATCCACTTTCCTGCGGGATAGTGTTTCCACTACCTCGCAAACTCTTCCTCTCAGGGTGTTGACATTGAGTGTTCCCACCCTGAATTTCCTCAGGCGCTTGCTTGATTCGCCACAATGGCCCGACCCTGCCTCCCACACCTGAGAGGAGGCCAAGCCGGAGACGTCACCAACAGAGCTTTGTTGTCTGTTGGCACCGCCTAACCTTGATTCTGAATTTGTAGCTGCCATGATATGTTTTGACGGTTGTAGTTTACAGGACCGCCTGTCCTGGCTGACGTCCCTACTCAATTCTTTTACGGCACCTGAGTAAGCCGCCGTTCCCAACTCACTAGGGCAGGTGTGCTTTACCGTTGTCCTTGTACAGCAAGGATCATCCGCCAAACCACAGTAGCTAGTACACCAAGCCATCGGTCTGTAGATGGTTGCTGCCTAGCTCTGCCACCCAGGTTGTGGCAGCCTCATAACCTTGAAGGTGGGGAGGCAACTGTGATAATGGGCAACCTCACATTCCCACACTCATTTAGAGTGTCACAGCTGGATGCATTTTTACGTCATACCCAGGACCCTGGAGGTCGTTATATATGGCTTAGCACACTCAAGTATCTGACAACTCACAGGCTCTTCAGATAAATGAGTGTGACAAACCAGGTTTTGTTCGGAGACCTGCATAGCATAGAAAAGAAATTGCATAGAAAAGATTTCACGGTCAGTCGCCATAGGAGCAGTCTGTTCTGGGTCCACACTGTTTGCCTGCATGCAAAAATATGTTTGAAAAGTTTAAAAAAAAAATTCAGCAGACGACATAAACAGTCGACATTTTCAGATGCAGTTTTTCGTGGCATCTTAAGAGTTAACCCTCAGAAGTTCTACCTAACTCTCATCTCCAACAAATTTTCATGATCCCAAAGGTATTCTTGCTATTGAAGCTTGCGGAAAAACAAATTTCGTAGCATTTGCAATGTACAAACTCCTGCCGTCTGCTGTGTATTACCTGTTTTACACACAATCTGCACTATGTTTTTGGGTTAACATTTGGCAGGAAAGTGAAATTTTTGTATATTACCCACTATGGGCCAAATTCTTTTGTGTTGTTTGTTTTATTTGAGGTTTAACGTCCCCTTCAAGACTGTAAAGGTCATTCTGGAGATGTTGCTTCCATTTTTGTGGGACTTCTCAAGCCCTGTCACCAAATGAAACCTATAGGGTTTATAAGCATGGGCGGTCCAGCTCGTGCGCACCGCTTTACCTGGGCAGGCGGTCTCTAAGCGGTTTACCAGTACTCGTGTGTGTGTCGGATTCAGCTCTGCGTGGAAGCATCATGCAGCCCATATATTTCTTCAAGCCCCGATGGGCTGGGGCCGCACCAAATGCACACCCTGGTAAACATTATGATAACACATCCGTGTGACATTTTTTTCACATCTCCAAAATGGCTACTTTTCTGATGAAAATATGTGATATTTTTCTTATAAACACTTCAAACATAGGCTGTGGGTGCTCGTTAGAATTGACTCATTGAGGCTGTTCTAACGAGTACCCACAACCTATGTATTGGAGTAGAAATAAGAAAAATAATTTATGCCCCCTTAAACCCCAGTTTTCTCTTTCTAAAGCGGGGTGAAGGGGTGTGTTCATTTCACGCACTTGTTCAATATACAATGAGATTTACAAAGGTTCACATGCCAGTGACTTGTTAAAATTGTATTTTTCAATAATACAACAGTATAATAAAAGTTTGCAAGCAAAACGTTGTATCTTATCAAAGCTGGTAAATTGTTACTTACCGTATTTATTGTCATGGGCGTCCGAGTTACATGTGTCAAACTTCACGAGGTCTATTCCCCACTCTGCAAATGTCTGAGCATCTAACTGCATGTGGAATTCACTACCTGGAAAGCCAGCACACGTCTTAGTCCCAAAATCTTCATAAATACCAATCTTCAAACCCTTGGAATGGACCTGCAACAATATATATTACAACATATTTCATGGGCGTCCGAGCTACATGTGACAAACTTCACGAGGTCTATTCCCCACTCTGCAAATGTCTGAGCATCTAACTGCATGTGGAATTCACTACCGGGAAAGCCAGCACACGTCTTAGTCCCAAAATCTTCATAAATACCAATCTTCAAACCCTTGGAATGGACCTGCAACAATATATATTACAACATATTTATAACACCATTATTGGGATCCCAAGAAACCATGCTAGTACAATGACCATGTGTGTTGTGGTTTTACAGCCCAATCAAGAGCTATGGTCATGTTCAGTCAGTCAGTTACCATCCATGTTTTTTGCCAGCACTCTAAGAAGTTTTCCAGTACTTTGGTACAGCAGCTCTCAGGGAGTCGTTGTGTAATAAATCACAGTTTGGTGGGCTGGGGCCAGTTGTTCAAAGCCTCGTTAGCTTAGCAAGCTAATAGTTATCAAATTGTTAACTGTTCTAGCAATACAATACTCCAAAATTTTAAAATTTTTGCTGAAAAAATGTGAGCAGCTTTTGCATTTGCAAAAGCTGCTCACATTTTTTAGCAAAAATATTAACATAAATGCCATATTTAATGATCAAAGTTTAATCATACATTAACTAACAATGTTGTTAGTGTTGATCAACCAGTCTTAGTCGTGTACTACATGTATATCAAATCAAGAGCATGCTTGCTTGATTTGTCAACTTACAACTGACCAACAAACTGATTTATTACTCAACAATTTGCATACTGTAGAGCTTTAATATTTGTATTGATTATAACACTATACAGTTAATTCCTATATTAAGACCACCTTTCGGCAGGGACTGACAAATCCATTCCCAGCTGCCTAGGACAAAGTCCCAATTTTGGCTGGGCAAGCAATTTTTTTTTGTTTCACTTGCCCAGAAAAATGTGTAGAATACATAAGGAATAATATTGTAATTTCAAGCTATTTTCAAGACTGCCAGACAAGTGGTTGAAACTATTCGTCAGGCCCTGCTTTTAGAAGAACAGTAGATGTAGAAAACACAAAGAAAAATAATTGATAAGTTTTTAAAATCAGATTTAGTCTTATTTTTAGGTGGTTTAAATAGCGGAATTTTACTGTACATGTATATAACAGCCCCCGCCAATCGGGGCTTGGAGAAATAGATTGGCTGCACGATGCTTCCACGCAGAGCTGATACCGACCGCACATGAGTATGTGTAATCCTCTTAGGAGGTCTAAGCCTACCCAGGAAAATTGCTGCGAGTCGGCCCGTCCATGCTCATAAACCCTATTAGTTTCATTGGGCGGCAGGGATTGAGATGTCATTTCATATCAATGTCAGGTAAAAGTCCCACGAAATTGGAAGCAACCTCTCCAAAATGACCTATACAGTATTGACGGGAATGTTAAACCTCAAGTCAATCAAAATCAGTTACTGTATATAAACATCACCATGATAACAATGCATGTACATGTACATGGACTCACATAATCAGCCAGAGCTTTTATCCCACTCGGAAATCTTGCTGGATCAGGCTGCAGTTTCCCTGTCTTGTTATCCCTTTCTCCTGCCAACCAACAGTCATCAATAGAAACATACTCGTACCCTGCATCTTTGTATCCATCGGCAGCCATTCGGTCAGCCATCTGCATTATCAAATGTTCACTGAAAAATCGGAGAAACAGATGAGCTCTGAGAAGTCAAAGTGTGTTTTTCAGTATGTGCAACAAAATCTTTATCACTGGCACCTGCAATGCATGTATAGCCCATTCTAAATAAGACATAAATTCAAATATTTGCTGATATAATCCATGAGGATACAATGTAAGTTAAAAGATTTCAATATGTAACTACGGTACAATAGAAGACCTTATGCATATTAATGAGGCAGTTCAAAATTCCTCTCATATTGTTTGTTTTTAACATCCCCGTCAACACTGTATAGGTCATTTTGGAGACGCTGCTTCCAATTTTGTGTGACTTTTACTCGACACTGAGATGAAATGCTATCTATGGCCCTGTCGCCCAATGAAACCAATAGGGTTTATAAGCATGGACGGTCCGACTCGCACTGCTTTGCCTGGGCAGGCATAGATCACCTAAGCGGTTTACCAGTACTCATGTGAGGTCGGTTTCAGCTCTGCATGGAAACATCATGCAGCCCATCTATTTCTTCCAATCCAATGGGCGGCGCCAGAGTTCCTCTCACATATGAAATACGACTGTTTCAAACTTCAAATTGTAATATCTCAGCGACTAATAAAGATAATTATACCCGCTTTTTCGAAGAAAAAATCGGGGATATTGTTTTCGTACCGCAGTTCACTCCGGCGTCAGTCCGTCTGTCTGTCCGTCCGTCCGTCACTTTTCTTGTGATTGGATCTCCTCTGCAACCACTGAAGTTACACTTTTGAAACTTTGCATGTAGATAGTACATGGAATGTACATAGCAGTGGGCAACTTTTCTGTGATCTTGACCTCAACATGACCCCAAGGTCAAAGGTCAAAAATTATGATTTGCCATATCTCCTTAACTATTGGAGTTACACTTCTGAAACTTTGCTTACTGGATGGTCCTTGGAATATAGAATATGTCAGCTTACTTTTGGTGTGACCTTGACCCCAAGGTCAAAGGTCAAAAAGTATGATTTTGCCATATCTTCTAAACTATTAGAGTTACACTTCTGAAACTTTGGTTATTGGATGGCCCTTCGAATATAGAATAAATTTGGGTACTTTTGGTGTGACCTTGACCTCAACATGACCCCAAGGTCAAAGGTCAAAAATTATGATTTGCCATATCTCCTAAACTATTGGAGTTACACTTCTGAAACTTTGCTTATTGGATGGCCCTTGGAATGTAGAATATGTTGGGCTACTTTTGGTGTGACCTCGACCCCAATGTCAAAGGTCAAAAAGTATGACTTTGCCATATCTTCTTAACTATTGGAGTTACACCTCTGAAACTTTGTTATTGGATGGCTGTTGGAATATAGAATAAATTGGGATACTTTAGGTGGACCTCAACATAACCCCAAGGTCAAAGGTCAAAAAGTATGACTTTGCCATATCTTCTAAACTATAAGAGTTACACTTCTGAAACTTTGCTTATCAGTTAGAATGTTCTTTGCAATTTTTTTTAACTTACATGTAGTTTTGGCTAGCTAATAATTAGTGTTATTAATAGAAAAAGTGGGTATTTGCGATGGTATATCATCGACTGCAGAACTAGTTTGTTTTTGCTTTCATCCTTCCAGAATTAGTGGATGATGACCCTTAAGACATCGAGAAAAACTACATCTGAAAATACTGTCTGCTTATGTCGTCTGCTGATTTTTTGGCAAACTTTTTACAAATATTTTTGCATACAGGCAAACAGTGTGGGCCCAGATCAGACTAGGCCCTGGGTCTGATCAGACTAGTCTGATCTGGGTCCACCCTGTTTGCAAAAAAGTTATTTTTAAGTAAAATTGGCAAAGCAGATGACAATAGTCGTGATTGGCAATTTATGGATTATGGATCTTGTAAAATATTTCTACTCTCAGGATCTACTATCATCTTGTAAAATATTATGACTAAACTGGCCAAACCGGCCCAGATCAGAATAGTCTGATCTGGGTCCATCCTGTTTGCAAAAAGGTTACTTTTAAGTAAAATTGGCAAAGCAGACGACAATAGTCGTGATTGGCAATTTATGGATTAATGAAAGGCTTGCCCCTTCTGAAGTGAAGGAAGATAAAGACTGCCAAAAATGGTCTGATCTGTGTAATGGTCTGACACTGAAATTGCCAATGCTAACAAACGAAGTGTGTCCACAACCCTTTCAGCCTGAAGAATAGGTAGAGATACATACTCAAATAGCTTAGCTAGATCTTGATGAGATGGCTTCTACTGTGTGATCCTCTCAGGATCTACTATCATCTTGTAAAATATTTTGACTTAAACTGGCCTAACCTCATGCTCACTTTTCCCTTTTATTATGGTTTTATGACCCATGCAAGATTATTTCAGGCTTGCCAGTCTGTCCCACTACTTACATCAGGCCTGTGGCTAATACAGATATACGTAAACAAGGGGTGACCAAAGTACCCAGAAACTAGAAATGCATCCATAGGACACGGATGCCCCCACCTGAACATATGTCTATGTTCGTTTTAAGCCATAGAAAGTTATTGACGGTGTTTAAGTTTTGGACGCTTTTTTTCACAATCGACCTCTAATTATGACCTTGACCTTGGAGGTAAGGACTTTAGTTTTATGTGAAGCAGATTGTCTCATGATGGCCAACATTACTGTTAAGTAATTTCAAAATCCATCCAGAAACAAGGCAACGCAAGCGTAGCATCCCCTCGCAACTGCATACCATTCAACAACATGAAAATCCAATCTGAATATGTTAGACAAATTAGACATAATAGATTACCTTTGACTTAACCCCTGCTAATTGGGGCTTGAAGAAGTATGGGCAAGATGCTTCAATGCAGAACTGAATCCGACCGCACATGAGTACTGGTTAACCCCTTATAGGATCTAATCCTGCCCAGGTTAAGCGGTACGAGTTGGACCGTCCATGATTATAAACCCAATTGGTTTTATTGGGTCAAAGGAACTGAGGTGTGGAAGGTTTGATGCTTCTACGAAGAATACTGTGTCTTCTATCCTGCTCACAAGGTTTTCAAGGTCAAGTCCATTGCGACCTTGACCTTTGACCCCTGACCTTGAAATTCAATAGGGTTCATCCTCTGTACATGGTGAACATTTGTGGAAGGTTTGATGCTTCTACGATGAATACTGTGTCTTCTATCCTGCTCACAAGGTTTTCAAGGTCAAGTCCATTGTGACCTTGACCTTTGACCCCTGACCTTGAAATTCAATAGGGTTCATCCTCTGTACATGGTGAACATTTGTGGAAGGTTTGATGCTTCTACGATGAATACTGTGTCGTCTATCCTGCTCACAAGGTTTTCAAGGTCAAGTCCATTGTGACCTTGACCTTTGACCCCTGACCTTGAAATTCAATAGGGTTCATCCTCTGTACATGGTGAACATTTGTGGAAAGTTTGATGCTTCTACGATGAATACTGTGTCTTCTATCCTGCTCACAAGGTTTTCAAGGTCAAGTCCATTGTGACCTTGACCTTTGACCCCTGACCTTGAAATTCAATAGGGTTCATCCTCTGTACATGGTGAACATTTGTGGAAGGTTTGATGCTTCTACGATGAATACTGTGTCTTCTATCCTGCTCACAAGGTTTTCAAGGTCAAGTCCATTGTGACCTTGACCTTTGACCCCTGACCTTGAAATTCAATAGGGTTCATCCTCTGTACATGGTTAACATTTGTGGAAGGTTTGATGCTTCTACGATGAATACTGTGTCGTCTATCCTGCTCACAAGGTTTTCAAGGTCGTCCATTGTGACCTTGACCTTTGACCCCTGACCTTGAAATTCAATAGGGTTCATCCTCTGTACATGGTGAACATTTGTGGAAGGTTTGATGCTTCTACGATGAATACTGTGTCTTCTATCCTGCTCACAAGGTTTTCAAGGTCAAGTCCATTGTGACCTTGACCTTTGACCCCTGACCTTGAAATTCAATAGGGTTCATCCTCTGTACATGGTGAACATTTGTGGAAGGTTTGATGCTTCTACGATGAATACTGTGTCTTCTATCCTGCTCACAAGGTTTTCAAGGTCAAGTCCATTGTGACCTTGACCTTTGACCCCTGACCTTGAAATTCAATAGGGTTCATCCTCTGTACATGGTGAACATTTGTGGAAGGTTTGATGCTTCTACGATGAATACTGTGTCTTCTATCCTGCTCACAAGGTTTTCAAGGTCAAGTCCATTGTGACCTTGACCTTTGACCCCTGACCTTGAAATTCAATAGGGTTCATCCTCTGTACATGGTGAACATTTGTGGAAGGTTTGATGCTTCTACGATGAATACTGTGTCTTCTATCCTGCTCACAAGGTTTTCAAGGTCAAGTCCATTGTGACCTTGACCTTTGACCCCTGACCTTGAAATTCAATAGGGTTCATCCTCTGTACATGGTGAACATTTGTGGAAGGTTTGATGCTTCTACGATGAATACTGTGTCTTCTATCCTGCTCACAAGGTTCCGGACAGACACACACACAGAAACACAGACACACAGACACACTGACACACAGACACACACACTAACACACGGCACCGATGCTATATCCCCATTCGCAACTTTGTTGCGAGGGGATAATAAGAAAGTTATTGACTGTTTAAGTTTCGGACCCTTTTTTGACCTTTGACCTCTAAGTATGACCTTAACCTTGAAGGTACAGATCTGAGTTTTGCATGTGACACATGGTCTTATGATGGTTAACATTTCTACAAAGTAATTTCAAAATCCACCCAGAAATAAGAGAGTAATTGACTGCGTTTAAGTTTTGGACGGTCGAATGAACGAACGGATGGACGAACGAATGCACGCACGGACAGGGGCAACACTTTAAATTCTTGAAATGGTGGGGGTATAAAAAAAATACTCAAACACCAAACCTTCCTTTGCAGAGTCATCCCACATGTAACCTTGATCAAGATGATAACCAAAAGTAGCAAGAGACATATACAGTAAAATTCTGCTATTAACCCTTTTTGTACCAAATGGAATCTTCCTCCTTATGTATACCAGGAGTCCATTTCAAAATTGAGGGGTGTCAGGTTGTTTTTTCTTCAAATCTTATTTGGAAAATGGCATGACTTTTACGCAAACAGTGTAGGCCCTGATCAGATGCCGCAGTCTGCGGCATCTGATCTGGGCCTGCACTGTTTGCCCTGGTACCTGTTTTGGGGTTTCTGGTACTAAATGGGTTAAGACCACCTAAAAATAAAACTTAATCTGATTTTAAAAACTTATTGAGAAGGTTTCAGTTATTTTTTCTTTGTTTTTTTTTCTACATCTAGAGTCCCGCCCCCGCCCATAGGGGCTTGAAGAAATATATGGGCTGCATGATGCTTCCACGCAGAGTTGAATCCAGCCCGCACACTAGTACTGGTAAACGGCTTAGAGAATCTAAGCCTGTCCCGGAACCGTGTTGCGAGGTGGACCATCCATGCTAATAAACCCTATTGGTTTCATTTGGCGACAGGGCTTGAGATGTCATTTCATCTCAATGTCGGGTAAAAAAGTCCCACAAAATTGGAAGCAACATCTCCAAAATGACATTTACAGTGTTGACGGGGACGTTAAACCTCAAATCAAACAAACAAACAAACATCTAGAGTCTACTAAGTAGAAATATAGGAATTTTACTGTATAATGACCCTTAAGCTGCACGCCGAGAAAAATTACATGTGAAAATGGTGTCTGTTTATGTCAGCTGCTGAATATTCTTGCAAACTTTTTAAAAATATTTTTGCACACAGGCAAACAGCGTGGCCCCAGATCAGACTGCTCCCAGAGGAGCAGTCTGATCTGGGTCCACACTGTTTGCAAAAATGACTTTTAAAGTAACTGACAAACAACAAAACATGTGACATTATTGTTGTGATTGGCATTTTATGAGCTAACCCTTTTTGTATCAGAAACCCACAAACAGGCAATTGGCAAACAGTGCAGGCCCAGATCAGATGCTGCAGAATGCGGCATCTGATCAGGGCCTACACTGTTTGCAAAAACTTCGCCAATTTCCAAATAAATTTCGAAGAAAACACAACATGACACCCCTATATTTTGTAATGGACTTGTGCTGTATATAGGGTGGAAGATTCCATTCAGTACAAAAACGGTTAAAATGCACAGGCTGATATGGAAGCTCAGAAACTCAGGGATGAAAGGGTAAACAGGCGTGTCTTACCTGATGCAATTCTGTGGATCTTGGTTGCACAGAGTATTGCAGCCAAACCGTGTCCATGTCAACCATCCCATAGGTGGGGTCAAGGCCAGTCCATTATCCAGACCTTGAACAGCAGAAACCAACACCAAAAAAAGTAGAGTTGCTTTCAGCATATCTACAAATACATACATGTAGAGGACTGAGACAACGGAGGAGCTAACCCATTGAATACCAGTGGACCCTTCCATTGCTATATGTTGGACAAGCCCATTTGTCATAAAAGGGCTGTCAGGCCTATTTTTTCATTTTTATATATTCTATTTCTGATGGCAAAAACTGTTAGCAAATAGGCCAGGCCCTGATCAGACATCGCATTCTGCGGCGTCTGATATGGGCCTGCACTGTTTGCCAAGCTACCCCTTTTGGGGTTTCCCGCATGAAATTGGTTAAAGGCCCTTCTTTAACCCTTATCCTGCTGATTGAATTAATTTAGCCACACCAACATCTGACTATCAACCAATCAAATAGCTTTATATAGGAATTTGTTTGATTTTAGGTTTAACATCCCCGTCAACACTGTATAGGTCATTTTGGAGACGTTGCTTCCAATTTTGTAGGACTTTTACCCGACAAGGAGATGAAATGACACCTCAAGCCCTGTCGCCCAATGAAACAAATAGGGTTTATAAGCAGGGACGATTTGACTCGCACCCCTTTACCTGGACAGGCTTAGATCCTCTAAGTGGTTTACCAGTACTTGTGTGCAGTTGGTTTCAACTCTGCATGGAAGCATTATGCAGCCCATATATATCTACAAGCCTTACCAGTTTGTATCGCTTATTCATGCTTACATGTACTGGAAAGCTGTCATGCAATTCTGATTTTCGCAATGACTGTTAATCCCTCCCACGATTGGACTGTTAATCCTTTCACGCTACTGTTGCGTGAGCTCCAGTTTACTGCCACATGCAAATCCCACATAATTTTCTCGAATTTTCCATGCAAATAACTTGTGTGGCTGCCATGATTTTTCCTCCTACATGTATATCCAAAATCAAAAGTCACAATAAGCCATTTCTTTGAAAATGCTTCATGGTTTTTGTTTTTGGAGATTTTCAGTCTTCAAGTGCCTGTGATTAAGGCTGGCACGATTAATTGGATAATCTATTATTCAATCGATAAATTCCACAAAACTGATTATCATTACTGATTTGCTTGCAATCGCTTATTTGATAAGTACAATTTACTACCCAAAGTTGTGCCTAAAATAGCTGTATGAGTGACAAACAGTGCAGACCCAGATGAGACGCTGTGTTCTGCGGCGTCTCATCTGGGTCTACACTGTTGGCTCAGGCTTGTCTGTGCAAACACATATGGCAAAGTACAGCATATGGTAGGAGTCATGCTCAGACAGAAAGCCAGACAGGTGAAATTATGACCAAATCTTCAGTGATTACTAATCGATTATCGATCACAATGACATGTTTGATAGTCGATTATCTTTTCAGCTCCGATTAGCCAGCCCTACATCACAGGTAGGTCACTTACTTGTACTACTCACATTCTCACTCAAATATTTTGACTGGTAAGCATCAAATGACATGTGTTCCTTAACCCTTTTTGTACCAAATGGAATCTTCCTCCTTATACAGTCGAACTTCAATGGCTCGAACACCTTTAGGACAATGAAAATCTGTTCGAGACAGGGGGAGTTCGATCCACTGAGGGTTACTTCCAGGAGGCATAACGGGGTTAATTTTGGGACATCTTTATGGTGTTCCATAATAAAAATGTATGCTGTGTGTACTCATTAGAATCGCCTCGACGAGGCGATTCTAATGAGCACACACAGCATACATTTGCAAGATAAAAGTAGAAAATATCCCACACTACTTCTACCGGCCCCGATAGCTCAGTTGGTAGAGTGTCCGCTCCAGGGAACGGGAGGTCTCGGGTTCGATCGCGGGCCGCGACATACCGTCGTTAAAAATGGTACTAGCTGCTCCTCGCTTGACACTCAGATTTACGGGGTAGAGCTAGGACTGGTCGATCCAGTGTCAGGATAATGTGACTGGGTGTGGTATCATGTAATGTGTCTGGGACATGATACTTCAGTGAGGCAGCACTATAAACGTGAGCATTGAGCTCCCTGTCGCAACCAGACACCGTCATGATATGACTGAAAAATTGTTGAAAGCAACGTTAAACCCGAATTCACACACACACACACACACACACACACACACACACACACACACACACACACACACACTACTTCTAATGTTGAGGAATTCCCTCGGGACTCAAAAACGAGTTCCACTCGGCCATGGTAAACTTGCCATCGAAGTTTTACTGGACATGTATATAGCAGAGTCCATTTCAAAATTAAGGGGAGTCAGGCTGAGTCTTAAATTCTTCAAAATGCATTTGGGAAATGGCTTAATTTTTTGCAAACAGTGTAGGCCCTGATCAGACGCCGCATTCTGCGGCGTCTGATCTGGACCTGCACTGTTTGCCAAGGTACCCGTTTTGGGTTTCCGGTACCAAATGGGTTAAACTGTCAACTCTTGCATTATCTTCATAACGAGCTTTTTCCCAAAGACCCAATAGACGGATCCAATGTTTTTACATGTGACCTTGTTTACATGTCATTGCGCATTACTTTTCATAACAATCTTTCATGGTTTGCAAAAAGCCCCTGGTTCCATATAAACACATTATAAATGGGTTTAATATTACGGGCATACCGTATTCGACCTATTTACCGCACTGTGCGCTTAGTTTTTTCAAAATTGTATGAAAATATTGTGGTGAAAAATCTACCTAATAAGCGCACACTCAATACGAAAAAAATACGAAAAAAAGCTTCCAATATGATTATTTTATAGAGTTGAATTTCAGCATAGGTATTCACCACATACACATAAGATTGTCTGGGTCAGAGATGCAGCAAAACTCAATATGAATTTGTTGGGAGGTTAATGTAAAGTGTGCGCTTGTGTATTTTTTCCAGAAAAAAGCTTGGGTGTGCGCTTATAGGAGCATGTGCGGTAAATAGGTCGAATACGGTATTTTAGTTGACTGTCACAGAAAATCGATCGAATTACAAGATAAATATTTTTTAGAGTTCATTTATGCATTCACGAACCGGGTTGCCGAATCAGACTCTGAAAGGGCAGAGAAACTAGTTGGTCAATTCAATGATGCCCTTAATAAAACTGAGTTCACGGAAGTTCCATTGACTAAAAGATCGGCCCCATTCATGGATAATATTGTTGTATCATCGGCAGGAGTGATAAAGCTACTTAAAGGTGCATTATTGAGCTATTCGGAAAAAATGCTTCAAAAAAATAAAATACATATACAGTAGAACTTCGATGGCTCGAACACTGATGGCTCGTGTACCATGGATGAGTCGAACCCATTCTTGAGCCCCTAGCGAAATCCTCTACATAAAAAATAGTGCGGGATAATTAAGGAGATTTTTGTCTTTTATCTTATAAATGTATGCTGTGTGTAAAAAGATGTCTAAAAGTATCTCACTATGTCTCCTGACAGTAACCTCAGTGGCTCGAACTACCGCTGCCTTGAACAAATTTTCCTGGTCCCAAAGGAGTTCGAGCCATTGAAGTTCGACTGTAGCCGGTATTTTTCTTTAAAACAATACAAATGAATGCATTTTATGCAAAAATGCGAACAATTGTGATGACAGGTAAACGAGTTTGAGAGGGATTCCCTAACTAGGTTTCAATCACTAGTTAGATCTATTTTAGTTTGTGACAAAAATAGAATCCCCATATATGACGTTATGCGACGTTCATTTTTGGCCTTGTTTGCTTAGGCCATGCCTGAATTGGAAAAAAATATGAGGCTGAGTACCATGCCATAAGTAACTACACTCAGAGACGATACTGTTGCCATGTATGTGTAAAGTGACAGATTTATTTTTAGAACAGAAATTCCGAACACATGTTCAGAGCGAAGGGTAAACACGAATGAAAACGACCATTTTCACAAAGTTCTGAAGTTGTATTTTGCCCCAAAAGTGTACACATGACAAAGGTGTATGCATTGAAGATAAAAACTAGAAAAAAAAATTGAGACCTGGTAGCTCAATAATGCACCTTTAAAGGCTTACCAGTAAACCCCACTAAAGCTTTAGGATCCTAGAGCCCTGAAGGGTCTAGCAATAGAGTTAGGTCCAGGTTTTGCTCACCTGTTTCAACAGTCTCTTGATACGGGTGAAATCCCCAAAGAATGGCTTCTAGAAAACATTTGCACATTCTTCAAAAAAGGAAATAGGGCTCTTGCTCGTAATTATCGCCCTGTGTCTCTGACTTGTGTTCTGAGTAAACTGCTTGAACATATAGTCTGCTCAAACTTCATGGCCCACTTGGATGGGCATAAACTTCTGTCAGACAGACAACATGCATGTAGGAAAAGGCATAGTTGTGAAACTCAGCTGAGCACAGTTATTAATGACTGAGCAAAAATCTTGGACAAAGGGGGACAGATAGACACATTTATTCTGGTCTTAGAGAAAGCTTTTGACACCCCACCACATGAACTACTTATATCTAAGTTATTTGGTTATGGAATTGGGGGAAATACTCTCAAATGGATAGATTCTTTCCTTTGCTACAGAAAACAGCATGTTGTTGTTAATGGTGGCTCTTCAGAGTGGGCACCAGTTTTGTCTGGAGTCCCACATAGCGTTTCCCCAAGCTCCTAAAAGGGGCATGGTGCTGGCTGTAAAAAGGGCACTTTAAATACGAACAGCCGTGTAAAACGGGCACACTCACATGCAGCACCTTGCTAAATTGGCACATATCTCAACTTGAAATAAAAAGATCCTTCTCTTACCCTTTGTAGTCAATGCTAAATTATACTGCCTGTTTTATTATGCTAAGTGAAGAGATATGTCACATTAACCATTGATGACAAGAAGTTTAACCCTTCTCTTGCTGAATATTCAGTTTTGCCACACCCATTTCTGACTTGAACCAATCAGATTACTTGATGTAATTTATTGCTACAAATTCATAAATTGAATGTCAAACAGTGTAGATCCTGATCAGATGGCTTCTTCAGAAGCCATCTGATCTGGATCTACACTGTTTCCAAAGATAGGGGTTGTCTTGAACAGCATGATAAGAGTTAAGTTGTGTAAGCCAGCTGATCACTGATACAAATAAGATAAAACTGGAACATGTTTGGGCCACAGCTCCCATTATCTAATACACCAACACTGAAATGATAACACTAGTCAAGCACACATTCACACTTCATTTGTTTTAATTGGTGTCACTCTAACTTGTTATCAAAACACAGTAATGACTTCTTAAAGTGACATAATTAAGAAACAAGAGGGCCCAATGGCCCTATATCGCTCACCTGTGTACCAGAAAATCATTAGTGTAGGAGACCACTTAACATTGCTACATACTAAATATCTAAGCTCAGGCAAAGCGGTGTCCATGCTTATAAACCCTACTGGTTTCATTGGGCGACAGGGCTTGAGATGTAATTTCATCTCAATGTCTGGTAAAAGTCCCACAAAAATTGGAAGAGACATCTCCAAAATGACCTATACAGTGTTGTCGGGGATGTAAAACCTCAAATCAAACAAAATCTGTGCCTTATGGTTTTGGAGAAAAAGATTTTTTTAAGTTTTTTCCAGTATAAGTCTATAGAAGCTAATGAGTCCTGGGGCTTGGCCAATTTTGACCCAAAGGGCATGGTTGGCAGGATTTATGTAGGTGACCATTTTGTGTTGCTATATACTAAATATCTGTCTGTATTTCATGGTTTCGAAGAAGATGCTTGAAGCTTTTTTTCCATTATAAGTTTGTTGGAGTTAAGGGGACACAGGATTTGGACCCCAGGGGCATGATTGGCAGGATTCATGAAGGCGACCAATCGACATTGCTACATGCTAAATACCTAAGCTCTGGGACTTAAGGTTTCAGAGAAGAAGATTTTTTAAGATTTTTTTCCCCATTTTAAGTTGTTTTTTTCTTTTGTTTGTTTTTTTTTATTATAAGGGCCCTGTGGTTTCAGAGAAGAAGATTTTTGAAGTTTCTCCAATTGTAAGTCTATGGAAGCTAAAGAACCCTTGGGTGGGGCCAATTTGGATCCCAGGGGCACAACTGGCAGGATTTATGTAGGTGGCCACTTGATGTTGCTACATACTAAAAATCTAAGCTCTGGGCCTTATGGTTTCATAGAAGAAGATTTGTTTAAGTTTTTTTCTATTATAAGTCTATTGGAGGTGATGAGCTTGGGCGTGGCCAATTTTGACCCCAGGGGCAGGGTTAGCAAGATTTATGTAGCTGGCTATTTTATGTTGCTAGATACTAAATATCTCAGTTCTGTGCTTCACAGTTTCTGAGAAGAAGATTTTTGAAGCTTTTTTCCATAATGAGTCTATGGGAGCTAAGGGGCCCCGAGGCGTGGCCCATTTGGACCCCAGGGGCATGATTAGCAGGAAATATGTAGGTGACCACTTGCCGTTGCTACATGCTAAATATCTAAGCTCTGGGCCCTGTGGTTTCAGGGAAGAAGATTTTTGAAGTTTTTTTTTCCATTATGAGTCTATGGGAGCTAAGGGTTCCCAAGGCGTGGCCCATTTGGACCCTAGGGGCATGATTGGCAGGATTTATGTAGGTGACCACTTGCCATTGCTACATGCCAAATACCTCAGCACTGGGCCCTGTGGTTTCAGAGAAGAAGATTTTTGAAGCTTTTTTCCATTATGAGTCTATAGGAGCTAAAGGGCCCCGGGGTGTGGCCCGTTTGGACCCCAGGGGCATGATTGGCAGGATTTATGTAGGTGACCACTTGTCATTGCTACATGGTAATTATCTAAGCTCTGGGCCCTGTGGTTTCAGAGAAGAAAATTTTTGTTGCTTTTTTCCATTATGGGTCTATGGGAGCTAAGGGGCCCCGGGGTGTGGCCCATTTGGACCTCACGGGCATGATTGGCAGGATTTATGTAGGAGACCACTTGCCATTGCTACATGCTAAATATCTTAGCTCTGGGCCCTGTGGTTTCAGAGAAGAAGATTTTTGAAGTTTTTTTTCCATAATGTGTCTATAGAAGCTAAGGGGCCCTGGGGCGTGACCCTTTTGGACCCCAGGGGCATGATTGACAGGAATTATGTAGGTGACCACTTGCCGTTGCTACCTGCTAAATATCTAAGCTCTGGGTGCTGTGGTTTCAGAGAAGAAGATTTTTTTTAAGCTTTTTTACATTATGAGTCTATGGGAGCAAAGGGGCCCCGGCGTGTGGCCCATTTGGAACCCAGGGACATGATTGGCAGGAATTATGGAGGTGACGAATTGCAGTTGCTACATATCTAAACTCTGGGCCCTGTGGTTTCAGAGAAGATTTTTTGAAGCTTTTTTTTCCATTATGAGTCTATGTGAGCTATGGGGCCCCCGGGCGTTGCCCATTTGGACCCTAGGGGCATGATTGGCAGGATTTATGTAGGTGACCACTTGCTGTTGCTACATGCCAAATACCTCAACTCTGGGCCCTGTGGTTTCAGAGAAGAAGATTTTTGAAGCTTTTTTTTCCATTATGAGTCTTTAGGAGCTAAGGGGCCCCGGGGCGGGGCCCTTTTGGCTCCCAGGGGCATGATTGGCAGGAATTATGTAGGTGACCACTTGTCGTTGCTACGTTCTAAATATCTAAGTTCTGGGCGCTGTGGTTTTCAGAGAAGATTTTTTAAGCTTTTTCCATTATGAGTCTATGGGAGCAAAGGGGCCCCGGCGTATGGCCAATTTGGAACCCAGGGGCATGATTGGCAGGAATTATGTAGGTGACCAATTGCCGTTTGCTACATGCTAAATATCTGAACTCTGGGCCCTGTGGTTTCAGAGAAGAAGATTTTTGAAGCTTTTTTTTCCGTTATGAGTCTATAGGAGCTAAAGGGCCCCAAGGCGTGGCCCATTTGGACCCTAGGGGCATGATTGGCAGGATTTATGTAGGTGACCACTTGCCGTTGCTACATGCCAAATACCTCAGCACTGGGCCCTGTGGTTTCAGAGAAGAAGATTTTTGAAGCTTTTTTCCATTATGAGTCTATAGGAGCTAAAGGGCCCCGGGGTGTGGCCCGTTTGGACCCCAGGGGCATGATTGGCAGGAATTATGTAGGTGACCACTTGCCATTGCTACATGCTAAATATCTAAGCTCTTGGCCCTGTGGTTTCCTAGAAGAAGATTTTTGAAACTTTTTGTTCCATTATGAGTCTATGGTAGGGGCCCCAGGGCGTCGCCAATTTGGAACCCAGGGGCATGATTGGCAGGAATTATATAGGTGACCACTGGCTGTTGCATGTTGCTACATGCTAAATGTCTAAGCTCTGGGCCCTGTGGTTTCAGAGAAGAAGATTTTTGAAGCTTTTTTTTTCCATTATGAGTCTGTGGGAGCTAAGGGGCCCCGGGGTGTGGCCAATTTGGACCCCAGGGGCATGATTGGCAGGAATTTTGTAGGTGACCACTTGCCGTTGCTACATGCCAAATATCTCAGCTCTGGGCCCTTTGGTTTCAGAGAAGATGATTTCAGAAGCTTTTTTCAATTATGAGTCTATAGGAGCTAAAGGGCCCCGGGGCGTGGCCCGTATGGACAAGGAATCATTCCTCCCTCAAATCATTAGAGATTGGAATGCCCTTCCCGATTCAATGAGAGCACTAAGGATTGTGTAGCTAAGTTTACCTCTTTGGTATACTATGAGTTAGTATGTAGTCATTTGTTTTGCGCATTTTTATTAAAATTTACAAATAATTAAGACCGCCCCCTCATTACCTGCATAAGTTTAACAGGTAATTTTACCATCAAAACATCCTCAGATCTTGTAGAATTCAATAATTACTAGTTAAGACATGTCTATTATAAAGGTTAAGGTCAATAGGAGGTTTTAGGGATTCCGTTTATGACGTCATTCTTGCGCATGCGCAAAGCACTGGCCGTCAATTGAAACGGCCATCGCTATTCAAATGTATTGGCGGAACTTAAAATGCTAACGATATTCAGTTATTTTGAGAGAAAATATACCCGGTTACATTGAAATAATGCCTCGAGAAGGCTTTTATTACTGAAATTGATTTATCCTCGATATTGACGAAAATTTCTCCGTGAATGACCCATGTCAATGGCTTACGAAAGCTTCGTACTTACAAAAATAAGTTTTTACGTAACGTTTCGTTATTCGCTATCCAAGTATAGCTATCACATACGGACAGAACTTCTATCTATCTATCTATCTATCTATCTATCTGTCTGTCTGTCTGTCTGTCTGTCTATCTATCTATCCATAAAACTGTCCAACGATCTGTCTACATGTGCAATCAAAAAATGTCCAACGATCTATCTAGAGGGATAGTTTTAATAAATTGAAGATTCCTGTGGACAGACAACGTTTGTTTTGGTTTAAACAATATTTTATTTCTATCAAACATCATGTAGAGAGAGAGAGAGAGAGGTTTGACTGAGAAACTGACAGTAGACACAGACGACAGGCAGACCGACTGACTGAATGACTGACTAACAGACGAACGGACGGACAGTTAGACAGAATCTTCCTCCTTATAAATAGCAGGCGTCCATTTCAAAATTTACGCGTGTCAGGTTGTTTCCTTCAAAATTTGTTTGGAAATTGGCTCGACTTTTGCAAACAGTGTAGGCCCTGATCAGAGGCCGCGTTCTGCGGCGTCTGATCTGGGCCTGCACTGTTTGCCAGGGTACCCGTTTGGGGTTCCTGGTAATGTAATGACTGGGCAGGTTGATCTACCTGATTTTACTGTAAAATCTTGCACTTGTGAAGGAGTGTTTCATTCTCATGCACTGAAAGGGTGTTCTATGTTTGTTTTGAATTTAATGTTCCAATCCCACTAAGTCTTGATCAGTCCGAGCACTGGGCACATGACATCTTATTAAGCAACGCCATATTATCGCCAACGCAACGTTCTGACGTTTCATCGACGTTGCAAAGTCAAATTCAGTGCATCGCTTCGATGTTGGTTTGATGTAGACACGACGTTGTTGGCACGTTACATGTCGGTTGACGTGGAAACTAATTTACCCTACGCTCGCTAAGTGTTGGTACGCTAACAGAGAGAGAGAGAGAGAGAGAGAGAGAGAGAGAGAGAGACACACACAGACAGACAGACAGAGAGAGATAGAGAGAGCAACATGTAGGCTATGGCACACTCAGAGAGAGAGAGAGAGAGGACCCTGTTGGGTCGTTTGTACAATACATCTTTATATCTTTAAGAGCAGTTAATTAAAACATAAGACTAGGGATTTGCCATCATGAAAAACATGCCTATGCGATTTTGACCCCCTCAAACCGCACTTTTATATAGTAAAACTGGGGTTTACAGGGGTAAACATTATTTTTCTTATTCCTGTTTGTGGGTACTCGATAGAACCGCCTCAAAACATAGATTGTGGGTACTCGATAGAACCGCCTGTACTTAATGCACAAAATGATTAAATGTTAAACAAACAAAAACGGGCAAATAAATAAAAATCTTTATCAAGTCGAGGCGGTTCTATCATGTCCCCGCAATCTAAGTTTTGAGCAGAAATAAAAAAAAAATATATCACAATTTTTCATCTTAAAATTTCCTTCTATTCCCCCGAAAAATTGATAATATATTTGTATAGGCATGTTTTCTTAATGCGAAATTTCACACCTGGTAGCAGCTCGGTATTTGTCCCATTATCTTACATTAGAATTCGTCAAAAGTTAAAAAGAATTCCATTGTTTTACGCTGTAATTAACACTTTATCTGTCCCTATGCCTTGAAGCATATACGACGTTGACGGCCAGGGCTTTTCCCGTTTTATTTTTAGAACCGGAAGTACGTCACGAAAAAACCTCCTATAATCAATTTTGTCGTTTCGATTCCAAACAAAATACAAGTTCAGAGAAAATAACATCACATTTACAATGGTGATAAACGGCCAAAGACGGTTTTTCCAACCACCGGTAAAGCCCGGCAAGTAGTATTATTGAGTGTACTCCCATACATGAGAGTTCTGCATTCCAGATGTTCATATTTTACATTTATATGCTGATATTTATGTTTTTGTTATTCTTCGGAACGCATGCACATCTATAAAAAAGAAATCTATAAATGAGTGCATGCATACTTCTAACTTGTTGGACTATATTGAGTGATGACGTAGTGTTTGGAGGTTAATCGTGTTTGGATGTGTCTATAGTTGTGCCTAGATTACATCATTTAGAAAGCCATCTGAGTACGGGATTATGTACACATCCGACTACTAGTACGACATTACGAACTTCCGCAAAGACATATATGAAAAAAAGCTTTAAAAACAAAACTTTCGTAATAATTTACATGCTTTGTGCAAATCAGAGCTATGATGGAATGGAAAGGACTGATAATTAAACATTTCTGACCAAGTTCACACTTATTTTCACTGTTTCACACCTGTGTTTACCTGCCTGCATGTGACCGTCATGTGACAAGGAAACGCTGGCTGTTGACATGGCCATCGTGCAATTGGCCCCAGGTCAACGCAGGACACCCTAAGATACCAAAGGACGGGAAAGTATAAAAGTAGAAGTAAAACAAAGATCAGGAATTGATAAAATTAACTTACTCCATCCATAAAAGACACCAATCGTAGGTAGACAGACTAGAAGCACGAAAATGTCTAGATTTCAATTTATTTAAAACCTCATTCGATTTTTTTATAGACCAAAACAGATTTCTTCCTGATCTTTCAAAGACTTTATCACAATATTTAATTACATGCGTTTTAATAGCAGTAAGACAGGAAGTTAATAATTTAGAAAGTTCAGTGGTAGTGCAAGAGCTAGAATTTGCAATAAACCGTGCTTTGTAAGGTTTTTTATGAAGTTTTGGTAACCAGTAGAGCGTAGGAAGCTTGTCTTGGCCTTCGTTAACACACACAGCAAACTTGGTGGCTGTAAGTCTTTTTTTCACCAAAAGGTTATCAAAAACTTTAGTAGTTATAGCTATTTAATATTTATTTAAGAATTAACTAGCAAAGAATAAAAAAGATAAAGAAAAAAATAATAAAAATAGGAAAAAATAGAAAATTGTGGGTCCTTTCCGGTCCTTTCCGGTAATCAGGTCCTTTCTGGTCTTTTCCGGTAAATTTACGCACCGGGGGGGGGGGGGTGCGTAAATTTACCGGAAAGGACCAGAAAGGACCTGATTACCGGAAAGGACCGGAAAGGACCTGTTTCTACCCAGTTTCCTCCCTATTTCATGATATTTTTTATTGTATGCACCCTAACTACACTGCTTTCATCGTTAACCACATACTTCATGTTTTTTTGTTGTTTTTTTGCATAAAAAGTTGATTTTTGAAATCAGAGTGCCCAGTGCCTGCCTCAGTCTAATGTGGAACGGATTCATTGCAGAAGGTCTGTACATATTCTGTATCTATACCTATTTGCTAGTTTGACCATGAAATATTATTTACTGTTTTAATTTCGGCCAAGAAGTGCAGTTGTCAGCTTCTGGCGACAGACTTTACGCTACATAACCACATACGCATACACAGGCCCTGGAAAGGTCATGACCGTAATATTGTTGAATGGGCTGTTAAACTCTGAGTAATTATTTCAATAACCAGCCATTCCCTTCGTTCCACCCAGTCATGAAAGGGCAGCTTTCAGTTTCTGTCGAAAGAATTTACTATAAAACCCAGCACCAGAAAAGTGGATCCAAAACTGACCGGCCGCGACATGACCTTTACAGTGTTGACTGGGCTTACCGGTACTAATGTATGTTTTAGCCTGAGCTCTGTGTAAGAACTTCATGCAGTCCCAATATTTAATCAAGCCCTTGGGCGGGGGCGCATTTGTGTCATCATTTGTAACATGTTTTCAGTTTTCAATGACCTTAATAATGTTGACTGGGCTTACCAGTTTTCATGTCCTTGTAACTCTGCTCTGCGTTAGAACATCATGCAGTCCTTATATTTCTTCAATTCCCGATGGGTGGGGACGCTCTTAGTGTGTCAAACTTAAGTCATTTGGATCACGTATTCAGTTTTTTAAAATGACCTTTAAAGTGTTGACTTGGCTGACCAGTACTCATTTGTGGTTTTGCAGCTCTGCGTCTGCATAATATGCAGTAAATCTATATCTTCAATCTTCGGAGGGCGACGGCGCACATTTCGTAAGACAATAAGTAAATAGGAACACATATTCATTATTCGTTTTTAATGAACAACAGAAATTATTATATACAAGCCAGTGCATGAAAAAAAATCCACGAAAAGGATTGAGCGGCCAACAAAGACTCAGATTAGCCTTTTGAACAGCCCAAAGGTGGTTTTATTTTATAAGTTATAATGTATAGACATAAATCATGGACTGTTCAAAAAATGTCTTTAAAGATCACTTTTGAACAGCCCAAAGGTGATTTTGTTTCATAAATTTTATTGCATATTCAAATATACCGCCAACGCCCGTCATTCGATACCGCTAGATCAAAGTCGTTAAAGTATATTACACTTGTTTATAAACTAATTATCTTAGATGTGGATGATCGACTGATCGTATGTGGGGATAATCTAATTATCATAAGTATGGATAATAATATTACCATAGGTGTGGATAATCTATTTATCTAAGGTGTTGACAAGACGATGTATTGGTCGTATTTTAAGTAGGTGTTAATGGTCGAAATAAATAAATAAATAAATAAATCAATAAATAAATAAAGGCACTTTAATCACGCTATCAGCGGCTATTGGTTTTTCAGATGTGAATTCTGGGTGTCAATACGAAATAACGTTCAAACATGAAACCCTTTTCAGAAAAACAAACATGGTTGTGGGTGTTCATTAAAAAGTCTCAATATTGCTAAAATATGATGGGCTCTTAATTGGACTGAACAAATTATTTGTCTAAATCGCGACGGAAGTAAGGGCGAGGATTGTGGCCACGTAAAATCGATTTAAGCCCCCCAGTGGAAATCTTCCACTGACCGTTCCAAGGCGGCTCTTCTGTGGCGATTTATTTATGTTGTTGTTTGTTACTTACTGTGTGTATCACTTGTGTCTTTTAATTTTGGATGGCCATGTGGCCATTTTGTGGGAAAGTAACTGTCCTTATGGCCTTCCTTTGTTTAGGTTTCCATTTTTGTCTAGTCGCTTAATGTTTGTATTTCTTTCCCTTTGGTGTCTTTTATGGGTGGAGTAAGTTAATTGTATCGATTCCTGATCTTTGTTTTACTTCTACTTTTCTTTTATAAGATTATGAGGAAGTGTAGTGTAAAGAGTGGAAAAATCGTAGGTAGACAGACTAGAAGCACGAAAATGTCTAGATTTCAATTTATTTAAAACCTCATTCGATTTTTTTATAGACCAAAACAGATTTCTTCCTGATCTTTCAAAGACTTTATCACAATATTTAATTACATGCGTTTTAATAGCAGTAAGACAGGAAGTTAATAATTTAGAAAGTTCAGTGGTAGTGCAAGAGCTAGAATTTGCAATAAACCGTGCTTTGTAAGGTTTTTTATGAAGTTTTGGTAACCAGTAGAGCGTAGGAAGCTTGTCTTGGCCTTCGTTAACACACACAGCAAACTTGGTGGCTGTAAGTCTTTTTTTTTCACCAAAAGGTTATCAAAAACTTTAGTAGTTATAGCTATTTAATATTTATTTAAGAATTAACTAGCAAAGAATAAAAAAGATAAAGAAAAAAATAATAAAAATAGGAAAAAATAGAAAATTGTGGGTCCTTTCCGGTCCTTTCCGGTAATCAGGTCCTTTCTGGTCTTTTCCGGTAAATTTACGCACCGCGACCAGACCATAATGGAAACCTAAACAAAGGAAGGCCATATGGACAGTTACTTTCCCACAAAATGGCCATATGGCCATCCAAAATTAAAAGACACAAGTGATACACACAGTAAGTAACAAACAACAACATAAATAAATCGCCACAGAAGAGCCGCCTTGGAACGGTCAGTGGAAGATTTCCACTGGGGGGCTTAAATCGATTTTACGTGGCCACAATCCTCGCCCTTACTTCCGTCGCGATTTAGACAAATAATTTGTTCAGTCCGCATGAAGGCCTCCTAACTCATCAGTGCAACATCTCCGTGAACACAGAAATCAAAGAACCACAGAGGTGAGACAACGGTGAGGACTCGACAGCAAGAAACCACTGAAATGCTGGAGCAAAAGAAAACCAACAGTTAGACTCCGATGAGCCAACCCGGCAGTAACAGCCGGGAGCCGGGAGTAAAATCCGGGAGTAAATTTTGGCAATCGAATAAAGGTATTAAACATTAATATATCTAGATGAAATTTGGATCAAAAGTAGAATATAGACTCCTCTTTAAAATGCATATAAGTTTTATATTAATAATTGAGTACTTTTCAAGATATGAACCGAAATATATGACCATGTCGCAAAAAATTCGCCCGGGAGTAGCTTTTTGCGGTATTGACGATGTCAAGCATTTTGCAAAATATGTTCAGTCTGGGATTGCTACAAGAATAAGTCTGTGTATTATCAATTAAAAACATATCAAATTTTAGAAAAATACAAAAATAAAGTTATTTCAACGCTACGTGAAGAAAGTAATTGACCCGAGAGTAGGCCGGGAGTAATTTCTGGGTTGAAATCGGCGTTTATTGGCGTTATCTATCTATCTATCTATCTGCTGATACTGCGTCGGTCACATTTGACCATTACCGCAGGTGTACATTACATACACTCCAGGTTTGCAGGATGAAAGCTTACACAGTAATCATGTAATTACGGTAGGGATCTTTAACCTGCACAGGGGATGGTTCTCCCTGCACAGGGGGCCTCCAGTTAACGTCCCGATCCGAAGGACGGTGCACTTTATGACATTCATCCCTGCAAATGATGCCAATGGAGCGTGTTCGAACACCGAAATTTTATCGCCGCTGCCGGGGATCGAACCCGGGACCTCTAGCATCAGAGGCGAGTGCACTAACCACTGAGCTATCACGCTCCACGTTATTGCCTATGTCACATACATTCTATTTATTAAACGTAGTCTTACTACCCTAACGTCTAATAGCAAAGGCACTGATCAGACTGCGGAGGTAATTGTTTCATCGTTTCTACATTATACGGCCATAAAACAAATAGCGCTAAATAAAAATGTCCCGGACGCATAAAATCATAGGCGCAGGAGCAGGGCGTGAGTTGGGTTGGGGGTTTGGATGTGTGTCGAGTCCCGATATGACAAGTAAATAAATTCTTTTCGGCTTTATTAGCCGAAACTACGTAGTATGACCCATCTTCTTTCTTATGAATGTTTTCATTGCTCTTAAAGGAACTCATTTTTGATTTTAATTTGCCTTCACTGTAGCTGGTGTTGTGCTGTGTGGCGGCGATAAAACGTCTCCCCGTACATCAACCATAGTGCAGTTTATATTTTACTTTTGGTCCTTTGAGATCAGCGTGAATATTCTGAGAAATCAGAAATAAATTATTGGTTTAGACTCATATTCTAGACAGGTTTTTAATTATTTGGACCCCATTTTGATTTGTATCAGTCTTTGTATCGACTGCCTATTCAAAATTCGCAAAATTGCAGTATGTTACCTCTGGCTTTCTTTGCTGGATCCCTAAAGGGTCACTGATGAGGCTTTATTAGCCGAAACTACGTAGTATGACCCATCTTCTTTCTTATGAATGTTTTCATTGCTCTTAAAGGAACTCATTTTTGATTTTAATTGTACTCCATGCTGAATCTTAGCTTTTCTTCTGACAAACGTTTAAGAAATACAATGTATGTGATAGAAGCAATATGGCCGAGAATAAGGCAAATAAACGCCGATTGCAACCCAGAAATTACTCCCGGCCCACTCCCGGGTCAATTATTTACCAGGCGGAGCAATGAAATAACTTTAATTTTGCACTTTTCTAATCTCTGACATGTTTTTTAATAATTATTAATAACACATAAAGTTAGTCTTGTAGAACCCACAGACTGAACATATTTTGCAAAATGCTTGACATCGTCAATACCGCAAAGTTACCCCCGGGCGAAAATTTTGCGACGTGGTCGTATATTTCGGTTCATATCTTGAAAAGTACATGGTAATAATGTTAACACTTATGTGCATTTTGAAGAAACGTCTATATTCTACTTTTGATTCAAATTTCAACCAGATATATGAATGTTTAGTACCTTTATTCGATTGTCAAAATTTACTGCCGGATTTTACTCCCGGCTCCCAGCCGTTACTCCCGGGTTTTATACTTTCCCCCAAAGGACACCCCATGACACAGAATGTTGGACAAAACGTCCCATGCCATTTTTGACCAGGTGGACAACACGTCCCACATCATTTTTTCGGGGTGGACAAAACGTCCCACATCATTTTTTCAGGGTGGACAAAACGTTCCACACTATTTTGACAAGGTGGATAAAACGTCCCATGCTATTTTGACAGGATGAACAAAGCGTCCCATATTCTTCAGGTGATGTTAGGGAGGAGGAAGGCATTTGGAAGTGTATGCGACAATATACTCCCATGAACACCACAAAAAGGAATGTGAGATTATAGTTAGATGCCTTTATTTACAAAACATGAATATGCAAACACAATCATTAAAGAGCACATGGTTAAGAGCACATTTTTACATAAAAGAAATTTTATGATGATAGCACATGACTTGTAAGAATATGTGTACAACTTAACTTACTCTGTTAGCATTTGAAACAATAAAATAATAGTATCTGAAACACAATTTCTAATATCATTCAACAAACAACATTTAGTTTGATAGATTGGACAATTCCTTTTTATTAAGTATAATGATTCCCATTTAGAGAATTTACTCTACCGTCTAATTGAATAGGGGACATATTGTCCACACTGTCAAAATCGTGTGGGACATTTTGTCCACCCCGAAAAAAATGATGTGGGATGTTTTGTCCACCCTGAAAAATGATGTGGGACATTTTGTCCACCCTGAAAAAATGATGTGGGACGTTTTGTCCACCCGGTCAAAAATGACATGGAACGTTTTGTCCATGGGACGTTATGTCCGGCTCCCCATGACAGTACACCTGAGGGTACCTTTAATATCTTTCATAAAAGAAAACCATGTCATACAAGGCATCAGGGGACACTATTTCGCATTTGTGATGATTGAGGGTGGATCTTTTTCAAAAATATTATGGTAGTAGGATCAAAGCTTCTTTGGAAATTCCACCAGTACGGGGTCAGAGGAAACGCTCCCCGCTGGATCCGTGCCTTCCTAAGTAACCGTTCGCAGACTGTGGTCCTTGATGGTGATGAATCGGAGTGTGTACCAGTGACTTTGGGTGTCCCACAGGGCTCTGTCCTGGGGCCGATTCTGTTCCTCATATACATTAATGACCTACCAAATGAGCTAACCTGAAATTACGGCTGTTTGCGGACGACACTGCTGTGTATCTGACAGTTGGAGGTGCGGATGACAGTGGCGTGCTGCAACAGGACCTGGAGAGACTGGCTGTGTGGGAATCCAGGTGGGACATGGAGTTTAACCCATCGATCTAAGTGCCAGGTTGAGAGGGTGTCTACCTCTAAGAAACCAGTAAATTTTCCACACATACTACATGTCTATGTCCTTGAGGTTGTTACCAGTGCAAGATGCTTGGTGGTTGACATATCCAGTGGCCTATCATGGCATTCCCACATCGACATAATTACTGCCAAAGCCAACAGTACCCTTGGATTCGTAAAACGAAACATCAAAATAAATAAATAAAAAAAAGATCAGAGAGACTCCTTACAAAACACTAGTACGCCAAAAGCTGGAGTATGCAGCCCCAATCTGCGATCCCCATACCAGAGGGAAACTACTCCAGCTTGAAAAAGGTCCAACGTAGAGCTGCTCGATGGACCACTAATAATTACAGTTATAGGTAAAGTGTAACGGGCATGCTCCATGAATTAGGCTGGCAGTCCCTTGAACAAAAACACACAGACGTGCGTCTTTGCTTGTTCTACAAGGTAGTCCACGGTCTTTGGCAGTACCATACCCTGATTACATTCAGCCAATGAATTCCAACTCCAGGTACTGCCACCCATTGACTTTCAGACAGATTCATACATCTGATTTTTATAAATATTCATTTTATTCCATTGCAATTGTTCAATGGAATGGCCTGCCCCCAGAATACTGTCTGTCTGCCAACTCTTGACTTATTCAAGGATGCAGTTGGTAGACTACAGCATTCAAGGCCCTAGATCCAGAGGAAGTTGTTTTTATGCCCCCAACTTGGAAGAAGTTGGTGGGGCATATTGGTTCTGCCTTGTCCGTCTGTCTGTCCGTCTGTCTGTTACGCTTTCACCCTGTAGGAAACTCAAGAATGGTTTGAGCTAGGATCTCGAAATTTCATATATGGAATGTGCATGAAAGATAAGCAGACACGTATTTTATTTTTTATTTATTTTTTTTTTCGCCGGACTTGTCTTTGTAGAGTTACGCCCCTTTTCGGACTATGCATTGTGGCTATGGGGAAACCTTGTGAGCAAGTTATCTGGAGAAGCACTTGAGCTAGGCTCATGATATTTAGAAAACAGTTTTGGTCTAAGGTGTAGATGACCTGATTAACTTTTGACGAAATTCCGAAAATATTTAACAGAGTAACGCCCCTTTTCGGACTTATGCATTCCGGCTATGGGGGAACCTTGTGAACAAAATATCTGAAGAACCGCTCGAGCTAAGCTCATGATATTTAGTAGAGAGTTTGGATCTAATGTGTAGATGACCTGATTAACTTTTGATGAAATTCCGAAAATATTTAATGGAGTAATGCCCCTTTTCGGACTTATCCATTGTGGCAATGGGAAACCTTGTGAGCAAAATATCTGGAGAACTGCTCCAGCTAGGCTCATGATATTTAGTAGACAGTTTGGGTCTAAGGTATAGATGACCTGGTTAACTTTTGATGAAATTACGCAAATTATTTAATGGAGTTACGCTCTTTTTCGGACTTACGCATTGTGGCTATGGGGAAACATTGTGAGCAAAATATCTGGAGAACCGCTTGAACTAGGCTCATAATATTAAGTAGACTATTTGGGTCTAAGGTGTAGATGATCTGGTTAACTTTTGATGAAATTCCGAAAAAAATTAACGGAGTTATGCCCCTTTTTTGACTTATGCATTGTGGCTAAAGGGAAACCTTGTGAACAAAATATCTGGAGAACCGCTTGAGCTAGGCTCGTGATATTTGGTATACAGTTTGGGTCTAATGTGTAGATGACCAAATTAACTTTTGACGAAATTCTGAAAATATTTAATGGAGTTATGTCCCTTTTTGGACTTACACATTTTGGCTATAGGGAAACCTTGTGAACAAAATAACTGGAGAACCACTTGAGCTAGGCTCGTGATATTTGGTATACAGTTTTGGTCTAATGTGTAGATGAACAAATTAACTTTTGACGAAATTCTGAAAATATTTAATGGAGTTATGTCCCTTTTGGACTTACACATTTTGGCTATAGGGAAACCTTGTGAACAAAATAACTGGAGAACCACTTGAGCTAGGCTCATGATATTTGGGATACAGTTTGGGTCTAATGTGTAGATGACCAAATTAACTTTTGACGAAATTTTGAAAATATTTAATGGAGTTATGTCCATTTTTGGACTTACACATTTTGGCTATAGGGAAACCTTGTGAACAAAATAACTGGAGAACCACTTGAGCTAGGCTCATGATATTTGGCAGTCTGTTTGCTCCTAAGGCATAGATGACCTGAATTGTTTAAAATCTGTTAATATTTGACAGGTTTATTTTTAATGCAAATGATCATGAGGTACTGTTTACTGTCCCATTTAGGGACAAGCATATGGTTGGGGGCATAGTGTTTCACAAACACAATTTCTAGTTAACCTGATTTTAACCTTACTTATCTATTTTAACCTATCATCTTTTATCCACTTCACGATAGTAGCTTTACTTTTCTCATTTTACATTAACTTTCTGTCTGATCCTTGCTTGACGCGCGACCCTGCCTAGAATGTCGTCGCGGGCGTATGGCAGTATATAGAGAAAGAAAGAAGAAAATTGCATGGTTTCTCAAAGAAACTGAGGCCCCAGGTAGAATATGCCTCGGCCGTTTGGAGTCCCTATACAATAGAACATATTAACAAGATTGAAATGTTGCAGCGTAGGGTAGGCCGATGGGTCACAAATAACTTCTCTCCTACAGCAGTGTTACAGACATGATGGGTGAGCTTGGACGGCGGTCATTTGAGCTCAGACACTACAATGCGCGCCTTACAATGTTTTATAAAATCGTTTACGGTTTGGTCGCCATACCAGTTCTGTCGTTGTTGTTTTCCAGTTTCCCCGTGTCGCGGGTCGTCAGCTGGTGGGGACCCAGGGAACCATCACGAAAGCACGTCTATATAATTTTGACCCCATTGAACCCCACTTTAGTACAGTAAACCCGGGGATTACAGGGGTAAACTTTATTTTTCTTATTTCTGCTATAAAATATAGATTGTGGGTACTCGTTAGAACCGCCTCGATGAGGCGGTTCTAACGATTGCCCACAATCTATATTTTGAACAGAAATAAGAAAAATATCACATTTTTTTATCTTAAAATATTCGTTTTTTTTCGGCGGTTAAGTTTACAATGTATTTGTATAGGCGTGTTTTCGTAATGGAATCCATGCTGGCACTACTACCAGTTCTGTCACAGTTAGAACTCCTAACGACAATCACGGTTCACCACCCTCTGGCTTACAGGCAGATACACACACCTGTCTCGTACTATTATTACTCATTCTTCCCTATGACGGTTGTTCTTTGGAACTGGCTACCAGCTGATCCCGTCCTGGTTTCTGAGATTGGCTCTTTCAAATCAAGTGTCAGTTTGATCAATCATAGGCTCATTTAAGCTATTACTGTTTTTATCCTGCTTTTAAACTCTTCTTACTAACACCCAAAACTCTTTTATCTTTGCTCACCTTTCTTTTATTCTTTGACCTCTGCACTATAACACGTTTTACTTCTCTCACTAACACACCATGCTCCAGCATTTCAGTGGTTTCTTGCTGTCGAGTCCATACCGTTGTTTCATCTCTGTTTTTCTTTTGTGTGTGTGTTCTCGGAGATGTTCCACTGATGAGTTAGGAGGCCTTCATGCGGACTAAACAAATAATGTGTCTAAATCGCGACGGAAATAAGGGCGAGGCTGCGGCCGCGTAAAATCGATTTAAGCTCCCACCACCCACCCAGCCCACCCCACCCCAACCACGCCAGTGGGATTCGTTCACTGACCGTTCCAAGGCGGTTCTTCTGTCGCGGTTTGTATTTGTTATGGTTTGCCTTCGGGTGTTTGTGTATCGCTTGTATTTTTTTCTTTGGGAGCTAATTGGCCGTTTTGTGGGAAAGTAACTGTCCCTTTAGCTTTCCGCTACTGATGTTTCCATTGTGGTCTAGTTATTTCATGTTTGTGTTCTTTCCCTTTGGTGTCTCTGATAGGAGATGTGGGTCAATTGTATCGATTCCTGATCATTGCCATAACTTCTATTTTATCTATTTTTAGGTTATGTCTGTTGGACATGGTATTCTATTTCTGGTCCGACCCACCAGAGTCTAACTGCTGGTTTTCTTTTGCTTTAGCATTTCAGTAGTTTCATGTTGTCGAGTCCTCATTGTCGATTCATTGCAGTCGTTTAATTCTATGTTCTCGGGGTTATAACACTGATGAGTTAGATTTGCTTCATGTGGGCTGAATATACTATTTGTCTTAACCGCGACAGAACCAATGGCGAGGATTGTGGCCACGTTAAATCGATTTAAGCCCCCCCCCCCCCACACACACACATAAACCCAAGTGATGACCATTTCAAGTCTGTTCTTGGGTCCCCTCCCCCCCCCCCCACACACACACACAAGTGGTGACCGTTCCAAGCCGGCTCTTGTGTCGATCCTTATTACTGTTATAGTTCGTCATTGCATACATGATTTGCTTTGGCCGTTTTGCAATCCTTTTTTGCTTTTCACTTGTGATGTTTTTATTAGGGCCTTGTTAATTCATGTTAGTCCTGGTGTCTCTGATGCGAGGTGTAGGGTAATTCTATCGATTCCTGACCCCGAGGTTATAAAACTTTTTTCATGCTCAACTCAGCTGAGCATGAAACTTATGATGTTCATAAAGATTAAAATACTAAGCAGTTGAGCGATTTTTCTTTCTCAGATAGCAGAGAATGTTATTTGTCCTGCTCACAAATTTTAAAATGCCAACAATTGTTGGCATTTTAAAATTTGTGAGCAGGACAAATTTCATGCTCAAGTGAGTTGAGCATGAAAAAAGTTTTATAACCTCGGGGCCTGATTCTATCTTACATGACGTCGAAAGGTAGATATCACGCGAAACAGTTTTATGCTTGTTGTGTAGTCTGCTTGTAGAAAACAATGTGGAAGGTTTATAGCTACGTTACAAAATGGCTATTACAGTGAAATTGGTGAATACTGTCCTATCAGCAGTATATCTGCTCGTGCCTTTCCATATTCCAGTTCGAGACAATATTCACCAGCATCAGTGCAGCAGCCCTATTATTATCTCACTGGCGAACAGCAACAGCATTGTCAAGCAAGCGCATCCGCACAGATCCGCTAGAGCTTTCACTGTAAAGAATAACAGTTATAGGGAGTAAATACCTATCTGGGAACATTTTGCTACGAATCAGTATGATGTGATCCATTGCAAGTTCCCAGACAGGTTTCTAATCCCAACTGTCACTCATTGATTTCGACTGAGTTTGTTGTTTTGTTTGTTTGTTTGATTTGAGGTTTAACGTCCCCGTCTACACTATTTAGGTCATTTTGGAGACGTTGCTTCCAATTTTGTGGGACTTTTACCCGATATTGTGATGAAATGACATCTCAATCCCTGCCGCCCAATGAAACCAATAGGGTTTAAAAGCATGGACGGGCCGACTCGCAGCAATTTTCCTGGGCAGGCTTAGACGTTCGGAGCGGATTACCAATACTCATGTGCGGTCGGTATCAGCTCTGCGTGGAAGCATCGTGCAGCCCAATCTATTTCCCCAAGCCCCGATGGGCGGGGGCGGAACTGAGTTTGTTGTACTCAAGACGCTTTGTTTGGTGTAAGACAAGTCCAATGTAGTAAAGTAAGCATATTATGTTATTTCATTTCAACATTAACCGATTGCGGATTGTGTAAAGAGTGCAGCACGCTAGATCGGGTAGGTGGTGGTGATGGTGGTGTGTGTGTGTTTTGGAGAGCGGGTCATTTGACCTTTGATATGGTTCTACGGGTGTCCCGCTGAAACATTATTTTGCTCTCATTATTCATATAATATGCAAATATCAAATTATACCTAATTACTTATTCATATATTTAATCGGAAAAAGGCATACGCTATTCATATACTAAATGACCATTTCATCATTATCCAAAGATCATCCTTTTCCACATAAATCCGCTCTTATATAATGTTAAGTATAGAATACACAAGATATTTGTAAATTACTCAAAACGTGTATTTTCATTGAAAATTTAACAATCCCAGTGTCATGTCGTGCCGTTGGCTCGACGTCAAAATAGGGACTTATCTAAAAAGATATAAAAAGAACAAAGTCCGAGTCCAGGCTTCCCTCCTTTTATTTTTTGTGTCTAAACACTAATGCGGTCAGTTGTGTTCTTATACTGCTGTCTCGTTTTTGTTATTACTATTATCATTCTGACTGTCCCCTATATGAAACCGGTAAAAATAAGATATGCGTGTTTATATTATTATTATTATCACCATTATTATTATTATTATTATTATTATTATTATTATTACTAGTATTAGTTTTGTCGTTGTTGTTACAGGCGTGACAGATTTGAACAATAAATATTTGATGAGTATGACTTGACGTGACCTGTATGCATTCCATTTGTCTATGTACGATTCAAGCATTTTGTGCCCAATTGTCAAAATCACATTTTTGAAAGTAGTTAACTCGAAACCAGCAAGTTTAGTATCAAAATGATCTGTGTAAAAAATAGATTCTAGAACTAATGTTCTTGATCTGCTATTCTTCGAATAATTTCAATGTTAATGCATTTTCGGGTTTCTTTTTCTTCTTCTTTTTCCTGTCCCAACGAACATCAGTTGCTGCGGATGCCCCGCGGTAACATACGTAACACGGTCCTGAAAGATCGGGAAGATTGTGGCTTAGGTAATTAAGCTAATAAACTTCCCGAAATTTTCCCGCCAGACCGGAAGATTGCGTTTTCACGACGAGATAAGTATGTAATTGTCAACATGTTCCGCGACAGGGTGATAAAAGTCATCTATATTACGTTTGATCGCCTTCGGGGGTACTTAGTTGAATTCCGCTTTTAATTGTGCAAATACCTGAGTGGTATTGCTCATTTCTCCCTTTTTTCGTCTTTCCATTCTCTTATTCGTTTATTTATTTATTTATTTATTTATTTATTTATTACCAGTTTACTCATTTATTTATTTTCACTATTTATTGGTCATATATTTTCTGCACAACACCACCTCCCCCTCCTAATTTAACTTTATTCCCATAAAGTTGTGTTGTGGCTCGCCTCACCTGGGTGGTTCCGTCTCATACACATCAAATACTTTGAAGAAAAGGTCTGAGTACATATATTATTAACTGTAAACATCCGCTTAAAACAAAAGACAAATTATGACAAAGACAAAACAAAAATTTCATAGACACACGAACCCAGTATGTAAAATTACCGTATTCTACAACAGTACAAAAGTAACAAACACATACTGATCCATATGTCAGTAATAAACACATGAATCGTTTACATAATTACATAGTAATGTCCATTTAGTATGTTGCTGTGACAGGCTTTCTTCTGTATTTACAGAGCAATAGGTATTAAGCTATTGGTAAGAGCAATCTTTCATGTTGAATAAAAAATGCACAGAGTATGCTGACATCAATAGTTTTCTTAACTGTCGACCTTTAAACATAGAAATAGAATGCAAGTTTTGGACGTGAATATGTCTATTTGTTAGTTTATTGATGAGTTCAAATTCATTCCAATCAAATTCAATAGTTGATGACAGTTTTCCCCGGATAGTAACAGTGCTTACTTCCAGTGGTGACTTTATTGTCCAGTATGTTGGACACACAGTTGGGATTCTCAGCGGTACGTGTACACATAACTCCCCATTTGTTATTTCAGCTAATATAAGTGTTTTCCTCGACTTATAATGTATTGTATAAATCGCCAACAATATGATTAAAAAGAGTATACAAATGCAAAGAACCAAAATGTAATGTTCAATAGTGATATCGATTTCCTCGAGGAAAAACTTTTGTGGTTGAGCTGTTGTTTTTACGTTTTGATAAATAAGAGATGGTAAGGTAGACGCTTGTATCTTTTGAGCATTTTGTAATACCGACAATATGATTAACACTTTCCTCAGCTTCAAAAATGTCAATATAAACGCCACGAATGAGAATGAAGCAACGACTGTTGAGATATAAAGAACGATATCGTTTGTACTAGGTCAGTCATCATCTAAAGAGATATCCCCATCTTTTGTAAGCTTAAGTGTGCCTTTCTATCATCAGCAATGATATTATTCATAGAATGGTTATAGACTTTGAAAGCTGGTGTTTCAACTTTAAGTGGGTTTGCAAATAACTTGTTAACTTCAACCTTTTGTAGAGTTGCGTCATTAAAAAACTGTTGTAGCAATGCTAGATTAATTGGGTGTACTTTACTTGATGTATTTTCATGACACATGGAAATCCTAGGAGGTAAATACATATAAGGGGTAGATACGGAACATTTTCACTGCCGAGTTAAGATGCAAAAATCGCAGCAAGTGGCTGTCCGTCTTCCATCTTCACAGTCAAATTCTAAAATATTAGTTTTATAAACAAGAATGGCCCTTTCCGATATTTCTACAACCTGTGGTCTAACATGGTCTAGTGTTACCCTAAAGTTACATAGGCTTTTAAACAATGATCTATCATTTTTGAATAAAGCTAGCTCACAGCTATTATATGTAAATGGTTTTAGTACTTTTGTGAACTTACATGTCCTCATCTTCCCCTTAGTACATTGATGCAAACCTTTAGTATTAAGTGTTGTATAATTAGTCAAGTCACTGGTAACCGCTAGTATCTCAGGCAGGTCTACTAAATGGGTAGCATGGTTAGAGGTTTCATATATAGGAACCGGAAATGACAAAATTCTAAACATAGTCAATGGTTCAGCAAATGGGGACATTGGGAATCTGACTGAAATGTACAATTAGTATCATTTCGAGTATACAGTGTATGTATTTTTTTTTAAATGTCTTGAGGATCCTTTAGAATTAGATGGAAACCTTGAAATTTATTATTTAAAATGGTTTGGATATCATCTATACAACTTGACAATATTTGAGGTGGAACAAGATGTGGTGATAGTTTTTCTTCAACAAGTTCATAAACACCCTGAAGGAGTTCTTGAAACCTGGTTTCTAGTTTCCTAGATTTCTCAATTTGTTTTGACAATATGACCCCCATGGTTGTAATTGAGCGTTCCAAATTTTCAAAGGTCTCAAAATGTTGGGTCTGTATATGGGTAATTGCTAGTTCGTTCTCGGTAATTCCCTTAAAAATATTGTTCAATCTGTCGTCTACAGTTTTGATAAAGGACGACATATTGTTTTCGTGGTGCTGGACAGACTTTACAGCGTTTCTTGTTATTTTATTTAATCCATTTATATGCCTAGCTAACACTTGAACGTCTTCAAACGTGGCTGTTCCGAAAAGTGTTTTAGATAGGTCTCCAACGAAGGGGAGGATAGAACGTGTGGTTCTTCCAGTATGTAAAAGTCTCCTTTCCGGAACAAGATCCCTTATAGTATTTACTAGTATGTGATTGAGTACCAACTCAGTTTCCTGTCGAATCTGGTTAATTTCTAACAAGATATCGTTAACAATAGAACAAGCTGTAGCGTCTTTAGTACACCCAGACAGGTAAATTATATTTAAACTGTCAGGTAGCTTGACCTCAAACGTATGGACCCAGTTTTCTCTTGACAACTGCAGATGGACTTCAGGTTCAAATACTACACCGTAATTCATTCTCTTAAGTTCGAGCGGTAGAGATCCAGACGCCGTAGTAGTGGTCAAAATCAGTAGAAGCAGCATGGTTCACTTGAGTCCTACCCAAAACCCTAAAAATGAAAGGGATGTGGATGTACAACGGCCGGGTGAATAAGCAAGTTGCGCATTCTTCCTTATTCTAGCACTAATTAACAGAAAGACGAACTTTCTAAAGTTTTGGCTTTACTACAAAAACTTTGCCCAGATCTGTATGAAGTATACCTAAATTTAGGTGTTTGAGATAGAATCGCCTCAGGTCCATGCCGTTCATACTTATCTAAGAGATTTAAATTTTGCACACTACCAAGTCACCTATATGACCAAAGGGGAAGTCATAATGGTATTCAAAGCCTCTGTTGTCTCAAAACCCACTACAGCCAAATGTACCATTTTAAAGTAGAAGTAAAACAAATATCAGGAATCGATACAATTAACTTACTCCACCCACCAAAGACACCAAATTTTAATTCAAATATTTATAAGGACGCTTCCTTCTCTTCCCTAGTTTAGTATGATGAATGTAAAACTGTCTCTTAAGTTCTTCGGATACTTTATTTTCATCCTCCCACGAGGGCTTGAACCTAATGTCTGACCATTCAAGCAAAAAATGTTTGGTTGGACCTACTTTTCTCTGCTTCAAGATTTTATTCACACTGTACCACTTTTCTTTTTTATATGTTTGATTCTGCTTACTTTCAGTGTGCTCTCTGTTATGTTCATTTTCCTCAGTTTCCTTATCATTTGAATGCCTGTTAATTTCAAGTTCAGTGTCATCAGTTTTGTTTGGATCATATACTATAGTGTCTGCATCACTTTCTGATTCATAAATGTCTGTTTCAGGCGGTTCATACCTGTACTTTTGTGGGTCATAATACCGCTTTAGGTCTTGAGCATTTATATAGTTTTTAACACATTTATCATTTCGACAATCTGCTATTCTGTAGGTGTCGAATGGTCCCTTATCTCTTACATAGAAAGGGCCGGTGAATTTGTCTTCAAACTTTTTTGAAAGCCCTTGTCTGACCTTGTGGACTTTAAGTAATGCCTGTTTCTCCTAGCAGAAAGTTTGAACCCTTTGCTTTTATGTCATGCTTTTCCTTACTTTCAGTTTGGGATATTATTGTATTGTATTGTATTTCGGGCAGCTTGTTCGTGTACCAATTTCAGCCTGTTTATAAGCTGTGTCACGTGAGTTTTTGCATCTGGTCCCAAGGTCTCTCTGGGAACCAGAGTGGTGTCAATTGGAAGCCGCATTTCGTCACCGAACAACATTTTGAAGGGACTGTAACCCGAGGATTCAGTATTTGGGGCTGACCGTATGGACATAAGGACAGTTGGTAGTAGGAGATGCCAATTATTTTGATCTTTATTTATATACATTCTGATAGTTTGGGCTATAGTGGCATTTTGGCGCTCCACACACCCATTGGCTCTAGGGTTATAGCTGGCAGTCATGTGCATTGACACTTTATATACTTCACATACAGCAGTGCACAGCTTTGAGAGAAAGTTTCTACCCCTATCTGAAACTATGCTGACGGGAGCCCCGAAGCGACAAAAGAGTTCGGCATGAAGAACCCTTGCAATAGAAATAGCATACTGATCCTTTAAAGGGAATGCTTCAACCGATCGGGAAAAAAACTGCCTACACAAACCAGAATGTGCTCATGGCCTGCTGTTGGGTTTTGGCATAGGTCCTATCAGGTCTATATGTACTCGCTCAAAAAACTTTGCAACTGGAAGTGGGTTTAAAGGGGTCGTGTTCGCACGGGCATCTCGTTTTGCTCTTTGACACTGTCACATGACTTAATATAATCCTGTATCTATTGGAACATGCGAGACCAGTTATACTTAGCCTGTATTGCAGCGTATACTTTCTTAAAACCAAAATACCCATTGTTGTCATGGAATTCTTGCATTGCCTTGAGTCTCATTTGCTTAGGTAAAGCTACTTGAAAAATGAACTTTTCGTCAGTTGGCGTCTTTTTAAACCTAGGTTGAAATCTATGCATTAAGATCCCATCAAGAAGATCGTAATTTTCTTTTTCAATAAGGGTCGTTCTTCTTAATATATCATCAGATGGAAGCTCATTGCCAACTAGTTGTAAATATGTTTGAAGTCCGGACACTGCTGTTGTTGAGAAAATATACCTGGTACCTGTTCGTTTGTTTCATTGTCGTTATCATTATTTTTATATGTCTCCAGTGAGCATACCTTTGCTGAATTATCATAGTCAAATACTATTTCTAACCTCGGCCTCCGCCCATCGGGGCTTGAAGAAATATATGAGCTGCATGATGCTTCAACGTAGAGCTGAATCTGGCCCGCACACTAGTACTGGTAAACCGCTTAGAGGATCTAAGCCTGTCCAGGAACCGCGGTGCGAGGCGGACCGTCCATGCTAATAAAGCCTACTGGTTTCATTGGGTGACAGGGCTTGAGATGTCATTTCATCACAGTGTCGGGTAAAAGTCCCACCAAATTGGAAGCAACATCTCCAAAATAACCTTTACCGTGTTGACGGGGACGTTAAATCTCAAATCAAACAATCAAACTATTTCTAACCACTCATTTTTTGCCCGCAGTCTTTATTTCGTGGACGTTTGGAGATGCCCCGTCTGATACTAAATTAAGATAAGTTTGATTAAGTGTGGATGCATTGTTTGTGTCCTTTTCTGCATTTAGATTACCTAATATTGATTCTGGGTCGGTGCGGTCGGGGTCATCACTGTTTAATGATTGCTGAGAGCCCAATGGAGAGCCCCTATCATTTTGTTTTACTGACTCCGTGTTTTCAATACCTGTTGAAATGACACCTTCAGTTTTGTCATTAGATTTTTAAATTTTCAAAATCTTGCGCTTCTTGAGTCAGCCGCGAAAGTCCGTCTGCATTATTTTCCTCACCCTTGCGATAAACGACTTTATACCGGAAACCCTGTAAGAATAGAGCCCATTATGCCAATCTACCATTTGGAGAATTGTTCAAAGAGTTTAAACAAGTTAAGGCTTTATGATCAGTGACTATGGTAAATGCAATTCCAGTGGTAAGGTATGCTTTGTAAGCTTTGACACCCTCCACTGTAGCTCAACATTCGAGTTCGGAGACCGAGTAATTTTTCTCTGACCCATGAGGCGCCCTACCCCCAAATTCTATCACTGTTTTCTTTTTATTCGCAAGTGCTTTTTCACAGTCTTCAGACCACATAAAGGACGTGCCCTTTTTCAGCAAATCAAACAGTGGTGAACATATTTTTCTGTATCCTGCAATGATTTTTTTATAATAATTTGTTAATCCCAGTAAGCTTTTAACACCTTTCTGATCTTAGGGTGCTCTTAAATTGGCATTTTTTTAACCTTTTTAGGGTCTGTTTCAATCCCTGACTTACTTATGACATGTCCTATATAATGTAGTTTCTTTTGTGCAAAAACATTTAATTGGGGAAAGTTTTAGACCTGCATTTCGTAACCGTTTAAACACTTCTTCAAGATGTTGTAAATGTTCTCCGAAAGTAGCTGCAAATATGATGACGTCATCAACATAACAAAGCACGTATTTCCAAGAAATACCACGTAGAACCATCATCATAAGATGCTGAAATGTGGCAGGGGCTCCTTGGAGACCAAACGGCTTGGTTTGGAATTCAAAGATCCCATCATACGCGATGAAAGCAGCGCGTGACTTACTTTTCTCACTCAATGGGACCTGCCAAAACGCGTTGCAAAGATCTAGTGATGAAAAATAATGTGCGTTTGCCCCGCCAATGGCATCAAAAATATCTGAAAGTCTAGGAATCGGGTACGCCTGTGACTTGCTGATTTTGTTAAGTTTCCTGTAGTCAACAGCAAAGCGAAATTCATCTGAATTTGCCTTTCTCACTAGGACTACAGGAGAGTGCCAGCTTGAATTACTTTCTTTAATAACGTTATTACGTTTGAAGTCTTCGGCGTATTGTTGTGTAACCCGCCTTATTTCGGGGGTTTGCTAATTAGGAGGAAGTTTAACAGGGGGTGCATCCCCCGTATCAATATGTTGAGTTACCAAGTGGGTTTTGCCTAAATCATGCAAACCTTCAGAGAATATATTCCTGCTTTTGTTTAAAACTTTGCGAAGTTGGTCCTTTTGTTGGTCGTTTAGATCTGCATTGTCCAAATCAAAGGTCAAGTTTTGGGCAGGGAAATCAGAGTCTTGTTTTGAGATCTCAGTTTGATCTGTCTTATTATGATGTAACATAAAAATATTTGCCTTTTCTACCTGCGAAATTACAGCTAGAACTTTATTTCCCTTAATTTGAACATCCTTTTCCGTTGGGTTTATTAACCTCATAACTGATTTGCCTTTCTTAACCTTTACTAAGCACTTAGCACCCAAAATGTTTTCATTTGCTAGCCTCGACAGCGGTTCAAGGAGTACCTCATCATCAGTATTGACCCTTGCTATTTTGACTTGTATGTCAATTTCTGAGTTTGGCTGGAGTTTGATTGGTTTCACCGTTCTAGCGTAGCCTGTATTAGTTTGTAAACTACACACTTTGACATGATCTTGGATTATCATTTTCTTTCCTCTAATATCTAGCGTTACATTATGTGCTTCCAAAAAGTCGTGCCCTAGGGTGACAGAGTGATGTAGTTCTTCAACAACAAAAATCGGATAATTCAGACCTAAAGTTCCAAATTTTACCTCATTTTCAACCACGCCCAGCACTTGGTGATTAGTACCCAAGCTGCAGGGAGGGTGAACAGACTTTTTGTTTCAGCCATAAAAGGTTCATTTAGCCTTTTAAGCCTCCCACTCTATTTTGGCAAAAATAAACGCTCTTTTTGGCATATTAAGCCTCCCAGCAGATTTATCAAAATATTTAATTTACCAAATTAAGCCATCCAACCGCAACACATTTTTTGCGACACATGTCGCCACATCGCAGCATTAGTAGCGCATGTTAACAACCCAGGGAGATTTCTTGGAGTCGCTCTTGGGCCTCTCGTGTCCTGTAGGTGCGGCCATCCTGGAGCACGAACTGGTCAGCTGAGAGCCGTCTGTCTTGGCCGCCCAGGAGCCAGACCGCAATCGGCTCCCCACGGGTTGCTTCCCGAATAGCCTGCCAGACATCGCCCTCGTAGATGTGGACCTCTCTACTCTGGGGGAAGTGGAGGTCTTTGGACCAAGCGTGGCCGTTGTGGCAGATGCGTTGTATATCTGCTCCACGCGATTGATATCTGCCACTGTTGAAATTGTCCTCACCAGCAATGTCCCTCAGGATGATTGCTCTTTTGAGTATCTGTTCCAGTTCGGCCACGTCGCGAATAGTCGCTCCACCTCTGTGGACTCTCATCTCCCATTCTTGTTTTTTTTTTTTTTTTTTTTTTTTTTTGGCGACGCGTTGGTGTCAAACCCTGATCCCCCAGGGCGCCTTCAAAGTGCTCAACAACTCTCTGGGCCACACAGGTGAGGTCGCCATCTCTTAGTGGGGCGAGGTTGGCCGGATCTGGGTCTCTGATTGGGTAGAGGCCGTAGGCAACTGCAGTGACGGGATAGGCGTTCTCGTAGAAGACTTTATCGATTCCAGTCAACACGCCAGGTTTTGTGTCTCGTGAGATGTCGACGACAGCCTGTCCCTTCCTTCTCTCCGCACGGACTGGGTCGAATTTATCTTCAACGACCCAGTCGCCATCCTGTAGCTCACGGAGAAATTTGAGTTTCAGAAGAAACCCGCCCTCCGGAAGGCTAACAAGCAGCCTTGCCGCTCTCTCGTTTGTCATACTGGCATCCACAGCCATCCGACCCGCTCTGGCATGCATACCGTCGATCCACTCGATATCACCGACGTCAAATGGGTCTTCTTCTTCCACCCTCCATGTAGAGAAGACCGCAGCGGCACCATCAACTTCGAACCTTTCTTTGGCGTCGTTAAGAATCTCGACCAACTGGTCGGTTGGAAGCCCCACCGAGTGCAGGACCTGACTATCCAGGTCGGTAAATTGTTGATCCTGTGGGACTAGGTCGGGTATTTCTGCAAGAATCTCATCGATCAGTTCATCCATACTTGCGGATAGGTATACTAATTATTGAATTACTCTCTAATTAAAAATAATTATTCTCTTAATTGGGTTTTGGGATAATCACTATTCTCTAAGTGGAAATGTCGATGGCGGCCAGACGCTAAAATTCCTGGGACTGCGTCGGGCTCTGCAAGGATTTGATTGATCAGTTCTTCCATAGTTGCGGATAGGTATACTAATTATCAAATTACTCTCTAATAGGAAATATCGATATCAGACAAACGCTTAAATTTCTTCTTCACCGCTATGGTTGCACGGCTCCACACACTTGCATACCCATGCGACCAACAAAGTCGGTGTTTGTTTATAACCCAAGCCCCACAAACCTCGCAAGGCCGCGTGCATGAACCCTTGCGCAGACGCATGCGGTGGGTTTTACAGTACTCTTCCATACAACTCTGACCACAGGACTCAACCGAGCCCAAAGTCAACCACTTACAATTGTTGCGTCCCTTAGGCATGATTAAGAATGAACGTTAAAACCGGTATGTCTTTTGCAACTACTTGTCTAAATAGGTTACTTCCTTATCCCGGAGGCCGAAGCCGAACTCGGCCCCAAACTCCTCCGCCAGCCACAGAATCGCATCGATCCCTGCGCGTTGGGCGTCCGGAAGGGGTTTGAGACCCACCAGCTCAGTCCACCGGGAGTTGACCAGGACCGAAAGATATTTGCGGATAACCCGGGAAGCTTCGAAGTCTCGAGCTCCCAGAATATTGACCTTCCCACGGTAATAGATGTTGACCCGGACCTTTTTCGTTTTGGCCTCCCCTTGGGGCACATGAACTTGAACGAAAGGTTCTGACCGCCCTGGGGGGCCTTGATTTCACGGATCGGGTAGGGTCCCTTCCTTTCTTCTTTGGCGCGCCACAGGTGTTCGACGATGCGCGCCAGGTTAAGGACGACTCGCTCGCTCTGGCAGTTCAGATGGAACTTGAAGTTCACCATGATCGGCCGCGACTCGTCCACGGCGACCGGGCTGGCAGGATCTGTCCCCACCCCTGCCTCCGTCAAGAAGCGAGCCCACAGGGCCGCAACAAAAACGCCGTCTGAGAAGTCGGAGCAAACGACCCCTGGGACTTGTACGTGCCCTGTCGTTGGGGAAGATTTGACGGCGTAATACTTTCCGGGAATCTCTTCGAGGAGGGTTCTCACCAGGGCGGGGGGTGCATCCTCGAGACTGGGGACGATCGTCGTCTCGAGGGCGGAGTTAAAGCAGGTCGCATCGCCCTGGGGTTTCCATTGGCGGCCGCTGCCAGCCGGCCACCGACCGGCCTGGGCTAGGGCCTTCAAGAACTACTCGAAGCCGGGGGCGCAGAAGTGGTCATAGTTGCTGTTTAAGGCCTTGACGGCCCCTCCCAGACCCGCAGCAATCCGAGAGCCGAGGATGTCCGTGAGCTCATTGTGGGGGCGGCCGATGTTGCTGATCAGGGCTTCGAAGGTGCACGTGAACATCGTCAGGGATGAGAAGGGCTCAGTGCCCCCCCCCGGGGGAGCGGGCGCCGCTGGGGCAGAAATGGGCCATCGTTTAGTGCACTGCTTCGACGCCTTAAGTTTGCGCCTAATTTACCTGTATGTATTTTGCAACTACTTGTCTAAATAGGTTACTTCCTTATCCCGGACCCGATCCCCAAGGCCGGCGAGGGTGGTGGGCCGCCCACTGGGGCTCTGGGGTTTTGCCTATACAAGGCACTCGCCGAGTGCCCTTGTTATGTCGCAGCCAGTTTGGGTGGAATTTTTATTAGGGTTTGGAGGCTTAATTTGCCAAATGGAAAATATTGATGTTTGGGTTGGGAGGCTTAATTTACCAAAAAGAGAATATATTTGGGTCAAAATGAGGTGGAAAGCTTAATGGGTTGAATGGGGCTTTCATGGCTGAAACAAAAAGTCTGTTCACCCTCCCTGGGTTGTTAACATGCGCTACTAGTGCTGCGATGTGGCGGCATGTGTCGCAAAAATGTGTTGGGGTTGGAAAGCTTAATTTGGTAAATTATTTTTTTTGATAAATCTGCTGGGAGGCTTAATTTGCCAAAAAGAGCGTTTCTTTTTGCTAAAATAGCTTGGGAGGCTTTTGAACAAATTATTTGTCTAAATCGCGACGGAAGTATGGGCGAGGATTGTGGCCACGTAAAATCGATTTAAGCCCCCCAGTGGAAATCTTCCACTGACCGTTCCAAGGCGGCTCTTCTGTGGCGATTTATTTATGTTGTTGTTTGTTACTTACAGTGTGTATCACTTTTGTCTTTTAATTTTGGATGGCCATATGGCCATTTTGTGGGAAAGTAACTGTCCTTATGGCCTTCCTTTGTTTAGGTTTCCATTATGGTCTTGTCGCTTAATGGTTGTATTTCTTTCCCTTTGGTGTCTTTTATGGGTGGAGTAAGTTAATTGTATCAATTCCTGATCTTTGTTTTACTTCTACTTTAAAAGGCTAAATGGACCTTTTATGGCTGAAACAAAAAGTCTGTTCACCCTCCCTGCTGCTACCCCCAACCCCAACGATGTACTTCACGTGGCACGGGTTAATATTTGGTTAATCGTTTGGAAAAGCTTTATCGAAAAAATGTTTTGAAATGCAAGATACAGATGCACCCGTGTCACATAGGGCACTACTTTTTCTATTTTTAATTGACACATGTACTGTATTTTTTGTCATATATGCTGTGAAATTAGCACAAACATTTGGGAAATGTGTGTTTTCTTTAGTTGTTTTGACATATTGTTGGCCGCCTAATGAGTCACTGGTACACGTACTTTTAATTGTTAACTGTTTATTAGCACTTTGATTATTTTCAACTTGATGTCAGGGTTGCTTATTTATAGCATTTGTACAATTTGAATATCGAAAGGAAAGTTTACCTGTACTGTTGTAGGAGACTTTATCACTCGTGTCAGTGTTAGTTTGTTGAGTGTGCATACGTATTTTACAGACCTCGTGAGAGCAAGTGTAAAGGGGTAGTTCCATGTTCGCCTGAGAATCCAATGTGTGCCCATCCACTGAAACGAATGAATCCTTCCTATGGATAGGCGCGTATCACTATTGTGGGTACCCCTGGTACTCACCTTTGCGTGGGCCGTGGTACTGACCTTGGTGAGGGCTATGGGGCCAATGCCCTTGCTGTTGGCGTCGATGAGGGGGCATAGGTTCGTTCCATATGTCAGACGGTGTCTAGTGGTTTGGGGATCGGACATTTTATTACTTCGGCACTTGTTGCCAAAATGATTAGGTTCGTTACATTTGTAACATATTTTACCCATGGCTCTGCAATTAACCGAAGAACAAGAGGACCATGATGGTCCTATATCGCTCACCTGAGCTATGAGCTAAGAGTTTTGCACGTGCCCCAGTGACCTATTTGAGACAAGACTTTAAAGGTTTTTCCCTAATATGTCTATGTAAAGCGAGAGGGCAATTTTTGGTCCCAGGGCTATAATTTGAACAATCTTGATAGAGGTCAACTAGATGAAGCTTCATACTAAATATCAAAGACCTGTGCCTTCTGGTTTCAGACAAGAAGATTTTTAAAGATTTCCCTATCATAAGCCTGCATAAAACCAGTGGGCCCCGGCACGGGGGCATTTTGGCCCTAGGGCTATAATTTGAACAATCTTTGTAGGGATCAACTAGATGAAGCTTCATATCAAATATCAAAGACCTGGGCCTTCTGGTTTCAGACAAGAAGATATTTAAAGGTTTTCGATCCCTATATAAGTCTATCTAAAACCAGTGGGCCCCCGTGTGAGGCCATATTTGGCCCCACATCTATAATTTGAACAATCTTCATAGCGGTTCTATAGATGAAACTTCATACCAAATATCAAAGGCGTGGGCCTTCTGGTGTCAGACAAGAAGATTATCAAAGGATTTCCCTATGTAAGCCAATATGAAACCAGTGGGCCCCGGTGCGGGGGGGGGGGGGGGCATTTTTAGCCCCAGGGCTATAATTTGAACAATCTTGGTAGAGATCAACTAGATGAAGCTTCATACTAAATATCAAAGACCTGGGCCTTCTGGTTTCAGACAAGAAGGTTTTTAAAGGTTTTCCCAAAATATAAGCCTGCATAAAACCAGTGCAAACCGGCGCGGGGCATTTTTGGCCCCCGGGCTATAATTTGAACAACCTTGGTAGAGGTCCTCTAGATGAAGCTTCATACCAAATATCAAAGACCTGGGTCTTCTGGTTTCAGATAAGAAGATTTAAAGGTTTTCCATATATAAGCCTATGTAAAACCAGCGGGCCCCTGTGTGGGGCCATTTTTGGCCCCAGGGCTATAATATATAATAAAAAATCATCGTAGCAGTCCACTAGATGAAGCTTCATACCAAATATCAAAGACATGGGCCTCCTTGTTTCAGACGAGAAGATTTTCAAAGGATTTCCCTATATAAGCCTATGTAAAACCAGTGGGCCCCGGCGTGGGGGCATTTTTGGCCCCAGGGCTATAATTTGAACAATCTTGGCAGAGGTCCACTAGATAAAGCTTCATACCAAATATCAAAGACCTGGGCCTTCTGGTTTCAGAGTAGAAGATTTTTAAAGGTTTTCCCTATATAAGCCTATGTAAAATCAGTGGGCCCCGGGGTTGGGCCATTTTTGGCCTCAGGGCAATAATATGAACAATCTTGGTAGAGGTCCACTAGATGAAGCTTCATACCAAATATCAAAGACTTGGGCCTTCTGGTTTCAGTCAAGAACATTTCAAAAGGTTTTCCCTATATAAGCCTATATAAAACCGTGACCTACTTTTTGACCCAACATGACCCATATTTCAACTTGACTGAGATATTGTCAAGATGATCAATCTGGGCAAGTTTGATGATGATTGGACCAAAACTGTGGCCTCTAGTGTGTTCACAAGCTTTTTCTATGATTTGACCTATGGACCTACTTTTGGACCCGACATGACCCGTATTCAAACTTGACCCGGATACTGTCAATATGATCATTCTGGGCAAGTTTGATGATGATCGGACCTAAACTGTGGCCTCTAGTGTATTCCGAAGGTTTTTCTATGATTTGACCTACTGACCTACTTTTTGACCCGACATGACCCATATTCGAATTTGACTGAGATATTGTCAAGACTAGCATTCTGAGCAAGTTTGATGATGATCAGACCAAAAATGTGGCCTCTAGTGTGTTCACAAGGTTTTTCGCTGATTTGACCTACTGACCTACTTTTTGACCCTACATGACCCATATTCGAACTTGACTGAGAAATTGTCAAGATAATCATTCTGAGCAAGATTCATGATGATCAAACCAAAACTGTGGCCTCTAGTGTATTCACAAGGTTTTTCTTTGATTTGACCTACTGACCTACTTTGTGACCCGACATAACCCATATTCGAACTCGACCGAGATATTGTCAAAATGATCATTCTGGGCAAGTCTGATAACAATCGGACCAAAACTGTGGCCTCTGGTGTGTTCACAAGGTTTTTCTATGATTTGACCTACTGACCTACTTTTTGACCCGACATGACCCGTATTCAAACATGACCGAGATATTGTCAAGATGATCATTCTGGGCAGGTTTGATAATGATTGGACCAAAACTGCGGCCTCTAGTGTATACACAAAGTTTTTCTATGATTTGACCTACTGACCTACTTTTTGACCCGGCATGACTCTTAATCGAATGTGACCAAGATATTATCAAGATGATCATTCTGAGCAAGTTTGATGATGACTGCACATAAATTGTGGCCTCTAGTGTGTTCAGAAGGTTTTTCTATGATTTGACCTACTGACCTACTTTTTGACCCGACAACACCCATATTCGAACATGACTGAGATATTGTCAAGATGATCATTCTGGGCAAGTTTAATGATGATCGGACCAAAACTGTGGCCTCTCGTGACTTCACAAGGTTTTTTTTCTGATTTGACCTACTGACCTACTTTTTGACCCGACATGACCCATATTCGAACTTGACCGAGATTTTGTGATGGTACAAATTGTGTGCAAGTTTAGTTAAAATCAAATCATAAATGAAACATCTATCATGCAGACAAGACCAAAATAGGCAATTTTTGCCCTTTCAGGGGCCGTAACTCTGTAACGCATGATGGGATATGGCTGGTTCAAGAAAGGAACCCAGATCTCATGGTGGTACAAATTGTGTGCAAGTCTGGTTAAAATCAAATCATAATTGAAGATGCTATCGTGCGGACAAGACCAAAATAGGCAATTTTTGCCCTTTCAGGGGCCGTAACTCCGTAACACATGATGGGATATGGCTGGTTCAAGAAAGGAACCAAGATCTCATGGTGGTACAAGTTGTGTGCAAGTCTGGTTAAAATCAAATCATAAATGAAGATGCTATCGTGCGGACAAGACCAAAATAGGCAATTTTTGTCCTTTCAGGGGCCGTAACTCCGTAACACATGATGGGATATGGCTGGTTCAAGAAAGGAACCAAGATCTCATGGTGGTACAAGATGTATGCAAGTCTGGTTAAAATCAAATCATAAATGAAGATGCTATCGTGCGGACAAGAAATTGTTTACGCACGGACGCACGCACGGACGACGGACGACGGACGAAAAGTGATCACAAAAGCTCACCTTGTCACTACGTGACAGGTGAGCTAAAAACACTAACCGCCACACCTTGGACAACTCTCGCTTGTAGTGACTGTCTCTTTTCCCTCCATCGTAGCTGCCAACTTTGCCAACGCCGCCGTCAGTACTCCAACCTTGTAGGAATTGTTCTCCAGCCACAACAGGTTCAGGTTGTTGAATAGCCGCCATCCTTGAGGTTAACCGTTTAACCTCGTCGAGGTCTTTTGGGGCATGCGTGCTGATTGCCGAAGCAATCGTTTTGTCCATGCCATTCAGGGCTATTTGGACTTGAATATTTATTTTGGTCTTAAATGTCTCAGCTTCCAATCTTCTTAGGAAGTTCTTAACACTTTCTTCTCCTTTTTGTTTCATAGTGTAAACTTGCATATTCATTTCAACAGTCTCTTTAAATTTATTTTCTAAAGCAGTTATTAAATTCTCTTGTGAGTCTTGCTGAGTATTTAAGTGCTCAAACCAGAGCCTAGCAGTGCCATCGAGATGCCACGCCAGTGTAGCGAAGGCCTGTTCGTCGTTCAGACCCGTGCACACTCTATACTGATCAAACCTTCGTAGGTATTTTTTTCACATTTTGTGTTCCATCACCCTTAAAGGGCTCCAATCTGAATACACTTGTTGACATTTTTACTCTAGTATTGTTAAGAATGTCCTTGTTAGCTAGTACCTGTGCTCCTTGATTTTCTACTATTTCCTCTGGAACCGGATCTTCTCCACTCGCTGAGTTTTCACCAAGGGAGCGCAAGTAGTATAGGAAATACAGGTGGAGCTTGGAGTTCCGATTCCCGGTTCCTCTGGTTCCCGGTTCTGGTGCCCGGCTCTATTGTTCCTAGTTCTATTGTTCCTGGTTAGGAATTTTAATCCTTTTGTTGCGTGTTTTCTTAGCTGTATAAATATTGCTACAGAGACTGCCGCGTTGTTTATTTCAAGTGGGTGTGAAATGTAAATAATCTTTTACAAATGAAAACGGTGTTCGGATGAACTGGTCTATGTCAATGAAAAGAATTGAAAATTCTAAAAATCGCCTCGTTGTTACGTCAGGGCTTGCAGCATTCTCAACCAGCACCTATTCTTAAGCGGACGGCTTGCCCTACATACACGTACTTTTGAGCTAAATGGTAAAAATGGCTAAAGTTGATTCAGAGGCAGCTGTGGGGGAAAACGTGCTGAAAAACAGCGACTCTGTTATTCAGCCAGGAGCGGTCAGCGACTGGAGCTGGTGCGGGACTCGCGTTCCAAAGAATCAGGTGACATATTTGACTCAGGTCGTTCTCGTGTACGGTATAATCGCAGTTTCGATGTCGCAACTTATTCTGCAGTCAGACGAAAGAGAATTGTGGCTGATTCTGCTTAGTACGTCGATCGGGTATGTGTTACCATCACCAAGACTAAAGTTTTTAAAGCCTAAAATCTCCCTCACTTCAGCTGCAGCCACGGCGACATCAACATCAACAGCATCAACATCATTGTCACTGCCATATTCGTTATCAAAGGCTAATTTCTCAGATACTAATGAGTCACTAGGTGTCAGTAGTTGTAGTGAGTCTGACGTGGGGAAAGATCAAACAGGGTAGATTTTCTCAGACTACTTACATCACAGTCATGGAGAAAGCAAAAGAAAGGTACTTAAATAAAATATACACCGATCCCAGCCACCCGGCTAGTTTTTCTGGACCAGCAAAACTGAAACAGATTGTCGACCGTGAGGGCAAATTCAAAATCAGCAGGAAAGACATAATTTCTTTCCTAGAAAAACAAGATACTTATACTGTGAATAGGCCTGTGAGGCGCACCTTCCGGCGGGGACACATAGTTACGCGGGGAATAAGGGATCAGTATGACTTGGATTTAATTGACATGGGTAGACTCTCTAAATATAATGATAATGTCAAGTTTCTGTTGACTGCCGTCGACGCTTTCAGTCGAGTTGCCATGGTGAAACCACTAAAAGATAAAAAGGCAGATACCGTCCTCGAAGCGCTGAAACTCATGCTTAGCGGTGAAAACAAGTGTAGGGCCGTTCGTACGGATTTCGGGGCAGAATTCAAAAATGCAAAACTTAGAGAGTTTTTCGAGACTAATGGCATCAAACATTTTTTCGCCCACCCACCACTAAAAGCCCAGATAGTAGAGCGATTTAACCAGAGTCTAAAGCAAATGATTTACAGATATCTGCACAACAGTAACAGATATCGTTACATCGATACGTTAGCAGATCTAGTCCACAGCTACAACATGAGGCCACATCGATCCCTCGGTGCACTTAGTCCCAGCCAGGTGACTAAAGATAATGAAATTTCCTTGTGGAATGAAATGTATGTTAACCGACCGTACAAGAAACAGCACATCGCCGGTAGTGATAATGCTCGTAGAAATAAAGATCGTAGTCGTAAATTGAGACCAGTGTCTAAATTCACGTTCAAAGAAGGAGACCTGTGTCGTGTAAGCTTTAGCAGGCACATGTTCGAGCGCAGCTTTAATCAGCGTTTTTCAGAAGAAGTGTTTCGTATTAGACGGCGTCTTATGAGGGATAACATACCTGTGTATTTGCTATCTGATCTCCAAGGGCGTGTAATTCAGGGTTTTTCCTATGGTCCCGAGCTCCAGAGGGTCTCCCAGTCAGACGATAAGCTGTTTAAAGTCCAGAAGATACTTAGATACAGAGGCAAAGGGCCAAACCGTGAAGCTTTGGTACGCTGGTTGGGTTACGGGCCTTCCTTTGATCAGTGGGTACTAGTTAGCTCCCTTGAGTCAGTCTGAATGTTTCGATATGGACTTCGGTCGTGAAGTATATGCCGAAATTAGAAGCTGCGACTCGGTGCAGTACTTCTCGAATAACAGTGCAGCTTATTTTAGGGTGCAGTTTGACCGTGAAATACTATTTCCAGGCCAGTGGGAGCTTGCTCTGAAGCCGCTTGATATAAACTGCTCCACCGAAGACCGTGTTCGTTTTGCTGGTAGAAATCTTTATATTTACACAAACATAATTGACTATTCGTTCGTCGGTGGAAGTTTAAAGCCGCTTTTGAAACGTGTAAGCCTAGGGCGTCCCATTCATTCTGGTAATCGAATGATTTACCAAATGAATGAAGCTGACAAAAGCTGTTGTTGCTGCTATTATAAACGAATAACAATACCGCATTGTCTGTGTGTTGAAATACGGATTGAAGATGACAGTGGTAAACTGGTAGATTTTTCACCTGGATGCAAGGTCAGTCTGTCTTTGCATTTCAGACAAACCAGTCAAGACGTTAGGCATTGAGCCAGTATGAAGTATGAGCGAAAAGGCGGCAAATTTATACGTACCTGATTACCGAGCTTGGGAGAATTTTTACGAGAAACGGGCCAAGAGAGACCAAAAGGTTGGATTCGGTTTTGAGACAGAAAGCGAGGCTCTGAAGCACCAGCAGCAAGAGATAGTAGTGAGTGGCGAACGAGTTAAGACCTGTGATCAGGGGCCAACGGAACCAAAAATAATCAACGTTGTCAGCCCAACGGAACAGACAGTCAAGCAGGCAGCTAGTGTTATGAAAAAGGCTGGTACGAAGGGGAAAACCAAGTGTTCTGGCAAGAAAAAGAGCAAAGGAAATCGACCAAAGAAGGCTAAAAGTAAAACAAGAGCCCGAGGGAAAAAATCGACCTTTAGTTATCGCACACTTGGGGACATTTTCAGCAAACGTAAGTGATACTGTGAAATTAATTGGTAGTTCTTCAAAGGAATCAGACAAGGCGATCCGCTAAGTATGTCTGTCTTCTCACCAGATAGCGGAAGTGATGTTGCACCAGCGGGGCTGGATTTATTCAGCTTGCCGCCGAATCAGGTCGCCATCCTGAAACAGTATTTTGAGGATGTTAGGCCAATCTCACAGTACCATGGATTAAATCCACTCTCATTTGAAGTCAACTTGCAAGGTGACGTCTACACAGACCTGTCGAAATGTAAGCTCTATCTTAAAGTCCGTATTCTGAATTCTAACGGAAGCAGGCTAGACCCGGACGATCACGTTACGCCAGTCAATCTGATGTTCCACGCCCTGTTTTCTGAGATAGATGTGCGAATGAACGGTAATCTTGTTCACAGTTCGGGAAATATGTACCCTTACATAGCATATCTCCATACCCTCTTGCGCGAAAGCGACAGTGCGAAGAAGTCTAGACTCACAGAGCAGCTCTACTATCCAGACACTGTCGGTTTCTTCGATGAGACAAATCCAAACAGTGGTAACTTCGGCCTTTTTACGAGACATCAACTGGCCAAATCATCAAAAGTTATAGAAATGGCTGGTCCTCTACTCAGCGATTGCTTGATGCTCAACAGATACCTCATAAATGGTGTTAAACTGGGAATTACTTTGAAACGGACCTCTCCAAAATTCTGCCTTATGAGTGCCAACGACATGGCATCGGCTGCCGAAAACTATCAGGTCGTAATCGAAGACGCGTTTCTTCGCTTATACAGGCTTAAAGTTAATCCCGCAATACTTGTAGCTCATAGCAAGCTACTTAAACAGATGACTGCAAAATTCCCATATGTTAAACGAAGCATCAAAATGTGTCATGTACCAGAGAATCAGACAGTATTTCATTGGGATCATATAACAGAGTCGCCGTTGCCTAAATATGTCGTTGTTGCTTTCTGCAGTAACCAAGCGGCAGCGGGTTCATACAAGCACAGTCCGTGGAACTTCATAAACGGGGATGTGCGAAAAATTTCCTTGCACGTCAATGGGATTTCTGTTCCAGCTGATCCCATTGACGTCTTCTATGACAACGAGGGTAACGAAGGTGAACGCTCTCTTCAGGTTTTCGACAGATTTTTTGACAATTTGACAGGCCGTGGTCCGAATATTCAAAGAGAAGACGTTAGAAAGGGCTACGCAATCTACATTTTTAACTTAGAGCCGGACTTTAGTGAAAACATTCAGTTTCCACTACTGAGGAGCGGGGAAATGTCTCTGAACGTCAGACTTGGAACGACTTTGTCAGAAGGTGCTACTTGTATATTGTTTGCTGAACGGTACGGAATGCTGGAACTTGACGAAACCCGCAATGTTACGATATCTTAGAGGCTTTCAGAGGACACTGGACGTTTTAACAACGCCGTTTCAGCCTCACTGCAAATCTCACGGTCTTGCAGTGACGTTGAAACAATTGTGCTCGTTGTGAATCAAAGTTAGAAACAGATTGTACAAGTGTTTTTTTAATTATTGTCATTATTTTCAACCAAAAAAAGATACACGTCATTGTTAGTAGTAGTAGTAGTAGTAGTAGTAGTAGTAGTTGTTGTTGCTGTTGTTGTTGTTCATGTTGTTGTAGTGTGTCATTGTTTGTTTGATTTGTTTGACTTGCGGTTTAACATCCCCGTCAACACTGTAAAGGTCATTTTGGAGACGTTACTTCCAATTTTGTGGGACTTTTACCCGACATTGAGATGAAATGACATCTCAGTCCCTGTCTCCCAATGAAACCAATAGGGTTTATGAGCATGGGCGGGCCGACTCGCACCGCTTTGCCTGGGCAGGCTTAGGTCCTCTAAGCGGTTTACCAGTACTTGTGTGCGGGTCGGTTTCAACTCTGCGTGGAAGCATCATGCATCCCATATATTTCTTCATGCCCCGATGGGCGGGGGCCGAGTGTGTCATGGTGTATGCGTATAATAATATCATAACAAATTACAAAATAAACATAGGAAAGATTTGTGTAAACTTTATAGACATATAGTTTGTTCATTATGATAATGTAATTTTTCGCAGTATAACGAAAAACTGAACTATTATTAGATTAAAGATTATAGAATTTCAGCATCTTTCTTATCGCGGTTTTGTTTTGTTTGTTTTGTAACGTCCCCGTCAACACTGTAAAGGTAATTTTACCCGACACTGAGATGAAATGACATCTCAAGCCTTGTCGCCCAATAAAACCAATACGGTTTATAAGCTGGACGGGCCGACTCGCACCGCTTTGCCTGGGCAGGCTAAGTGTTTTACAAGTACCCGTGTGCGGATCGGTTTCAGCTCCAAACCCCACTATGCATAGGGAAAAGTGGGGTTTATCTTAACTTTTATTATATTTTTTTTGTTTGTTTTACGGCCCTTTCAAGATTATTTCATTCATATCGAGCCGATCATTAATCAGAGGTGGGCGAAAACCGGAGTACCCGGAGAAAAAAAACACCTGACCTTCCGTTGCAGAACTTGAGCGAGGCTCGAACCACAGCGGTGAGAACGTGAGGCTTAAAGGGGTATAATTTTTTTTTATTTCTGCTCAAAAAAACGTATGATGCGAGTTGGAAGTCCATTACTTTAACAAGTCCGTGAAATGTGTGGTAAAGCCCACTTTATATATATATATATATGTAGGGAAAAGTGGGGTTTAAAGGGGAATACATTGTTTTTATTTCTGCTCAAAGAACATAAACTGTGAGCTGGATTCCCATTAAGTTAAAAAAAAACGTGAAATAAATTTAAAGCAGAAAATTCCTGTGTTTGTTTGCCAAGATTTTGACAAGTTGGAGAGCAAACAATAATTAAATGCATCACGCCTCATCGAATTCTAATTGCCTTGATCTGCTTTTTGAAAAGGGAGCATAAGCTGTGATAATTATCTACACGTAGTATCTCATTGTCGACCACGCGTCTGAGTCTTTAACTTTGCATTATCGCATAATTAGGAAAGATAATCTGTAATAATTTGCCTCTTGTGACTCAATAGTTGTCGCGTGCTTTTCTAATTTTCTAACAGAAATAAACAAACCGGGAATGTAATAAATTCTTTTGAAAGTACAATTTGTTATTTTCCTTCTTATGCCTTGGTTCGAATAATACAATGAAAGAAACCATAAATAAACATGAAAATGACATGTTATTTCCAGCATAACAACAACAAGACTATAATCGCATTAAGGCACCAGATAACAAAATCCCCGTTCTTTGTCCCACAAAATTCATGGTTAAAAGATACCAAGCTGCAACGAATTCCTGTACTGTTAAGCAGTTTTCATCAGTACGCTTGTTTGGTATGCCATATACATTTATATATGTTTAGAATGAAAAAAGGATCCCAGTAAGTTCAGGACCCTGAGAAAAATGGCTGGTAGTCAAGAAGATGACTCCCACATGGAATTTTTGTCAGATATACTTAACTGTGATGTGAATCAGTTGGGACCTATTGACGATGCTAAAGTACAAACCGAAATCGCTAGGCTGAGCGCTTCCGTGGCGAATGAAAAACAGAAATTTAAGTGCAGTAAATGTGATTCTTTGTTTTCCTATGCCAAAGCGCTTAAGAAACATTTGAAGAATAACACGTGCTCCAAGAAGAGTTTCATATGTCAGCATTGCGGAAAGACCTATCAAAAAAAGGCTTTCCTTATCAGCCACACCGAGCGCGGGAAATGCATTAGACCTAAGACCTCCAGTCACTCTTCGGAGTCTGCAAATGTCATCAAATGTGAACTTTGTGGAACTTCTTTTTCTAAACGTAGTAATCTTACGAAACATTTATCAAATAAAAGCTGCAGTTCCTTGAAAGTCGACAAGATATTCGAGTGTAAGCTGTGTGGAAAAAAAATTCTCAAGTGTTGGGTCGTTAACCTTACATTTGAAAACTCACAAACCAACCTCTTGTGATAACATGAACCGAGTCTTTGAGTGTGGACGTTGTTCCAGGAAATTTATAAGCTCTGCAACCTTAAAACAGCACACAAAAACTCACATATCAGAAACATCGACGGGTGATCCACTTCCTTCAGTTGACAATGGGGCCGGTGGCAATGGTAAAGGTGATGGTGGCGGTGGTGGTGGTGGTGATGGTGGTGGTAACGGTGATGATGATGATGACGATGATGATGATGATGATGATGATGATGAATGGAAGTTCAAAGCAGACGCACTTTCTTTCAAGGTGCGCTTGTTAGGTACATGTTGAAAGCACAAGAAGCAGAACAACAAGACCTAATGTATTTTTTCTCAAACCGAAGACAGCAACTGCGCAAAAATCTGCTGCGGGAACTACATCGATTCAGACAACTGAAGTGGTACGTAATTGTGAAAATAGAAATGGTTCGCTTCAATTCCGATGGTGAATTAGTTGACCAGGGAACACCAGTGTTTCGCTCATTTACGAGGCCGGTGCTCAACACACACGTCATTGACACTCAGATAGATGAGGCTTATTTTAAAATGCTAAATAGTCTGGACATGTTTAGACAAGAAGGAAGCGGATGGAATATTAAGAAAGTACTCTATATGGAACAGACAATAGCCAAATATAGCCCTCTGAGTGGTTCATGTACTCAGTTTAAGATTCCAGGGGACCTAAAACGTAAGAGATGCCTTCTGAATGTAACTGGCCCAGCAGAGCTCGACGGACATTGTTTCAAGTACGCCGTGCTGGCTGGGTTATATACTGGAGACGATGTCATTGGTGAGCTGCCCTGGTCTGACCTTCACCAGTACAGAGATGTTTTGAGATTCGATGGTATTGCTACTGCGGGGCGATATATGCCTGTAACAAGCTTAGGAGAATTTGAGAAAAACAACGAGCTTTCCATTAATGTATATGGGTATGAGGAAGGCGAAGTTTTCCCTGTTTATGTCACGAAACAGTTCAAACGTCACAAGCACGTCAATCTGCTCCTATTATGTCCCCAGGCTCTTGATGGGGATGACGATGATGATGATGATGATGATGATGATGATGATGATGATGAAATAGAAAACTTTCAAACCATAGCCGATCAGCGAAAAGGCCATTACTGCGTCATAAAAAACATGAGCGGGCTGTTAGCTTCACAAGTCAGTCAAACTCGTTGGCGAGTGTTCATATGCATGCGATGCCTAACAACAAAGCATTCGGCTGAAAGTCTGTCAGAGCACGAGAAGCTCTGTTTTCAAGAAGAAGACGAGCCGGTGAGGTGTTTCATGCCCGGGAATGAAGATAAATGGTTGAAATTTAGAAATCTGGGAAACAGAATGAAAGTGAGCTTCGTTATTGTAGCGTGTTTCGCCTGCTATACGGTGCCATTATTTTCAAATGATGAGCCGACAGAAGGCATTGAGGTGCGTGAGAGACGCATTGACCCATGTGCGTACTCTTACTTTAGAGTCAGTGTGGACAATTCCTGGCCCAAGGAACCCGTGTATTATCGTGGGACCACGGCGGCTGAAACAATGGACCATTTTCTATCAGCTATGGCAGCCGAGGAAGAAGAAGTCTTTGCTCTAATGTCCCAAACAGCTCCTATGGTCTGGTGTGACGAGGGCTTCAGAAACGTAGAAGCTTCGAACGAAAATTGTTTCGTGTGCCTAGACCCTTTCCTACCTACGGATAAAATTGTAGTCGACCATAGTCATGTTAGCGGTAGGTTCTCCCCTTAACACACAAATTTTACACCAGATATAACATTAATGAGCCGGGGCACAGAATTACCTTCAAAATAGCATATGCGACCAGCGAGGAAAGATCAGCCTGTGCATCCGCGCAGTCTGATCAGTCTTCGCTGTCCGCTTGAAGACGGCTTCGATATTTTGCTACTCATAGTGTACCCCGTGTGGTCACATTGCGCGGATGCGCAGGCTGATCCGAGACTTCGCTGGGCCCACACGCGATCTTCTAGCAAATGCCGTGCCCCGGCTCATGTTCTGTGAAAATCATTAAAAAAAAAAAAAAAAGGACGAATTTTAGCAAGCCGGAAAAAGGTAAAAAAAAATCAATCTCTTAACAAGTTATTTTACAATCAGTTTTGGAAAAATTTCGTTTAACACTAATACATGTATGTAAACAGGAACTTTTGTTCACTGTCGTCGCCACGTGCCCGGCATTGTCCCGTTTACCTGTTGAGTTAACGGGTGGCACGTGCCGGCGACAGTAAACTAACATTAATGTATAGTTGTACCAATAATTCTTAAATCCTCTCTCGACTGCTTACAGGTAAGGTGCGGGGTCGCTGTCATAACAGCTGTAATCTGAGAATGAAAGAAGCCAACTTCCTACCAGTTATCGTTCAGTCACTTTCCCAATTCGAGGGTCGTCTGATCCTTCAAGCAGTCAGCAGATTTGGGGCGAGGTCTGTTACCGTAGTGCCACGAACATTAGATACTAACGTCTCAATATCGGTCAATCGTTGTAGATATCTGGATTTTAGCAGGTTTTTAAAGGCGCCATTGAATGACTTAATCGAAGTTTTACGCTCAAAAGCCGGGCTAGAATCATTTCAGTTTACGAAACGACACGTGTCTGAAGAAACTGTAGACACTGTCGTAAGGAAGCAGGTTTATTGCTCTGACTATGTAGACTGCGTGGAACGATTAAGCGAGCAGAACCTTCCGCCTATGGTCGCTTTTTATGACAGAGTCAATGACCAACATATCAGCACTTCGGATTATGAACACGCGACACAACTGTGGTCGCTCTTTGAAATGAAAAGTCTGGAAGATTATCTTCGAAAATACTTGTTGGTGCAAAGTGTCCTGTTTGCCGACGTTCTAGAGAACTTTCGTGACGAAATGATAAAGGAGTATCATTTGGATGTCCTTCATTACGTCAGTCTTCCTGGTTTCTGTTGGGACGCCTGTCTGTTCCAGTCCGGGGTGACACTAGAATTGCTGACGTGTGAAGAAATGCATGCCGTCATCCTGAATGGGATTAGAGGTAAATCATTACGTGAAAAAGTCCGTGAAATGGACATCCCCCAACCCCACTTCATATAGAGAAAAACTGGGGCTGATGGGGATATACTTGATTTTCTTTATTTCTGCTCCAACACATAGGTTGTGGGTACTCGTTAGAACTGTCTCAATGAGGCGGTCCTATCGAGCACCCACAACCTAAGTTTGCAGTATAAATAAGAAAAAAAATATTATGGATTTTCATCAGAGAAGTAGCCATTTTGGAGATGTGAAAAAATGCACTATGTTTCACGGCTGTTTTATCGTAATAAATAAATAAATAAATAAATCTACTGTACATTGTGATTGTATACACTGAAAGTTCATGCTTTTCTGTATTATTGTTATTATTTTTTATTTTAATAATCACCATGTTATTTCATTTGTTATGATAAATTTACTGTTATTATGCGTTCATGGTCGAAGGCTGGCCAATGATAGGGAACATGTTTTATACTTTTTACATGTTTTAGTATAATTATGTTCACGCAGACTTTAGTAAATAGTAAAATATTTGTATTATTGCAGGAGGTTGCACCGTCGTTGGAACGCCCAGACTAGCACAGGCCAACAATCCACACATGCCGGAGCGATATTACGACCCTGAAAAGCCGATAAGCCATATATACTTTCTGGATTTCAATTCCCTGTACCCCAGTATAATGACAGACTTTCTGTTGCCAACGTACGGATTTAAATGGTTATCGCGGCTTGAAATGGAACGGCTTGATGTCTTGAGCATTCCTTCCGATTCCGATACGGGATATATCCTGGTGTGTGACATAGACTACCCCGAGGAACTTCATGACACTCATGATAGTTTCCCCATGGCCCCGGAAAATGTTGTTGTCGGTGAGGAAGATGTTTCGCCGTATACAAGAGAACTGGCCGCCGCGTGTAATGTAACCTTGCGACCCAGTAAGAAGTTGTGCCTTTCTTTGGGTCCGAAAAAATGCTACGCTGTCCACTACATCACATTGCAGTGCTACCTGCGCCACGGTCTGGTTTTAACAAATATTCATAAGGTCATCTCGTTCAGACAGTCTCTGTGGTTGCAAGATTTCATGAATTTCACCACAGAGAAGAGGCGCAGTGCGACTAATGAATTCGATAGCTTGCTGTACAAGAGCGTGGCCTGCAACGTTTTTGGAAAGAGCATTGAAAATGTTAAACAAAGAATAAACGTCAAAATTGTCACATCGGCACAGAAACTACGTCGGCTTGTCAATAAATCCTCGTTCCAAGCTGTTAGGATATTTGATTCTAACTTGGCTGCCGTACAGTTATTCCGAGAGAAGGTTAAGCTGAATAAACCAATAGCTGTTGGTTACAGTGTCCTCGAACTGGCCAAAATGAAAATGTATGACTTTTGGTACGACGTCTTGCTGGAGGCATTCAAGGATTTTAAAGTATCACTTTTGATGTCAGACACCGACAGCTTCTTAATCCACCTGGAAACCATGTCTGTTTCTGAGAACGAAAACAGTGTTGTGGCCGTACTTCAAGAGCACAAAGAAAAATTCGACCTGTCCAAACTTGAAGACGGCCATCCTCTGAAAGACGACAGAAACAGACAGGTCCCAGGGAAAATGAAGCTACAGCTTCCAAATGAAACATGCATGGAGGCCGTTGTCTTATCATCAAAGTGCTACTCAATCCTAACAGACCGCGGATCCTTAGCGGCAAATAAAGGCGTGTCTGGGCACCTTCAGCACGAGTTGTACAAGAACTGCATTTTAAACGATAAATGCCATGTCGGCAGGATCAGAAGTGTGAAACATTTTGGTCAGTCACTGTTTCACGTCTCAACAGAAAGGCGCATGCTGTCGCCAATTGACGTGAAAAGGTTTTACTTCTCCGCAAATGAGTCACTCAGTTATGGCCACTATCGACTTCGCGGTCACGTTAATTGACCAAAATTAGGACCTTTATTTTGAGACTGATCCCCTGGGACTTTGGTACTGCCCAAATATGACTCTTTATATGTGCATGTAGAATGCAGGGCAAACTACTGTTCAGCATGTTATCGAGAAAAGGGGTAAATGATATATTTTAAGCCTGGAAAAAACAGTAACATGACACAGGGGTCATAAATACAATAAACTCCGTATATGTTTTATGGGTTTATGTTGATGGTTGTTCGATGATATATATTTATATGATGAAAATAGAGGGTGCCTGCAACATACAAAAGACAACAATGTGACACCGATCACAGAACAATACACATAACATACAATACAGAAAACAGACACAGTTGCAGACGGACGGACGAACAATACAGACAGATCATTCTACTAAGGAGTGTAGAAGATATTATTATCTTATGTTACACCGGGATGCATAGGTGATAACTATCAACTATGGTAAAACCACGAAATTATATGACAATAGCAATAACCTTTCAAATATAGAAATACATATTATAGGAGGGACAGTATCGAAGCAGCTGCTATAATGATCAAGCCTTCGCTATTCTATTTTGGTAGATACCAACATACATATGTGCCGACAGACTGTAAACAAAAGGCACAAAAAACATTGTACATTTGACAGCTGTCAATCTGTGTTGTCGAGAACTGGCGATACTAGTTTTCAGTTAAATGGGCATAAACAGGGCAACACGAAATACAATGGCATACCTGGCTATATCAATGAATTAACTGTGGTTATGAAAACCACCACAATATATCGAAAATTGTCATCTTCAGCGTGAAGCTGATGGAAATTTTCTTTCTGTAAAAACCGCGTAAAGTGAAGGAAAGGTTAGCAAAGGTTATCGGCTATCGGAACACCAATCATTCGTCGTCTCACATACAAAATTATAAAACCGCAGTACTGATTGGTCGATAGGAAAAATAAGTATAGTTTCCAACTCCAGTCCTACGAAATACCGTTGATATATATTTACCGGTACTGGAAAACCGACCTCTGTGACATTCTCCCCTGCTTTGAAAAAATGGCTCCTGACATTTTGAAACATTAATATATATTTACATTGAATAATGATAGCTGAGTTATAGCTGAGCTTCAAACAAACAAATTCAGAATAGTACTTTATCACAGACATGCTTATTAATCGCTGGCATCCTGAAAACTGGATTGCTGATATTGGAAAGCTATCCAAATCAGATACAGCTTTATATGCCAACACAAACAAAAATTCATTACTGACAGCAAATCAGTATTGACCTTTTTATATATATGCAAGTGAGACAATCAACTTGTATCACAACATATATGAGAATTTATGCTCATAAATTCAACAGTTCATATATCTGAAACTCAGCATTTAAAATTTGGTCAGGATATGTTCAATACAAAATCAAAGCAAGGAGACAAAAACAGAGAAAACTTTACTGATATGACATTCTCCCCTGTATTGAAAATTAAAAGGTATGGGATTTGATAAAAGCAGTATATGAAAATTAGACAAACCATTCCTGGACAGACTGTTGATTCATCAACCAATCACCGTATCTATCTGGTGGCTGACGAGTTCTACCTGATCTACGGGGTCCTATATCTTGTTCTGCCTGCTCTGTATCTACAACTGACTGTTCAGACTGATCCATAGTTCTACCTACAGAAGATTGATGGCCATGACTACCTAATGGATCAGACTCCTGACTAATCGCTGTGTCTAACTGACTTCTACCTATGGCTGCTGATGGTCTAACGACTGAACTACCAAATGAATCTTGGAAAGAAGAATCATTGATTGTGATAGACCTTTCAGCACTTTCACGAGATGAATCACCAATAGGTATAGAAGTTTTTCCATTCCTCCTATGTGGAGGAATGTATCTCAGGACATAGTCAGATTGATCTGAATCTGAATCAGGATCAGAGTCAGAAATAGGTACAGCTTTTTGTTTCCTGGTAATTTTCTTAGTTTTAGGACTTACATTTTGATCTGGCTCTATATTTGTCTCTGATATACCCGGTATTACTGAAAATGGTAACAGCATGTTCCTGTGTAAAGTTTTTACTGTTGAATCACCTGATTCTCTCTGAACAGTATACACAGGCACATTTCTATCGGGTATACCAGTAACAACATACGGGTGTTTATCCCACTTGTCTGCCAATTTGTGCTTGCCCCGCAAACCAACATTTCTGATTAAAACATGGTCCCCTACATCTAGAGTTGCTTCTCTTACTTTAAGATCATAATTGGTCTTACTACGATTGGCACTCTTTTCAGCTTCCCTTGCAGCGACCTTATAAGCAAAGTTCAGCCGCTTCTTCAATTTGGAGACATAGTGCTCCCTTGAAGAATCTGGCTCAACTGGGCTTTGTAGGCCTAAATATGCATCCACTGCAAGACGGGGGTGTCTACCAAACATTAAAAAGAATGGGGAGTATCCAGTGGAATCATGTTTGGTAGCATTATAAGAATGGACCAACGGAGCCACGTAGGATTTCCAATCCTGTTTCTGATTGTCCTGCAGTGTGCCGAGCATGTTCAAAAGTGTCTGATTGAACCTTTCAACCATACCATTCCCCATAGGGTGATATGGTGTGGTTCTGGACTTTTGAACACCCGCCAGACTGCACAACTCACTTATAACAGAAGATTCAAAATTTCTTCCCTGGTCACTATGTAGCCGAGCAGGGAAGCCATAATGAACAATAAACTGTTCAAAAAGAACTTTGGCAACGGTCTTGGCTAACTGGTTTCTCGTTGGAAAGGCCTGGGCATATCTAGTGAAATGATCGGTGATCACTAAAATGTTTTCATGACCACCCTTCGACCTCTCCAACGAAAGAAAATCTATACAAACCAGTTCCATTGGCTGAGTAGTGACAATGTTCACTAGCTCAGCACTTGGTTTTGGAACAGTTTTTCGTTGAATGCAACGAACACAATTTTTGATCTTCTGTTCGACACAACTTTCTAGACCTGGCCAATAGAACCTCTGGCGAACCAAAGACATTGTTCGATCACGACCTTGATGACCTAAGTCATCGTGCAAATGTCTCAAGACAGTATCCCTTAAATGAGCAGGTAATACCAGTTGACGAGTATTCTGTCCATCTAACACTGTGTTTCTGTACAGAATACCATCAACCAGTGAAAATTTCTTCCACTCACGAAGATATTTCAAAACAGTAGGTGTTTCTGTCTTGAGATCACTGTACTCGGGACTAAATCCAGTTTTAAGTAAACTGATAATTCTGGCAATGCTTGGATCCGCAAGCTGTTCCCTTGACCAGTTAATGTCCTTAAACTCAGAAGCTGGAGAAGAACTCGAAGATTGGGTTGAAAGTGTGTCCAATACATCATCATCTTGTGAAACAAGCAATGTTTCAACATATGGACATGTATTTCTTTGGACAGTGTAAGACTGACAAATAGCATTCACTGCCTCAGGAAATAATTGTACTGTTTGCTGAGGTCTTCTGGACAAACCGTCAGCATCTCCGTTGGACTTACCACTCTTATATTTCAACTGGAAGTCATAAGAGCCAAGAGAAGCCAGCCACCTATGGCCAGTAGCATCAAGTTTTGCAGAAGTTAACACATAAGTTAAAGGATTATTATCGGTACACACTGTAAACGTGTTACCATATAAATAATCATGAAACTTATCTGTCACAGCCCATTTGAGACACAAAAATTCCAACTTATGGGCTGGATAGAGTTTTTCACTGTTTCTCAAACCTCTACTGGCATAGGCAATGACTTTCTCAATACCATCATGCTCTTGGTACAACACTGCTCCCAAACCTTCACAAGAAGCATCAGTGTGGAGAATAAAAGGTTTGGTAAAATCGGCATAAGCCAAGACAGGAGGTGAAGATAACTTATCTTTTAAAGTATTAAAAGCTAACTGTTGAGCATTACCCCACTGCCAAGGTGCGATAGACTTCTTCTTCTTCTTCTTCTTTGATTGGTCAGAGATTTTATCAGTAGGATGCCCTATAAGAAGGTCATTCAAAGGCTTCACAATGCGTGCATAGTCTTTGATAAAACGCCTGTAATAACCTGTGAAACCTAAGAATGAACGAAGCTCTTTTACATTAGTCGGCTGAGGCCAAGAGATCAAAGCTTCTATCTTGTCGGGATCGGTTTCAACTCCCTTTTCACTGACAACATGGCCAAGGTATCTAACTGAACTCTTAAAAAACTCACATTTAGATGCTTTTAGTTTTAAACCATGATGATTTAAACGGCTAAAAACAGCTTCAAGCCTAGAAATGTGTTCTTCGAAAGTTTCCGAAAAGATTAAAATATCATCAAGGAATATAAGACATTCCTTGAGATTCATTTCCCCCATACAACGCTCCATTAACCGTTGGAATGTGGCTGGGGCATTAGTTAGTCCAAATGCCATGCGATTGCATTCAAAGAAGCCCAGATTTCCAACGGTGAATGCAGTCTTGTATTTGTCGGCTTCGTCAATTTCGACTTGCCAATAGCCACTCCGCAAATCCAGTTTTGAAAAGTATTTTGCACCAAGTAATGTATCTATGGTGTCATCAATGCGTGGTAATGTGTAAGCATCTTTAATAGTACGACTGTTCAATTTCCTGAAGTCTATACAAAAACGAAGACTGCCATCCTTCTTACGAACAAGAACAACATTTGAAGAATATGGGCTACTGGATGGACGGATTGCATCTGCCTCAAGCATTTCCTTCAAATGTTGTCGCACTTCTTCGTATAATCCTGGAGGGATTCTCCTGTAAGGGTCTTTAAAAGGAACATTATCCGTTAAATTTATTTTATGTTTAACGGCATCTGTTCTACCCAAGTCTGTAGGACCTGTAGAAAAAATATGTGACCAATCACCAAGAACTTGTTTTGCTCTCAATAACTGGTCAGCATTTAGATTTTCACTTTCAATCTTGATGCCTATATCATCTAAAGATGTAGCCATAGACTTATGTTCCTGTTTCTGTGTAGAATCAGGTGTCCATGAATCTACTATATTGACACTAGAAAGAGAGCACAATAAAGATTTTGGAGGAATCTCTACCGCTCTAGCAGATAAATTACAGACCCGGACTGGAACACGAACAGTCGCACCATGTGCTTTTAAAGAAACTACTCTTGGGCATATTGTCAAATTACCTGATAATGTGCCTTCTATATGTTCTGTCACAGCATTTTGTATATCTTTTGTGCCACGAACAATACCATGTATAGTTTTAACTTCACCAGGAGCTAAACGAATACCATAATTATTGGTAGTTCTGACAGGTATTGTGTCATCACACAAACTATCAAATGCTGTTTGCCACTCATTGGGAACATCAGTTTCATGATCTGATTGTTTGCACAATCTAATAACATTGGTACCAATAATGGCTGGTACCTCACTATTATACTCAGTTTCGGCTACAACAAGCACTGGCACAATAAAACTATTATTTCCCAAGGAAGGTACAGAAACATCTGCTTCAATAAAACCCTTATATGGAAGTTTATCACCAGTGGCACTTGAAACGGATAATGAAAGACCGAATTCACTGATGTCGTGCAAATCTGGTTTAGGGTCCATTGAAGAGTAAAAGGTCTCTGAGATAGATGTAACCATGGAGCCAGTGTCAATTAGAGCAATAGTCTTAACTCCACTTATAACAAATTCTCCTTCGTTGGCACTTCCAACTAACCTAGTAAATAAATTTGGTTTTGTATTTGTTGATACACTTGGGCCATGTTGATAATTATCTATGACTTCCTCCATTTGCCCAGCAACAGAGGAAGATGTTAGTTTAAATGACCGGTATTTCCGGCAGACAGTCATCGTGGTATGTTCCACGGCCGTTGGAACCACCACGATAACCTCTTCCGGAACGACCGCCTCTGTTGCCTCTATAGGAGTTGTTATTTTGAGAGTTATCATTTTGATAACCCCTGCCATAACCTCCTCCATACGAGCCTCTACCATAACCTCGGCCTCGACCTCTAAAACCACCAGGAGAAAAGCTCTGCTGACTCGAAGAATCTTTCTTCGATTCAGCAAGAGCCCTACTCTGCTGGTCTAACCTATCTTCCATTGCCTTCATACGGCCCATTAACTCTTTCATCTGCTTTAAAAGCAGAGTGTTGGTATCTTCAGTAGACACCTGTCCACTGAGTTGATGGGCGGACTTTTTAGGATTGGCAGGAGGTTTCGTACTAGACTCCTCAATGTCAACTTTCCTTATTTCCCTTAACAAAGATTTAAAATCTCTGACGCTATCATATAAATGCCGCGTAGAGTTCTTCAAGGTTTGACTTTTCAAACCTGTCCAAAACTTACTACGGAGCATTGCATCCTTTGCTAAGGCATCAATATGGCCGAAAGATACTGCCCTTGACAGGGTTTGCTCTAACCTTGAACCATAAACAACTATAGACTCATTGTCTTTTTGGCAGTCGCTATAAAAAGACTGCATCAAGGTTTCACTTGTGTAAACATTTCCGAAGAAACCATCTAATTTTTCTAGGATTTCATCCACTGTCGCATATTCACCCAAGGGAACCAACATATCTATTGCTGTGCCCCTTAGGGAATTGCGAATAGACTGAAAAAGGAGATTTTCAGGTAAGTTTGCAGAATTCTTTAAACATTTAACTTCAAAACTCCACACTTCATACGATGCTTCCCCTTTTTGTGGTTCTTCTGAGCCACTAAATATTGGCAGTTTGGGAACATATGTGTTCTGAAAATTACCAGTACATGTATTTTGCAACAAGGTATTTTGAAGTAAATTTAACCTTGGACTAGCACCTGCACCAGGGTTGACAATTTTGGGTCTAGCTGATGCTGGAGGTGGAAATTTAACAAAGGTGTTGTGTTCACCACTTATTGGTGTACTGGTATTTTGTGTACCCCGATTAGAAGATGAAGCTCGTGCCAAAAGCAACTCATATTCTTCCCTTGTCAAGACTTTATAGTCCGCATCTTCATTAATGGTTTTTAACATTTCTGTCAAATTAAATCCCTTTTCAGTATTTTTAGCCATGATAATTTGGTATAATGAAAATTAGTAAGACCAGTTATCTGAAGACTAGTAACTAATATACCAAATAATTAAATTTAAATACTGAAATTAATCTATGGCTATTACAAAAAATAAAAAGGTAATGGAAGGGGGAAAAGGAAATCACCCTGTGGTATCCATGTAATTATGTTTAAACAAAATCACAAACACAAAGTATTGTAAGTAAGCCACAAAAATCACTACCAATGTAGAGAGCACCATAACACACACAATAGAAGGGTACTTACAGAATAGTAAATTTAATAGAGCTTAGGGTTTAAGTGCGTCAAGTTCAGCGCATTTGCTACACAAGACGTTAGATCACAAAAACCGTATGCACCATTAAACTACCGAAGTAAGTAAAGCAAAATGAAATTATTTGCTTTAACATATAAGCAATACTGGTACTCTCAACACAGGCATTCAATTTACAAGTAGCCTTTTAATGAAAGCACAGCTTACAGATCACTGTGTTCACCAATCTTCTGATATAGTGTTTGCACAAATCATCACCAGGGTGAATGCCGTCTGCAAGCAGCAAACTGTAAGACACAGTTTTTATAGACTTCTTGTTTGCTTTCCTGCAGGCAATCAAATCTGCACTAAATCTAGGAACTTGGGATGACCCGTATGTTCTATTTAACAACTTTATTTTGTCATTTAAGCTGTCTATTCTTTCTTTTAAGATGGAATCATGATCCCTATACAAATCACTGAAAAGACAGCCTCTACTGAAATTCCAAATTGAAATTGAATAGTAAGGGACCTCTAAAATGAGAACTTTTACAGAATCATCATTTAGGGACAAAACTTTTTCATACTGATTTGTAATATAATCAAGTGTAGTGCCACTAAGGTCAATAAATTTCTTTCTTCTTGATTTTTCAGAAGGGTCATCAATTTTACAAGTAAGGTCACAAGTACCTGTCCAAACTAAAATAAGTAACTTACCATAATTCTTTTTCCAGTTTTCAATGTTGCGCAAGATAAAAGTAGCAGCTTGCTCACTGGATCGCCCTGGGCACGATTCCCAAATAATGCTTCTTTCTGGCTCTTGATCCTTATTCACGTGCTTTCTGACATAAGAGCCTTTACTGTCTGACACAATTATGACAGTAGTATCCTGTGTGCTAGATGGTACAGTGACAGGATTGTCTCTTAAATATTTTGATATACTGGCAAGAGACATGTGATAAAGAAAGCAGAAACACAAATATGCTACTCTGATAGTGTTGAAGAATGAAAAACACTAAATATGGAATATTCAGAATATTTTCTACAACTAATAATGACAATTAATTGCAAAATATATAACTTACCTTATATTTTCATCTTCCAGCAGCTAAAAAGGCTGTTTAGCATGACAGGAAAACTGTATGGGAAACCAGGATAATAGAACACTTTACCTAGCCTGAAATGTCATGTAAATGAAACACAGGGCGATAGGGGAGAAAGGGCCTTTAAAATATCAATCACTCTTTACTTACATCCATGGACTTATGATAATGGCCTGTTATACAGTGTTAGTGCTGTTGTGAAACATGCAGTGCTGTGATAATCTCTAGCATGCGACCTCTGTGACAAACATACGTGGAGAAAGTCAATGTGATCAAAGTACATTAAAGACCAGATATATTGTCAAGCAATTGGACAGAATTAAGTGCTCGAGCAAACATATAAGACACAAATCGGAAATGAAATTAATTATTTTAGGCTAATTAAAGTAAAATTCAATTTCAGGGTATTTACGTCAGGTGCATTTTAGGCTGAGACTAAATTAATTGTTATCAGCTCAATTGTGATTGGTTACCCAGGTGAAGAAAACGGGTGTTACCACTTCGTTGATTGGTTGAAATAATTGCCAACTTTCTTGCGATAATTGGACTGAAACAATGAACAGTACTTTGGCCTGTGAAATAGGCGGGCTCTGAATTATACAATACAAAACAAAAATTAATGGCATAAAGCATAATGCGATGTTTTTCGCCAAATTTATACATATATATATATATATATATATTATATATATATATATATATATATATATATATATATATATATATATATATATATATATATATATATATAATTTGACTCGAACAGTAGTATATTAATAAAAAAATAGACTTCGACACAGCTAACGTCTGCCAAACTTGTCCACGACCTCGTGCAGCTATGGACATTGATATTAGAAGACTGATCAGAAAAAGAAAGTTATCTCCGTCTGGCAGTAAAGCTAGAATAGTTGAAAACAGCGATGGGTCCATGTTCGCCGAAATCAGCGATTCAAATAACAGATGCACAAAACTTTCTTTTGGGGCCATATCACTACTACATGGACTACTTAGCGCGGCCCTGTCAGGAAAACAAGTAACTACATCTGCGAAGCCACCGGTGAAAAGGCGTCTGGACTTCAATAACGTTTTCAATATTGAAACGAAACTGAAGTACGACATGATTCAATGTGCCCAGGAATCGCCTTTAGTCACGCTGGAATCGGCCCTCCAGCCCGGATACCTACACGACGGCTGGATGACATCTAGGACGAGCGACATCAAGTGGTTATCAGAGTTTCGTGTCACAGTTGGGCCACAGGAACAACAACAACAACAACAACAACGGTCGCGGTTTACATCAGACTACCTTGGTGTTAGTTTTGATGTCGGGACGACGGGTAGTTCTGCGTCGTCAGTCATGTCACCTGAAACCTACAACAGCATACGGACACCTTCAGTAGTTGGACTTTTACCCATACCCCCTGAGGTTATTTATCGTATTGTAGACAATCTGAGTGTAAGGGACGCGCTGAACGCATCTGAAACATGCCGCTATCTGAATGTTTTAATAAACACGACGTTTTTCTGGCGACACAGGCTGCTTAAGGACTTCAATTGCTATAGTGTCAGTACTCGTGGGTGCAATAATGCAACCCTGTCTGTGCACAAGGAGTCCTATAAACTTATTTACTGGGCAGACGACGAGCCATTGGAAAAAATGTTCTAGTCAGAACTTTACAGGACAAACTTTGAATGTGTGACTATGCACTTTGTTTGCAGGTCGCTGACATTTTATATATAAATAAATATGGTGCGCTGAACAACTTTGTATATATATATATATATATATATATATATATATATATATATATGTATATATATAGTTTGCTGGTCGCTTATTTACATGTAAAATAAAAGCTATCTTTGTAATTATACTGTTTGTTCGTTATGTATTTATTATTTATTTACAGCCGAAAATGATTAAAGGGGAACCGGAATGTCAAATAATGAGGACATTACGTTTACAAATCCATAAAATGTATTCCCTGGTGAACCCCATTTTACATAGACAAAACTTGGATTAACAATGCTATACATTGTTTTTCTTGTTTCTGCTGCAAAATATAGATTGTGGGTACTTGTTAGAACCGCCTCATTGCGCTCCCACAATCTGTTATGAGCAGAAATAAGAAAAATATCATTTTCTAATTTCTGGTCCATAATATATCGTTAGAACCGCCTCATTGAGGTGGTCCTACGAGAATCTACAATCTATGTTTTGAACAGAAATATAAAAAATATCACGAATTATCATTTTATTTTTCACAAAAAAACAATATGTGGGTTATTAAAACTGTTCAGTCATTATTATGATAAGTCCGTGAAATGAACACCTCTCTAAACCCCAGTTTATACTGAGAAAACTGCGGTTTACAAGGGTAAACATTAATTTACTTATTTTTGCTACTAGAAACAGATTGTGGGTACTAGTTAGAACCATTTTGGAGATTAGAAAGCATGCACTATGTCACACCGGTGTGTTATCGTAATGGACATTCCATTTTTCCGTATGTATGCGCCAGCCTATATATGACCCTTGTCACATAAAATGCTCTTAGTTTATTATTTCATAGCTTTGATTTATAAATAAATAAATAAATAAATAAATAAATAAATAAATAAATAACAGAACACATAAATAAATCAAAATAAATTTAACTTTTCGTCTTGGATCAGTGATCAGGTAATCCGCTAAATTAGCACCTTTCTTTTGAACAGGTGTATCCTGTCGGCACGTGCTATGGTTGTGCCATGGTTGAAATATCAGAATGACCGAATAGACAAAATGGCGCGTTACACAAATATTTCTCGGCTATTATCATTTCACACCTTCACCCCCGTCCCCTATATATATATATATACATGTGTATATATATAAATACGACATACCTTTAATTGCTAGAGCTAATCACATGTAAGAGGAATTAAACAAAAATTCAACTGAGAGGGAAAGTTTGTTCAACTAAAAGGCAGACATGAGCAGCAAATTCCTAAAGTAAGAGTCTATTTAAATATTAAGACTAATTATATTATCATAATTGCGTTTATTTGGTATGAAGATTTAACAGACTTATGTATGCAAACTTACGCACGCATTATTACTATTATTATTATTATTATTATTATTATTATTGCAGCAAACACATCGTCGACGGACATATAAAGGATGGCCTTGGAAAATCCAAATTTGCAAGCCAGCAAATCGCAGAGACATCGATAGAAATGACTATAGAATCGGGAGGGGGGATGAAGAATATCGTCGCCTCCATAGGAAGGAAAAAGGGAAGAAAATGTATAAAAGCATACATGCCTTTCAGAACTGGTGTATCTAGGGACGGGCGAGACCTTTATGGCTGTAAAATCATAATCAGCGGTAAAGGATAGGTCGTTTCCGCATACCCAGTGTAACTTTCTCGCTCTCTCTCTCTCTCTCTCTCTCTCTCTCTCTCTCTCTCTGTCTGTCTGTCTGTCTGTCTGTCTCTCTCTCTCTCTCTCATGTATGCATTAAAATACATTTTGTTGTTTTTTTCCTAACTAAATGTCGACGTATAGAATCCCCCCTCCTGTTCGGAAACTTAAGGTTAGTTTATGCATACCTAGTTTCTCTCTCTCTCTCTCCACGCATTCGTTGTCCGATCAAACTCATCACGAAAACATGCCAATATAAAATTTTGACTCCATTCAACCTCACTTTTATATAGTAAAACTGGGGTTTGCAGGGGTATGCAGTATTTTTCTTATTTCTGCTCAAAGCATAGATTGTGGATACTCGTTAGAACCGCCTCGCCTTTCACAATTTTTCATCTGCAAATTTTCATTTTTTCGGGTGGTAAAATTTGCAATGTATTTGTATAGGCGTGTTTTCGTGATGTCCTGAAACCTATATAGAGTCTAACTAAAAATACAATAAACTCTAGATTGTATCAATTAAACCTTAATGAGCTTCTTCAATCATTTTTTCCCCAATAAACAGCAGATATAGGAAAGTAGGTACCTACAGTGGGTACTTTTTTTTCTACGCAAAGACAAAGCATCTATTATGTAACTTAGTCTGCCTTCCACCGAGCTTCAAAGGCTTGCGGGGTGTCACGTGATAATTGTCGCAGACTTCAATGTTTTAGGCAGCTTCCCACCTACAAGTTCAAAGGAGTTAGCGGTGTCACGTGGCTTTTGTTCCACGTGACTGTTGAGCAGAACCCCAAAAAGGCATCAGTTGCATTCGGAATATTGAAGATGGCACTTGTTATTATTATTAGTAGTATTCTTGTTACTGCTGTAGGGATAGTGAAGGGAGGCGTTGCTGAATCATTAGATGTCTGCACTTGTGAGCGCACGGGTTCTTTAGTAATCTGTCGGTTAGCCCGAGGAACAACATTGAATGGGAAACTGTGTACTGAACAATTGGATGTGCTCAGAATGACCGGACCTGGATTTGTCGCGGGACTAGACGACGACGTCACAACGTTCTTCAAGACCGTGGTGATTGAAAGAACGACCATGTCATGTCGGGATTTTAATGAGTCAACGGCTCTAGTTATCATCAATGACGGAAAATGCCCACAGCCACTGACATCAGCTACAGCCCCAACTACGACGCAGAGTACAACGAAGGTAAGACACACTATTCCTTCAATTTATTTATAATATTTATTTACTTATTTATTTCCGCCCCGCCCAACGGGGCTTGAAGAAATATATGGGCTGCATGATGCTTCCACGCAGAGCTGAATCCGGCCCGCACACTAGTACTGGTAAACCGCTTAGAGGATCTAAGCCTGTCCAGGAACCGCGGTGCGAGGCGGACCGTCCATGCTAATAAACCCTATTGGTTTCATTGGGCGACAGGGCTTGAGATGTCATTTCATCTCAATGTTTGGTAAAAGTCCCGAATCGGAAGCAACGTCTCCAAAATGACATTTACAGTATTGACGGGGACGTTGAATCTCAAATCAAACCAAAAGAATACTTATTTATTTATTTATTATTGCAGACGCAGAGCTTTGGTAATGGTGTAGGGGAGTCAAGTGCAGTTGTAGTTATCATTGAGCTATGCAGTTGTAGTTGTAGTTTGGAAAATGAAAGTAGAATGCTCTCTCTTGTCACATGGATAGTTAGTGCAAGTTAGAACTGCAAGGTAAAGCTCACAAGATATGATCACCATGTACGTACAGTGTTGAGGTCATGCTTTCTGACTGTTAACCAATGTAAGCCCCACTTCAGACTGTTTACCCATGTAAGCCCCACTTCAGATATGGGTTTGCCAGAGTGCTCATTTCACACAGACTCAATATAGAGACTGCCCAGCAGGCATATGCTGTAATTGTGGGTAGGTGTAATCCTTGGACTAAATCAGTTGGATTATTGGATATTGGAAAAATCCAACTGAATCCAAGTTGGAAAAATAGGGGTGTATTTCTTGGACTGTTCACCTGTTGGACTGAAAAATCCAACTGAATCCAAGTTGGAAAAATAGGTGTGTATTTCTTGGACTGTTCACCTGTTGGACTATATTTTGAAGATAAATTTAATTAATTTCATCATGTAATAATATGCATCAAGTTTTTCAATTTTGGAAATTAATAATTTTCAAAATTACTCTGTTTTCAGATGAAATGCATAATTACTGAAAAGTCTCTTTTTTTCAGTTTTTATTTAATTTTTATGTTTTTGGTTCGGTTTGCTTTTGTTTTGAAACTGATAGCCATAGCCTGAAAGCTTATTGTAAATGAATGTTGTAAATGCACCCAAAATGAGAGACAAAAAAGGAATGATTGGAATGTTAAAGGACTTTATAGTAAAGAAATATGAAAATACACATCCCCAAAATGAGAGGAAGGAGAATAATGACTGAACCATACAAAATTGAAACCACAACAATGCTTGATTGTTTAACTCAATTGATTTAAGCCAGATATCAGCCAGGATATCAGTTTCTACTTATCAACTGATAACATTTGGACCAAAAAGATCTTTTTCAGGCAAATTTCATTTAATCAAGGACCACTCAAAAAGATAATACTGAATTAATCCAGTGAAATCAAATTTGAATAAAGGTGGGCTATTCCTTGGACTATTTACCTGTTGGACAATAAATATAGGCAGTGGCTAGCCGTCCGGTACCGGACGACCAGCCTACGGGTCTGCCCGTCCGGTACTGTGGGTTTAGTTTCATACTTATCTACAAATTCAGGTGGAAATGAAATTTGGAATGCCGGGTTAGATGGATTAGCAGTAAAGTAGAAGTAAAACAAAGATCAGGAATCGATACAATTAACTTACTCCACCCATCAAAGACACCAAAGGGAAAGAAACACAAACATTAAGCGACCAGACCATAATGGAAACCTAAACAAAGGAAGGCCACAAGGACAGTTACTTTCCCACAAAATGGCCATATGGCCATCCAAAATATAAATATGTTTTGATATTGCAAGTCATCAATATCCTTATTTCGTAGAATTTTTATGGTACTCCTCAATTGCTATTAGTTGTTTTTCGCGACGCTTGGATCAAACGTTTTAGTACCTTCAAGTTGTATTTGCATAAACAAAGAAAAAGTAAAATATATAAACTTATGAAAAATATTAAGCCTTATTTTTAAAATGACCTCAATGACATTTACATAGTCTCAAAGCAGGAACTATTTAGCATCCGGTACTCCAAAAAATTATATAAGTGCTATTCAGCATTCATACCCTACTAAAATTTACTACCGGACGGCTAGCCATTCCTACGTGGGTTGGTTAGCCGTCCGGTACCGGACGAGCAGACTCGTTGGCTGGTCGTCCGGTACCGGACGGGCAGACTGGTAGGCTGGTCGTCCGGTACCGGACGGCTAGCCACTGCCATAAATATATTTTGGGGGGCAAAAATCATAAGAAATCATAAGAAATGTGACAGCATTAAATGCATGAACATTACGGTAACACAACCATGCAAAATAGGGCAATTTTTCATGCCTCTAAAAATGGCATTTTTCCTATGAAAAATTGCGATATTTTCCTTATTTCTGCTCTAAACTTAGATTGTGGGTATTCGTTAGAACCACCTTATTGAGGCGTTTCTAATGAGTATCCACAATCTATGTTTTGAAGCAGAAATAAGAAATAATTTATACACTCGTAAACCCCACTTTTCTCTATATAAAGTGGGGTTTACCAGAGTATTGATTTCATGGACTTGTTAACATAATGACAAATAGTTAAGACCTGATCAGACTGTTCTGATCAAGGTCTACACTATTTTCCCTTCTGACCAAGTCTTTTGAACGCTTTATTAGCTGGTAAATTCAACTTGTTCATTATTTAGGATAATTACAGAACATGCTCAAGGTGTCCCAATTTTTAGGATTATTACGTAGCTGAATTCAGATGCCATATAAATGATAGTTTAGGCTTAGGCTATAGAATTTTTATGCCCCCGCCATTCGAAGAATGGTGGAAAGGGCATATAGCGTTGCCCCTGTCCGTTCGTCCGTGCGTCTGTGCGTCCGTGCATCCGAAACTTAAACGCAGTCAATAACTTCCTTATTTCTTGATGGATTTTAAAATTACTTTGCATAAATGTTAACCATCATGAGACGACGTGTCACGTGCAAAACCCAGGTCCGTACCTCCAAGGTCAAGGTCATACTTAGAGGTCAAAGGTCAAAAAAAGGGTCCGAAACTTAAACGCGGTCAATAACTTTCTTATTTCTGGATGGATTTTGAAATTACTTTGTAGAAATGTTAACCATCATGAGGCGATGTGTCACGTGCAAAACCCAGATCCGTACCTCCAAGGTCAAGGTCATACTTAGAGGTCAAAGGTCAAAAAAGGGTCCGAAACTTAAACGCAGTCAATAACTTTCTTATTTCTGGATGGATTTTGAAATTACTTTGAAGAAATGTTAACCATCATGAGACGATGTGTCACCTGCAAACCCAGATCTGAATCTCCAAGGTCAAGGTCATACTTAGAGGTCAAAGGTTAAAAAAATGGTCCGAAACTTAAACGCAGTCAATAACTTCCTTATCTCTGGATGGATTTTGAAATTACTTGGCAGAAATTTTGGCCATCATGAGATAATCTGCCTCACATTAAACCAAGGTCCTTACCTCCAAGGTCAAGGTCATACTTAGGGGTCAAATGTGAAAAAAGGGTCCAAAACTTAAACATGGTCAATAACTTTCTATGGATGAATATGAACATAGAGATATTTTCAGGCGGGGGCATCCGTGTCCTATGGACGCATTTCTAGTTTATTTTCTGGTTCTCACGTCAGTGTCCCTAAACTTTTCAAAAATAAAAATGAAAGTGACTGAAGGAAGTTTTAGTTTTATTATTCCCTCTAACTGCTGAGGACTTTTACTGGAGGACTAGAGGACTGAGGGCCAAGTCCTCTAGAGGACCAGGGGTATAATTTGAGGACCAATTACAGGAGGACCAGTGCTTTAATCAGCCATATAATGCCTATGATAATTGAAGATAATTACTGTTTATTGAAAATGGCACCTAATGGTATCGTATATCACCACATGGGCATATATACAAAAAAAAAAAAAAAAAGAAAATTAAATAAAATGAAAAACGTGTTATTATGCTCAGGAAATTTTTCACCATAGAATTTTATGAAATATATTTTTGGCATCTTGTTACTCTGATAAAAAATATTTAGTTGAATTTAGAATTCCCTACTTTCTGTATACTTGATATAATCCATCTGTTTCTTTTTTTTTTATTCACCAACTGCATGATGAACACTGAAGATCCTGATCAGACGGCATCTTGTTACTCTTTTAAAAATGTTCACTTAAAATAAGAAATTCTCTTTGTTTGTTTGTTTTGGAGTTTTACGACCCAGTCAACACTATTTAGGTCATTTTTGAGCCATCAGTTTACCTATCAACACTTTCCTGGGCAGGCTTATACGTAAGCGGTTAACCAGTACAGTGCACATTCTTTCGCCAGAAACTGACAACTGCCCTTCTTGAATCAGCGGAAGGGAGAGAATGACCGTAGAAAAGATTTCTAGGTGTGTATTGTAGGTGGGGCAAAGTTACATATTACAACCAATGGCTGAAAGCCTATGATTAGGTTGAAATTTTGCAAATAATTGAAAGTCTTCATTTTTTGAAATGTGTTGTTAGATCTTTCAGAAGCATTTTTTTTCCTAATTAGTTTGATTGTTAATTAGGGCATAAATATTATTAATTTTCTTAAGTTGATATGAAAATTGAAAAAAAAACAAAACAAAAAAAACGTGACCTTTCATTGCAGTACACCCACTTCACCCATAAATAAGCATTTATTTAATTATTTAATGTTTTTTTTTTATTATTTATGTATTTATTTTATTGTTTATTTATATACGTGAACAAGTCCGTGAAATGAACACCCACCTAAACCCAAGTTTATATAGAGAAATCTGGGGTTTACATGGGTAGACATTATTTTTCTTATTTCTGCTCCAAGACATACGTTGTGGGTACTCGTTAGAATCGCCTCAATGAGACGGTTCTAACAAGCACCCACAATCTATATTTGCAGAATGAATAAGAAAATTATCACAGAATTTTCCTCAGAAAAGTAGCCATTTTGGAGATGCGAAACATGCACTATGTTGCATGGGTGTGTTATCGTAATGACATTTATTTATTTATCAAGGAAAAATGAAACTGGGTGAAAAAGATCTGAGTCACCCAAGTGACAAGGTGTCATCAGGTGAACATGTTCATAAAATGAACCCCCCCCCCCCCCACACACACACACACACCCCTAAAAACACCTTATAGAGAAAACTAGGGTTTACAGGGGAATACATTATCTTTCTTATTACTGCTCCAAGAGGTAGGTCATGGGTACTAGTTAGAACCACCTAAATGAGGCAGTATAAATAATAAAAATATCAAAGATTTTCATCAAAAAGTAGTCATTTTGGAGATGTAAAAAATACACTATGTCGCATGTGTGTGTTATTGTAATGTTTCTTCCACAAACTTAAACTGACATTTTCTGTTTTATTGGTGACATTCTTCTCATTTCGTCTGCAAGCATAGAACGTGTGTGCTCTTCAGACCAAGGTGGTTCTAACGAGTGTATCTCAGGAGTACCCAAATCACGGAATAGGTGGGGTTTATTCTGGTGTTCATTACATCCTAGTAGGTAAAAGGGTAACAAACCGGACAGCTATTGTCTTCAATATATTCATGTTTTAACCCATTTTGTACTGGATGAATTCTTCCACTTTATATATAGCACAAGTCCTTTTCAAAATCAAGGGGTTCTTCAAAATTTATTTGGAAAACGGCTGAACTTTTTGCAAACAGTGTAGGCTCTGATCAGATGCTGCAGAACGTGGCATCTGATCTGGGCCTACACTGTTTGCTAATAACCTGTTTGGGGATTTTTGATATATTCCTCAACAGTGTGTGGCAGGCCATTATAGTATGATAACTTTATAAAACTTAGCATTTGATAAAACATCAGACTATAGAACTTCAAAGTCAGTGTAGCTGAACATTATAATTAACAACAATCATGGTAATTAAATTAATTGATACGAACATATTTTTGCAACAAATCTTCCCTAAAGACTTTAGTACACCTCTGGTTAACGATCGGCTCGATAAGTGAGTGAAATAATATTGAACAGCCATACCCCCCCCACTCCCCCCATGCCACAAATCTTTTAGTATAGCAGGAGCTACTTTTGTTGAAATCAGCATCAATGTGGTACCATGTCCATGCAATGGAATTTGGAAAGTTTTATTATTTAAACTCACTTCAGTGAAGTACCAGTGGGTTTATCAAAAATAATCCAATTATTATGACAGTTTGTAAGTTTAAGGAAATGTGTTAAGAGTCCCACAGTGAAGTGGTCCTAACAATAATACACAATTTATGTAGCAGAAAAGTCATCTTGCAGTTTGTTAATTTAACAGATAGATATATCATTAAGTCGGCCCCCGCCCATAGGGGCTTGAAGAAATATATGGGCTGCATGATGCTTCCATGCAGAGCTGAAACCGACCGGCACACGAGTGGAGCGCGATAGCTCAGTGGTTAGTGCACTTGCCTCTGATGCTAGAGGTCCCGGGTTCGATCCCCGGCAGCGGCGATAAAATTTCGGTGTCCGAACACGCTCCATTGGCATCATTTGCAGGGATGAATGTCATAAAGTGCACCGTCCTTCGGATCGGGGCCTTAACTGGAGGCCCCCTGTGCAGGGAGAACCATCCCCTGTGCAGGTTAAAGATCCCTTCTGTATTTACATGATTACTGTGTATGCTTTCATCCTGCAAACCTGGAGTGTATGTAATGTACACCTGCGGTAATGGTCAAATGTGACCGACGCAGTATCAGTAGACAGACAGACTGACGAGTACTGGTAAACTGCTTAGAGGATCTAAGCCTGCCCAGACAAACCGGTGCGAGTCGGTCCGTCCATGCTTATAAACCCTACTGATTTCATTGGGCGACAGGGCTTGAGAAGTCATTTCATCCCAATGTTGGGTAGAAGTCCCACAAAATTGGAAGCAACATCTCCAAAATGACCTTGACAGTGTTGACGGGGACGTTAAAGGTGCATTATTGAGCTATCTTGAAAAAATGCTTCCAAAAATAAAATACATATAGCCGGTATTTTTCCTTAAAACAATACAAATGAATGCATTTTATGAAAAAATGCGAACAATTATGATGACGGGTAAACGAGTTTGAGAGGGATTCCCTAACTAGGTTTCGAACACTAGTTAGATCTATTTTTAGTTCGTGACAAAAATAGAATCCCCATATATGACGTTATTTTTGGCCTTGTTTGCTTAGGCCATGCCTGAATCGGAAAAAAAATATGACGCTGAATACCATGCCATAAGTAAAGACACTCAGAGATGATACTGTCGCCATGTATGTGTTAAGTGACAGATTTATTTTTAGAACAGAAATTCCGAACACATGGTCAGAGCGAAGGGTAAACACTAATGAAAACGACCATTTTCACAAAGTTCTGAAGCTGCATTTGGCTCCAAAAGTGTACACGTGACAAAGGAGTATGCATTGAAGATAAAAACCAGAAGAAAAAAAATTGAGACCCGGTAGCTCAATAATGCACCTTTAAACCTCAAATCAAACAAACAAAATAGTATATCATTAAGTACGTAGAAAATAGAGAAATTCTAATTTCAACTAAACAATTTTAATAAGAGTAACAAGATGCCAAAAATTTATTTCCGATTCATTTCTATGGTGAAAAATTTCTGAGCATAAAACAGTGTAGCTCCAGATAAGCCATCTGATCAGTATCTTCACTGTTCATCTTGCAGTTTGGGAATTTTACAGGTAGATTATTATGGTAACATGTAAGAATGCTCTATGTTATACGGAAATGTTATCTTTATGATATTTCATATTATTCTAAGATGAAAAATTTCTGAGCATATCAACAGTTTAGCTCCAGATAAGCCATCTGATCAGGATCTTCACTGTTAATCTTGCAGTTTGTGAATTTAACAGATAGCTTATATTAAGTATAATGGAAGAAGAGAAATTCTAATTTCAAGTGAAAATTTTTAAAAGAGTAAGAAGATGCCATCTGATCGGGATCTCCACTGTTCATCATGCAGTTTGTGAATTTAAAAGATAGCTTATATTAAATACATGTATATGGAACATAGAGAAATTCTAATTTAAGTGAACATTTTTAAAAGAGTAACAAGGTGCACTCTGATCAGAATCTTCACTGTTCATCATGCAGTTTGCGAATTTAACTGATAGCTTATATTAAGTACAAGTATATGGAAAGTAGAGGAATTCTAATTTTAAGTGAACATTTTTAAAAGAGTAACAAGATGCCATCTGATCATCATCTTCACTGTTCATCGTTCAGTTGGTGAATTAAAAAAAAAACAAACACATAGATAATATCAAGTATATAGAAAGTAGGGAAATTCTAATTTCAACTGAATATTTTTTATCAGAGAAACAAGATGCCAAAAATATATTTCATAAAATTATATGGTGAAAAATTTCATGAGCATAATAACATGTTTTTCCTTTTATTTATTTTATTTTTTTCCCCTTTTTCTGTATATATGCCCATGAAGTGATATACCATAGCAGTAGGTGTCATTTTCAATATACAGTAATTATCTTCAATTATCATAGGCATTATATGGCTGATTAAAGCACTGGTCCTCTTGTATTTGGTCCTCAAATTATACCCCTGGTCCTCTAGAGGACTTGGTCCTCAGTCCTCTGGTCCTCCAGTAAAAGTCCTCAAATTATACCTTCCCATTTACAATAAGCTTTCAGGCTATGGCTATCAGTTTCAAAACAAAAGCAAAACAAACAACAAAAAAAAAAAAAAACTGAAAAAAAGAGACGAGTAATTTTGAAAATTATTAATTTCCAAAATTGAAAAACTTGATGCATATTATTACATGATAAAATTAATTAAATTTATCTTCAAAATATAGTCCAACAGGTGAACAGTCCAAGGAATACACCCCTATTTTTCCAACTTGGATTCAGTTGGATTTTTCCAATATCCAATAATCCAACTGATTTAGTCCAAGGATTACACCTACCCTGTAATTGTGATGTCAAATCTACGTCCGTGCAACGCCATGACGTTGCACAGACACATGACATTGCACCGACATTGAATTGATGTTGCCCTCGCGGCATATGTTCATATCTATAACATTAAATATTCAACCCAGCAGACACATGGCGTTAATGCAACGTCGAATTGACGTCGATACAACGTCATAACATTCCTGCAAGGTGGCATAAACATTGCATTAACGTGATGGTGTTAATTATACACTGCAAATGCCATGGCGTTTATGCAACGTCGCATCATTCGACGTTGCCCTGGCGACGTGTGCCTGCTGGGAAAAGCCCACAAGTGCTAAACTCGGGTATACCTCCTTTTTTCAGGAGCCAAAAGCTAGGCCACCTGCCCATCCTGTGGATGAACCAGAGCCGAATGATGGTGATGATGATGATGATTCTGATGATGGTAACGACAATGAAAGCAGTACTAGCTCCAGCACCACCAGCACCGCTGTCACAGCATCCTCCACTACAACCAGGATCATCATTGGTAAGTTAGTATGTGTGTGTGTGGTTGTGTGTGTGGAGAGAGATTTAGCAAACACAGGGGCATCAAAGAAATTATGCAGAGTATATATATATATATAATTGACAAGAGCAGAAGATAAACCAGTATATATATATATATATATATACTGGTTTATCTTCTGCTCTTGTCAATTATCAGGTTTTTGCAGCATATTTCAGAATTGAGAAAGACGTGCATCATTAGGTTATCAAGCTTTGAAATGTATACCTTGGCAAACCACACTTTACATACGGAAAATTCGGGTTTACAGTGGCATACATTATTTTTCTTATTTCTGCTCCAAAACATAGATTGTGGGTGCTCGTTGGAACTGCCTTATTGGGGCGGCTCTAAATGTCTCCTATTGAGTACACACAATCTGCAAATTTACCTTTTGTGGCATTTATCTGATAAAAATCGTTCTCAATTTTTGGTGCTCATCAGAACTGCATAAGTGAGGCAGTTCTAACGAACATCTACATGTTTTGGCAAAAAAAAAAAAAAATCAGTTAATTAGACACTGCAAATGCCACTTTTATCTACATAAAGTGGGGTTTGACGCAGTGATCATGGCACAGACTAGAGAACCTGACATATTGTGTATTGTTTATAATTTTCTTCCAGTAACTGGTGTTGCTCAAGCGGGAGAATACATGCTAGTAATTGCCATTGGTGTTCTTGTGGCTGTTGGAGGACTGACATTCATCATCATCAAGATTCGTCAAATAAGGAGAGCCAGACAGGAACCAATACAGGTGCCAGAAATTACGTCAACACAGGAAGAACCCCAGAGGACGTATGTCCTGAGGAAGGTCTCTCGGTCGCCACGGAGGAGGCAGACTCTGACGGACTCACAGGAGTCAATAGCCCTATATGCAGTGGATGATGATGAGCATGAACTGTGACTGACTGGACATTGATCTCGCTGTTTATCCAGATATATTTATCCTAAAATTTGGGTCACTATTTGGGGCGATATAGGCTGAGCAATCAGTGTAGACCTAGATCGTGTTGATAAAGGTCTATACTGTTTGACATATAGATGAGCAAACAATGTAGGCCCATATCAGACTGCAGTCTGATAGGGTCTGCACTGTTTGCTACTTAGTTAAAGTAAACGCCAGACAGAATGATTCCAAATTTTAGGATAAATATTGGAATGCTTGCTTTAATTATTCCTTTTTTTTTCATCACGAAAACACGCCTATATATAATTTTGACCCCTTGAATCCCATTTTGTATAATAAAACTGGGGTTTCCGGGGGTATACCTTTTTTTCTTATTTCTGCTCTAAAAATATATAGATTGTGGGTACTGGTTAGAACCGCCTCGATGAGGCGGTACTAACGAGTGCCCACAATCTATATTTGGAGCAGAAATAAGAAAAAAAAATATCACACTTTTTCATCATAAAATTTTCATTTTTTCGGCGATAAAGGTGGCAATGTATTTGTATAGGCGTGTTTGCGTAATGCTTCCTGTTAATATTGGCGGAGGGAACTGGGTGGACAGGGCTATCATGTAAATATTGGTTGAAAGGGATAGGTAGGTTGGGGTGTGGATGGGTGGGTGGTTGGGTGCAGGGCCTGGGGTCGGTAAAATTTATCATGTTAGTATGGATCTCTTTGTTTATCCAGATATATTCATCCTAAAATTTGGGACACCAAATCATAAAGGCTGAGCAATCAGTGTAGACCTAGATCGTATTGATAAAGGTCTATACTGTTTGACTTACAGATGAACAAACAATGCAGGCCCATATCAGATTGCAGTCTGATAGGGTCTGCACTGTTTGCTACTTTAATAGTTAAAGTAAATGCCAGACAGAATGTTTCCAAATTTTAGGATAAATATATTGGAATGCTTGCTTTCATTATTCTTTTTTTTTTTTTTTTTTTTTTTTCCTGTTAATATTGGCGGAGGGAACTGGGTGGACAGGGCAATCATCTAAATATTGGTTGAAAGGGATAGGTAGGTTGGGACGGGGATGGGTGGGTGGGTGGTTGGGTGCAGGACCTGGGGGTGGTAAAACTTGTCATGTAAGTATTGGTTGAACATAACAGATGGGGGTGGGATGGGTAGGTGGGTGCAACAACCATGTAAATATTGGCTGGGGCCAGGTGTAAATACTGAAGGGAGATAAGATGAGAGAAGTGGTGCTAAGAAAATAAGAGAATAAATAAATAAAAAAAAAACATTGAATTTTTATTGTTGTTGTCTCGGGAATTTACAGCATTTGCTGAGATAAACTTACTGCTTTGCTTCGTGAGAATTAGGCAAATTCAGTCGAACGATAATGAATGAGAATGCAAGAAATTGCAAAGGCAGCAACTTTATCTCATTTACCGGAAATGCTTCTCGCAAGCAGAACAAAAATTCTACCGCTATTTTGATGGTCAGAAGGAGGTTGATACTTTTCAGGTGAGTGGGTGTACCTTCGCCAGAAATTGATCTTATGAAATTATTATGAGATGCTTTTTTTTGTTGTTTCAAATTAATTTCATTGGAACATATCTACAGATCAGAATAAATAAATTTCAGGTATGCCCATTCACCTAGAGAGTATTGATTTGGCTGTCAGACTTTAGACTGGGAAATTTTCACAAAGGATATGCCAAGGGGTTTAACCGTTACTTTGTGATTTCCTGGTTTAAAGTTATATTTGAAGCAACAAGTAACTAAACATTCACAATAATCTTCTAATACACACGTTTTGGTACCAGTGTAAAAAACATAATGTAGCCACACAGCATTCATGACAGAGCCTAAAAATTGGAACACATTCTGCATGTGTTTTAATTATTCCGAAATGCATGAAGTTGAGTTTCTTTTAAGAGTCATCGGACACAAACCCCTCCAGAAAGGAACTTTTTAAAGGTAAGAATTTGCTCCTCTAGAGCAAAACATCACAAAGGCACGCCTATAGTATTCTGACCCCCTTGAACCCCACTTTTATATAGTAAAACGGAACAGATCTTTATTTTCTTATTGCTGCTCAAAATATAGTACACGTTGGACCCGCCTCATTGATAGAATGTGAGTACTCGTTAGAACCGCCTCCGACGTGTACCCAGTCTATATTTTGAGCAGAAATTAGGAAAAAAACAACAACATTTTTTCATCTTAAAATTCTCTTTTTTTCAGCGGAAAAATTTACTATGTATTTGTATAGGCGTGCTTTCGTAATGTTATTTCCTTTCAAGAAGAACCCTTTTTGCAAGGGAAGCAAGTTTTTTTTGGCAGAATTACTGTGTGAAAGTGTATCGAAACAGCATAAACACAGCGATACAACAACACGCGCAATTTTGCATAAATTAACTCAGGTGTGTCAGTAAGGCTTCCATCGCTCTACTGCATTAGAGCGCCTTTCTTTACGCAATTTTCTAACAGTGTGTCCACTGTGCAAAAAGTTTGAATGAACATTGATGTCACGTAGAGCTTGCAAGAATGCTTCAAATCCCGTTGGTGATTCTGTTATTTGGTCCGTGACAGAAGCCATGAGTAAATCCCAAACATATGAGTTTGGTTCAATAACCTTGCCACGAACAACTACATTGCCCTTGGGGGTAAAGTTGATTATATCACTCCCAAAACTAACAAGAAATAGAAACAAGCGTTGCATTTTTTTCACCAGTTCTCTAGGGAAGCTACAGCGAATGGCTTGCAAAATTTTCTCCTGTGTCTCTCCCAATTTATCGTCAAATTTTCCATATATTATCCCATTGTGCGAAGAAACAGAATCCTCGGCTACATTTGAAGACCCTGCTGTTTCGAGACTAGTACTCGACTGGTAGGATTCTTCGCCATCTTTGTCTTTAGACGTCGCTGAACTCCCCGTTCTCATCTGATTCTGAATGAGCTGCTGGTACTGAGTCTGTGGAATCAGAATCAGTTTCCGCACTCCATCCACGTCCATTTTCACTGTATTGAGAATATCGAAAAAACACTGAAAGGAGATGTCTGACTGCGATGCTGTTTTTGACGATAGCCTCCCTTTTGTCACTGACGCGAAAATGTCGTGCAGCTAAAGTCCTTAACACTGTTTTATGTCGCTGTAAGGTGGTCAGGTCTGATTCGGTCAGACTAAACACACCGCCCAGGATGTTGAAAGCGATTTCAGACAGTGCGGTTATCTCATCTGCAGAGGCCGTCTCCAGCAAGTGCCTTCGGTGAGCGCAATTATCAATCGAGCTGATATATCTAAGAAAGACAAAGTGCCTTTTCACCCTGTCCATTTAAAAGTAACTGCGTTCGCGTGTTTTTTTTTTTTTTTTTTGGTTTGGGTTTTACGGCCCTTTCAAGATTATTTCACTCATATCGAGCCGATCGTTAATCATAGGTGGGCGAAAACCGGAGTACCCGGAGAAAAACCACCTGACCTTCCGTTGCAGAACTTGGCGTCTCACACGTGACCCGAGCGAGGCTCGAACCCACGGCGGTGAGAGACCTAATGACTAAGAGTCAGCGCTCTTATCCATTAGGCCACGGAGGCCCGTAGCGTTCGCGTGTTAGTTTATCTCGTAAATAATCGGCAGCTCGCCAGGTAACACTCTGGAACGTAGCATATATTGTCTGTTTGTTGACTTGGGGCTATTGTCTATTATCAGCGGATTAAAGGCGTTTTCACTTGTTACCATATCGTACACTTTAACAAAGTTTTTGGCCTTTCCCTTCTGACAAAATAGCTGACCCCCTAGTACTGATAGCTGCAGCCGGTTTCGAATGGTAAACAGCAGAATATAGTGCAAGTTGGTAGAAATGGTTTTTGAATACTTGGCACACATAAAAATGTTGTGCGACGTCATGATGCAACTGATATTCAGGTGGTGACTAAGCATAATGGTTAGGTCGCACACTGCCTTACTCTGAATTAATTCTTGATATAGATCGTCAAAAACCAGCATTAAATGTTTCTCCGTTCTAGCCCAAGATTCTATGGTGGCACGATCGGGTAGGCCCTGGTAAAAGCTAATATTCGATAAGGTTTCCGCCATTTCGGTAAAAAGCTTCTGAAAAACATTATAACAGTAAATCACTCGCGTTGGCGCCTCGGTGAACATGCAGTCCGCTTGCTCCAACATTTTTCTGATGTTTGTTGTTTTTCCGCAGTTGTTCATTCCTATAAGAGACATACTGCAGGGGGTAACAAATTTTAACAGCGACTCCTTCTCAAACCAATTTCTAGCAGAGCCATCACTGCTAGTATGATGATGCACGGAGGAACTGCTGCTTGAAATTCCTGTGCCGTCTGACCCGCCGATGTCGCTATAAGTCGCAGCAGAGAGGACGCTATTGTCACTATCTGACGTCGAGTGCTCGACGCTAAAAGATTCCGTGACATTGTCCAGTCTGCTGCTCATGTATGTGCTAGTTTCCCTCTCTGTTCTTCTGTTCTGCTCTGCTCCGATAATATTCGAATTAACCGTTCGTGCGCTGCAGCGATTTCAAATTTTATTCTGTAATTAGATATGATCCGAGATGCAACATATTCGTGTATGAATAACAACAGCGTTAAGAAAGCCATGGCATGCCTATAAATAGTTCGCACCAACTAGTATCAACAAAGGCTTAAAGCCTAACCCTCCGCTTAAGAAACATCCTGCAAGGCGTGACGTAACAGCGAGGCGATTTTTAGAATTTTCCCCTTTAATTGATAAATTCTTTTCATTGACATAGACCAGTTCATCCGAATTGTAAAAGATTATTTACATTTCACACCCACTTGAAATAAACAACGCGGCAGTCTCTGTAGCAATATTTATATATAAACACGCAACAAAAGGATTAAAATTCCTAACCAGGAACAATAGAACTAGGAACAATAGAGCCGGGCACCAGAACCGGGAACCAGAGGAACCGGGAATCGGAACTCCAAGCTCCACCTGTATTTCCTATACTACTAGCGCAGATTGTAGTTCGATGTAGTTCGATGAAATGGCATCCGAACCGTCGTTTAATCTGGGGAACTCGCTTTTGTTGGCTAACTCGAAAGGTTGGGACCGTTCTTTCTCCGCCACGTGTCGTGCCGTTGGCTGGACGTCAAAATGGGGACTTATCTAAAAAGATATAAAAAGAACAAAGTCTGAGTCCAGGGTTCCTTCCTTTTATTTTTTGTGTCTTAACACTAATGTGGTCAGTTGTGTTCTTATACTGCTGTCTCGTTTTTGTTATTACTATTATCATTCTGACTGTAAAAATAAGATATGCGTGTTTATATTATTATTATCACCATTATTATTATTATTATTATTATTACTAGTATTAGTTTTGTCGTTGTTGTTACAGGCGTGACAGATTTGAACAATAAATATTTGATGCGTATGACTTGACATGACCTGCATGCATTCCATTTTTCTATGTTCGATTCAAGCATTTTGTGTCCAGTTGTCAAAATCACACTGTTGAAAGTAGTTAACTTCAAACCAGCAAGTTAAGTATCAAAATGATCTGTGTAAAGAATAGATTCTAGAACTAATGTTCTTGATCTGCTATTTTGCGAATAATTTCAATGTTAATGCATTTTGGGGTTTCTTGTTCTTCTTCTTTTTTCTGTCCCAACGTACATCAGTTGCTGCGGGTGCCCCGCGGTATTAACATACGTAACACGGTCCTGAAAGATCGGGAAGATTGTGGCTTAGGTAATGAAGCTCATAAACTTCCCGAAATTTCCCCACCAGACCGGAAGATTGCGTTTTCACGACGATATAAGTATGTAATTGTCAAAATGTTCCGCGGAGAGTATGATAAAAGTCATCTATATTACGTTTGATCGCCTTCGGGGGTATTTAGTTTTATTCCGCTTTTAATTGTGCAATACCTGGGTGGTATTGCTCATTTCTCCCTTTTTTCGTCTTTCCATTCTATAATTCGTTTATGTATTTATTTATTTATTACCATTTTACTCATTTATTTATTTATTTACTTTCACTATTTATTGGTCATATATTTACTCACAACAGTTACACAGAAGGTTTGGCAGCCCAATGTTATCAATTAACGAGATAATTGAAATGAAAGTACTGAAAGTACTGAGGAAAGTTGATTTATGTGGAATAATTATTATGGTAACAATGCCAGTCGTAGATCAAGCAGTTATCTAGACAATTTTTGAGTGTTAAAATATTTGACGAAGAAAATAAAAATGATTCATCCATTGTTTTGAGTTTAACGAGAGGTCAGCCCTTGTAGATCATTTTGTCTTCTCCAAGAGAAAGGGGGGAAGAGATAGAAGAGAGAGCAGAGGAGATGAAAGTGAGGGACAGAGTGAGTGGAAGTGTAGAAACAGAAGAAATATCAACATTCACCATCTACCGTTACCTGCTGCAAGGAGAGCAGGCTTTGCCCAAATGTAAGTCAGTATCAGCAGGACTCCCCAGTGACACAAGATACACATCACCTGTGCCTCAACCAACTACCCCCACGAAGAAAAAAAGGAAGAAAGAGAGAAAGATAATCTTGTCTGCTAATTTCTTCATGGTTTCTAAATTAGCTCAGTACATTCTGTGCTGGTCCCATCTGCTAATAATCTTACAGAGAAGTTCTCCTAGCGGGCACATTACGTCTTAGCAACGTCGCATCAACGTTGGGTTGATACGACGATGCACATGCTATGTGTTCCTTCGGACATCGGGACATAAAAAGGAGAATAACTTTGACGAAAATAAAAAAGATCATTTTTAAACCATTTGATTTAGACATTATAACCCTGATCAGACACCGCGTTTAGCGAACTTCGACTACCCAAGGCGAATTAAAATACGTTTATTCCAAATAAAAACATTAACCCATACATGCCAATTGTTCCAATACTGGGACATTCGGAAACAGTTAAGACAGATTAGAGGCCACAGAATGTGGCGTCTGATCGGTGTCTTCACTATTTGCTTAAAGTACGGAACTTGATGTAAAACTCACAGCTTTCAAAATTATTTTGTAATTAGAGCTCTCGAAAGCAGTTGAATAACTGCGTTTGATGTCGGTCAGTTATAGGTTGTTTAGTCGATTACTGATAATCACAGGGAAGCGAGCTAACCCTTTTAACCCTGTAGACCGGTGCAGACGCCGAGGTAGAAATACACTGTATCTTTGCAAACCTTGTAGATCCTACGGCACGTAGCTAGCACGTCTCGCCAGAATCTACATGTTCCCTGTTAAATTGCCATCATGTGAGTGAACTAATCAGACATCCCTTTCTATAAGAATATATTTGAAGCGAGAAGAGTCCTGTTCAGAAACTCAGGAATGAAAGAGTAAACAAAAATATCATCGGAAAGCGCGTATGAAAATAGTCCTAGAATATTGTTTTCTGTTCAGAATATGTCTTTTTGAGTCAATTTATATTCAATCCGTGTAAAGTCTCGAAAAATGAAATATTTTGAAACACGTTCCGTGCCTGCAAAATTAGTTTTTAAGAGTTCCTTTGGACTATTTTATGCAGCGAACGAACAGCGGAAGTGGAGTAACGCGGTCCAGTACCGGAAGTAGAAATGTAATGACATAGAAACTTGATTTTATAAATCAACTTTCAAAAATATAAAATTTTAACTGTCAGTGGTTGGATATGTTTTGCTATCAATTTAATGGCCACAAAAGTTTCAGTCAATAATTTTCTTCCCAGTATAGCATTGTTCAAGCTATAAATCGTCTCTAATTGCCATCTGTATGTTATTCTTTGTAAAAAAAAAGGTTAGTAAGGCTTGCCCAATTATTAAACTCTTTTATCTCTACTGACTGGGGTGATGTCCCGCTTATAATGAGGGGCCATTTAACTAACGAGGCTTAAAACGAATAACAGGTCTAAAGGAATTTCATTGGTTGAATTGACAGACTATTTTACTTAATTTACTCAAAATCAGTTTTACTAACATCCATTAAAATGCAAATTAAGAAACAATCCACATTGCCTATTGGCTCACTGTAGAGGCTAGGGAAGGGTATCCTGTCATTTGGAGAAAAAATTGTTAAAACCTTCAGAGAGAAGGCTGAAAACTGGAGGTTAGTTTTTTTTTTAGTATTTTCAAAGCGATTCATCTCCTTTATTTATTAGCCAAGTTATATAAGTTTTTGCATCTAGCTCCTCAGAAGTCTGGTCTTGAAAAATGTATCTCAAATTTTATTTTGTGTGGTTTCTGTTTGTATGAAGCTTTTGTTCAGTGTGGTCAATCAATTCTGGTACAGAAAATAAAATTAGTTACAGCTTTCTTACTATAGGCACTCTCCCACTTCCGCTGATTCAAGAAGGGCAGTTGGCAGATTCTGGCGAAAGAATGTGCACTGTACTGGTTAACCGCTTACTTATAAGCCTGCCCAGGAAAAGTGTGGATAAGTAAACTGACCGGCTCAAAAATGACCTAAATAGTGTTCACTGGGCCGTCAAACCACAATACAAACAAACAAACTTACCAGAAATTTTCAAAGAAATCCCAGATACATTTTAAAGGGCCTATCAGAAGCCTCCGTGGTGCAGTGGTTACGCTACTCGCCTTGTAAACCAGGGATCGCAGGATCGATCCCGGGCTTCTCCAGACTTTCGGAAGAGTCTTTAAACCGAGGTCCCGTCTCCGTATGACCTTAGCTGTTGGTGGGACGTAAAACTAAACTCACTCACTTTAAAGGGCCTATCTTTTCTGCGGTTTTCTGAGAAAAGGGGTCCTTTCGAGCTATTTGATAAAAGTAAATCATTGCTAAAACTCGTTTTTTTAATTATAACAAACATTCGCTTGAAACAAATGCACATTGAATAAGTTGGTTAAAAACTTCAATGTCTTACCTTTAATTTGATATAAAGATTATGAAAACACACAAAGTTATAGCGGACAAACTGTCATTTAACCCATCCAGTACCAGAAACGCCTAAAGGGGTACCTTGGCAAACAGTGCCCGCCCAGATCAGACGCCGCAGAATACGGCGTCTGATCAGGGTCGTCACTGTTTGATAAAAGTGCAGTCATTGTTTTAGCTTATGACCCACAAAGAGGGTTGACACGTCGTTAAACACGAAATCATCATCATCATCAATCATTTTCCAAACAGATTTTGATGAAAACACAATCTGGCACCCCTAAATTTTGAAATGGACTCCTGCTGCATATAAGGTGGGTCATTCCATTTGGTACAAAAAGGGTTACAGCTGGTGTGTGGGAATGTGTGGCGGCGGTAAAACGTCTCCCTGCCTACATCATAGTGTAGATTATATTTTCTTGTCCTTTGGGATCATTGATTCCATTGTGGAATTTTGAAAATATCCGAGGGTCACTGATGAGGCCTAATTCGCCGAAACTAGCTAGTCTGGCCCAGAAAACATGTACACTCCATATTTATCACTTCTGTGGTGTATTCCTTGCTTCCAAAGGATAACCCTTTTATAGAACATATTAAAGATTACCACAGCCTAAGGTGTAGTCTATTCATAAAACAATAAACGAATTGCTGTAATCTCAAGAGTGAATGTTGTCTTTATAACGACTGTGAGAGAACTATTTGTATTAGCAGAGCACTGGGAAAAATAGGTCTTGTCATGTAAAATGTGTGCGGAAACCATACCAAATGATATATATCCGAGAAAAAAATGAAGGGCATTCCAGTGGCACATCTTTACCATACCCTCAATGAAGAGCCCCGCTCTTCTCCTGGTAATTGAACATCAAAGTAGTGAAGTATGACAACAGGCTGGAGAATGTATTTTTAACATTCTTTTGTCAAGTAAATTGAGACTAAATACTTTATAAAAATTAAAAGCGGTTCTCCGTTTTAGATAGTCGGTGCTTTTTTACTGAATCAGCACCCGAAAACGTCCTGTCCGCAAGCGTTTAACAGAGAAAGTTTAATATTGGTAGGACGTTCTTAATTTTGCGTGATCTTTCCGAAAACAAATGTAATTAAAATAACACAATGCCGCGGTATGTGTGAGTTTTCAGAGTAACTTATTGCAAATCTCTGTATACCATTACCGAACAGATTGTTCTGGGTTCCATATCACTTTTTCGGCCACTGCTAAATGGCGCCGTAAAATGCATTGTTATAATATGTCGTGAATAAATCAGGCTTGGGCATCTCTGATGTTGGAATTCAGATCAATTCCAGTGTTTATGAGAGCCTCGTTTGGTCCGTTTCGTGAATTTCGGTCTAGCCGGTGAACGAATGTGTGTCCCATAACGCCGTAAAATTTTGTTGCCACGAGTTTTCTGACCTGAAGTGGAGGATTTTGACAATCAAATTTGGTGTTCCTTAACACTATGTTAATAATGGATGAATATAATTATCAAGGAAGTTCTATCGATAATGTTTAGGTCGATTGCCGATCTAAAGTTACCATTGATTGGGTTAAACGTCACGTTAGCCCTTGTGGGTCATTTTGTGTCGCCTCCCGTAGAAAGGGAGAAAAGAGATAAAAAGAAGAGATAGTAGAAGAGGTGAAATTAAGGGACAGAGGAGAAAGAGGAAAATGAATGGAAGTATAGAAACAGAAGAAATGACAACATTCTCCCTTTACAGGACAGCAGTCCTTGTCCAGCTTAAAGCCAATGCCAGATGGACGCCCAGTAACGTAAGATACGCGTCACCTTTGCCTCAACCACCTCTACCCCGCCCAAACGTGTTGAATCTGAATGCATTTAAACTAAAATAATCTTATTTGAATCATTTATTTAACAGCGTTCTTTTTCAGTTTAAGCACAAAATCTTTTTCAGTGCTAAAGTCCACGTGACTATCACTGATTTGTAGGAAATACAGGTAACTTATTTATAGAAAATAGCAGCGTTAATTTTATCGCAGTGAGGTCAGTTTGTTTGATTTGTGGTTTAACGTCCCCGTCAACACTGTACAGGTCAATCTAGAGACGTTGCTACTTTTACCCGACATTGAGATGAAATGACATCTCAAGCCCCGTTTAAACCAATAGGGTTTATAAGCATGGACGGTCCGACTCGCACCGCTTTGCCTGGGCTGGCTTAGATCCGCTAAGCGGTTTACCAGTACTCGTGTGCGGTCAGTTTCAGCTCTGCGTGGAAGCACCGTGCAGCCCACCTATTTCTTCAAGCACCGATGGGCTGGGGCGTGCACTGAGGTCAACGTGTTGTATAATAGGTTAATATGTATTATATTGGCTGGAATCGTGCATGGGTTGGGTTTGGCACACAGTGTAGACCAATAGTATACGCCCCAGAACGCGGCGTCTTATCAGGGACTATACTGTTATCTTACATTAACATGCATTCAGTAAATACAACTTTCCAGTGTTCGTATTTCATTCAAATCCAACACCATTCAAGATAAAGCTAATTATAACATGTTATTAAACATTTTATACTTGTTATTATTATTTTTTTTTTTAATTTATGCTGCAAAAATTCTTTTTGTTCACTTGTTAGATCCGTTTCAATAAAGTGGTTCTAACGAGTATCAACAATATACATGTATACATATATAAGAGAGAGAGAGAGAGAGAGAGAGAGAGAGAGAGAGAGAGAGAGAGAGAGAGAGAGAGAGAGAGAGAGAGACCCACACACACATATACACAAGCCACTTTACTCTATTTATTAGCCCGTGTAGTGAAGCTTATTAAATCCCCACATCACTATAAAGTGGGGATTTCAGTCATCTTGTTTACGTGAAGTCCCAGTTTCACCGACGAAATTTAAATGTGTGTTTGTTTGATTTGGGATTTTCCGTCAACACTGTATAAATCATTTTGGAGACGCTGCTTCCAATTTTGCGGGACTTTTACCCGACATTGAGATGAAATTAGATCTCAAGCCCTGTCGCCTAATGAAACCAATAGGGTTTATACTGTAAGCATGGACGGGCCGACTCGCACCGCTTTGCCTCGGCAGACTAAGATCCTCTAAGTGGTTTACCTGTACCCGTGTGCGGTCGTGGAAGCATCATGCAGCCCATCTATAAAATAGTGCAGGCCCTGATGAGACGCCGCGTTCTGCGGCGTCTGATCTGGGCCTGCACTATTTGCTAAGGTACCCTAAAGCATACCATACATTTAATTTATAGAGGATCGGAAATGTGTCCTAAATAATCCCCCCTGTCTCTCGAACTGCCGTAATCATAACCCATAAGATGCCAATCACGACAATTGTCGTCTGCTTTATCGTCTCCTGCTTATTTTATGTCATTTTTGCAAACAGTAGAGGATCAGTCTGATTTGGGTCTACACTGTTTGCCTGTATGCAAAAATATTTTCTTAAAATCTGCAAAACGTCAGCAGACCACATAAGCAGACGACATTTTCAGATGCGCCTTAAGTGTTAATCGCCTTAATATTGATTATATATGTCGGGTATGTTGTAAGTTTATCACAACATCACACGGTAGTTTACAAGGAGGGTCAGTATCAAATTTTAAACATATCGGGATATATAATATTGTATATTTAAAGACTTTAAATCAGTACATGTGGTGAAAAAGGTATTTTGCATTTTATTTCTTTCACTGTATTAACTATATATATAGGTGTCATTAATTAAACATAGTCAACCGCAAATCTACTTAAAATACTTAAAAAATACGTATTGGTACTCGATCACCGCCAATCGGGGCTTGAAGAAATAGATTGGCTGCACGATGCTTCCACGCAGAGCTGAAACCGGCCGCACACGTGTACTGGTAAACCGCTTAGAGGCAAAGCGGTGCGAGTCGGGCCGTCCATACTTATAAACCCTAATGGTTTCATTGGGCGACAGGGCTTGAGATGTCATAACATCTCAATGTCGGGTAAAAGTCTCACAAAATTGGAAGCAACGTCTCCAAAATGACCTTCACAGGACGTTAAACCTCAAATCAAACAAACGTATTTGTACAAAACGTTGTGTAAATTAACTGGTTTGCAGGATTCAGTTGCTACAATTTGGTTTGTTTTTATTTAAGAAAGGTAGTTTATGGATCACAAACTGTGTTTCAAAAATGTTTCTTCATAAAGAGATGAAGCCATGGCAAAACAAAACGTTTTAACCTCGTTTAGTTTCATTGCAGATAATGACGAAACAGTGGACGTTGTTTTTTCTGTTGTCAATGGCTGTCAGAACCCATGGCCTTGACAATGGACTGGCACGGACTCCGCCCATGGGCTGGCTTACCTGGGAGAGATTTAGATGTAATACAGACTGTAAGAATGACCCAGAAAACTGTATTAGGTTTGAAGATTTCTTTATTTGCATGTGTCATAGAAATATATTATTTGGGTCATTGTGATAACTGAATGATCAAATTAAATTTTTGACAATCCTTCATAAAATCCTTTGATGTGTGTATTCATTGCAACTGCCTTGGTGAGGTGGTTCTAATGAATACCCACAGCATAGGTTTATGTGGAGAAATAAGGAAAACTATCCTTCAGTTATCACTAAATCCCAACTTATCATGTTGCTACCCAGCGGGCACATAATGCTGAAATGACGCCGTATCAACGTCGAGTCGACCCTCGGTTGCTCAGTCGGATGCGCGTCTGACTGGTGTTCCAGAAAACTGTATCAGGTTTGGAGATTTTATCATAAACTAAAGACATCACGAAAGCACGCCTCTATAATTTTGACCGTCTTCAGTCCCATTTTTATATAGTAAAACTGGGGTTTAAAGAGGTGTAAATGATTTTTCTTTTTTTTTTCTGCTCAAACACACAGGCTGTGGGCACTCGTTAGAACCCACAATCTATGTTTTGGGCAGAAATATGAAAAAAATATCAGATTTTTTATCTGAAAATGTTCTCTTTTTTGGTGGTAAAATTTTCAATACTTTTATATAGGCGCAATGTAATGTAATTCAGTAAAACTTCAATTTCTCGAACATTGATGGCTTATTCGCCTAGGCTAAGTCGAAACCATTCTTGGGTCCCTAGATACTTCTTCCATGTCACGAAAACATGCCTATATGATTTTGACACTCTTCTACCCTCTTTTATACAGTAAACTTGAGTTTTACAGGGGTATACATTCTTCTCATTTATGCTCAAAAACATAGATTATGTGTACTCGTTAGAACCGGCTCGGGGAGGTGGTTCTAACGAGTTCTCACAATCTATGTGTTGCGCAGAAATATGAAAAATATCAGAATTTATTTATCCGAAAATTTTCATTTTTTTTTTTTGTGGTAAAATCTTCAATATATTTGAATAGACATGTTGTGAAATGAAAATATAGAATATCGAAAAGATTTTCCAACCGCACCCTTCCAATATCTCCTGACATTAACCCAAGTAGCTCGAACTACTCAGTGTTTCGAAAAGGTTTTCGTGATCCCAAACTATTATCGGGTCATTGAAGTTTGATTATACGAGGACTGATAGATATGTTTTGAGCCTCATATTGAAAAATAGAAGTGAAGGCAATGATTTGAAGGATTTGAATTTTGTCGGACATATTGTATTATTTTTCAACATAATCCCCTTCAGTATCTATACACTTTTGCCAGCGGTGTTTAAGGGCCTCAATGCAACTTTTATAGAACTCCTTTTCTTGGCTGTTCAGAAAGTCATCCACTGCTTACATGACGTCATCATCAGACTGGAAGTGGGTGCCTGAAATATGGAAACAGATGAAAATCTGATGGAGCGAGATCAGGTGAATAAGGCGGATGCTCGATCAATTTAAAGCCACAATCGTGAATGGCAGCCATAGCAATGCAGGAGCATTGCCCTGGTGGAACAAGGCACCTTTAGTGAGCTTTCCGCAGCGCTTAAGTTTTATATTTTCCCGTAACTGCGCCAGAAGTGAAGCATAGTATGTCCTTTGATTGTTTGTCCCTTTTGGAGATAATCTATCAGCAGAATTCCATCTGCATCCAAGACATCCGAGGCCATAACCTTCCCAGCTGATGGAACAGTCTTTGCATTCTTTGGCGGGGTGAGCCAGGGTGCTTCCATTGTTTCGGTTGTTGTTTGGCCTGTGGGGTTAAATGATGTACCCACGTTTCATCCCTAGTGACAAATCGCTGAATCTTCCTCAAAAAGGTTATTATTAGCACGCGATAATGTGCGCCTGGTGTGCTTCTGATCAACTGTCAGAAGCCTTGGTACCCATCGGTCCGAAAGCTTTCTCATTGCAAGATCCTCTGTCAGAACGGAATGTACTCTTGGCCAAGTGGATAAGAGCGCTGTCTCTTAAGAATTAGGTATCTCACCGCTGTGATTTGAGCCTGGCTCGGGTCATATGTGAGACGCTAATTAAGTTCTGCAACGGAAGGTCAGGTGTTTTTTTCTCCGAGTACTACGTTTTTCGCCCACTTCTGATTAACGATCGACTCGATATGACTGAAATAATCTTAAAAGGGTCGTCCCCCCCCCCCCCCACACACACACACACAAATCACACAAATAAATAATAATAAGAAAAATCTGACATGTTTACACAGCATAGTCTCATAGATGCGGATTTTATCGCAAAATTTGATCTCACTCCTTTCTTACTTACATTTAGTGATCGCCTGATCAAGGTCATGGCAGATCGGTTGGTTGATGACGGATATGCTGCTGCCGGTTACAAGTACATAACCATTGATGATTGTTGGCCTGAAAAAACACGGGACAAAAACGGTAGACTTCATCCTGATCACGAGAGGTTCCCCAACGGAATAAAGGCACTTGCAGATTATGTAAGCATCATTTCCTTTTTCATAAGCGTCATTGTCGTAACCATTACGATAACACACCCGTGCGACATAGTGCATTTTTCACACCTCCAAAATGGCTACTTTTCTGATGAAAATCCGTGATATTTTTCTTATTTATACTGCAAACATAGGTTGTGGGTGCTCGTTAGAACCGCCTCATTGAGGCGGTTCTAACGAGTTCCCCCTAACCTATGTCTTTGAGCATAAATCAGAAAAATTAGGCATACCCCCTTAACCCCAATTTTCTCTATATAAAGTGGGGTTTAAGGGGGTATTCATTTCACGGACTTGTTCGTGAGATGTCTGCAGTGAAATTCTGTTATAAGACCACCAATCTGCTTTTTAAGCCTTATCATTGAGAAGGTTTAAATTATTCTTCCTTTGTGCTTTCTGCATCAAGTACCTCTTAATAAGAAACCACTTTTTGGACTGTTCAGAATTGGTCTTTAAGATCACTTTTGAACAGTCCCAAAGGTGGTCTTAATAGACGAATTTTAATGTAGTCTGTCATCTGCAGCGTGTCGTTGCACAGTGATGATTTGCTTATGTTGATTGGACATTGTCGCGGAGAGCTGTCATTTATTCAGATACCGATTGGTCTACAATAGTTGATTTAAAGTTTCACGTCCACATCAACACAATAAGCTGCGTGCCGACGGTCAGTATGCGACAGTTCAACACGCACCACTTTGCCGGGATAGGCTTGGACCTGTACTTGTATGTGGTCTGTATCAGTTCTGCGTGAAAGCATCATGCAGCCCAGTCTACTGTTCAGAATTGAATTGAATTGTTACTGGTGATACGTCAAATGACATTCAGACACCATGTTAAAAGACGGATTCTAACACAGCGCGCCTATATAGGCAATGCAAAATAACAGTGTTTTATTCTGCAACAAATCACAGCTCGGAAGAGCGAGACGTGTGACGTCATTAAAAACTTCAAATTTATGACGTCATTAGTCGATTTACTTGACGTTAGACGGTGTAACGTCATTTTCTCGCATCGAAAACGTTAGAAAAGGATATAAATGCATGTGTTTCAGTCGATAATTTTAGCGGGATTTCTTCTAACAATGGCGAAAAGTTGTGAGCTTTTGAAGGAAACAACAACATTATTGCCGATTTTCAGCGTGTTAGAATCGAAATAGATCAGCTCTAGCCAGTGATTTGTTGGGTAATAAATCACAGTTTGTCGGTCAGTTGTAAGTAGACAAATCACGCGCGCTACGCGCTCGTGATTTGTCTACTTTACAACTGACCTCCAAACTGTGATTTATTACACAACAAATCACAGTTAGAGCTGATCTATTTCTTAATTAGATGATAACAGCAATACTTGATTGCCGACTGCCAGTCTTGTACATTGAAGTTAAAGCTTATGTGAATGGAGGCGATGTATCAAACATTTGCATGCTCATGTTATCAAAATTCTTAACTGCTGTTGTAATAAAAAGTACCGTAATTCACTTAACTTTGTATGAACAGAGTAAGGAACCCTCTTATGTTTACACACAAACAATAATCGGTAACACTCTGACTAAATCAAGCACCTTTTAACGATTGTCTGATACGGGCAGATTTTTTATATAAACATGTTATATTTTGAATGCAAGGTAACAATGTCGGTTAAATTCTAAGATAAAGAAATAATGAAGTTAATGGTCATGCTATTTCGTGCCAGCTCCAGGACCACATCACATTTAATAACAGGCCTGTGTAATTGATATCATTCAATCCCCACTCATAAAAAGAAAAGTGGGGTTTACAAGGATATACATAAGTTTGCCTTTTAAGTTTTAAACGTAGTGTCTTGGTAGTGGGAGAGGCATTCATAAGGCCTCAACCCAACAACACCAACCCTTTACGATATTCAACCCGTGTGACATAGTGCAGTTTTTCAAATCTCCAAAATGGCTACTTTTCCGATGACATTTTGTGATATTGTTCTTACTTGTACTCCAAATATAGGTTGTGGGTGCTCTTTGGAACCGCCTCATCGAGGCGGTTCTAACGAGTACCCAAAACCTTTGCACTGGAGCCGAATTAGGCAATATAATGTTTACCCCCTGTAAACCGCAGTTTTCTTTACATAAAGTGGTGTTAAGAGGGTGGTGTTCATTTCACCGACTTCTTTACATGATGTTTATTAATTTTTTTTTTTTTTGGTTTGGGTTTTACGGCCCTTTCAAGATTATTTCACTCATATCGAGCCGATCGTAAATCATAGGTGGGCGAAAACCGGAGTACCCGGAGAAAAACCACCTGACCTTCCGTTGCAGAACTTGGCGTCTCACACGTGACCCGAGCGAGGATCGAACCCACGGCGGGATGTTTATTAATATTTTTGTTTAAAGCATTAGTTAGTTCTTTCCATAAAAGTTCGAGTTTGTTCAATTCAGGTGCACTCCAAAGGCCTTAAATTTGGTATATACGAAGATTTTGGTGTAAAAACATGCGCTGGTTATCCTGGAAGCGAATTTTATATGCAGACAGATGCTCAGACGTTTGCGGATTGGGAGGTTGACCTATTGAAATTCGACGGGTGTAATTCTGATTACAAAGATTCGCCGTACGGTGAGTTTTTTTAGTTCCATGATTTTTTAAATGTTCTTCTGAGTTAGCTTAATCTTATCAAAAAATCAATAGCCGGTGATCAAACCATGTTCATTTGTTAACCCTTTGGAATGTGTTTTTGTATACTAGAAAATTATTTCATTTCATTTAAATTATATGAAAACGCAAGGGAAGTGGTTGGGTGAGGCAAGGCTGACGTGTATCTTGCGTCACTGGGGGGTCCAACTGATATTGTCTTACAGTTGGACAAGGCCTACTGTCCTTGCAGCAGGTAAAGGTAGAGGGTAGATGTTATTTCTCAGAAATAACATCTACCCTCTACCCTTACCTGCTGCAAGGACAGATTTTCTCTGTTTCTACACTTTCATTCATGTTTCTCTTTCTTCCCTGTCTCTCACTTTCTTCATTGTTAAGATGAAAAATTGTAATATTTTTCTTAATTCTGCTCAAAATATAGACTGTCGGTACTCGTTAGAACGACTACCCACAATCTATATTTTAGAGCAGAAATAAGTGAAATAAAGTTCACTCCTGTAAACCCAGTTTTACTATATAAAAGTGGGGTTCAAGGGGGTCAAAATTATATAGGATGGTGTCCTTCGATTTGCCATCGCGGGGAAAACGCTCGTTTCCTTCGATATGCCAATTCAGGAAAATGCACATGTCCTTCGATATGCCAACTCGGAAAAATGCGGGGATTGTGGCCACGTAGAGTCGAATTCGTTTCACTGACCGGTCCAAGGCGGTTCGCCTGTCGCGGTTTATTTTTGTTATGGTTTGTCTATGAGTGTGTGTATCGATTTTATTATTTTGTTTTGGATAGCCAACTGGCCATTGTGTGGGAAAGTAACTGTCCTTTTAGCTTTTCGCCAAAGATGGTTCCATTAGGGTCTAGTTGTTTCCTGTTTGTGCTTCTTTCCCTTTGGTGTCTCTGATGGTAGTTGATGGTTAATTGTATCGATTCCTGACCATTGCCTTCACTTCTGTTTAAGGGCTTGAAGAAATAAATGGGCTGCATGATGCTTCCACGCAAAACTGAAACCGACCGCACACGAGTACTGGTGAACCGCTTAGAGGATCTAAGCTTGCCCAGGCAAAGCGGCGCGAGTCGGTCCGTCCATGCTTATAAATCCTATTGGTTTCATTGGTCGACAGGGCTTGAGATGTCAGTTCATCTCAATGTGGGGTAAAAGTCCCACAAAATTGGAAGCGTTAACGCCTCCAAAATGACCTCTTCAGTGGTGACGGGGACGTTAAACCACAAATTAAACAAACAACACTCGTTCAAAGTCTTTTCAGATAGCTTGTATGGAAGTGGTTCATGTTTTTTTGGCATGCCGTTGATATGTTCAGGTTTCGTCTGCGTATAATAGTGTTGGTAGCACCACAGCTCTGTAAACGTTCAGCTATATGTCAAGTCTTATTTCACTTCGATCGCAAACACTACCACATGGACGGCCGAAAGCTACACCAGATTTGGCAATCATGGCGTTGACTTCATCACAATATGCACGACTCATTGACAATGTGTTTCAAAGGTAGGTAAACAAGCCTACTGTGATGGTGGGGGTCCTTGTTAGGCTTGCCAGGTTCTGGTAGATAAACCACCTCGGTCTCACCGATGATGATTGTGAGGTCATAGCTGTTACAAGTGCCAGATAGGCTGAGATGTATTTTCCAACATAAAACACAAAATAGCCGGTTCGCATAAGGGTTTCCTAACCCAATCAATGCTACATCACAGACACACATGAACCAAATTAAGTCTATGGGTGATTGGCAGATACCCCGAACTCTGTTAGCGAGAGCTAAAGAAAACTACAAATTAAACCACGGCAGGTCAAGCGAAAGAAATAGCACCATGTTTGAAGTAAATTATAGAAGCTTTATGTGGGGGTCGTCATTCAGCCACCGCCGCTTAATAGGTATGTGTTTTAGTAATAATCCATTTTCATTGCCTTTGGAACAAATCTGTTGTATAATATCATGCGCAACTATTTGCAGTCCACAAAAACTTATTCTTTGGTGACCTCATACAGCCGCGGTTGGTGTTAGGCTTTCCTCGTGTAGACAATATAATATACTGTTCACAAAAAGTAGGGGATATTTTACTTTCGGGCTGAATATTGGGAAATGAATCAAACGTTACCCCGGCCAAGATGCATTTTATTCAAACGGCTATCAAATATCCATAATTGATCCACACATTAATTCCAGTGATCACGTCATTATGTAGCAACACGGCGACCAATCTTCTAAGCGTCAACGTCATTTTACGCAAGCCCCTAATAACGTGTTGGACCGCCTCGATTGTCGCAGCAGGCAATGCACCGTCGTCGCATACTTCCAATTAGTCTTCGAGTTGTGAACTGAGGTATCCTTCGCCACTCTTCTTAAAGTGCTGCACTAAGCTCACCCACGGTCCTTGGGGGCTGATCGCGGCTCCGGACTCGTTTCCCGAGGATGTGCAATACGTGTTCGATGGGAGATCGCAGGCCATGGTATTGTCCGAATATTTTGCTGTTGAAGGTATCAGTGACGACGCGTGTCCGATGAGCCCTAGCGTTATCATCCTGAAAGATGGATCTACGACCGTGGGGTCGAGCAAACGGTATCACCTGAGAAGCCAAAACGTTATCACGATAGTTCTGGGGCCAGTTGTTCAAAACTAACGACGTCGTTAGTTAACGTATCGTTAAACTTTGATCATTAAACATGGCAAATATGCTGAAATTTTTGCTGAAAAAATGTGAGCAGCTTTTGCGGACGCAAAAGCTGCTCACATTTTTTCAGCAAAAATACCAAAATTTATGATATTGTACTTGCTAGAAGAGTTAACAATGTGACCACTAACGAGCTCGTTAAGCTAACGATGCTTTGAACAACTGGCCCCTGTTCTGTAACTCTGCCTTGGCACACAAGTAAAATAGAAGTGAAGGCAATGATCAGGAATCGATACAAGTAACCCACAGCTCTCATCAGAGACACCAAAGGGAAAATTACACAAACATGAAACAACTGACCCTAATGGAAACATCAATAGCGGAAAGCCAAAGTTATTTTCCCACAAAATGGCCAATTGGCTATCCAAAACAAAATAATATAAGCTATACAAACACTCAAAGACAAACCATAACAAAAATAAACCGCGAAAGAAGACCCGACTGTGAGGTATTCATATCATTTGCCGCCTGCAACTGCATACTTCCGGTCTGGAGCATGCCAACGGCTCTCCAACGTTTAGCCTCCGTTGGCCGAATCATGGTTCTAATAACGAATTTGTTTATGAAATCGTTTCATACAACACTTTAACAGTCGATACGGAACGTTTTATCGAAATCTCGCATCAATCTCGCATCAATAAACCGGTTTGTCACTAATGTTAAAACTCACGCGGCACCCCATGCACAATTTATGCCCCCGCGCTACGCCACTCGATCATAAATATCATACTGCTCAACGATAGAATATACACACATGATAGTCAATTGACAAGGTATACCCGATATTTGATTTTTCCTAATGTTTAGGCTGATGGGCTCGAAGGAACCCAAATATCCTCTACTTTTTGTGAACAGTATATAATATAAAAAATGTCGATACATTGCATGTATATTATTTGACACATAATTTCGATCAATATATTTACAGGATATCCGGCAATGGGAATGTATCTAAACAAAACAAACAGGCCTATACTTTTTTCCTGTGAATGGCCTCTCTACGATTACGCACATAGCAAAGCGGTAATTATATTGTTTGTTTGTTGAAGGTAGCTAATTGGCTTTAGTGGCCCCGTGAAAACATTTAATCGTGTCACTAATGGTCCACCATGCCCCGTGGCTGCCAGACGCCCCTAGAAACTGTGGTGATTTCACGGGGAAGTTATTTTCTATAATAGGATGAAATTTCTGTCTAATCCGTTCAGTATTTGAAACATTATTGGAAGTTGGTTACGTCATATACACTCAATCATTACTGATGCAAAATGAAAAACAAAAGAAGCTTTGAAATAAGGTAATGTTTGTCTAAATGTTTCAGTTTCCCAGATATTTAGTGCAGTTCAGATACATGGGACACCTGTTGTCCCTAAAACGTCATGCTCAACTGATTACTGAATTTTGCAGAGGTTTTGGCCCTTTGTCTGTTTTTACCATTCTGTTTTCAGAAATCTTGTCTCAACAATTCCCCTATCATTTTCAAGGAATTTTGATGAAACTTTCCGGTTATTGTTCCCATGCCCTGAAGATGATATAGAGGATCTTACATGAGTGTTTATGAATTATTGAATTTATTAAGCGAGTTGAGGAAAATAGATAAAATGCGAGGCTTTGCCGAGCATTTTATCCCTTTTCCTCAACGAGTTTAATAAATTTAATGATACATGAGCACGAATGCAAGATTCTATTTATCATATGACATTTAAAGCGCATTTTTTCACGATTGTTTACAAAAATGTCAATATGCCGCCGTTAGTAAACCCGGCGTCGTTAAGGACGTCGTACATGTAACGTTACGGGACGTATCTAGCTAATTTGCATATTTAATCCACTAGTGGATTATCGAAAATATTACATGGCGTTATTACACTCTCAGACGCGGCGTCATATGATAAGATATTTTATTTAGGTCATGCTGCACAGAGTTATACCAAGTTATCTTCCTTTGTTATTTTTTAAATGAAGTATTGGCCCTGCAACTCTTCTTGCAGTTGTCAATGAATTTGGATGAAACCTATCAGTTAATGTTACCATGAATGTTGTCAACATAATTTGTTATCTCTCCAAATCCCCATTCACCTTAAATACGAGATTACAGTTTTGGAGGTCACTTTTTCTGTGAATTGTTCCATTCAAAAGTTAGAAAAATTAAAAAATGTTAGACTGTTGGAAGTGTTATAAAATCCCAAAACATTGTTTAGGACATATTTTATAGACATATTCACCATATAGTAACATTTCAAACTTCGGGGGACACTTTGCCTGCGGCCTTTTACTTCATGAAGTCGGACAACATCTGATGAAATTTATCAAGTTATTTATCAGTTATTTTTTAAAGTCTAACAACACAGCTATTATGCGCGGACCAAGAACAACTATTTGATGTAATTTATAAAGTTACTTATAAGTTTATTATGCACCAACTTTGAAATAGTTAGTGGGAATATTGCTTCTGGTTTGTATGTTGGTTCCCCCGTTCGCTCCTTTGTTCGTCCGTTCGTTCGTTCGTGCGTCACGCTTTCTTGTTTATAGCATAACTTAAGAGCCATGTATGCTAGTGTTTTGAAATTTCAAACATGTATTTCCCATGAAAAAACTGTAGTTGACCCATATTTTTTCTTATCTAAATTATCTCCCCTTTCTGAGTTATTTAATTCACTTTTAATTAAATAACACAGAAATCTCGTTTGCTAGTTATCTGGAAAAGTTTTTGAGCTATAGCCTTGATACTTGGTATACTGTTTAGGACTGAGGAGGCGTTCACAGGATTAAATTTTCAACCAACTTAATGAAATTTTTTTATTGTTTGGAGTTATGGTCCTTGGCAATTTCTGGCCATTTTATTGTGTTGCTTTTTTGTACATAGCAAAACTTTAGAACCAGGCATGCTAATGTTTTGAAATTTCATATATGGATTCCTCTTGAAAAAATAGTCGATCGAGATTTTTTTTCTTATCCGAATTATCTCCCCTTTTCGAGTTATGTCCCTTTTAATTAAATTACATTTGTTGCTTTCTTGTGACTAGCAGAACTTTAGAACTGTATATGCTACTGGTTTGAAATTTCATATATGGATTCCTCATGAAAATATAATTATTTCCCCTTTTCAAATCATTTTCGTTTTAATTAAATAACATAGAAATCTCATTAGCAAAATATCTGAAAAAGCATTTGAGCTAGTCTTGATATGTTGTATACTGTTTAGGATAGAAGGCAGGTCATCCAGTAAATTTTCAACCAATTTAATGAAATTGTACTGGATTTATGGCCCTTTGCACTTTCTGGTTTATTTTAAGTCGAACTACACAGCTATTAGTGAGACATGCAACACGTGGAGAAACTATGGCGATGTACAGGACTCCTGGGACAGTATCCGAGGCATTATCGTCTACTACATGCAAAATATAAATAATTTTGCCGAAGCTGCTAAACCAGGGGCTTGGAATGACCCAGATATGGTATGTTATTGCTTTTGTTCATTTTCGGAAGTGTGTTTGGGAGAGAAACGTTGGGTGAGGAAAAGTTTGATATTTAAAGCCAAAGAAAGCAGATGCCTTTCCGCAGACAGTTTTAATACTTTCCAAACACAGATGTACACGCACGCACACAGCGCAGATATAATTGGTGTGTCCTTATTAAGTTACTGTCTAATGTCTACATTAACTGTCAGTGATTATCAGCCGCATTTATCGACAGTAAAGCTTTAGCAATGTAAATTTGACAGATCGCACGAAATAATGAACCTCACCATATGACGTCAAGTCTGAAAATGAAATAACGCCATGTAATAAATTCGAAAATCCACTAGTGGATTAAATATGGAAAGTAGTTAGATACGCCCCGTAACGTTACATGTATGAAGTCCTAAATGCCGTCGCCTTTACTACTGAATGGCGGAATATTGACTGTTTTTGTAAAACTATCGTGAATGAAATGCGTTTTAAATGTCATATGATAAATAGAATCTTGCATTCGTGCTGGTGTATTATTGAATTTATTTAACTCGTTGAGGAAAAGGGAAAAATGTTCGGCAAAGCCTCGTAATTTATACTTTTTCCTCAACTCGTTTAATAAATTTTGCCGAGCATTTTATCGCTTTTCCTCAACTCGTTTAATAAGTTCAATAATACATGAACACACATGTTAGATCCTCTGTGCATTCTTCAATTCCGAATGCATCCTTTTTATCAAATGTTTTTCCATTTGTCAATGTAACTTGCACAGGATCAAATATCGTTGTGTTTAATTTAAGCTTGACATTGGCAATTTCGGACTAAGCTATGACCAACAGCGGACCCAGATGGCAATGTGGGCGATTTTTGCAGCACCCCTAATCATGTCTGTGGATCTGAGGACCATACGACCGGAATCAAAGGCGATACTTCAAAACCCAAGGGTAATAGCCGTGAACCAGGATAAACTGGGAGTAGCAGGCTCTTATAAATTTACTGAGGTGAGCATTTTATGTACCCTGTTGACCACAGTCCCTTATAACTATTAGGGTAAATTTATATATTTCTTATAAAACATTGGTCCTTTTCAGAAGAACATGTATTCCGGTATATATTAACACTTGTCCTGCTGAACCCCGATATGTCTTAGCTTTCAAACACTGTAGATCTAGATCAGATGGCTTCTTCATTGTTTTTCATTCTGTGTACGAATTTGTTGCAATGATTGCATCAAGAAATCTGATTGGTTGGTAATCAGTGGTGGGCATGGCATATTTAAATATACAGCAGGTCAAGGGTTAAGATTGAGTAGTTGTAGCTCAAGTTGTAATCAAGTTAATTTGGCTTTATGTTGATTTTGCCTGCACGCGCGCGTGCGTGCGTGTGTGAGATCAGGTCAACAAGTCTGTGTTATGAACATCCAGTGAACCCCACTTTCACAGAGAAAGTAGGGTTAACAGGTGTAAACATTATTTTCCTAATTGTGCTCAAAACAGTTTGTATGAACACGGTTCGTCTCAATGAGGTGGTTCTAACGGGCGTGGCGATCTATATTTAGAGGAGAAATAAGAATAAATAAAAAATCACCTGAAAAGGTGTTAGTTCTGGAGACACATGTATGAAAGACGCCGTTGTCGTAATGACATCACAGAAAATGGTAATTTTGACCACCTGAAAACCCACTTTTTTATAGAAAAACGGGGGTTTACAGAGATCAACATTTTTCTTGTTACTGCTCAGAAACATAAATTGTGCTGAAAATTTTTATGTTTTGGTGGTAACATTTTCAATTTATTTGAATAGGCCAGTTTTCGTATTGGGGTTAAAGTTGTTTGAACCTTTGAAATATAAATTTCAGTTCCATGATAGTAATAAATCGGGGACAACTGCGTGACATTTTATGTTGTATGGTCATATGGTTATTATACCCCCGGAATACGAAGTATGCAATGGGGGTATATAGTTTTTGTCTTTTCCGTCTGTCTGTCTGTCCGTAAACAATTATTTTGTGTCAAAGATATCTAAGGAACTGCTTCACATAGAGACTTGAAATTTTGCACACATGATCAGTATGACTAGTTGTATTGTGGGAAAGAAAATAAGGGCCAAGGGGTCAGGCCTTTTAGAGTTATTTTCCTTTGTAGTTCTTGATGGCACTGGCGGGGGGTATACGTGCCCCACTGGGCACTTTTGTCTAGTTTAGGATTGTTGGTGAAATTTCCCGTCTCCTGTTATTATTGATCTTACTGAATCCATGTTGTTTTTTTTATAAATACATGGAATAGCCTCTGATGACTGGGAATACCTTTTTGTTTCAGGGAAATTATCTACATGTATGGGTACGTCCGATATCGCCTGAAGGCAGCGCTGCTGTAGTGGTTGTAAATTTCAACGATGGAGGGGGTCCTTCTGAACTAACCACGCCTCTTAATAAATTTGGTTTAACCAATGACAGAGGCTATAATATAACAGAGACATTTGATGGACAGTTCAAAGGGATATATCAACCAACGAGTAACTTTACATGTTTCATAAATCCAACAGGTGTATATATGATTACTGCCATACTTCTGTAACCTATTTTTTAACACTGTTAGATCATCACGAAAACACCCCTATCTACTTTTGACCACCTTGAAACCCACTTATATATAGCGAACCTGGGATATCAGGGGTAAACCTTATTTTTCTTATTTCTGCTCTAAAATATAGATTGTGGGTACTCGTTAGAACCGCCTCATTGATGAACCCATGATATATATTTTGAACAGAAATAAGAAAAATATCACAATTTTTCATTTTAAAATTTTCGTTTTTTTTTTCGGCGGTGAAGCTTACAATGAATTTGTATAGGCGTATTTTCGAAATTTCGAAATGTACTCAGGAATAAGCAGGCACTAGGTATAGCTGATCACTTACATGTCAACTGTAAACCAGGCTAAGTCCAGTCTTCTTTGACCTCTACCATTGCAAATAGCTAGATCTCAAGGCGGTTCTTCTGTGGTGGTTTATTTATGTTGTTGTTTGTTACTTACTGTGTGTATCACTTGTGTCTTTCTGTTTTTGATGGCCATTTTGCCATTTTGTGGGAAAGCAACTGTCCTTATGGCCTTCCATTTTTTAAGTTTCCATTTTGGTCTGGTCGCTTCATGTTTGTGTTTTTTTCCCCTTTAGTGTCTTTTATGGGTGGAGTTAGTTAATTGTATTGATTCCTGATCTTTGTTTTACTTCTACTTAATCAGATGGATCGTGATCTACACTGTTGACATTCAGTTCGTGAATTTGTAGGAACACAATAGATCATACGAGTATAATCTGCATGGATGGTTGAAAGTCAGATATTTTGTGTATAAAATAATTTATTCAACAGGATAAATGCTGACAGCTTATCAATTGAACTAGCTCATGCATGTATCTCCTTTACCGACATCAATAAAACAACATAGTATGTGCAATAAAAGCGGGAGGATGTTTGTGTGTTTAGGGAAAGGGGTGTGGCTAGGTGTATGTATGCTACTGAAATGTCTGATTTGCACGTTTTAATTCTGTTGTAGTTGTCATATCTGTCGAGATGTCATGTTATGTTTATATGTTTTATGTGATTAAAATGAGCGCTAATATTGAACATTTAACCTTCAACTGCTTTATTCTGTGGTCTATATATCTGTGGTATTTCATAAAGGATCATACATGAGTGTTCATGTATTATTGAATTTATTAAACGAGTTGAGGAAAAGAGATAAAATGCGAGGCTTTGCCGAGCATTTTATCCCTTTTTCTCAATGAGTTTAATAAATTCAATAATATATGAGCACGAATGCAAGATTATGTTTATCATATGGCATTTAAAATGCATTTATTCACGATATGTTTACAAATATGTCAATATTCCGCCATTAGAAAACGCGACGTCGTTAAGGAGGTCGTACATGTAAAGTTATGGGGCATCTCTAACTAATTTGCATATTTAATCCACTGGTGGATTATCAAATTTATTACATGTAGTTATTACACTCTCAGACGCGATGTCATATGATACGGCATATAGTAAAGAAATAGACCCTATAAAAGGGTTCAACTCCTTCAAAAGCTTGACCACCAACAATCTGAAGCCATTCACCCCGGTACAAAAGTGTATGCCAAAGTTTAAGAATATCTGTAGGTACTGAAATTATTGGCCAGAAACGAACTGGTGACAGAAGAACGGACACCGTAATGTATAAGATAATACCTAACCACTGTTTTGTGGTCTGGAAAGAAAATCCTGAAAAGCGCCCATATTCTATCCCATCACGAAAACACGCCTATACATTAGTGACCCCACTGATGACCCCACTGAACCCCACTTTTATATTGTAAAACTGTGGTTTACAGGGGTACACATTATTTTTCTTATTTCTGCTCCAAAAATATCCGAACAAATATACCCAAAATCGGCATAAGGAGTATATGACTTCTTAACTGAATGGCTATATAGGGCTAATTGTTATGACTGAATTAATCAAAGCACTGAGAATGCTGATTGGGCGATAGCTTGTGACCAATGGATAGGGTTAGGCAAATTTAGCGTCTGGTATGTATTTTAAATCAGACTCATAAAGAATATATTTTTTTGAAAAAAAAAATCCAATGAGCATAGCTGTTTGAAGCAGTCCTGTTGACGCAACAAAACCCTGGTTAAAATTCTATTGAAACATTGCAGACCAAAATCAGACGCCGCAACACCTGGCGTCTCAACTGTGTCTAAACTGTTTGCTGAAAGTACATACAATTTTTGCAAAATTTACTGCTAACAATAAAAACCTGACTCCCCTACATTTGGCCATGAACCTCTCTTAACTTCTTAACTGGGAGATATCAATTGTCTTATATGGGTTGATGACACAAAAGAATTACATAATCGACCCATACTACGTACTTTTAACCCATTTTGTACTGAATGGAATCATCAACCTTATATCAGTATGATACGAGTCCATTTCAAAATTTAGGCATGTCTGGTTGTGGCTTCTTTAAAATTTTCCTGGAAAATGCTGAATCTTTCACAAACATGCAGTGTATGTCCTGATGAGACTCCGCGATCTGCGGTATCTGATCTGGGCCAGCGCTGTTTGCCAGTTGCAAGTTTTTGGATTTCCGGTACAAAATGAGCTGTACAAACGGGCAAGTTGTAATGATCTATAGCACTCATTCTCAAATGAATTGGGATATTGCAGTCGCCGTATATTTTCTGAAATCAAGCAGTCATTTTTACCCAATGCATACGTTTATATGGCAGAACAACAGGTTCCAAAGATATCATGATAAACCTCCTGTAGAAAAATACCTTTTCAGGGAAAATGAGCCACGGGAAAACCTGGTTTTGTAATGTTCGAGACTGTCGCTTTTCAAATTCTCTTTGTTTGCACACTTACATATCTGCAATTCCACTAGACAGGAAAGGGTTACTTACATGTCAGAAAGTGTGTGATGCCCTCAACTTTCTACTTGACAATATTTATATTAGATTCGGTACTAAGTCATTTAGACAAATTGTGGGTATTCCGATGGGTACTAATTGCGCACCTCTTGTGGCTGATCTGTTCTTGTATTGTTATGAAAGAGACTTCATTTTGTCGCTTTCCATTGATAACCAATCTGAAATTATTGAAGCTTTTAGCTCTACTTCTAGATATTTAGATGATTTATTAAATATTGATAATACCTATTTTGATGGTTTGATCAGTCAGATTTACCCCCTAGAACTTCAGTTAAATAAAGCAAATTCTTCTGATACCGAGGCCCCGTTTTTGGATTTACATCTATCTATTGTAGATGGATTTGTTTCGTGCAAAATTTATGATAAACGCGATGACTTTGATTTTGAGATTGTAAATTTTCCTTTTTTGGATGGTGATGTTCCTCGTGCGCCATCCTATGGCGTTTATATTTCGTAATTGATTCGATTTGCTAGAGTGTGTAGTCATGTAACTGACTTCAACACTCGTAATAAATTGTTAACGGCTAAACTCCTTAATCAGGGTTATCTGTACCATAAACTACGCAAAGCCTTTTCAAACTTTTATAGACGCCATTCTGATTTAATTTCAAAATTCAATATTGGACTTAAATCTCTTCTGCAACAAGGTCTATCGGAACCCTAATTTTATGGTGACTTAGTATATAAATTCAGAAAAATATATAACCGCAATGACTTCAGCACCCAATTTCGTAAAATCATTCTTCGATATAAAAAGATTGGGTACAACATGGATATTATACGACAGACTGCATGCATGGTAGTTAACCCAATCACGGTTGGCAACTTTGCTTCCCTCTTTAATTGCACGCCGGTGGGTCAAGCCTCAGATTCTATGACGGCTCCAACGTAAAGGCTTATTGAAAATTTGAGAGATAATGTTGGTTGGTACCTGATGCTCTGTCTCTGGTCGGGCTCATCGGAGTCTAACTGTTGGTTTTCTTTTGCTCCAGCATTTCAGTGGTTTCTTGCTGTCGAGTCCTCACCGTTGTCTCACCTCTGTGGTTCTTTGATTTTTGTGTTCACGGAGATGTTGCACTGATGAGTTAGGAGGCCTTCATGCGGACTGAACAAATTATTTGTCTAAATCGCGACGGAAGGGCGAGGATTGTGGCCACGTAAAATCGATTTAAGCCCCCCAGTGGAAATCTTCCACTGACCGTTCCAAGGCGGCTCTTCTGTGGCGATTTATTTATGTTGTTGTTTGTTACTTACTGTGTGTATCACTTGTGTCTTTTGGTTTTGATTGGCCATATGGCCATTTTGTGGGAAAGTAACTGTCCTTATGGCCTTCCTTTGTTTAGGTTTCCATTATGGTCTGGTCGCTTAATGTTTGTATTTCTTTCCCTTTGGTGTCTTTTATGGGTTGAGTAAGTTAATTGTATCAATTCCTGATCTTTATTTTACTTCTACTTAGGTGGTTTCCATAAAATTTACATATTCTGGGTAGGGAAATAACTACCATTAGTAGGACCACATGGAATCTAACTAAGTATTTTTCCCCGATTATGGCTGTCGCCGAAATTTAATTAAGCATTGTAATGTACGAGACGACGTTTTTCTTCTTGATATTTCAAAACAACGTTTTGGTTTTTATACATAGAAACATGACCAAATGTAGATTCTATACTATAATAAACATATAAGGTCGTTTGATGTTACCTGTACAATAGGAAATTAAAAATACTCGCCATACAAAAATGTGCATGGATTTGTTGCAAAAATGCATGTAATGTTCGCGATCATTATACCAGGCTTATTACGTATGTATCGACAAAAAATGCTAGATTGAATTAAACTCCCGCAATGTGTGACAAACACAAATACATCATCTGTAACGAAAATAACATTTTGATGTTGAAATTACCTCATTTCCAGTGTTTTGTAATGTTCGAGACCGGTAATGTTCAATACCGGAAATTTTTAGTCTAACAGCTTGATCACATTGATCTCACGTTGCACGGTTTTCCATTACCAGATTTTGTAGTAGAAAGTGTCTGCAGACGACATGGTTGCCCTTTCCGGTGTTTGATGGGTGGGGGAGTCGGCAGACAATACGATAGTTAAGGGAAAACAGAAGTCATATCTTGTTTTTAAATATCTGCATAGAAACTTTTTATCTTTTTCCAATATTATTTGCCACAATTAATACTGTTCAATTAATTTGGTTCCACCAAAAATCATTATTAATGAACAACATTTGCACGCTAGCGAGACCATTATTCTATTGCAATAAGCAGTGGATGAAATGTCCGCTACATTTGGTATCGAACATGACGGGTTTGCTATGTTGACCGTCCAGAGATAATGACAGCAAATAAATTAACTATTTTGAATTGTGCAACCTTATTTGTGCAAAATGAACACGTTTAGTGATATACATGTTTGCTACATTTCTACCTATAGCTGCAAACAGTAACAATGTTGATTCAAAAGTTTTTACATATTTTCTATTTTGGATTTGAGTGCCACAACTTATAATCTTTTCCCAAATATTATTTGCCAGAATGAATATTTCATTATGAATTGTGCAATGTTAAGTAGGCATTTCAACTCTCCAATTTGTATTTCCAAATGCATATTTTGAATGTCAAAAAGCATTGTAAGTGCAGTTTATGATGCTAAAATTATGGTATCGAACATTACAAATTGTATCGAACATCCCAACCTAAAATAAATATGTTTATTTGAGGGTATGCTGGATTACTCTTGATTATGTCAACTAGATACAACAAATATAATATCAGATTCCTTTTCAATTCTATATGTAGAAATGGTAAAGTGGCATAGGATGTCCCTTTACCGTGTATGGTAATGTCCGAGACCATCATAGCTGGCATTTACAGAAATGCATATGTTTACATTTCTTAGAACTTTTTTACAAACTCTACTAAGCGTGTTACTTTCTTCAAGCTGGTAGACAAAATTGGTTACATTTTGAAGACTTTTGTATAGAAAAATATTGCTCTGGAATGCACTGTAATGTTCGATACTGAATTCTCGCAGTTGCAGCATTAATTTTACATACTTGATTGTTGAGAACACAAGGCCATGCGATTGTTGTGTGTTTATATATGAGAGATATGTCTTTTAATGTTTTGGCTGCCTTAAGAACGCAGTTTATCTGTCAGGAGAGCATTTGTATACATAAAAGTATATACCGAGGCTTTTTTGCGTAATAGCGACACCATGTTTTAAAAGCATATGACTGAACATGCACTGTTACATTAGTTAGATCCAAAAATTTAATGCAAATGACACTAACAGCTATATTGTCACTTAATTACGATAGTAGACTACTTGACTTATAGGAACAAAAATCACTGTAATGTCCGCGAGTTTTTACATATAATTCATATTAACTTATTGCTTATGTTGATCGTTTATCTAAAGTAATATTACTTGTGTTCCTTATTTACCACTCAATACCTGTTCAAATGCAATAGTCGTAAGTGATCTAGCTATTATGTGCTTCTCTTAAAACAAAACGAAAGTTGTATGTTTTCAGAAAACTATTTTTTTTTTCTGTATTCTCTAACCAACCCTGAATTTTATTCAAAATGGTTATTCATTTCTTTATCATATATATGACCATATGTTCCATTTTGTCTCCGCTTAATAACCCGGTCGTAAGTTTTTGTCATTGCGAGCTGCGGTCTCTTGATTTTTGTGATGTTAAAGAAGTGGGTAACGAACAAATAGATTGTAACGTACATTTCCCACAATCAAAATTTATCACAATACCGACATATTTCTAACTGTTAAGGTGAAATAACTTTTCATTTCTTGATCAAGGAATTTTAACTGAGTATAGGTACATGTTAATACTTTATTGTGAACATATCAGTGACTGAATTGAAGTAACTTTATAATTTGACTTTTTAAACGGCTTAAATCCCAATTCATTTGAGAATGAGTGATAGAAAGACGCTGAATGGCGTATTAGTCTACATTGTTTTCATACACGTTTTTTACACGGAGAATCCCTCAGTGAATCCCTGTCACGGTAAACTTTATGGATAAATTTATAAAACATTCAAGTTATAATATTTATTTCCATCGACTGTTTTCATTTAATGAGGAAATTTTAAAACTGTTTCAAATATTGCGCTATATTTTCTCACGGTGTCTCTTGGTGGTGATTTGGTCGTATGCATTAATGCAAAAATTAGTGCCAAAAGCACTCTTTAATACTCTGGGGCTATCGCCCCAAAAATTATGATCCCATTGCCTACTTCTATGAGCTATGGATCATTATACCCCCGGCATACGAAGTATGCTATGGGGGTATATAGTTTTCGTCTTGCAGTTCGTCCGTCCGTCTGTCCGTCTTTCCGTCCGTCCTTCCGTCCGTTAACATTTTGGTTAAAGTTTTGCGTTAAAGTTTCTAAGAGATTGTATCTTCTGAACCCTTTGATAGATTGAGTTGATACTTACACTGAAGTTACACACTGGTCTAAAGATTTCATTGATGCATGTCCTACCCTCCTCCCCCCCCCCGCCCCCCAACCACAGTGACCTTGAGGTCAAGGTCAAAGACTTAGATTTTTTACATTTGGTTTAAGTTTTATGACAAAGTTTATAGATGCCTGTATGTTCTAAACTCCAAGACAATTTCAGTTGATACTTGATTCAGTGTTGCATAGCAGTCCAAAGATTTCACGATGCATGTACCTTCCCACCCATGGTGACCTTTACCTCAAGGTCATGGACTTAGAAATTTTACATTTGGTTAAAGTTTTATGACAAACTTTATAGATGCCTGTATGTTCTAAACTCTAAGACAAATTCATTTGAGACTTGCATTGATGTTGCATACCAGTCCAAAGATTTCATTGATGCATACCCACCCTGCTGCTTCAGTAACATTGATGCCTCCCCCCCCACCCATTCATTAACTTTGATGCCCTCACTCCCTGGGTCCATTTAGAAATTTTATGTTTGGTTGAGCTTTTACAAGCACATTTATAAATTCTTATAGCTTCTTCACTTCTTCATTCATATTACATACAGGCTCAAAAGCTATATTAGAGGGTGGCGCTGGCCGGGGGTATAGGTGACCCATTGGTCGCTTTCTCTAGTTATTAATGAACTTAAACAAACTGAATATATCATAACTTAACCCTTGTCCTGCTGAATATGTTAATCTGCCACACCCACTACCGATTATCAGCCAATAAGATTACTTGATGCCAATTATTGCAACAAATTCAAAATCTGAATGACAATGTAGATCCTGATCAGATGGAAGCTGATCTGGATTTAGATTGTTTGAAAGATTAGACATATCTGGGCTCAGCAGGGCAAGGGTTAAAAACCACATTCGGTATTTCGTACACAGTAGAGCCAGTTGTCTTAAATACATGTATCAGGAGCACAATTTTACAAAAAAGAAATAAGAATAATAAAATAAAAATAAAATAATAAAAAAATCTGAAATATAATCATCATATGTAAGGTATCTTATGTAAAACTCAGAGCTCTGATATATATTTAAGAAATGAATTTTATTTTTCTGCTGTTCATTAAAGGATGAACGCAGTGGGTCGCGTGCAAAGTAAATGAGCCCCGAAGGCGTTCAAGTAAACTTTGCTAGCGATCCATTGTCATTCATTCTTTCATGAAAAGCAGAAAAAATAAGTTTATTTTTTATATTTACACTCTTTGCCCCCACATCAATGGGCGATAAAATACTTTTAGAGCAAACTTTTAAAGCTGAAAAAAATTACCCGCTGTTTTTTTTTCTACAACGAGCGGAACAGCGTTGACTTCACCAACGCCCGTAGAGAACCATGGTTTAGACTGACGTCACTGAAAACCATGTGACTCGATACGTTCATGGAAGTATGAACTACATTGTTTATTATATGTTTACATTAGACTTTTACACTGGAAATGTAAATATATAACCATGGTTTAGACCGACGTCACTTGGCGTCACTGAAAATCATGTGACTCGATGCGTTCGTGGGAGTATGAACTGCACTGTTTTCTATAGGTTTACATAAGGCTGGACAAGGAAATATATGAGTGCCGTTGTGTATTTGCAGAAGTGATTTACATGAGCATTAAGCTGGCATTATTTTAGCCGAGGAAAAGTATGAAAAGGAGCTGTTCGCAGAAATTGCATTGAGATAACCCATTCATGTAGGATTATGCTTCATGTGGGATTATGCTTTTAGACGTCTTTAAAATGCCGAACTGCTGATGAACCGTTGCAATACTTTTAGCTCACCTGAGCCGAAGGCTCCGGGGAAGCTATTGTGATCGGTCTCCGTCCGTCGTCGTCCGTCCACAATTTTTTAAACAACATCTCCTTAACAACTGCATAGATTCTGACCAAACTTTATAGAAATGATCTTTGGGTGGTCATCTTTCAAAGTTGTTCAAAGTATTTTATTCCGTGCATAACTCTGGTTGCCATGGCAACAAATAGGGGTAAATTAGCCAGGAACATTTAAAAATCTTTATGTCTGAAACCAGAAGGCCCAGGTCTTTGATATTTGGTTTGTAGGTTCACCTAATGGACCTCTACCAAAGTTGTTCAAATTATAGGTCTGGGGTCAAAATTGGCCTCGCGCCATGGATGGCATGTTTTACATAGACCCTTACAGGGAAAAACCGTTAAAAATCTTCTTGTATGAAACCAGAAGGCCCAGACCTTTGATATGTGGCATTTAGCTTTATCGGGTCGACCTCTACAATGGTTATTCAAATTATAGCCCTGGGGCCAAAAATGGCCCTCCCCGGGGCTGACCTTTTTACATAGACATATATAGGCAAATCCTTTAAAAATCGTCTTCTCTGAAACCAGAAGGCCCAGGCCTTTGATATATGGCACACCGCTTTATCTAGTGGACCTCTTTCAAGAATGTTCAAATTATATCACAGCCCTGGGGCCAAAAATGGCCCCGCTCAGGGGTCCACTTGTTTTACATAGAGATATATAGGGAAAACCTTTACATTTCTTTTCATCTGAAACCAGAAGAACCAGGTCTTTGATATCTGGTATGAAGCTTCATCTAGCTCCATCTTCAAAAAATCTTCTTGTCTGAAACCAGTAGGCCCAGATCTTTGATATTTGATATGTAGCTTCATCTAGTGGACCTCTTCCAAGATGTGTGAAATTAAACCTCTGATGCCAAAAACGGCCCTGCCCCAGGGCTCATCGTTTTACATAGACTTGTAGAGGAAAAGCCTTTAAAAATCCAGAAGGCCCAGGTCTTTAATATTTGGAATGCAGCTTCATCTAGTTGACCTCTACCAAGATTTTCAAATTATAGCACTGAGGTCAACCATTTCACCGGCCTGGGGCCCACATGTTTTCCATAGAGATATATAGGGAAAACCTTTTTAAAATCTTCTTATCTGAAACCAGAAGGCCCAGGTCTTTGATATGTGGTATGTAGCCTCATCTAGTGGACTTCTAACAAGATTGTTCAAATTATAGCCATGAGGCCAAAATCGCCCCGTCCCGGGACCCACTTGTTTTACATAGACTAATCATTTAAGAATCTTCTTGTCTGAAACCAGAAGGCCCAGGCCTTTGATATTTGGTACACAGCTTTGTCTAGTTGACCTCAGCCAAGATTGTTCAAATTGTGGCTCTGGGGCCACAAACTGTTCCCGCTAAGGGACGGCCTTTTCCATAGAGATACATAGGGATAGCCTTTAAATATCTTCTTTACTGGAACCAGAAGGCCCAGGTCTTCTATATTTGGTATGTGACTTCATCTGGTGGACTTCTTCCAAGATTGTTCAAATCATAGCATTGGGGCCAAAAATGGTCCCGCCTCGGGGCCCACTTATTTTACATTGACTCATATAAGGAAATCCTTTTAAAAATCTTCTTGTCTGAAACCAGAAGGCTTAGATATTAATAACCATAGGGGCCTGTCATTTGACTTTTGGCTTTTAGCTTCAAATAGTGGATCTCTACCGAGATAATTCAAATAATACCCCTGGTATCCAAAATTTGTTACAGTCCTAGAGCAATCTACCGAGTTAAACTTCAATATTATGAATGTAAATCACTTAGCTAAGGTGATCTTAAAGACCATTTTTGAACAGTCCCAAAGGTGGTCTTAATACAGGAATTTTGCTGTATATTTGTAAAATTTTCCCGCCAAAAATTGGGGCTTGAAGAAATGGATGGGCTGCATGATGCTTCCATGCAGAGCTGAAACTGACCGCACACAAGGACTGGTAAACCGCTTAGAGGATCTAAGCCTGCCCAGGCAAAGCAGTGCGAGTCTGTCCGTCCGTGCTTGTAAACGGGGACGGGGACGTTAAACCACAAATCAAACAAACCGCCAAAAAAAATGATTTTTTTTTCAGATAAAAATCTGATATTTTCCACATTTCTGATCTAACCATAGATTGTGGGTACACGTTAGAACCGCCTCGATGAGGCGGTTCTAAAGTGTACCCTCAATCTATATTTTTGAGCAGAAATATAATGTCACAATTTTTCATTTGAAAATTTTCGTTGTTTCTGTGGCAAAATATACAATGAATTTGAATAGGCGTGTTTTCGTAATATTACTCAGAAAAATAAAGGCACTTAGGCCATTGATTTGTTTGTTTGATTTGAGGTTTAACGTCCCCGTCAACACTGTAAAGGTCATTTTGGAGACGTTGCGTCCAATTTTGTCGGACTTTTACCCGACATTTAGATGAAATGACAACTCAAGCCCTATCGCCCAATGAAACCAATAGGGTTTATAAGCATGGACGGTCCGACAGCGCTTTGCCTGGGCAGGTTTAGATCCTCTAAGCGGTTTACCAGTACTCGTGTGCGGGTCGGATTCAGCTCTGCGTGGAAGCATTATGCAGCCCATATATTTCTTCAAGCCACGATGGGCGGGGGCCGTTGATAGAAGAGAAAAACACACAAACAGTAAACAAGACGTGCAACACTATACATCACGAACTTTTGACCCCTTGAACCGCACGTTTCTATAGTAATACTGGGGTTTACAGGGGTAAACCTTATTTTTCATATCTCTGCTCTAAAATATAGATTGTGGGTACTCGCTAGAACCGCCTCGATGAGGCGGTTCTAACGAGTACCCACAATCTATATTTTGAGCAGAAATAAGAAAAATATCACAATTTTCATCACCAAAGATCCCTAATGGGTACTAGTCTCGGGCCAGAGATCTTCCAGAAAAAAAATATCTGAGCTGTTGCATGGCTTGGAAAATGTCGATGTTATTATGGACGACATTATTGTTTATGGCCGAGACATGGCAGAGCATAATGCAATTTTGACCGCTATACTTCATAGAATAAATGAAGCAGGTCTGAAACTTAACAAAGACAAGTGTCTGTTCAGTGTTCAGACAAACCCAGTAAGAATACTTTTGCCATATTATTAACGCATCGGGTATCCCACCGAACCCAAAGAAGGTAGCTAGACCCACCCCCACCCCTCAAGACAAAACAGAACTCAAAAGGGTTCTTGGCATGATAAATTACTTGGGTAGGTACGTCGAAAATGTATCTACAATAAAACATCGCAAACACTGCATGATACCCCACCACTGCAGGCCAATATGGTTTGATTCATGACCACAATAGGCTTCCTTAAGTGTTCCATATATCTATACTACTAAATAAATAGATTATCCAATAAACTGCAAAAACACCGATCATTTGGTGAATTTTTTTGATATCGAGTTGTCACAATTTTGCTTTTATTTATAATTTTGATTTATGAACTCCATGATTTGCGTTTATTTTGTGATTTTGGGGTTTTAGACAATTGCCGAATTTAAAATTCTCCCAACCATTTTCTCAGAAAACCTGCAGCGATTGGTCGTTTTTGTCAACAAGCGCTTACATGGTAGCGACTTCGATTGGTACTTCGATTGGTCTTAGAGCGCTAATATTCGATGTCGAGTCGTTTCGCCACTGGGTTGTTTCAGACATTTTTTGAAGTACGTTTCGATTATTGGACCAAATACACTACTGATACCTTCACAAAACATGTACAGGTATAAAACATGAATTCAAAGGTAAGTGCTAGCGTCTGAAAGTGGTAAATTAGTTGTTGTTTCTGCTGCACAATCACAGAACTGATAAAACGACTGGAATTTTGTTCCTTCCTGAATGACCCTTATCAAGTAGTCGAACTCAACCAAGCAAATCAAGCACGCGGTCAGAAAACATGGCTTCTCGAGCACAGGTTCATGCATCCAAATTTGAGAAAAAATAACCGAGCAAAGAGAAAAACGACCGCTTTTTCCATTCCTTCTTTAATTTTCTGCCGAATTCTTCATTACAAGAAAATCGACGAAACGGTCGACTTCGATTGGTACTTCGATTGGTCTTAGAGCGCTAATATGCGATGTCGAGTCGTTTCGCCACTTGGTTGTTTCAGACATTTTTTGAAGTACGTTTCGATTAATTGACCAAATACACTACTGATACCTTCACGCGGTCAGAAAGCATGGCTTCTAAAAAATTTCGCCCCCCCCAAAAAAAAAAAAATGAAAAATTTAAGAGGAAAAAAGGCGTGTTATCTTGATGTCCCGTGCGTAAACTTCAAAAATCACCACCTCTCAAAGTTCTTTAAACCACTAAAGTATTGTTTGCTATAAACTTGGCATCAAGTATACCCGCGCTTGCGCGGGTTTTTTCTAGTCTGAAAAAATTTATCAAGGTATTTCATATAGTGAAGCAGCTATGGGCCAAAAAAGAAACAAACATTTCTTACATAGAAAATAAACACCCGAATAAAAGTCCAAAAACTGTTTAATAGAAATTGTTAAAAACCATAACTCTGCCAAATGTTAACTCATTTTGCCCACTAACCATCCCAACCATGCTTCTATAAATGGTCTATATATGTATGATTTTTTATCCAAATTTCCAAAGTTGTTAACGTATTTTGCCAATTAACAATCCCAAACATGTTTCCTTTAATATTACATATATGTGAAGTTTCATCCATACATCCCATTAGGTTAAGGAATAAGAGCCCCAAAAAGCATTTAATGGGACTTGTACACGACCATAACTGTCGAATATGTTAATGTATTTTGCCAATTAACAATACTAAACATTCTTACTATAGTGGTCTATATATCTGTGAAGCTTCATCCATATATTCCATTTAGTAATGGAATAAGTGTACAAAAACCATTTAATGGAAATTGTTAACGGCAATAACTCTGTCAAATGTTAATGTATTTATTCCATGAGCAATTCCCAAACCGCACATCCCCAATACAAATATGTATACACAATTTCATCCAATTATTCCATAAAATAAACGAATAACAGTCCAAAAACCATTAAATGGAAATTGATAATGTCAATAACTCTGTCAAAAGTTAACGCATTTTGCCTATTAACAATCCAAAACCTGCTTCTTATGGTGGTCTATATATCAATGAAGTTTAATACATATATTTTATTTAGTAAAGGAATAAGTGCCCCAAAACTATTTAATGGGAATTGTTATCGTGACAATAACTCTGTCAAATGTTAAGGTATTAATGTCATGAGCAGTTCCCAAACCACACATTCCCAATAGCAATATATATACAAAATTTCATCCAATTATTACATAAAATAAACGAATAAGAGTCCAAAATCCATTAAATGGAAATTGTTAACAGCAATAACTCTGCTTCTTATTGTGGTCTATATATCTGTGAAGTTTCATACATATATTCCATTTAGTAAAGGAATAAGTGCCCAAAAACTATTTAATGGGTATTGTTAACGGCCATAACTCCGTTAAATGAAAATGTATTTTGCACTTTAACAATCCCAAACCACTCATACCTAGTACCAATGTACATACAAAATTTGGAGAAAATCCGTGAAAAAATGTTCAAGTTACTGATCGGAAACGCCCCCAAATCCCTTATGTTGAACTAAAAAGGACCGTAACATTAACGGATTTTGCCCTTTAACAATCCCATATCACTCATTTCCGGTACAAACATGTTTGCAAATATTGAAAAAAAAAAATCTGTGGAAAATTACTAAAGTTATCGATCGGAAATGGTGCGGACGGACGGACGTACGGCCGGACGGACAGACACTCGAAGGTATATCATAATACCCCACCACTATCGTGTGGTGGGGTATAATAATTAGCCCAATATCTGACCTGCTTAAGGACGACACAGCCTTTTATTGGGGCCCTGATCAGAATAATGCTTTTGAAAAAGTCAAATATCTGCTCACAGAAGCCCCTACATTGGCGTTTTATAAACGAAATAGCCCAAGACAGTCGGAGCAGCAATAAACATGCAGGAAGGCAAAGAGCTTAAACCAATCGCGTTCGCATCGTGCACGTTGACTGAATCAGAGAAAAAAGAGGCACAAATCGAGCTGGAATACCTTTGCCTAGTCTATGCATGCGAAAAATTCTCTAGTTTGGATAATGCTAAAAGCCATTACTGCCTCTAAGCTCCTCCCACTAGCTAATATACATGTGTCAGTCTTGTTAGCATTTCATAATGTATGCATGATATTCTGTTGTTAGTTCAGTAGCTCTTGTAGACAAAAAAGTTAAGAAACCCATCACGAAAACACGCCTATATAATTCTGACCCCCTCGAACCCTACTTTTATATAGTAAAACTAGGGTTGACAGGGGTAAAGCTTATTTTTCTTATTTCTGCTCTAAAACATAGATTGTGGGTACTCGTTAGAACCGCCTCATGCAGTTCTAACGAGTACCCACAATCTATGTTTTGAGCAGAAATAAGAAAAACATTGCAATATTTCATCTTAAAATGTTCATTTTTTTCGGCGATAAAGGTGGCAATGTATTTGTATAAGCGTGTTTGCGTAATGCCAGCTTGGTTCTTATCTAATAATGTGTTACAAACACAAAACAGAAGGGAAGTTATCCGTTTCTGGAGAACAAAAGGCTCTGCTTATGTATAAATCTGTCCAAGAAAAATGTGGTAAGGTATACTGACAGGCACGGTCTGAACTTAAATCATTACGGAAACATGCCTTTGGAAATGTATTGAAATATTTACCACCAAAAAATGACACTTTACAGATTTTTCGTATTTCTGCTCAAAACCTGAATTGTGGGTACTCGCTAGAACCGCCTTTTTGGCAAATCTTGAGCATCAATTTTCTTTATGAAAGTGCTAAATGTGTCCGTTTCAGCTACTAAGCATAATTTGTTAATGGCACTTTGGTAGATTGCAGCAATTTTAAGAAACCAGTTAGCATGAGGTTCATACCGTATTAAATTCGATTTTGTGTCAAAGGATGGCAATATTTTCCCTTCATACGCATGATGCAGTTCTTGTAATATATTCATTACACATTTTGGACAGTCTTCAGATGAGTCGACGCATGTCCTATTGTGATGAAGGGTTGCAGTCTTAACATTGTAATAATCCACTTTAGAGGAACCCCTTTCACCTCGTGTATCATCCATTATTGGGAGAAGATACTTTATGATTTTGTAGCATTTTCTGTGTTTGTTTGACATTTCGCCAACAAAGGTATTTATTTCTGACAAACAGGTCGACCTCCTCATTCTGTAATAAATTCCGCATACCTTACAGCGTTTTGGGACTGCAAAACCACCATGTTCATATTCCTCTCCAGGTGACTTTTCTTTCAGTACTTCCAAAGCAGGCAGAAAATCAATATATATTGGAATATGGTTTTGTTGAGTTTTCTCTGTTAGTAGATTGTCAGGAGTGAAAATACTTTCGGCCTTGCTTGTCCAAAGAAAGCATAAAGAGCATTTGGATGGTTTCTTCTTATATACTTTGTTTTCAACTGGCACCATTGTGTTAATGCTTAAAGTGCCAGTTGGCATATCTATTAAACATTCGCCACAACCACGGCATTTTCAAAAACCATTAAATGGAAATTGATATTGTCAATAACTCTGTCAAATGTAAACGAATTTTGTCTATTAACAATCCAAAGCCTGATTCTTATGGTGGTCTATATATCAGTGAAGTTTAATACATATATTTCATTTAGTAAAGGAATAAGTGCCCAAAAACTATTTAATTGGAATTGTTAACGTGACAATAACTCTGTCAAATTTTAACGTATTAATGTCATGAGCAATTCCCAAACCACATATTCCCAATAGCAATATATATACAAAAGTTCATCCAATTATTACATAAAATAAACGAATACGAGTCCAAAATCCATTGAATGGAAATTGTTAACGGCAATAACTCTGTCAAATGTTAACCCATTTTGCCTATTAACAATCCCAAAGCTGCTTCTTATGGTGGTCTATATATCTGTGAAGTTTCATACATATATTCCATTTAGTAAAATAGGGGCTTGAAGAAATATATGGGCTGCATGATGCTTCCACGCAGAACTGAATCCGGCCCGCACACTAGTACTGGTAAACCGCTTAGAGGATCTTAGCCTGTCCAGGTACCGCGGTGCGAGGCGGACTGTCCATGCTAATAAACCCTATTGGTTTCATTGGGCGACAGGGCTTGAGATGTCATTTCATCTCAATGTCGGGTAAAAGTCCCACAAAATTGGAAGCAACGTCTCCAACATGACCTTTACAGTGTTGACGGGGACGTTAAACCTCAAATCAAACAAACAAAATCAATTTAGTAAAGGAATAAGTGCCCAAAACCTATTTAATTTGTATTGTTAACGGTCATAACTCCGTTAAATGTAAACGTATTTTACTCTTTAACAATCCCAAACCACTAATACCTAATACCAATGTACATACAAAAGTTGAAGACAATCCGTGAAAAAATGTTCAAGTTATTGATCGGAAACGCCCCCAAATGCCTTATTGTGAACTAAAAAGGGCCGTAACTCTGTCAAATGTGAAAGGATTTTGCCCATTAACAACCCCATACCGCTCAATTCCGGTACAAACATATATGCAAAAATTGAAAAAAAATCTGTGGAAAATTACTCAAGTTATCGATCGGAAAAGGTGCGGACGGACGGACGGACGTACGTACGTACGGACGGACACTCGAAGGTATATCATAATACCCCACCACTATCGTGTGGTAGGGTATAATAATTAGCCCAATATCTGACCTGCATAAGGACGACACAGCCTTTTATTGGGACCCTGATTAGAATGATGCTTTTGAAAAAGTCAAATATCTGCTCACAGAAGCCTCTACATTGGCGTTTATAAACGAAATAGCCCCATTGTAGTTAGCGCAGACAGTCGGAGCAACAATATACATGCAGGAAGGCAAAGAGCTAAAGCCAATCGCATTCGCATCGCGCACGTTGACGGAATCAGAGAAAAATGGGCACAAATCGAGCTGGAATGCCTTAGCCTAGTCTATGCATGCGAAAAATTCTCTAGTTTGGATAATGCTAAAACCATTACTGCCTCTAAGCTCCTCCCACTAGATAATATACATGTATCAGTCTTGTTAGCATCTCATAATGTATGCATGATATTCTGTTGTTAGTTCAGTAGCTCTTGTAGACAAAAAAGTTAAGAAACCCATCACGAAAACACGCCTATATAATTCTGACCCCCTCGAACCCTACTTTTATATAGTAAAACTGGGGTTTACAGGGGTAAACCTTATTTTTTCTTATTTCTGCTCTAAAACATAGATTGTGGTTACTCGTTAGAACCGCCTCATGCGGTTCTAACGAGTACCCACAGTCTATGTTTTGAGCAGAAATAAGTAAAATATTGCAATATTTCATCTTAAAATGTTCATTTTTTTTTCGGCGATAAAGGTGGCAATGTATTTGTATAAGCGTGTGTGCGTAATGCCAGATTGGTTCTTATCTAATAATGTGTTACAAACACAAAACAGAAGGGAAGTTATCCGTTTCTGGCGAACAAAAGGCTCTGCTTATGTGTAAATCTGTCCAAGAAAAATGTGGTAAGGTACACTGACAGGCACGGTCTGAACTTAAATCATTACGGAAACATGCCTTTGGAAATATATTGAAATATTTACCGCCAAGAAATGACACTTTACAGATTTTTCGTATTTCTGCTCAAAACCTGAATTGTGGGTACTCGCTAGAACCGCCTTTTTGGCAAATCTTGAGCATCAATTTTCCTTATGAAAGTGCTCAATGAGTCCGTTTCAGCTACTAAGCATAATTTGTTAATGGCGCTTTGGTATATTGCAGCAATTTTAGGAAACCAGGTAGCACGAGGTTCATACCGTATTAAATTCGATTTTGTGTCAAAGGATGGCAATATTTTCCCTTCATACGCATGATGCAGTTCTTGTAATATTTTCATTACACATTTTGCACAGTCTTCAGATGAGTCGTCGCATGTCCTATTGTGATGAAGCGTCACAGTCTTAACATTGTAATAATCCACTTTAGAGGAACCCCTTTCATCTGCTGTATCATCCATTATTGGGAGAAGATACTTTATGATTTTGTAGCATTTTCTGTGTTTGTTTGACATTTCCCCGACGAAGGTATTTATTTCTGACAAACAGGTCGACCTCCTCATTCTGTAATAAATTCCGCATACCTTACAGCGTTTTGGGACTGCAAAACCACCATGTTCATATTCCTCTCCAGGTGACTTTTCTTTCAGTACTTCCAAAGCAGGCAGAAAATCAATATATATTGGAATATGGTTTTGTTGAGTTTTCTCCCTCAGTAGTTTGTCAGGAGTGGAAATACTTTCGGCCTTGCTTGTCCAAAGAAAGCATAAAGAGTATTTGGATGGTTTCTTCTAATATACTTTGTTTTCAACTGGCACCATTGTGTTAATGCTTAAAGTGTCAGTTGGCATATCTATTAAACATTCGCCACAACCACGGCATTTTCCTGTAAATCTGGCTGAATAAAAACTGAATTCTTTCTGTTTAGAAGATTTAATGGAAATTGTTAACGGCAATAACTCTGCCATATGTTAATGTATTTATTCCATGAGCAATTCCCAAACCACACATTCCCAATACAAATATATATACACAATTTCATCTTAATATTCCATAAAATAAACGAATAACAGTCCAAAAACCATTAAATGGAAATTGATATTGTCAATAACTCTGTCAAATGTTAACGCATTTTGCCTATTAACAATCCAAAACCTGATTCTTATGGTGGTCTATATATCAGTGAAGTTTAATACATATATTTCATTTACATGTAGTAAAGGAATAAGTGCCCAAAAACTATTTAATTGGAATTGTTAACGTGACAATAACTCTGTCAAATGTTAACGTATTAATGTCATGAGCAATTCCCAAACCACACATTCCCAATAGCAATATATATACAAAAGTTCATCCAATTATTACATAAAATAAACGAATACGAGTCCAAAATCCATTGAATGGAAATTGTTAACGGCAATAACTCTGTCAAATGTTAACCCATTTTGCCTATTAACAATCCAAAAGCTGCTTCTTATGGTGGCCTATATATCTGTGAAGTTTCATACATATATTCTATTTAGTAAAATAGGGGCTTGAAGAAATATATGGGCTGCATGATGCTTCCAAGCAGAGCTGAATCCGGCCCGCACACTAGTACTGGTAAACCGCTTAGAGGATCTAAGCCTGTCCAGAAACCGCGGTGCGAGGCGGACTGTCCATGCTTATAAACCCTATTGGTTTCATTGGGCGACAGGGCTTGAGATGTCATTTCATCTCAATGTCGGGTAAAAGTCCCACAAAATTGGAAGCAACGTCTCCAACATGACCTTTACAGTGTTGACGGGGACGTTAAACCTCATATCAAACAAACAAAATCCATTTAGTAAAGGAATAAGTGTCCAAAAACTATTTAGTTGGTATTGTTAACGGCCATAACTCCGTTAAATGTAAACGTATTTTGCTCTTTTACAATCCCAAACCACTAATACCTAATACCAATGTACATACAAAAGTTGAAGAAAATCCGTGAAAAAATGTTCAAGTTATTGATCGGCAACGCCCCCAAATGCCTTATTGTGAACTAAAAAGGGCCGTAACTCTGTCAAATGTTAACGGATTTTGCCTATTAATAACCCCATACCGCTCATATCCGGTACAAACATATATGCAAAAATTGAAAAAAATCTGTGGAAAATTACTCAAGTTATCGATCGGAAAAGGTGCGGACGGACGGACGGACACTCGAAGGTATATCATAATACCCCACCACTATCGTGTGGTGGGTATAATAATTAGCCCAATATCTGACCTGCTTAAGGACGACACAGCCTTTTATTGGGACCCTGATCAGAATGATGCTTTTGAAAAAGTCAAATATCTGCTCACAGAAGCCTCTACATTGGCGTTTATAAACGAAATAGCCCCATTGTATTTAGCGCAGACAGTCGGAGCAACAATATACATGCAGAAAGGCAAAGAGCTTAAGCCAATCGCATTCGCATCGCGCACGATGACGGAATTAGGGACAAAATGGGCACAGATCGAGATGGAATGCCTTAGCCTAGTCCATGCATGCGAAAAATTCTCTAGTTTGGATAATGCTAAAACCTTTACTGCCTCTAAGCTCCTCCCACTAGCTAATATATATGTGTCAGTCTTGTTTGCATCTCATAATGTATGCATGATATTCTGTTGTTAGTTCAGTAGCTCTTGTAGACAAAAAAAGTTAAGAAACCAGCTTGGTTCTTATCTAATATTGTGTTACAAACACAAAACAGAAGGGAAGTTATATCCGTTTCTGGCGAAAAAAGGCTTTGCACTGGTTAACCGCTTATGTATAAATCTCTCCAAGAAAAATGTGGTAAAGTACACTGACCGGCTCGGTCTGACCTTAAATCATTTCGAAAACATGCCTTTGGAAATCTATTGAAATATTTACCACCAAGAAATGACACTTTACAGATTTTTCGTATATCTGCTCAAAGTAGAAGTAAAACAAAGATCAGGAATCGATACAATTAACTTACTCCACCCACCAAAGACACCAAAGGGAAAGATGCACAAACATTAAGCGACCAGACCATAATGGAAACCTAAACAAAGGAAGGCCATAAGGACAGTTACTTTCCCACAAAATGGCCATATGACCATCCAAAATAAAAAGACACAAGTGATACACACCATAAGTAACAAACAACATAAAAAATAAACCGCCACAGAAGAACCGCCTTGGAACGGTCAGTGGAAAGATTTCCACTGGGGGGCTTAAATCGATTTTACGTGGCCACAATCCTCGCCCTTACTTCCGTAAAACCTGAATTGTGGGTACTCGCTAGAACCGCCTTTTTGGCAAATCTTGAGCATCAATTTTCCTTATGAAAGTGCTCAATGTGTCCGTTTCAGCTACTAAGCATAATCTGTTAATGGCGCTTTGGTAGATTGCAGCAATTTTAAGAAACCAGTTAGCATGAGGTTCATACCGTATTAAATTCGATTTTGTGTCAAAGGATGGCAATATTTTCCCTTCATACGCATGATGCAGTTCTTGTAATATTTTCATTACACATTTTGCACAGTCTTCAGATGAGTCGACGCATGTCCTATTGTGATGAAGCATCACAGTCTTAACATTGTAATAATCCACTTTAGAGGAACCCCTTTCATCTGCTGTATCATTCATTATTGGAAGAAGATACTTTATGATTTTGTAGCATTTTCTGTGTTTGTTTGACATTTCCCCAACAAAGGTATTTATTTCTGACAAACAGGTCGACCTCCTCATTCTGTAATAAATTCCGCATACCTTACAGCGTTTTGGGACTGCAAAACCACCATGTTCATATTCCTCTCCAGGTGACTTTTCTTTCAGTACTTCCAAAGCAGGCAGAAAATCAATATATATTGGAATATGGTTTTGTTGAGTTTTCTCTGTTAGTAGATTGTCAGGAGTGAAAATACTTTCGGCCTTGCTTGTCCAAAGGAAGCATAAAGAGCATTTGGATGGTTTCTTCTTATATACTTTGTTTTCAACTGGCACCATTGTGTTAATGCTTAAAGTGCCAGTTGGCATATCTATTAAACATTCGCCACAACCACGGCATTTTCCTGTAAATCTGGCTGAATAAAAACTGAATTCTTTCTGTTTAGAATATTTTATAGAAAGACAGTGACATGAACCAGCAACTTGGGAAGTGAGTTCATTCCAAAACACATCATTAAGTTTACATCGCTTAAGACGCGAACCTGGGGTTAATTCCTCATCTACTTTATTGTACTTTTCTAGATAGTCCTTGGCAAGAATGTCTAAATTAAAAGGTGGTTTCTTGACATTCACGCATGCTTCACAAGGTTGTTTTTCATTGTTCTCTAATATTACAGTGTCTTCAAGAACAGCAAGAAAATCAAACTCGGCGTATGTTTCTCCTCTCCATCTATCTGTTTTCCAAACTGATGTCTTCTCCGCCATACTTCCACACGGTTTTATATGGGAAATCTTGAAAATGCCATGTTCGCTAATCCTCTTCGATAGTCTCTCAATCATTTCAAACACAGCTCTTTCGATATCTTTAATCTCTTGGTTATCGTAGTTAACAGCTGCATTGGCGTCAATCTCCTCAAATAAACTATTTAGTTTCCTTTGCTGTTCTGGTGCGAGGTTTTCATAGGACAGATTCTCTTTCTCTTTTAACTCTGTTGTCTCTGAACCGTTGTCCTTTGTTGTTTTTGAAACCTCATTGGTTGCCTCCGACACACTGTCCATGGCTGCCGTCGAAATAATGGCGTCAGGTTTCTCCAAATCGTGTTTCTCCTTTGAACCGATGGTATCTGTTGCCACGCTACATGTACATGAGAGAAATAACGATATTAATCAAAGCACGGATAACACTGTTGGGTCGACTGATTCTGGGCTGAGAAACGGGTCCTGAACGAGAAATTGGACTCGTTACGAAAACACGCCAATACAAATACATTGTAAACTTTATCACCGAAAAACAAAACATTTAAGATGAAAAATGGTGATATTTTTCTTATTTCTGATCAAAATATAGATTGTAGTACTCGTTAAAAGCGCCTCATCGAGGCGGTTCTAACGAGTACCCACAATCTATATTTTAGAGCAGAAATAAGAAAAATAAGGTTAACCCCTGTAAACCCCAGTTTCACTAAATAAAAGTGGGGTCCAAGGGGGTCAAGTTATATAGGCGTGTTTTCGTGCTGTGTTTCCTTTAACCCAAGGACGTGAAATATCTTCATTAAACCCTTATTCCCGTGCTATAAAGCAAACAGTTATGTCCCTGACCAGGCGCCGGTGTTTGCCAATGTCCGAGCCAGCACATGCGCCGAGTCAATGATTAACTGTAAGTTTCATTTACACAGGCCTTTGGCATCACAACGCCAAGAATAGTGCGGCTATTTTCTATAAAAAGCCGTTACCTGGATTTCCTGATATGATTCTTCGTTGGGCGCACATGTACGGAACCCGGGAAGGGAGATGATTTTTTTTATTTTATAAGTTGTGCGCACAAGATAATATCTTGTGCGCACAAGATATAATATCTTGTCCGCACAACATAATATCTTGTCCGCACAAGATATTATCTTGTGCGGACAACATATTATCTTGTGCAGACAAGATATTATCTTGTCCGCACAAGATATTAAGTTGTGCGAACAAGATATTATCTTGTGCGCACAAGATACTATCTTGTCCGCACAAGATATTATCTTGTCCGCACAAGATAATATCTTGTCCGAACAAGATAATATCTTGTCCGCACAACTTCCCAAGATCTATGTTGTGCAAACACATAATATGTTGTGCGAACAAGATAATATCTAGTGCGCACAAGCTATTATGTTGTGCAAACAAGATCATATCTTGTCCGCACAAGATCATATCTTGTCCGCACAAGCTAATATGTTGTCCGAACAAGATAATATCTTGTTCGCTCAAGATATTATCTTGTTCGCACAACATAATAAAAATAAAAAATCATGTCCCTTCCCGGGTTCCGTACACATGTCTTATTGTAGGTTTTGTCATGCGCTGGTTCATTTGTTGTTTCAAGAATCAACGTTTATCCAAATCATGTAAATACAATATTCGACAGGGTCGTTTTCAGTTAAAAGCCTCAGAGAAAGACATCTTAATTATTCAAAGTTTATTTGTTGCAAGTTCTGTGGTGTCTGATCTGGGTATTCACTGTTTCCCACTGCCCACCCCCCTCCGCCCCTGCTTTTTTTTTTTTTTTTTTTTTTGCTTTAGTTTTACGGCCCTATCAAGATTATTTCACTCATATCGAGCCGATCGTTAAGCAGAGGTGGGCGAAAATCGGAGTACCCGGAGAAAAAACACCTGACCTTCCGTTGCAGGACTTGGCGTCTCACATGTGACCCGAGCGAGGGTCGAACCCACAGCGGTGAGATACCTAATTTGTTTAATTTGAGGTTTAACGTCCCCGTCAACACTGTATAGGTCATTTTGGAGACGTTGCTTCCAATTTGGTGGGACTTTTACACGACAGTGAGATGAAATGACATCTCAAGCCCTGTCGCCCAATGAAACCAGCAGGGTTTATAAGCATGAACGGGCCGACTCGCACCGCTTTGCCTGGGCAGGCTTAGATCCTCTAAGCGGTTTACCAGTACTCGTGTGCGGGTCGGTTTCAGCTCTGGTTGGAAGCATCATGCTGCCCATATATTTCTTCAAGCCCCTATTGGCGGGGATCGTGAGAGACCTACTGATTAAGAGTTAGCGCTCTCCACTAGGCCACAGAGGCCCGTTGTTTGTTTGTTGGAATTGGAGATAACGACACAGTCAACACTGTTTAGGTCATTTTTGAGCCGGTCAGTTTATCTATCCAGACTTCCTGGGCAGGCTTATACGTAAGCCGTTAACTGGTACAGTGCACATTATTTCGCCAGAAACTGACAACTGTCCTTCTTGAATTAGCGGAATGGAGAGAATGACCGTAGAAAACATTTCATGATCAATCTCCACGAAAGAATGTTGCCGACCCCGGCAGGTAACGAACCCGCGTACTCCTGATCACCAGTCAGACGCGCATCCGACTGAGCTACCGAGGCCGCTCAGTGCCCCCTTTCTCGGACCGTCTTCCGCTATGGCGAAAAGAAATGAAGTATAGTAAAACTCCTACATTAAGACCACCTTTGGGACTGTTCAAAAGTGGTCTTAAAGACCACTTTTGAACAGTTCCAAAGGTGGTCTCCCACGAGAGAAGATTGGACATAGAAACACTAAGAAAATGTACCTTAAACCTTCTAAATACGCTTTTTTAAAGCATAATATGTCTTAATTTTAGGTGGTCGTCAGAGCGGAATTTCGCTGAATAGGCCTGCTTATTGATTTTGTTTGTTTGACTTGGGGTTTAACGTCCCCGTCAACACAATCTTAGTCATTTTGGAGACGTTGCTTCCAGTTTGTGGGACTTTTACCCGACATTGAGGTGAAATGACATATCAAGCCCCGCCGCCCAATGAAACCAGAAGGCGAATATGCATTGGACAATCTGACTCACACCGCTTGGCCTGGGCAGGCTGGTTTACCAGTACTCGTGTGTGGTCAGATTCTGTGCCATGTGGAAGCATCATGCAGCCCAATCTGTTCCTCCAAGCCCCGATGGGCGGGGGCGAACCTGCTTATTGAAATTGTGTTGTTCTTACAAATATACAAAAAATTAATACTACTTACATTTTGTCGGGTATTCCCAATAATCAATACTACTTCCAACACGTCATATTATTTTGACTACAAACCAATGTCAATAAAATTTTATAGTTCGTTTTACGGTCTAATTCAGTACAAGCATTCTCTTTAAATCAGTCATGTGTGTGTGTGAGTTGTACGTCCCACCAACAGATAAGGTCATACGGAACCGGGAAATGGGACCTCGGTTTAAAACCGGAAAACCCACGACCCTGGTTTATGAGGCGAGTAGTACAGCACGGAAGCTTCTTTTTAAATCGAACAACTAAACACTGGGATCCCGGGTTCAGGATGACAGGTGCTAAATCTTTCCATTAAGAGCAGATAGATTTTTCCTAAGGGCGGAGTGAATCTAAAACCACACAGTTATCCTTTGTAAAACTGACAGAAAAAATGTTTACTTAAATTTATTCTCTATGCCCCGGATCTCTGTGCGGCGAATACTGACCATGCCTATACAATTACTCGTATTGTAACGTCTGCCGGGTCGTCCACGAAGTCAAACAACGCGGTCACCCATCCAGGCACTAACCGCGATATCCGTTCTTAACTTCGTGACTGTCTATAGGCCGCCCTCACCAATTTTTTTTAACTCTGCTGAAGTTTTATTCCTTACTTACAGATCCGATGGAAACTGAAGGGGCTACAGTGATGACAAGGTCAAAAATAGGCATTTTCGGCTATTAAGGGGAGGCTGACCTCACCAGTTTTCGAACTTATCCTAGCTTTTATCCCTGACTTGTTTGTATGTTTCAAGAACAACCGATCAAATCTGAAGGGGCTACGGTGAATAAGCATTTTCAGCAAAGTAGGGGACATAACTCCGTGAGTAATTGACCGCCATTGCTAGTTTTCGAACTCATCCGAGCTTTTATCCCTGACTTCCTGGTTTGTTGCAAGTAGTTCCGATCAAAACGGAAGGGACTACGGTGATGACAGGTCAAAAATAAGCATTTTTAACAAAGTAGGGGACATAACTCCGTAAGTAATCGACCGACATCACTAGTTTTCGAGCTCATTCGAGCTTTTATCACTGACTTACTTGTTTGTAAGTTTCAAGAAGTTCCAATCAAAACTGAAGGGGCTACGGTGTTGACAAGGCCAAAAATAAGAATTTTCAGCAGAGTAGGGGACAAAACTCCGTGAGTAATTGACCGCCATCGCTTGTTTTCGAACTCATCCGGTCAAAGATAAGCATTTTTAGCAATCAAGGGGACGTAACACTGTGATTAATGGGCCGACTTGGCCAGTTTTCGTACTCGTACGAGGTTTTATCCCCAGCTACGTTACATATAAGTTTCAGAAAGATCCGATAGAAGCTGAAGGCGCTACGGTGATGATAAACCTTTTCCTATTGTACGTCTGTGGGACCTTGTGGTTGCCATAGCAACCAAAGTTTTCGTTCAAATTCGAAACAAGAGGCCCATGGGCCACTCTGCTCACCAGAGCTCGGGTGCGCACTGCCCAATGGCAGCCATGTGTTAACATGATATCATTTTAATCTACTAATTATAAACTCTCAAAAAAAAAAAAAAAAAAAAAAAGAACAAAAGGCACTGAAAAGCAGCAATAATATGGACTCTCCGTGTTAACCATTATCCTGCTAAACACGAAACCCCCTAACGTTTCAAACAGTGTAGATCCAGATCAGATGGCTTCTGATCAGGATCTACACTATGTGTTCACTCAATTTGCGACTTTACATGAATGTAATACCTGAAGTGATTCGATTGGTTCAAAGTCAGAAATGGGTGTGGTTAAATTATTTATTCAGCTGTATAAGGATTAATGTAGTTGTTTCCAAGATCACGATAAAGCCGTGTGTGTGTGTGTGTGTGTGTGTGTGTGTGTGTGTGTGTGTGTGTGTGTGTGTGTGTGTGTGTGTGTGTGTGTGTGAATTCGGGTTTAACGTCGCTTTCAACAATTTTTCAGTCATATCACGACGGTGCCTGGTCGCGACAGGGAGCTTAATGCTCACTTTTATAGTGCTGCCTCACTGAAGTATCATGTCCCAGACACATTACATGATACCATACCCAGTCACATTATTCTGACACTGGGTCGACCAGTCCTATCTCTACCCCGTAAATCGGTGTGCCAAGCGAGAAGCAGCTAGTACCATTCTTAACGACTTTGGTATGTCGCGGCCCGGGATCGAACCCGTGACCTCCCGTTCCCCGGAGCGGACACTCTACCGACTGAGCTATCGGGGCCGGTACGATAAAGCCGATAACGCGCAATTAGCTTCTCTGGTTTTCAAATCATTACCGGTGTGATGTTGTCATGTAACTACGGCCCCTGCCCACCGGGGCTTGAAGAAATAGATGGGCTGCATGATGCTTCCACGCAGAGCTGAAACAGACCCGCACACAAGTGCTGGTAAACCGCTTAGAGGATCTAAGCCTGCCCAGGCAAAGCGGTGCGCGTCGGACCGTTCATGCTTATAAACCCCATTGGTTTCATTGGGCAGCAGGGCTTGACATGTCATTTCATCTCAATGTCGGTTTTATGTCCCACAAAATGGAAAGGAACGTCTCCAAAATGACCTATAGAGTGTTAAAGGGGGCGTTAAACCTCAAATCAAACAAACAAAAATTATCCCGCTGAACACGAAAACCCCCTACCCTTGCAAACAGTGTAGATCCAGATCAGATGAAGAAGCCATCTGATCATGATCTACCTACTCCTGCGTATAACTCCCAAATAGTTGCTCAGACTGAGCAAACCAATTTATCAAATATATGACAGCTGATGCCTTGCTGGTATAGAAATAATGGCATGAAGTTGTAATTAATTCTGATTTATTCAGAGAATTTTATAGCCAAGCATGCTAGAGGTTTAAAATTAGACAGTGCAGTACCAGACTGAAATGTTTATCCTAGTAAAGGTATACACATCTGTTCATTTTGGACCAGAAACCCCAAAATGGGCAATTGGCAAACAGTGCAGGCCCTGATCAGACGCCGCGTTCTGCGGCGTCTGATCTGGGCCTGCACTGTTTGCCAAACTGATTTTTTTGTTGCCATATGCTTAGGCAATTAGTGAGGCTTATCAGTGTGAACCTGAGATTTATTGAAGTTCATTTTGACAAATGAAAATAAACCGGGCTGTTGTTCTGGAGAGACTAAAATGTCCATACCTGGATTTTCGGGGTACTAAAACCCAGGAGTATACCTTATTTTTTCACTCATTTTTGCAAATTTAAATGAATACATCAAGTTATTGACTGGTTCTAAGTCAGAAATTGGTGCGGCTAAATTAATTATTCAGCTGGATAAGGATTCCAAGATCACGATAAAGCCGATAACGCGAGATTAGCTTCTCTGGTTTTCAATTCATTGCCGGTGTGATGTAGTCATGTAACCAAAGATGAGGCTTTTATTGTCAATTTACACAGAAATGCGCAAATGTTTTCCTTTTCACCCCTTCTAAGTTCACCATTATCAGATAACACTTTTGCTCTCCTTGCATATGCCAGTGCACTGTTTAAGTCATCATCTTCATGAAGCCTTGACATAAAGAAGGCATACAGCATATCTCTTCTCGTTTCCATTCCTTCTGATAGGCGGTTAAATTCTTTGAGGAGCGTTGTTGCCAACTCACGGTCTTGCCTTGTAACACTACATTCAACTTCCTCCAGAAAAAGCCCAAGGCTCAAAAGGCCATACAACATAAAAGAGATGTACATTCTTTTCCACTGCCGTAGGACGGCCTCATGTTCATTTGCCACTGCTCTTAAGCCAGAGAATCCATAGAAAAGAAGTCTTTGTTTACCTTCTTGATTATGATCTTTCTGAAACGCAGCCACCTTCAGAAACAGTTCATTTAAGTAATGATAATAGACAACCCATGATGCTTTTACACCGATAAGAATGAGTCTTGTTTTCATCATTATTTCTTCAGCGACTCCAAAGTCACCTGTTAAAGCGCGGGTGCAAGCTTCTTTACCGTAGATGGGTGCTTTAATAATGTTCTTATGAGAAAATGCTAGCTTTTCATCAATTTCGTTGAGCGCCTCCATTCTTTATTCCGGGCCTGTCGTTACTTCAATGGCAAGGCATTTGGCAATCACCAGCTTCTCTGTTAAACAATCTGCTCGACGCGTGGAGTCTGGATTCAAGTTCTTCAGCTCTTGACTAAACTGCGCTGCCTTGGCATTAAGGAACCTCTCTTTATCAACGAAAGTATCATTATCTATATTCTTCTTTAAGGTATTGTAGAATTCAACGGATAATGCATGAGAACCGTTTTGTTTAGGGATGTCATGGAGGCTCATGTTTTCAGTTATAATTATATAATACCGATGTTTATCTAGCAAGTTCGCTATGTCTATATAACAGCACATGTAGAGTGCATAAATTAATGAAGCAAGAGAACAAACGCGATAAAGCCTCACGAATATTTTCCTAAACTCCGCGCCTGATTCGTAGAATTTTAACAAGGAATTATACACTCGCTTTGCTATAATTCTTTCCTTAAGAAGTGTGTTAAGTAACAAAAGAGTGTCGTAACGTTTTTCCACGGCGTCTCCGGCAGTATTTAGCAACGTATTCAAGTCAGTGGTATTCATTCTGTAGGAAGATTAATCCAACTGCATTAATTGCTCGATACCTGCAAAACGCCTGCTGTTAACATCTGCTAAATTCTTACAACGTTCTTTTACAGGATGGCGTGTTGCGTAATGTTATTGTTTATATTTCTGCAGTAACAGTGCTATTTCTGTGAAAATTGGAAACCCATAATTACATCATTTTCATGTGATCCTTTTCGAATCCACTGAAGCATTGTATTCCATTGTTAATAAAAATCTAACAATAGCAGATAGAGCTACGAGTAATTACAGTAACTTAAGGTGCAATATACACTGTGTAACCAATTAGGTATCCTACAAAATAAGCCGGCCTCGATGCGCGTCTGACTGGCGATCAGGAGGACGCGGGTTCCATACCTGCCGGGGTCGGCAACATTCTTTCGTGGAGACTGATCATGAAATCTTTTCTACGGTCATTATCTCCCTTCCGCCGATTCAAGAAGAGCAGTTGTCAGTTTCTGGCGAAAGAATGTGCACTGTACTGGTTAACAGCTTACGTATAAGCTTACCCATGAAAATTGTGGATAGGTAAACTGACCGGCTCAAAAATAACTTTAAGTAGTGTTGACTGGGCCGTTAAACTCAAATAGAAACAAACAAACAAATCCTACAAAATATTCATAAGGGCAGAATATATGGAGAGGAGGCCGCCACAAGGCATGCCAACCCCTACTACTAATTTTAAACAACATATCTGAGGACAGGTATAACAACTGTTCAGTTTGACTTATCGTCGACATTTAAGCTCACCAGAGCCGAAGACTCCGGGGGAGTTTATAGTATAGGCAGTTGTCCGTCGTCCGTCGTCGTCTGCGTCCGCGTCGTCAACATTTTCAAACATCTCCTCTGAAACTACTTGGCCAACTGAAACCAAATTACATGTGGGGCCTCTATGGGAAGGGGAAACGAAAGTTTGTTCGTGAGGACTGGGTCACGTGACCAATATGGCCGCCATGCCCATATATGGTAAAACCTATAAAAATCTTTTTCCCAAGAACCAAAGGCTGATGATCTTGAAACTTGGTATGCAATATCGGGGACTCGAGCCCTACCAAGTTTGTTAAAAGTATGACATTTTGGTTGACCTAGACATGGTTTATGTCAAGGTCAAATTTGGTCACTGAGACATTTGTATGGAAAAATGGTGAAACAGTGGATTTTTATGATTGCATGGTAGCTTGTGGCATCAGAAATGATATTTGCAATCAGCTGAATGGACGTTTCTCAATTCCAAAGGTCAAGGTCTTTTGTTGACCTTTTACTGGGGTGGCTCAGATTCTGTATTTTATCTTCTTCTTCACTTAAACTGCTGGGTTGATTGAAACCAAATTACATGAAAAGCTTCTATGGGTAGAGGGGGGATGCAAATTTGTTCGTGAGGACTGGATCACATGACCAATATGACCGCCATGCCCTCATATGTTAAAAAGCTTTAAAAATCTTGTTCTCAAGAACCCAATAACCGTTGACCTTGAAACTCAGTATGCAACATCAGGGACTCGGGCCCTACCAATTTTGTTCGAATAATGACCTTTGGTTGACCTTGACCTGTTTTACGTCAAGGTCAAAATTGGTCACTTAGACATTTGTATGGAAAAAATGCAAAATAGTGGATATTGCTGATTGCTGATTGCCTGTGGTATCAGAAATGATATTTGCAGTCAGCTGAATGGAATTTTATCAATTCTTAAGGTCAAGGTCATTTATTGACCTTTGTTTTGGATGCCTCAGATTCAGTTTTTTATCTTTTCTCCACTTAAACTGGTGGGTTGATTGAAACCAAATTACATGTGGAGCCTCTAGGGGTAGGGGGAATGAAATTTGTTTGTAAGACCTGGCCACTATGCTCATATATGGTAAAAAATAAATAAATAAATCTTCAAAGGAACCAAATGGCTGATGACCTTGAAATTTTGGTATGTAGCCTCGGGGACTCAGACCCTACCGAATTTGTTAAAATGATGACCTTTGGTTGACCTTGACCTGTTTTATGTAAAGATCAAATTTGGTGACTTAGACATCTGTATGGAAACAAAAGACAAGACAGTGGATTTTACTGATTGCATGGTAGCCTGTCGCATCAGAAATATTATTAAATAATATTTAATTATGTTAAAGAAATATATAGGAATAGCGTGGCGTTACCTGTTTTAGATAGTCATGCTTACTTCGCTTTATAACTTCGATTGGTAAATAATCGACCCAAAATGATTGTTTGATTTGAGGTTTAACGTCCCCCCTCAACACTATAGGTCATTTTGGAGACGTTGCTAGTTTTACCCGACGTTGAGATGAAATGATACCTCAAGCTCTGTCGCCAAATGAAACCAATAGGGTTTATAAGCATGGACGGTCCGACTCGCACCGCTTTGCCTGGGCAGGCTTAGAGCCTCTAAGCGGTTTGCCAGTACTCGTGTGCGGTCGATTTCAGCTCTACGTGGAAGCATCATGCAGCCCATCTACTTCTTCAAGCCCCGGTGGGCGAGTGCCTTACCCCAAAAATGAACGCATAGCCAAGAATGGAAATAAAAAATCACGGCTTCTGGATCAAACAAACTACTTTCGGTAATTAGGTATTAGGCTCCCAGGTGTCTGCGAATGTGTGGCGGCCGTAAAACGTCTCACTGTCCTACATCATAATGTAGTTATATTTTCTTGTCCTTTGGGATCATTGATTCCATTGTGGAATTTTAAAAATATTCCAGGGTCACTGATGGGGCCTAATTGGCCGAAACTAGCTAGTCTGGTCCAAAAAAACATGTACACTTCATATTTTCCAGTTCTGTGGTGTATTCCTTGCTTCCAAAGGATAACCCTTTTATAGAACATATTTTTTTCAGATATGACCGATTCTGTTTAGGTCTTCTGATTTCAGAAGGAAAGCAGGAAGTTCTTCTAATAGTTCGTTTTACATCCTCCGACTTCTGACTTCGATTCACACAGGCACAAGTTTTGGAAGCTCTTCCGAAACTTCTAAATAGCCAGTGGAAGCCTCGGAAGGGGAAAGATACAGGTTCAACGAGGCAAAGGACCTGTTGCAATCTATAATGGCAGCCGGCCTACTACCGAATTTACAAGCATTTTAATTTATACTAAGGGAAACAAGAAACGCAACAAACAATTTGAACACCTGTATTCCTGAAAATAGCCCACTTTATTATATTCGAGACATTCATCATTTGACTTCCTCACAAAATTTTATTGGTGACAAACTCCGCACGTGCAGCCTAGCTGGGTGTAAAGGAGTACGACAGCACATTTTTGTCAGTAATACACAACTAGAAAACATCACAGTCAGTACCTAGTGTGACCACCTCTCGCTGTGATAGCCATGCATAGAGTTGATCAGACGATTCAGGGTGGCGATCGTCCTGTTCCAATGCCTGTCTCAGTCCTTGTAATGTGTGGGGAGGGGGTCGCGCGCCCTAACTTTCATGTCCAAGATATCCCAGAGATGTCCAATCGGGGATAAATCAGGGCTATAGGCTGGCCATGGCAACACATCCGCATTGTTGGCAGTTAGAAAGTCACTACAGACCCTCGCTACATGAGGTCTGGCGTTGTCTTGTCGGAAGACTACGTTATGACGTCACACAAATGGAACCACAACAGGTGCGTACAGCTGTAAAGTTGCCTTCAATGAAGATTAGAGGTGTTTTATGGCCCTGGCAAATCCCAGCCCAGACAATGACTCCGCCTCCACCGTAACGATCTCTCTCTACAACGCACGAACCCGTGAAACGTTCGCGACGACGTGGGTAGACTCGCTGGCGTCTGTCTGAACAGTAGAGGAGTGCCTAGACTCGTCGGTGAAGAGCACCCGTCTTCATTGCTGCAACGTGTAGTTTCCTGGGCTATGTGCATTCAACCAGGCGTCGTTGCTGATTAAGTACCAAACCAACGTCGCTCACGTATACCAGAGGCTCCAAGACGATTCCGTACGGTTCTGGGTATTCCACTCGGACGACCACTCCGTGGACGGTCGTTAGTGGTCCCTATTGTTCGAAGCCGTTCATAGAGACGAGATATCGTCGACCGATGAATTCCAAAGTGAACAGCCACGGTGGATTGAGATGGTCCGTTTAGAAGTATTGTGGTTGCTTCTGCACGCTGTCTTTGACGTAGCCGCGACATGATACGGATACAATAATCCAAATAAACGTTATTACCTTTTGTCGGGTCGACGTTTAGAAACACAAGAAGAAAACATTTGATGTAAACTTCGTGAACTTTGGTAATGTATAGGTTGGCACGTGTAATATGTGTTGGCGTATATTTTGACCATGTCGCCAATGCTTGACTGGGTTACCGTAAATACCGATATAAGAGGCTAGATAAAAGTGTTGAGAACTACTACGAAAATTTGGTATCAATAAGAGAGAAACTTTCGGAGTTATGAGAGACAAACGTTGTTGCGTTTCATGTTTACCCTAGTATTTTTAGCCCCCGCCCATAGGGGCTTGAAGAAATGTATGGGCTGCATGATGCTTCCGAGCAGAGCTGAATCCGGCCCGCACACTAGAGTTGGTAAACCGCTTAGAGGATCCAAGCCTGTCCAGGAACCCCGGTGCGAGGCGGACCGTCCATGCTAATAAACCCTATTGGTTTCATTGGGCGACAGGGCTTGAGATGTCATTTCATCTCAATGTCGGGTAAAAGTCCCACAAAATTGGAAGCAACGTCTCCAAAATGACCTTTACAGTGTTGACGGGGACGTTAAATCTCAAATCAAACAAACAAAATACCCTAGTATTTTATTTTAGTGGTATATCAAGTTAAAATATTTCTTCAGCATATAAAAACTATATAAACAACAGCCTTTCCCTATATATATTATCTGGCCCCCGCTCATCGGGGCTTGAAGTTCTAAATAGATTGGGCTGTATGATGCTTCCACGCAGAGCTATCGCACATGAGTACTGGTATACTGCTTAGAGATTCTAAGCCTGCCAAGGAAATGTGGTGCGAGTAGGACCGTCCATGCATATAAACACTATTGGTTTCATTGGGCGGAATGGCTTGAGGTGTCATTTCATCTCAATGTCGGGTAAAAGTCCAACACAATTGGAAGCAACGTCTCCAACCGGTCAGTCTGAAAGCCCCAAGACACCGGGTTCATGACAAAACATAGAAAGACAAAACGTAGACCGGACATAACATAGACGCGACAAAAGACGGAACGACACAACATAGAAAAATAAGATAGAAAAAAAAACATAGAAAAAACGTAGAAAAAACGTAGAAAAAAAAACATAGAAAAATTTTCAAAAACAAGAGAAAATTTTATTGACACAATCATTGCAAATATATATTTATATATATTTTTTTATCCGAAAAAATTTTGTCGGTGCAGCATCAGCAGGCTGACGATTCCCATCCTTGTTTGAAATTGCTATTCCTCTGCATTCAGGACAGCATACACATTTCCAGTAAATTATATTGTCTTTATACATGTATTTGTCAATATTGTACATGTACATAAAGCCTTCATAGTCAATTCGAGGCTTTCCTTTCTGTGTTTGTAAAAGTTCCATTGCCGACTATTTCGACTAACTATTCAAAACTAGGTCTAAATGACCAGTAAAATAACGGTTTTCTTAAATATAACTCGGTTAAAAAAGAATGAACAAGTGAACACATAGTACAGGTACTCTAAACTCATTTTATTTAAAAAAAAAAAAAAAAAAAAAAATTGGTACTTTATATCACTAGCAATGTTACAATTGTCATCATAATTATAAGCGACGCTCAATAACTAATCAATGACTGGCTGGTAATTAACAATATTGGTCGGGTACGACAAAAGGTAGATAACGTTCTTTCTTTTGTCTTTCTACTAATTGTCTTTCTATTAATGGTCGCTTCTTTCTTATGAGGCGTCTATGTTATGTCGGTTCTTTCTTTTGTCTTTCTATGTTTTGTCGGATACCGAAGACACCACATGACACCCCAAGACACACCAAGACACCCCAAGACACCCAAGACACCAAAATGTACAAGAGTGTTAGAAGACTTTTCAATACCCAAAAGTATTTAATAAACAAAATTTAAGACGCTGTTTAAGTCCTAAACAGTTACAATACACTGTATATACTCTTGTAGCTAACATCGAAGGCTCTTCAATGTAATAAACACCCCCAAAACACTTAACTATCGCCTTTGTACCATCTAGGACAGTTATAGCATGAAAAGTTAAAACCAGCACAATACTAAGAAGTTATAGACATTGGTATTCTCTGTTCTATATTCTGGAGTTTGGGATTTATCAAATAATTGTTTTGCTTCAAAGTTCAAAACCCAAGCCTTTTATCTTAAGACACATTTTATCATAGCCTATTTTCCCTTTTTTGTTCGTAATTAGTAAAAAAATGTCAAGTAACCAATCCATCCATTTGTTCCGATCTTAGGATGAAAGGAACCGAATATATAATTTATATCTCATTTATGCCCGTCAATTACTAATAGCTGATATCTATGCATGCAAACGGCCACTTGTTTACTGATTACGTTATTGTTCGCTTGATCCTTTTTCAACTGATAATACTTTTCACACCTAATGAATAGTCACAAGTGTGTCTCTGCGTCACAAGTGTGTCTCTGCAAAGCTGACACGGCAAAGTGTCGGCGACCGATAGACTATTAAATCTTTACTGTTATTTCTAATGGTTTATTTTTTTACTTTATTTTTATAGTATTGAAAATTTTACCTAATAAATAAATACGTAAATAAAATTAAAATATAAATTTTCTGATGAAAAAATGTGATATTTAGTTTTCAACTGACAATAATTTTCACACCTAATGAATAGTCACAAGTGTGTCTCTGCAAAGCTGACACGGCAAAGTGTCGGCGACCGATAGAATATTAAATCTTTAAAGTTATTTCTAATGGTTTATTTTTTTACTTTATTTTTATAGTATTGAAAATTTTACCTAATAAAAAAATACGTAAATAAAAATAAAATATAAATTTTCTGATGAAAAAATGTGATATTTAGTTTTCAACTGATAATACTTTTCACACCTAATGAATAGTCACAAGTGTGTCTCTGCAAAGCTGACACGGCAAAGTGTCGGCGACCGATAGAATATTAAATCTTTAATGTTGTTTCTAATGGTTTATTTTTTTAGCTCACCTGACCGGAGGTCATGGTGAGCTTTTGTGACTGTGAGATGTCCGGCGTCGTCGTTCGTCGTGCGCCGTTCGTCGTTCGTCGTTCGTCGTGCGTGCGTAAACTTTTGTTGTTAACACTCTAGAGGCCACAGTTTTGATCATCATAACAATATGTCGGACAAGATCGAATATGGGTCATGTCGGGTCAAAAAAGAAGGTCACACGGTCAAATCAAAGGAATACCTTGTTAACACTCTAGAGGCGACAGTTTTGGTCCAATCATCCTCAAACTTGCTCAGAATGATCATCTTGATAATATCTCGGTCAAGTTCGAATATATGTCATGTCAGGTCAAAAAGTAGGTCAGTAGGTCGAACCACAGAAAAACCTTGTTAGCACTCTAGAGGCCACAGTTTTGGTCCAATCATCCTCAAACATTCTCAGAATGATCATCCTGACATTATCTAGGTCAAGTTCGAATATGGGTCATGTCGGGTCAAAAAGTAGGTCAGTAGGTCAAATCATAGAAAAACCTTGTTAACACTCTAGAGGCCACAGTTTTGATCCAATCATCCTCAAACATGCTCAGAATGTTTATCCTGGAAATATCTCGGTCAAATTTGAATATGGGTAATTTCGGGTCAAAAAGTAGGTCAGTAGGTCAGATCATAGAAAAACCTTGTTAACACTCTAGAGGCCACAGTTTTGTTCCAGTTATCCTCAAACTTGCTCAGAATGATCATCCTGACAATATGTCGGACAAGTTTGAATATGGTTCATGTCGGGTCAAAAAGTAGGTCACCAGGTCAAATCAAAGGAAAACCTTGTTAACACTCTAGAGGCGTCATTTTTGGTCCAATCATCCTCAAACTTGCTCAGGATGATCATCTAGATAATATCTCGGTCAGACTCGAATATGGGTCATGTTAGGTTAAAAAGTAGGTCAGTAGGTCAAACCACAGAAAAACCTTGTTAGCACACTAGAGGCCACAATATTGGTCCAATCTTCCTTAAACTTGCTCAGAATGATCATCCTGACAATATCTATGTAACGTTCGAATATGAGTCATGTCGGGTCAAAAAGTAGGTCAGTAGGTCAATCATAGAAAAACCTTTTTAACACTCTAGAGGCCACAGTTTAGGTCCAATCATCCTCAAACATGCTCAGAATGTTCATCCTGGCAATATCTCGGTCAAGTTCGAATATGGGTCATTTCGGGTCAAAAAGTAGGCCAGTAGGTCAGATCATAGAAAAACATTGTTAACACTCTAGAGGCCACAGTTTTGTTCCAGTCATCCTCAAACTTGCTCAGAATGATCATCCTGACAATATGTCGGGCAAGTTCGAATATGGGTCATGCCGGGTCAAAACGTAGGTCACCAGGTCAAATCAAAGGAAAGCCTTGTTTACACTCTATAGACGGCAATTTTAGTCTAAATATCATCAAACTTGCTCAGAATGATCATCTTGACAATATCTCGGTCAAGTTCGAATATTGGTCATGTGGGGTCAAAAAGAGGGGAGTAGGTTAAATTATAGAAAAACCTTGTTGACACTCTAGAGGCCACAGTTTTAGTCCAATCAACATCAAACTTGCCCAGAATTGATCCTTTTGGTAATACCTTGGTCAGGAGGGGTATTTTAGGAGTATAGTGATACCTTTTACAAAGGGCCACCCCCTTCCCCCCGCCCATACTCCCTTTGTCACCATTGTTAGTTAGACTGAGCGTGTTCATCTCCGTCTGGTGCACAAGGTGCCCAGATAGTGACATACAAGTCAGCTCTGTATTATCAAAGAGATGGATACCCCCTCTCCCCACTTGTCACCATGAGTCATTGCTAGTTAGTTAGACTGAGCCCATTCATCTCTGTCTGGTGCACTAGGACCTGACCCTTAATGTCCACAAGGTGCCCAGATAGTGACATACAAGTCGGCACTGTATTGTCAAAGGGAACTTTTGAATGACTTCTTCCTCAAAAAAGAAAACAATTTTGAAGGAATGTTCCATGAGTGACACTGACAATTTTCAATTGACCACGATAGCCACCAGAAAAAAAAGTATGACACTTAAAATAACTTAAGTTCCTAAACAGCTAGATTGATTTTGAAATGTTCATTGAGTCACTGTCAGCCAAAATTACTCTTACCCTCCACTCCACCTTATATTACCTTCCATAAGGATCAGGTGAGCGATCCAGGGCCATCATGGCCCTCTTGTTTACTTTATTTTTATAGTATTGAAAATTTTATTTAATAAATAAATGCGTAAATAACAATAAATTATAATTTTTCTGATGAAACAAAAAAGTGATATTTAGTTGTCTTTTATATGTACCAAAACTTACTTTATTTTACTTTTACTGCTTTTTATTGGAACAGTGAACTCATTTTGCCATTTACTTTACTTTCCTAGAACTATATATAAAAATAAATAAATAAACAAAAATAAAAATAATAATAATGAATACATAACGAAAACACACCTATTCAAATATATAGATTTATTTTTTTTTTGCCGCTAAAAATGAAAATTTTCCACCCCAAAAATCCGATGTTTTTCACATTTAAGGGGAATGGGAACACCTTGCATATTTTTACGCCATTTTCAAAGGGAGACAACTTTCGGGACTTCCTGTTCGCCTTTCTATAAGCCCTGTCCCACTGAAAAAGGGGTCAACTCTTAAAGGAAAGAATTTGCTCCTCTGGAGAAAATTCTTTCCTTTAAGAGTTGAACCCTATTGACTTGGGAGACAAAAATACTTTTGCAGGAGTTGCCTCCCCTGAAGGTGTTCCCATTCCCCTTAAGCTCACGAGAAAACTGGGGATATTATTTCCAATGTTGAAAAGTGTTATTCATTCTATGACAAAGCTTTATCGAATCGACTGACTGTCTATTTAAACCAATGTGTGTATATCTGTATATACTGATATCTGTATATACTGATATCAGGTATTCTAAACGTGGCCATATGTAAATCGTTTCGCAAAAATTGCTTCAATTACATCATAATATATATTCGAATAATAATAATAATAAATGTGTAATAATAAAAGTCTTGGGGCATCTTGGGGTGTCTTGTGGTGCCTTGGGGCTTTCAGACCGACCCCGTCTCCAACATGACCTATACAGTGTTGACGGGGACGTTAAACCTGAAATCAAACAAGCAAACTTTCCCTATTATCGATTTTTTCTCAATCCGTTTCGGTGTTTCAGGGTAGTTCCGTTGTTTCCAATCGTTCCGGTGAATAACAGGTATTGTGAAGAGGACCGATTGCAGTTACAGATATACAAACTGACCTTTATCAAGAGTTATCCTTTCTGCTCAAAACCAATTAAGCCAGAAAACGAACGAGAACGAAAAGTAACTCGCATTACATCTATCTTCATATACTGAGTCGGTCATGCACTTAGTGTCATGCACTAAACTGATGTCGGCCCCCTGATGTCTTACGGCAGCGTCACCGAAATAGTCAACGGATAATTATAATGGTAATTGGACATAAAATACATGTACAAGAACCATGTCCCGCCCCCGCCGAAATGGCAGCATGATGCACATGGACCAGTTTCAAGCTTTTTAGAGAGGAAAGATATACTATTCTATAATAATATTATTATAGAATAGTATATCTTTCCTCTCTAAAAGCTTGAAACTGGTCCCTGTGGTATGATGCTTCCTAGAAACGATTTACCTTATTTGCATTATCTGCTGGTTCCTAGTCTGAAGGTTATCAGTGTTGGAAAAACAGGTATCCAGACCCCCTGACCTTGAAATGTATCTAGACCCCCCTGACCTTGAAAGGTCAGGGGGTCTGGTTATCTGATTTTCCAATATTGACGATGTGCAAGCTGGGATCCAGCAAATAATGCAAATATGGTGAATATCGTTACGCAAATGGTTCCCCAATAAATTGGCCATGCAGAGTTGTATACTACCGCACATGAGTGCTGGTTAATCTCTTAGAGGATCTAAGGCTGCCCAGGCAAAGCGGTGCTTATAAACCCTATTGCCATATTGGATTCATTGGGCGACAGGGCTTTAGATGTCATATCCTCCCAATGTCGGGTAAAAGTCGTCCGGCAATGTGCAAGCTGGGATCCAGCAAATATGGTGAATATTGTTACGCAAATGGTTCCCCAATAAATTGGCCATGCAGAGTTGAATACGACGCACACGAGTGCTGGTTAATCTCTTAGAGGATCTAAGGCTGCCCAGGCAAAGCGGTGCTTATAAACCCTATTGCCATATTGGATTCATTGGGCGACAGGGCTTCAGATGTCATATCCTCCCAATGTCGGGTAAAAGTCGTCCGGCCAACAAGTCTGCTCATCCGGTACCGGATGGCTAGCCAACCCACGTAGGAATGGCTAGATTTAAGACTCATTTTATATAAGGTTTGCATTCCAAATAATATTACCCACTTTGTGATGTAATAAATATATTTCTAATTCACTCTATAGTTTATCAACGACCTCTGAGAGTTCAACATTCAAGTGTGGCAAGACTATTCCATGTTTTAGGGGAAGCAGGTTTCAGATATCGTTTTCACAGGATTTTAAAATTGTAAATAAGGTTTTTGATAATGCCATTATGTAGAAGTCAAGGCCAAGTGGTAATCATGATGTAGTTAGAATCTCAGTTAAACTATATCTCCCGAGGTAATATCTCAACAGAAGGCGACTTACCTAAAACACGGACTAGTCCAAAATTAAAAGTGCAGTCATGTCTCACTGCATTTTGAAAGACTATAACTGTATTCTTATCAGGGCACTGTTATTGTTATTATTTAATGTCAATGTTATTATTTCTATCTTTATATTGATGACATTAAAATCTTCAAAATCTGCAAATGTTTGTCCGATGTTGACCTTGTTATTAATCGTGACAGATTAACATTAAATTTGTTGAGCACGTTTATTTCACTCATGAAATATCAATTGGGGTAATTATCTTGTTAGCAGGCACACATAAAGGCAACGATTTTTTCAATGTTTCAGAAAGATGATGAGTAGAGCAATTACCGTAATGATCCTATGTATTCGGACAGACAGACTAAAAAATGCAGTCCCAGATCTGACTGTTCCTGAAGCAAGGTCTACACTGTTTGCCATTCCATCTGTACCTTTTGAATTCTTTGTTGGATCATAAAACAAATTTATTTAAATTTTAGGAGAATAAGTGCAAGTCATCAAGATCCTAATTTTTTAGGATTTTAGTACCTTCAATCCACAATTACATAAAGAAAGGAAAGGTAAAAATATAAGCAAAAACTTAAAAGAAAAATTAAGTTATAATTCAACTTACATTACCGATTGGTAATTACTTATAAATATATTATTGGTAGTAATGATATTATGAATAATTAAACACGTCTCAAAGCTTTCATTATCACAGGCTCTATTTTTTACGGCAATTATGCATTGCCAATACGGCTGTGTTTATTTGCCTTATTTTTAAAATGATGTACGAGGAAAATCTCAATCTCAAAGTAAAGTTTAGCATCCGGTACTCCAGAAAATGATACAAGCGCTATTCAGCCTTTATACCCTATATGAAATGAGAGACTGAACTTTACTACTGGATGGTACCGGACGGGCAGACTTGTAGGCTGGTCCTCTGGTACCAGATGGCTAGCCTCTACCTCTCCAAAATGACCTATACAGTGCTGACGGGAACGTTAAACCTCAAATCAAACAAACAAACAAGAACCATGCTGGGGTTCGTAGAAATACCGGAACACAGTGGTAATTTACCTATCTATCTATCTTCATACACTGAGTCGGCCATTATCCGGAACACACTTTAAATTGTTATATTTTATATTATTAAAAATAGTATTTATGACTTAATTGCAGTTTTTTTAGTGTGTAGGATGTTGTAACTAACAAATCTGATCTTCCAGTCATTCAGTAAGCTAATCTCATTCCATCATTTTGTAAAATGTGTTCTGGGCCGGTGGGTCTGAGTACATGTATTTATACAAGTAATTATTGAAGAGAAGTTTATTTTGAGGTTGCCACTCCCTGATATAACTCATCTGATGGCAAAATGAAGACATTTTGCAAATTCTTCCATCAAAAAAAGAAAAAGATTTGATTTTCCAGCAAAGTGGTTCCGTTAGATACGATAAACATGAACTGTCAAAACTGTTATCTGGGAAAATATTTCAAAATGTTATCTGAAATTTTTACTAAGCCTGCTCTTAGTGTTAATATCAGTGTCAGGGTTCTCACTAGGATTTTGAAAATTGGAGTAAAAATGCTGTCCTCCAGAAAAAGTTGGAGTTTTACCATACTTTTCTGTTGAGACTTTCCAAAAAGTTGGAGTCAGAAATGAAAAAAGTTGGAGTAAATTACTCCGAATTTGGAGTTAACGAGAACTCTGAGTTTAGTGACTCTGTCAGTCCCATGTCTTTGCCCTGTCTGATGTTATGTGGTTTACGACCCGATGAACAGATAAGGTCATGTCGGTCCGTAATGCACTGGCTTATTGGTTTTATTCTGAGTAGAGAACAAAAGAGGACAAATGTTGATGAAATATAGCAAGACATGAAATTGCAAAGTTTAATTGTCATCATTCATTAATTCACTGTTAAAACGTTTTACTCTCTCTCTCTCTCTCTCTCTCTCTCTCTCTGTCTCTCTCTCTCTCTCTCTCTGTTGCCAGCAAAGGTCCAGATCAGACTGTGTAGCTTGTTCGGGGCACCTTGTTTGTGCATTTATTTAATTTTCAATATATCTCAAATTTTAGGTAGCCGGACAAAATCCCCCCCCCCCCCCCCCCCCCCCCCCCCCCGGACAAAATCCCTCCAGCTCATTTTTGTATAGGTGGACAAAATCCCTCCCATGTTTTTTGCAACTAGGACATAATCCCTCCCACTACTTTTTACAAGGTGGACAAAATCCCTCCCATGTTTTTTGCAACTAGGACATAATCCCTCCCACTACTTTTTATAAGGTGGACAAAATCCCTCCTGTAAATTTTGCAACTAGGACAAAACCCCTCCCGGCTGACATCAGTTGGCTACTATTTTAGCATCTTCCTCACGACTCAAATTGCACCAATAATGTTCTCTTTCTTGCATTGAACATTTCCTACAATAGCAAGTTCTTCAAGTGAAAGATCCTAAAAGACTGCACAGCCACAATTCATGGGCATTTACCCTTTTTACCAGGCACACATGATAAAGTAGGAAATATTATGCATAGGCTCAATTTTTACAATTACAACAGAAAGACCAGGTCTTTGTCAACATTTTATTCAGGCATACAAACACACATTATTTATTAAATAATTGTTGTGTCTAACAGCATTGATAACCATTTAACCATTTAAGTATAGAAAGAATATAAAGATAATTGAGTTAACTGTGACCATTAATTAGGCAATTAGAAAAAAAATGATTGACATTAATAGTGCTCAATTAGACAACTGCTTTTTAGCACATTTTAAATACAAACATATTCAGCATGAATGGATAAGGCACTAATTAACAAATGATCATAAAAGAACAAATAAGAAAATAAGCACAAATTAACCAGAAACCATAATAAATAAAAGTCATCAGCAATATGTACAAGAGTTAGCTATTTTTGCTGTTGTCTTTGGGATTTTCATGTTTTGGTAATAGCACACATTTTGTCATATTTTCTTAACACATATACATATAGAGACCACTGTTTGACAAAACCAATAATTTGTCTTTGAATCCAGCCAAAATTTAGATTAGCATGGACACATTCCCAGTCTGATCAGGGTCTTCACTTTCTACGTGGATTGTGAAGACTCATATCAGACTAGGCAAATTTATATGTTCTTGGTAGTCATACATATATTTTGTCCCAGTTGGAACATTTTTAGAAGGGATTTTGTCCACCTTGCAAAAAACATGGGAGGGATTTTGTTCACCTTGTAAAAATGTGCGGGAGGGATTATGTCCTAGTTACAAAAAACATGGGAGGGATTTTGTCCACCTTGTAAAAAGTAGTGGGAGGGATTTTGTCCACCTTGCAAAAAACATGGGAGGGATTTTGTCCACCTATACAAAAATGAGTGGGAGGGATTTTGTCCAGGGGGGATTTTGTCCTACATTCCAAATTTTATAATAGAAGATCTGAAATCGGAAGCCAATAAAAAAAAATACGGTCAACAATCAGTGGTCATTCAACACAGTCTGCATTACTCTAATATCCGTTTGAAATAGTGCATTCTTTCACATCACTAAAATGGCTACTTTTTCTCATGAAAATTTGAAAATATTTTTCTTATTTTTACTCCAAACATAGGTTTTGGGTGCTCCTTAGAACCGCCTCAGTGAGGTGGTTCTAATGAGTACCCACAACCTATGACTTAGATTTGAAATACGCAAAAATGGATGCCCCTGTAAACCCAAGTTTTCTGTATATAAAGTGGGGTTTAGAGGGGTCTTCATTTCACGGACTTGTTAACATGATGGGAACCTCACAGACTGAGAACATTTATGCAGTCTGATCATGATTGTGCTTCTGTGGTGGTGATTATTAACTGGAGTGTGTGAGTGTTTGAGTTTTACGTCCCACCAACAGCTAAGGTCATGCGGAGATGGGACCTTGGTTTAAAGACTCATCGGAAAGTCTGGAGAAACCCAGGATCAATCCTGCGATCCCTGGTTTACAAGGGGAGAGGCTTCTGATTATTTAACTGGATTAATAGGATTAAAATGTGGAATCGAACTATGTTAATTAGATCACTGATATCATTGCTTGAGTACATTGTCTCATTCAAAAGAGGCCTTTTATTAACCCTTTTTGTACCAAAAGCTGCTAGAACGCCCATCATTTTCCTGTCCATGGGTGGCAATGACATCAGCCCTTTAGGTCAGATCCATGTATAATCTACAAGAACATCCGTAGTCTGGTTAAGCAGTTTGAAGATGCTGGTGTGCGGCGATTGCTAAATTCGACAGAGACAGAAAAAGAATCATGGCTAATGTCAATACATTGTTACATTGTTCAGTTGCATCAGTAATAATATTCCCTTTAAGCTAATACCCATTATTTGAACCTGTGAACTCGGATGGAGAAATAGGCAAAGAGGTGCGAGTTGGACAGTCCATGCATATAAACTCCTTGGTTTCACAGGGTGGCAGGGCTTTATATATGTCATTTCATCATAATGTCGGGTAAAAGTCCCAGAAAATCGGAAGCAACATCTTCATAATGACTTTCCACTTAGTATGAAATAACTCATAATAAGGACTAATACAGTGTTGATGGGGATGTTAAATCTCAAATAAACAAAATTAATAATGCCCATTTCTATAAAAATTAATCCCCATCATACTACTTATTTATGTCCCCCACCAGAGGGGAGGGGGACATATTGTTTTTTTTGGTGCAGATCCCGTTGGCGTAGTCTGTTTGAAGCATTATTTCTCCTGAACCTATTGATGGATTTTAACCAAACTAATCAGGCCTCCTAGCAAAACCTATAAAACCTATAATAACCTATAATTTTGTGCCAAACCTATAAAACCTTTATTTTGTTCATAAAACCTATAAAAAGCCTGTATTTTCATGAAAAAAACTATATTTTTCACTTTTTGAACCTTCTTGCGACTCAACCCTAACTTTTCTTCAAAATGCACTACTATTTTTTCTTTTTAGTCCCATAAAAAGTAATGAAAACTGTCAAGAAATTGTAATTTTTTTCCTCGCTCGCTCGGGCTTGGTAAAATTGAGATAATTTTTATCAGAGTAATTGTGGCAAAAAATTCATCAAATATTTTTTCTTCAGTTTTAAATCTTTATGTAAGTTTGGCAGACTCTTTTTTTAACCTGTATTTTTATTGAAAAACCTTTAAATAACCTATATTTTGAGTAAGAAGAACCTATATAAAAACCTATATTTTCAAAGTGGGCCACTAGGAGGCCTGAAACTTTCATAGACACATCACTAGGGTAAGGGAAAACAGTCGTTAGGTCATGATGACCTTGACCTCATTTTCAAGGTCACAGCGACCCAAAAACAGTCATTGTTGGGCCAAAAAGTGCTTGTCTGCACTCTATCTCATTAACAAATTGATTAATTTTAATCAAACTTGGTAAAGTATATCATTACAACAAACCGCAGATTTGATTTAGATTTTGGTGACCTTGACCTCATTTCCAAAGTCACAGCGACCCAAAAACTTTCATTTTTGGGCCAAAATGGCTTGTCTGCACTCTATCTCATTAACAAATTGATTAATTGTAATCAACCTTGGTACAATATATCATTACAATAAACCACAGATTTGATTAGATTTTGGTGACCTTGACCTCATTTCCAAGATCACAGCGACCCCAAAACAGTCATTTTTGGGCAAAAAACGGCTTGTCTGCACTCTGTCTCATTAACCAATTGATTAATTTTAGTCACACTTGGTACAATATATCAATACAACATACCGCAGATTTGATTTAGATTTTGGTGACCTTGACCTCATTTCCAAAGTCACAGCGACCCAAAAACTTTCATTTTTGGGCCAAAATGGCTTGTCTGCACTCTATCTCATTAACAAATTGATTAATTTTAATCAACCTTGGTACAATATATCATTACAATAAACCGCAGATTTGATTAGATTTTGGTGACCTTGACCTCATTTCCAAGATCACAGCGACCCCAAAACAGTCATTTTTGGGCAAAAAACGGCTTGTCTGCACTCTGTCTCATTAACCAATTGATTAATTTTAGTCACACTTGGTACAATATATCAATACAACATACCACAGATTTGATTAGATTTTTGTGACCTTGACCTCATTTTCAAGGTCACAGCGACCCAAAAACTGTCATTCTTGGGCCAAAAATGGCATGTCTACACTCTGTCTCATGAACAAATTGATTAATTTTCGTCAAACTTAGTAAAATATATCATTACAACATACCACAGATTTGGTTAGAAATTGGTGACCATGACCTCATTCTCAAGGTCACAGCGACCCCAAAACAGCCATTTTTGGGCCAAAAATGGTTTGTCTGCATTCTATCTCATGAACGAATTGATCAATTTTAGTCAAACTTGGTACAATATATCATTACAACATACCACAGATATTGTAAGATTTTGGTGACCTTGACCTCATTTTCAAGGTCACAGCGACCCAAAAACAGTCATTTGGCTTGTCTGCACTCTATCTCATTAACGAAATGACCAAATTTCGTCAAACTTGGTACAATATATCATTACAACAAACCACAGATTTGATTAGATTTGAGTGACATTGACCTTTTTTCAAGGTCACAGCAACCCCAAAACAGTCAATTTTGGACCAAAAATGGCTTGTCTGCACTCTATCTCATTAATGAATTGATTGATTTTTGTCCAACTTGGTACAATATATCATTACAACGAGCCGCAGATTTGGTCAGATTTCGGTGATCATGACCTTTTTACAAAGTCACAGCGCCCCAAAGACAGTCAATTTTGGGCGAAAAATTGCTTGTCTGCACTCTGCCTCATTAACGAACCGATTAATTATAGTCAAACTTGGTACAATATATCAGTATAACATACCACAGACTTGATTAGATTTTGGTGACCTTGACCTTTTTTCAACGTCACAGGCCCCCCAAAACAGTCGATTTTGGGCCAGAAATGGCTTGTCTGCACTCTAAGGCCAAGGTCTCCCGAAACCTGTTCTTTTTGGGCCAAAAATGGCTTATCTGTAACCTATATCATTTAAGAATTTATGAACGTTGGTCAAAATCGGTACAATATTTAATTACAGTCTTAGCAAGTGACTTTCCGAGGCTTTTATTGTTTATGGACCAAGAAAATGAAGGTACACTACCCAACCTTCACAATAATGAGAAGTGACGTAAAGAAAAAAAAAAAAAAACAACAAAAAACTCTTCATGTTTCCAGGTCAAGAATTTCCACTCAGTGAATGGTTGTAGAATAATTCATGTTTTTTTCTTGATTGATTATACTCACACTCTGTCTAGAGCTTTATAAATGATCATACGCTCCCAGGGCCAGATGTTCAAAGCTAGCAATGTCTTTAGTTAACAAATCATTAAAACTTTGATCATATATAGTGGCAAATATACTAATATTTTTGCTGTAAAAAATGTGAGTAGCTTTTGCATATGCAAAAGCTACTCACATTTTTTCAGCAAAAATAACAAAACTTCAGATATTGTACATGTACTTGCTAGAACAGTTAACAATTTAACCACTTACAAGTTTGTTAAGCTAATAATGCTTTAGACAACTGGGCCCAGTTGTTCAAAACTAACGACGTCGTTAGTTAACGTATCGTTAAAACTTTGATCATTAAATATGGCAAATATGCTGAAATTTTTGCTGAAAAAATGTGAGCAGCTTTTGCGGATGCAAAAGCTGCTCACATTTTTTCAGCAAAAATACCAAAATTTTCGATATTGTTCTTGCTACAACAGTTAACAATTTGACCACTAACAAGCTCGTTAAACTAACGATGCTTTGAACAACTGGGCCCTGGACTGTTTTGTAGCATGATCAGACTTTGCTTTCCTCACAAAACTTCATTCACAAAGCTACATTGACTGAACAGTGTACCCAGCTTATCGATGACTTCTAGTCGATGACTTCTCATTTCAGTGTTTTCTTGCTGTCAAGTCCTCACTGTGGTTGTTTGATTTTTGTGTTCTCAGAGAAGTTGCACTGATGAGTTAGGAAGCCTTCATGTGGACTGAACAAATTATTTGTCTAAATCGCAGTGGAAGTAAGGGTGAGGATTGTGGCCGCGTAAAATAGATTTCGGAGAATAGCGGAAGGGCATTAAGTTTTACCCCTGTCCGTCCGTTCGTTTGTCGGTTTGTTCGTTCGTCCGTCCATCCCGACATCGTGTCCGGGCCATAACTCCTAAACTGTATGGAATATATTCATGAAACTTCACAGGTACATTCATCACACTTAGACGATGTGCCATGAACAAGGAAGACAACTCTTGCATTTTTGGTTTTTCAATTATCTGCCCTTGACTTAGTACCATATAGTAAACCGTGTCCGGGCCATAACTCTTAAACCGTATGGAATATATTCATGAAACTTCACAGGTGCATTCATCATGCTTAGATGATGTGTCATTAACAAGGAAGACAACTCTTGCATTTTTGGTTTTTGGATTATCTGCCCTTGACTTAGTACCATATAGTAAACCGTGTCCGGGCCATAACTCCTAAACCGTATGGAATATATTCATGAAACTTCACAGGTGCATTCATCACACTGAGACGATGTGTCATGAACAAGGAAGACAACTCTTGCATTTTTGGTTTTTGGATTATCTGCCCTTGACTTAGTACCATATAGTAAACCATGTCCGGGCCATAACTCCTAAACCGTATGGAATATATTCATGAAACTTCACAGGTGCATCCATCATACTTGGACGATGTGTCATGAACAAGGAAGACAACTCCTGCTTGTTTAGTTTTTGAATTATCTGCCCTTGACTTACATCCATATATAGTCAAATGGTATGTCCTGTCCGGGCCATAACTCCTAAACCGTATGGAATATATTCATGAATCTTCACAGGTGCATTCATCACACTGAGATGATGTGTCATGAACAAGGAAGACAACTCTTGCATTTTTTATTTTTAGATTATTTGCCCTTGATGCATATATTTTATGATTGATTTGAAGTACATTTGTAATATTTTTTATGAATGGCATTTGGCGGGGGCATCCGTGTCCTATGGACACTTTTTCTAGTTTTTGTTATAGTTCATCTTTGAATGTGTGTATTGCTTATATCTTTTTATTTTGGATAGCCATTTGGCCATTTGGTGGGAAAGTAACTGTCCTTTTGGCTTTCTGCTGTTTGTGTTTCCATTAGGGTCTAGTCAATTCATGCTAGGAGGTGTGGGTTAATTGTATTGATTCCTGATAATTGCCTTTATTTCTATTTTTCTATATACAGTAAAATTCTGCTAACAAGACCAACTAAAATTAAGACTAATTCTGCTTTAAAAAGCTTATTTCGAGGGACGCAGTTATTCTTTCTTAGTGTTTTCTGAAAACAGTGTATTCTGGTCAGGGACCACATTTGGAACTGGTCAAAAAAGGTCTTAAAGACAACCTTTGGACAGTCCCAAAGGTGGTCTTAATATAGGAATTTTACTTTAACTGGCTCTACAGATACACCGTATAGTCTGTGTCCTTGTTTGTTGTCTGCAAATCCACACTTTACTGTGGTGCAGCTCATATAAAACCATATCCACAATTGCAGCCCACACTCTTGATGGTCTATTCCTGCTTTGCCTCATTTAATACGAAAATGTGCCTATACAAATACATTGTAAATTTTACCACCTAAATGCAACTTTTGAGATGAAAATTTTTTGACATTTTTCTTATTTTTGCTCAAAATATAGATTGTGGGTACCCTGTTAGAACCGCCTCATTGAGGCGGTGGTTCTAACAAATGCCCACAATCTATATTTTAGATAGAGCAGATATAAGAAAAATATGGTTTACCCCTGTAAACCCCATTTTTACTACATAAAATTGAGGTTCAAGTGGGTCAGAATTATATATGCATGTTTTCATGATGACTCCCATTCGGTATACTCCCATTTGGTCTACTCCCATTTCATCTGTTCATATTTCATCTACTCCCATTTCGTCTACTTACCCATTTCTTCTTCTATTCCCATTTAATCTACTTTCCCTTCTAGTGCCATTTCGTCTACTTTCCCATTTCTTCTATTCCTGTTTTGTCTACTTTCCCATTTCTTCTATTCCCATTTCGTCTACTTTCCCATTTCTTCTATTCCCATTTCGTCTGTTTTCCCATTTCTTCTATCCCCATTTCATTTACTTTCCCTTTTCTTCTATTCCCATTTCGTCTACTTTCCCATTTCTTCTATTCCCATTTCGTCTATTTTCCCATAAGAAAAATAATGTATAACCCCATAAACCCCAATTTTTCTCTATATAAAATGGGGTTTAGGGTCTTGTTCATTGATTTATGGTCTTGTTCATTTCATGGACTTGTTCAGTGATACCCTGTTGATTAATATCTTTCTGTGACATAACAGCACGGTAGTACATTGTGTACACATACTTTTTGATCTGTCCTCATGTAAATATTTATTCAAATAAACTGTTATCAAGTAGTTATAATTTGGTTTTCATTGCTATCTGTGTTATCAATATTATTATATTTTATACTTGATTATATACTAACCCTCTAAACCCTCTAATGGCCTGTATGAACAAGATATGTAAGGTAAAACATTTATTATTATTTGATGATTTTGATCTTTTTCTTTTGCATACACAGAGGATCTTACACAAGTGGTCATTTCATATTTAATTGATGAAACAAGTCTTTGTTGAGTTTCATAAATTTCATATGCGATGGTCCCTTGTGTAAAATTCTGTTTATCATATACATGTAACAATTTTTTATCTGATTTTATTGCCGAAGAAGTTCAAAAAAAAATTCAACATAGGCATTATGATAACACACCCGTGCGACATTGTGCATATTTTCACATCTCCAAAATGGCTACTTTTCTGAAGAAAATCCCTGATATATTTCTTATTTATACTGGAAACATAGATTATGGGTGCTCGTTAGAACCACCTCATTGAGGCGGTTCTGACGAGTACCCACAACCTATGTCTTGGAGTAGAAATAAGAAAAATAATGTATACCCCCGTAAACCCCATTTCTCTCTATATATAGTGAGGTTTAGGTGTGGGGGGGGGGGGGGTATTCATTTCACAAACTTGTTCACGTGATGGTTGTCACAAACAGTATTGTGACATTATGCTCCAGTAACTGTATGAGCATTATTTTCCTTATTTTTGCCTTATTGCTCAAAATCATAGATTGTGGGTACTCGTTAGAACCGCCTCAGTGAGTCGGTTCTAATGAGCACCCAAAATCTATGTTTGTAGCAGAAATAAGAAAATGAAATTATTACAGTTTTCTTCACAAAAATGTCAGTTTTGGAGCCAGGAAAGAATGACCTTTATCAAATCACATCGTTGATATGCAGTGGATAACCTCATGTCAAAAATATCATATGACCACACGTGTAATAACACTTTGGCGGTATTAAGTAACGTCAGTACAATGACCATGTCAACCATGCATTTTTGTGGGAAAATTGTCTTATTTAAAGGTGATGAAATTCAAACAGAACCTTACATTTGTGGTCATTTACCGGTAATATAATATTGATGAAACTCGCCAAAGGCTCGTTTCATAAATATCATATAAAATGACCAGTTGTGTAAGCTCCTCTATACCTCACACTTGTGTGTAATCCTAACTCTTATCCGGCTGTTCATGACAACCCCTATCTTTGGAAACAGTGTAGATCCAGATCAGATGGCTTCTGAAGAAGCCATCTGATCAGGATCTACACTGTTTGACATTCAGTTTATGGATTTGTAAGAACAAATTACATCAAGTAATCTGATTGGTTCAAAGTCAGAAATGGGTGTGTCTAAACTGAATATTCATCAGGATAAGGGCTGATGCAAAAGGTAGACGATAGAGTTTCTGTTAACTTTTCAGATGATGCCAATGCTATTGTTACTACTTACTCTTGTCTGCCAAGCGTTTCTACCCGTTTCTTGCCTTAGCAACGGACTTGCACTGACACCACCCATGGGCTGGCTGACCTGGCAGAGATTCAGATGTAATACAGACTGTAAGAATGACCCTGAAAACTGTATTAGGTTTGAAGATTTCTTTATTTACCTTCAGTACATATTTTGACTACACAGTGAAGACCCCCATTTTACCCATTTTGTCCCAGAAACCCTCAAATGGGTAGCTTGCAAATTGTGGAGAACTCTGGTCAGGGCCTACACTGTATGCAAAAAGTTCAGCCATTTTCCAAGTGAATTTTGAAGAAAACACAACCTGATACCCCTAAATTTTGAAGCGAACTGCTCTATACAAGTATAATGATGAGGAAGATTCCAGAATCAGACTGTAATAAGTTGCTTCCTAATCCCTCTTTATTATTTACGTGCAAACATGAGTGGGGCATTCCATTTGGTACAAAAAGGGTTAAAGTTTAACACAGCATTCTTGTCTCTGAAGGAGCCTCAGCCTTCTAAAGAAATTTCATTGTTTATCATTCATAGAGACTGATAAAGTTGGGTATTTTGTATTAAGTGAATGATAATTTTTGTCAAGTCTCCATAAAAACCTTTGATGTGGGTATTCATTAGAACTGCCTTGCAGAGGCAGTTCTAATGAATACCAACAACATAGGTTTATAAGGGGAAATAAGAAAAATTATGCTTCAGTTATTGCCAAAAATCCACCTTGCTATACTAACCTTCAGTACTGACCCCACAGTACAGTTTGTTTGTTTGATTTGAGGTTTAATGTCCCTGTCAATGCTGTAAAGTTCATTTTTGAGATGTTGCTTCCAATTTTGTGGGACTTTTACCAGACATTGAGATGAAATGTCGTCTCAAGCCCTGTCACCCAATGAAACCAATAGGGTTTATAAGCATGGATGGGCCGACTCGCACCGCTTTGCCTGGGCAGGCTTAGATCCTCTAAGCTGTTTACCAGTACTCGTGTATGGGAAGGTTTCAGCTCTGCGTGGAAGCATCATGCAGCCCATATATTTATTCAAGCCCCGGGGCTGTATAAAGTTGGTTATTTTGTATTAAGTGAATGATAGTTTTTGTCAAGTCTACATAAAAACCTTTGATGTGGGTATTCATTAGAACTGCCCTGCAGAGGAAGTTCTAATGGATACCCACAACATACATGTAGGTTTATAAGGGAAAATAAGAAAAATAATGCTTCATTTATTGCCAAAAATCCACCTTGCTATACTTACCTTCAGTACTGACCACACAGTACAGTAGAAGTAAAACAAAGATCAGGAATCGATACAATTAACTTACTCCACCCATCAACTAGAGCTGTCAGAGGATCTGACTATAGCCCCGCTATAGCGCTATCAGAGGAGTAAGACACATTGACTCTAAAAGCTTTTAACCTATCAGGGGAGCTTTCTTAGTTCCAGAGAAAACTTTAATATTTTTTTTTTTCTTTGCTGGGGAGATAACCCCAAGAGTAATGTTGTTGGCCATTATTTACTTACATCCACCTAATGTTCATGTTTATACAAAGTTTCAGCTTTCTAGCTTTCTTAGTACCTGAGAAAACTGTATCGAAAATATTTTTCATGGTTTGATGGTTAGAAAAGTGAAATGATTTTTTTACTTGCAGAAAATATCCTATCAGGGGAGATAACTCCAAGAGTTATGGGCCTTTGGCCATTATTTTGGTAAGGGCCATACATCCACCCACTTTTCATGTTCATACAAAGTTTCAGTATTCTAGCTTTCTTAGTTCCTGAGAAAACTGTCACCAAACCTTTTCATTTATTAAAAAAAACTATACTATCAGGGGAGATAACTCCAAAAGTAATGGGCCCTCGGCCATTATTTTGGTTAGCTCCCTATATCCACCCATTGTCCACATTTATGCAAAGTTTGAGGTTTCTAGCTTCTTTAGTTCCTGAGAAAACTGTGACCAAACATTTTCATTTAAAAAAAACCTATATTTTCATTTATTTAAAAAACCTATCAGGAGAGATAACTCCAACAGTTATGGGCCCTTGGCCATTATTTTGGTAAGCTCCCTATATCCACCCATTGTCCACATTTATGCAAAGTTTGAGCTTTCTAGCTTCTTTCGTTCCTGAGAAAACTGTGACCAAACATTTTCATTTAAAAAAACCTATCAGGGGAGATAACTCCAAGAGTTATGGGCCCTTGGTCATAATTTCGGTAAGGTCCGTGGAGGCACCCATTGTCCACGTGTATACAAAGTTTTAGTTTTCTAGCTCTCTTAGTTTCGGGGAAAACTGTGACGAAAAAATAACGGAATAACGGAATTACAGAATTACAGAATTACGGAATTACAGAATTACGGAATGACAGGGCAAATCCAATATAGCCCCACTTTTCAAGCGGGGCTATAAAAACACCAAAGGGAAAGAAACACAAACATGAAGCGACCAGACCATAATGGAAACCGAAACAAAGGAAGGCCATAAGGACAGTTACTTTCCCACAAAATGGCCAAATGACCATCCAAAATAAAAAGACACAAGTGACACACACAGCAAGCAACAAACAACAACATAAATAAACCGCCACAGAAGAACCGCCTCGGAACGGTCAGTGGAAAGAATTCCACTGGGGGGCTTAAATCGATTTTACGTGGCCATAATCCTCGCCCTTACCTCTGTCGCAGACCTGATTATATCACATCATGTACTACCAGCATAATTGCCCCTAAAGGAGCAGTTCTTGTTTATTTCAACAGTGAGCATCTGATCAAGGTGATGGCAGACCACCTAGCTAGCGATGGTTTCCTAGCAGCAGGCTATGAGTACATAACCATTGACGACTGTTGGCCAGCTAAAATGAGAACCAAGGATGGAAAGCTTCAGCCAGACCCGGAAAGGTTTCCTAGTGGAATCAAAGCGTTGGCAGATTATGTGAGTTTCTTTACCATAGCATAGCCATGTGACATTGTGCATTCTTTCATACGAGTGCTGATGGATATGTTGTGAGCCTCCAAAAAAAGAAGAAAAAAAAGGCAAGACCCGTTTTCAGACAATTAGCTCACCTTCTTGAGCCTTGTCATTTAAACATAGAATTTCCAGGTCTTTAACCCTTGTCTTGCGGAATATTCATTTAAGCCACACCCATTTTTGTCTATCAACCAATCAAATTACTTTATGTAATTTATTCCTACAAATTCATAAACTGAATGTCAAACAGTGTAGATCCTGATCAGATGGCTTCTTCAGCAGCCATCTGATCTGGATCTACACTGTTTGCAAAGATAGGGGTTGTCGTGAACAGCAGGATAAGAGTTAAGCTTGACCTTAAGGTCACAGGCAAGAGCTGGAGTTGTGCTGAAAGTCTGTTAATCCAAGTATAAGCTTAATCCTCCTTAGAGCATAACAATAGATAAGGAAGCATATAAAGGTTAATTGCATGATATTTTCTCCATAAAAATATGTGGGTACTTGTTAGATAACCACATTGAGATGATTCTAACAAGTACCCACAACATACGTTTCTAACTAGAAATAAGAAAAAATATCCCTTAATTGTCCTCATTATGCTTCCTTAACTGGAGCTATGTTAGGTATAATATTACCTCCTTTATACCTTAAGATAGCAAGAAAAACTGCATCTAAAATGTTGTCTTTTTATGTTGCCTGATGAATCTTCTTGCAAGGGCTTGAAGAAATAGATGGTCTGCATGATGCTTCCACGCAGAGCTGAATCCGACTGCATATGAGTACTGGTAAACTGCTTAGAGGATCTAAGCCTACCCGGGCAAAGCCATGGGAATTGGACCGTCCATGCTTACCGGTATAAACCTGTTGGTTTCATTGGGCGACAGGGCTTGAGATGTCATTTCATCTCATTGTCGGGTAAATGTCCCACAAAATTGGAAGCAACATCTCCAAAATTACCTATATAGTGTTGACGGGGACGTTAAACATCAAATCAAACAAAAAATGAATCTTCTTGCAAACTTTCCAAACATATTTTTGCTTACAGGCAAATAGTGTGGACCCTGATCAGACTGCTCTTAGGGGAGCAATCTGACCTGGGTCCACAATGTTTGCAACAATGACTTTTAAAGTAACCAGCAGACAACAAAGCCGATGACAGTTGTAGCGATTTTTGTCTCAAGGGTTAATTTCTTCCTATATGTGATGCATTTTTGCAGGTTCACTCTAAAGGTTTAAAATTTGGTATATATGAAGATTTTGGAGTGCATACCTGCGCGGGATACCCAGGCAGTGAGTTTTACATGCAGACAGATGCTAATACATTTGCGGAGTGGGGTGTTGATTTCCTCAAGTTTGATGGCTGCAATTCCAACTACAAAGACAGTAAATATGGTATGACAGTATTTTACTTAACCCGTTTTGTATCAAATGGAATCTTCCTCCTTATGTAAACCAGGAGTCCATTTCAAAATTTAGGGGAGTCAGGTTGTTTTTTTCTTCAAATTTTATTTGGAAAAGGGCTTAATATTCGCAAACAGTGTCAGCCCTGATCAGATGCCGCATTCTGCAGCATCTGATCTGGGCCTGCACTGTTTGCCCTGGTACCCTTTTTTGGGTTTCCGGTACAAAATGGGTGAAGTGAATCTAACCCTTGTTCTGCTGAATAAATTAATTTTGCCATGCCCACTTATAACTAGGACTATGTTATTTATTCCTTTAAATTCTCTCCAATGACAAGCAGTAAAAATCCAGATCAGATGGCTTTCCAAAAGCCATCCGATCTGGATTCACACGGTTTTCAAAGGACCAGTAGTTAAGAGTCTCTTAGACATTAGGTTTCTTGCCACTGAGAGTTTGAGCTTAGCTTAGATCACATGCGATCAAGTATGGTATTTTCCCCTGGGTAGTCCTCCTGTGATTTATAGTGGGCTCAATGTTAGTTACATGTAAACATCTTAAAAGGACCAGAAGAACAAACCAAAATCTACATGTATTTGACATATTTTTTAAATGTGCTATGTTTGGGTATGAATAAGCACTTTACTGAATGGGTACTGAGCTTACAAGTTGCATCAGATGGCAGGTACAGGTAGACTGGTATCACAAAGTAGCTGGACATGCTCATTAGAAGACTGCTGCATACAGGAATTCATATTATGGCTTATTTTCCTCCATTTTATCCCTCAACTAAATAGATTCAGGGAATATAGTGATCAGCCTGGTGTCCCCACATCTGTAGATACAAACTTGTGATCTCTATTACTCCAGTAGCCTCGAGATATATTGATGGCACTGTGTACAATTGAACAGGAGTCATGAGCAAGAATCATTAATCTGGGTGCCATGGTATTTTATTATTGGTATTTATTATGTTATCTCCCCTGGCAGTATAATCTTATGATAGCAATTACTTCATTACACTTTTAGACATACTGATTGTACTTATGCACTAGTCATTTGCAACTACGGCTCCCCTGGGGCCAGGGAATAGCGGGGATATTAACTTTTCACTCTGCAAAGCCCAGATATATGCCCGGCACTGCGGGGACAATTTTCAGGTAAAAGCACTGGTTAAATCTCAGGTAAAAGTCCCGGCCCACCATAGGCATTATATCCAATCCTACCATTTAAAGGCTTAGATCCCAGTACTCATGTGCGGTCGGTTTCAAGTCTGCGTGGAAGCATCATGCAGCCCATCTATTTCTCCAAGTCCCGATGGGTGGTGGGGGGTTTGATCCCAGCTAGCAACGTCTTCATTCTATTGCAGTAACATATACACTTACATGTAGAGTAAATGGACTGGCAGACGACAAAAAAGAAAAAGAAATCTTCAAAGGAAGCGATGGATCAGCCTGCGCATCTAGCCAATGTGCCCATATTCTTCGCTTTCTGCTATTTGAATATCCCAAGGGCCATAAAAGGCCCGTGCAAACAGCATGTGCTCTAATGAGATGGTCGTGGCTGGTCTGGGTCTTCGCCCATCACACAAGCCCTAAAATAAGTTTCTGTTTCCTTCGCATGCAACTGTCTATGACGTATTGTTGCGAAACGCGTGAAATTTCCACTGATTGCAACTACATGTGATTGGTAAAAGGCGGGAAATTCAGCGCTCGGTAAAAAACACAATAAAACACCTATGATAAGCCAAAGACCAGCCAGAGCATCTGTGAAGGCTTATCAGTATGTTCTGGTCAAATTTATTGGCTGTTGCATAAATTTTAACTTTCCTGTTAGCCCAATTGTTGTTGTTGTTGTTTTCTCCACAAAGTATGGGTAAATTCATATCAGTGCAGGCAGTCAGATGGTCATTTTTTCACCGTCAATCTCCGCTTTTTTCTTTGTGATTACAGGATGAAATATCCGCAGGAAATGTCTCTTTCATCTGACTTTTTCCTGTGGTCTTGCAGAGAAAAAAAAAGTGGGCTTTTATTTTTTTACTGTTGGGTTGCCTGTACCTGGATTTAGTTCCTGACTATATAACAATGGGAAACTGTGGGTCCGCCGAACCCAATTTTTCTCGCAGGATGACCATAATGTGGTCTAACAATAATAATCCGGACCATAGTTTTTGTGCATGCTTATCACAAAATGACCGTTCATGCTTCAGCGGTACATGTAGTACTCTAATCAAGTAATTAATGTGGGCGGCTTTCCCTTTGATAATCATTACCGTTATGTATGATACTCAATACCGTTATGTAATCACGCATTACTCGTCGGTTTCCTAACCAAGTTGGCAGTTGTCACAATTTGTGGGTGATTAAGGTAAAGGGTAGGTACTCCATATATGAGCTCTAAAAGATTGAAGTGTACATGTATTAGCAAAATTACAAAAAATGTCAACATCCATTAATTATTCCGAAATGGATTAATTTCGAAGTGTACAACAGTTTGTAATTTTTAATTGCTTATTTATGCAAATATGCTTGCTAATTAAGCATCTGTTACAGTAACAGTATGGGTCTCCATTTATCACACGGAACTCGCTAGATGTTAAAACCCGGTAATTATCCAGTCAAAACACCGCTCAAAGATAAGCTAAAGCCCAGGTAAATGCACCGCTATTTTTCCCCGCTGTTTTGGTGGGAATCAAAAGCCTGGCATATCCACCGCACTACCGGGACAGCTCTTAGGTAAAAGCACTGTACTTAGGCCTGGCTATGTCCCCGCTATCCCCGGCCCCATGGGCTAGTGCAGTTGTACAGGAGGTTTAGGTATATATATGAGGTTAAGAAGTCGTACCATGAGCAAGAACCACGACTTGGGTGCCATGATGTTTTAGATATCTCCCCTGACAATATATCTTTTAGATCACCAGAACCATTACTCTGTGTGCCATGGAATTTTACATATCTCCCCTGATAATATGACCATGTGATTGCAATTAATTCAACACCCAGTCAGATACATTCATGGTACTTGGTACAACTGTACTCAAGGTTAAGAAAGACATGCCCATGGGGGCTTGGAGAAATAGATTGGGCTACATGGTGCTTCCATGTAGAGCTGAAACCAACCTCACATGAGTACTGGTAAACTGCTTAGGAGTCTAAACCTGCCCAAGTAAAGTAGTGCACATCTCACCGTCCATGCATATAAACCCTATTGATCTATTGGGTAGCAGGGCTTGAGGTGTCATTTCATCTCAGTCGGGTAAAAGCCCCACAAATTGGGAAGCAACATCTCCATAATTACTTAAATAGTGTTGACAGGAATGTTATAACCTAAAACTAAACAGAAATGCTGTCTCACTATGGGTATGGCACTGGGTGTAATAAATAGAAGATTCTAGATATTTTCAAAGTTTTATCCATTGATATAAGCTACAATAAAATAAATCCAAAAATGAGTTTGTTGCAAAAATAAAAAAAAATATATCTAAAAAATTATCACCTGAAAATGTTGGTTATGGATTACATCAAATGAATATGTTATTGTTATGTCACCCTGTACTATATAGTCTTGATAAACACTTGTTCTGTGGCATCATTGTAAAAGCTCTATAATAACAGGCCTCATATTTTTCAGGCATTTGCAGGATTTCAGGCTTTTAGACCTTGATTTTTTTCATGATTTCAGGCTTTTAGATTTTGATTTTCCCTCCTATATTCTCTTTAAAATGACTATTTAACCCTTATCCTGCTGACGAAAATTAATTCTGATTTATCTCCACACCCATTTCTGACTATTAACCAATCAAATTACTTGATATAAATTTGTTCAGTTCACATATTACATTACAAACAGGGTAGATCCTGATCAGATGGCTTATGCCATCTGATCTGGATCTACACTGTTTGCAAAGGTAGTGGTTGTCCTGCACAGTAGGATATGGGTTACGGCTGCAAAATTGGGCCTTTCAGGCATGGAAAAGCTTGGTCAGTATGAGATAGAATAGAAGTTGAGGCAATGATCAGGAATCAATACAATCAACCCACAGCTCCCATCAGAGACACAAAAGGGAAAGACACACAAACATGAAACAACAGACCCTAATGGAAACCCCAAAGCTGAAAGCCAAAAGGACAGTTACTTTCCCACACAATGGCCAATAGGCTATCCAAAATAAAATAACACAAGTGACACAAACACCCAAAGACAAACCATAACAAAAAAAAAACGCGACAGAAGAACCGCCTTGGAACGGTCAGCGGAAACGAATTGCACTGTGGGGCTTAAATCGATTTTACTTGGCCACAAACCTCACCCTTACTTCCGCCACGATTTAGACAAACAATTTGTTCAGTCCGCATGAAGGCCTCCAGACTTAAGACAAACCGTTCAAATAAATAAACCGCGACAGAAGAACCGCCTTTGAATGGTCAGTGAAACAAATTCCACTGGGGGGCTTAAATCGATTTTACGTGGCCACAATCCTCTTCCTTACATGTACATGTACTTCTGTCTTGATTTAGACAAATAATTTGTTCAGTCCACATGAAGACCTTCTAACTCATCAGTGCAACATCTCCGTGAACACAAATAATCAAACAACCACAGAGATGAAACAACGGTGAGGACTCTAAAGTAAGAAACCACTGAAATGCTGGAGCAAAAGAAAACCAACAGTATGAGGCCTGTTAAATAACCCTTGTTTTGTTATTCAGGCTATCCTGCAATGAAGATGTACCTGGAAAAGACTAATAGGTCTATTGTCTACTCTTGTGAATGGCCAATGTATGATTTTGCATACCATCAGAAGGTGGGTATTTGTCTTACTTAATTAAAAGCAAAGGGTTTCAACTACCAGGGCCTTGATCTTAAAATAACTATAGGTAAAAGCTTATCAGAATTACAGGGAAAACCAAATTCAAACAGCACACGCAATAAACCACATCAAAAAAAGACATACGCGACACTGAAAATCGGGGCAAACATAAGGCAGGAAAAACTGAGGGAGATGTTTGACTTTGGGCGCTATCAAATCTGCGATGCACATAGGATAGCGTCCAGGGGCAAAGATCTTGATCTAGTTAACTAACTTTTAATAAGGAAACGCCAACCTTTGAGATTACCAGTACAGCAGATATCACTTATCCACTGCTACCATGCTATTTGCAATACCTGCGCTGCCAAAAGTGTCAGAAATATGGCCACTCAGAAAAAAATTGCCGAAACAAAAAAAGCATATGCCCGCACTGTGCTGGGGTCCATAAACATAATGAGTGCAAAACAAAGCATAATAAAAAGTGCGCAAATTGCGGATTAGCCGGCCATGGAGCAGCATGGCGCGGGTGCACATTCTTTCTTAACTACAAGGCGCAAATCGATCAAATAAACGGTCAAATAGCCAGAGATTGGGAACAAGCAAAATCCCAATCTCAATCATTTAACACCGCGCAAGAAATCAGGAGCTCGGGTGCGGCTTACACCGCACCACCCAGTGCGGCTTATACCGCACCCCCTGCACAAGCCCCTGAAAACCAAAAAGACAACAATAAAGAGACCTACACAAAAATGGAGGTCGAAACTCTCATCGCCGCAGCAATAAAAAAGGCCACGAGCTCAATCCTGCATGAGCTCAACAAACAAAAACTGCTAAGCATCAAGGCGTCAGATGAGGTCATAGACCTCATCATCGAAAACGCCACCACACACAGAGTGGAGACCGACAACATGAATACGTCGGGCACCACAGGGGAAACCGCTGCAAACAATGAGAACCCCCCATCACCATCAGAATCAACGGAAAATAAACAAACCAGCGCCGCACCCGCACCCACACCCGCACAAAACAGGCGGAAAGCAAAAATCACAAGGAGAAAACACAACAAGCGCGAGACACAGGAACTCATTAGGAAAAACGCGGATTACAGCTCCACTGATCCTGGACGAAGGATCAAGGGTGGACGTAAAAACACACGACACTAAAACATAAAAAACTCTTACTGCCTAATTATGGACCCCAGCACCATTGCGAAAATCCGTGTGTTACAGTGGAACGCCCGTAGTCTGTCTGGCAGGGAAAATGGAACAAAACTCGGGGCTTTAGCGAATTATCTAGAAACTTTAGGCTACACACCGGAGGTTATAGCTATCCAAGAAACTTTCTCAAAAAAAGATAGTAAACCAACAAAAATTCCAGGATACAAAACTCCGGTCAGTTTCAGTAGGGAAAAGGGGGAGCGCGGGGGAGGGCTAGCCACCTTTATCAAAACAGGATTAGATTCGGAAGAAATCAAATTTAGACACACAAAAAAAGAAATAGAGGTGGTGATCGTCAGAATTTTTGGACAAAAAGAAAACATAGACATAGTAAACTTCTATGCACCACCTAAAGCAGTAGTAACGGCTGACGATTATGATGAAATTTACAAAAAATTAGGGAAAAAATCAATTTTTCTAGGGGATTTCAATGCCAGACACGAACTATGGGAGACAAACCACAATCCCACATATGAAAAACGACGAGGCCTTGAACTGGTCGATTTCATAAACAGCACTGATTACGTAATCCTTAATACGGGGTGTGGCACACGACTCAACGTCGAGCGCGGTAGCACGAGCGCCATAGACTTAACACTGGTTAGCGCATCACTATGCCAATCTAGTGAGTGGCAAGTGGGAGACGACACGATGGGAAGCGACCACTTCCCCATCCTGACGTCGCTCAACTTCACTCACAAATGCGTAACACAACGGCCTGCCGGACGTTGGAATTTAGACAAAGCAGACTGGGACCTCTTTAGGCAGAAACTTAAACACATCAACATATCCCTCGAAGGCACGAATATCGATAAAAACAATGAGGATTTTGTTTCGGAAATAATGGCGGCATGTGAAAAATCAATACCAAAAACACAACCAAAAAATAAGCAAAAAAACACCTTACCTTGGTGGGATGAAAATTGTAGCAAGGCAGTTAAAAAGAAAAACAAAATATATTATAAATATAGGAAAAACAAAACAGCCGCTCTTTTGGAGGAATATAGACGTGTAAGAGAGGAAACAAAATATATTTTAACACAAACAAAACAACAAGCCTGGAGGGATTTTGTATCCACCCTAACATACAAAACAAATGCTAAGAAAATTTGGGACACAATAAAAAGGTTTAATGGAAAACCCCTAAAGCCGGTAGAGGTTCTAAAACAAGGAAACAACAGATTTCATGAAAACGAAGAAAAAGTAGAAATCTTAGCACAACACTATCGGAAAGTCTGCAGTAATGAAAATTTAGACCCAAACTTTAGGCGCATTAGGGAAACGCAGGACCCAATGATTGAGCAGGCCGTTCAGGACGCCGATCGCGCTGGCCAGTGCCGTGCATACAATGCGAACTTCTCCCACAGGGAGCTGCAAAGCGCGCTGAATAAGAAAAAGAGCACCGCCCCCGGGGCCGACACCGTTCACTACGACATGTTAAAAAATCTACCAGAAAAGGGAAAAAATCAGCTGCTCGCATTAATAAACAAATCTTGGAACGAGGGGACCCTCCCTACACAATGGAAGGAGAGTACCATCGTTCCAATATTAAAACCGGACAAGGACCCCCATGAGCCGAAATCGTATAGGCCGATTTCACTCACATCAACTATATGTAAAATCATGGAAACCATGGTAGCATCTAGACTAACAGCACACATTGAGAAAAATAAACTCTTAGCAGACGAACAATCAGGTTTTAGAAAACATAGATCTACCATTGACCAAATCACCAGACTAGAATCCGCCATCCGAAAGGCAAATTTAATCAAACACTCACTGGTAGCGGTTTTCTTGGATTTAGAAAAAGCTTTCGACCTACTGTGGACTAGGGGGGTCCTTCTAAAACTAAACAAATTCGGAATTCATGGAAAAATGTTAACCTGGATCAGAGACTTTTTGACTGATAGAAAAATGAACGTAAAAATAGGTAACGATGTATCCGGTTTTTATGAATGCGAGAATGGTTCCCCCCAGGGGTCGGTGCTATCTCCTATCCTCTTCAACCTACTAATGAACACACTGCAGGAAACACTTCACGCATTACCGCTGGAAATATCCATGTTCGCAGATGACGGCTTAGTATGGAAAACTGCGAGAAAACCAAAAAGTGCCATTCCTGCATTACAAAAAGCGCTACATGCCATACATGATTGGGCTACAAACTGGGGTTTCAAATTATCAACTGAAAAAACAACAGTGGTGGTTTTCAATAGAAATTTCGCAGACACAAAGGGCATGCCCAGGCTGGCATATGACGGGCAGGAAATAAAGTACGCCAGTCATGCCAGATTCCTGGGCATGTACTTTGATAGCAATCTAACATGGAGACTGCACATTGAAAATCTGGTGTCCAGGTCCCAGCGGGACCTAAATGTGCTCAGGGCGGTCTCGGGGGCAAACTTTGGAGCAGACAAGAAAACCCTGATCAAAATGTACACAGCACTCATAAGAAGCAAAATTGATTATGGCTGCCAAGCATACGCGTCTGCGGCGCCATCACACCTGAAAAAACTAGATAGCATACAGGCCGCAGCCCTCAGAATCGCTACTGGGGCATACAGGGGAACGCGGAACCTGGACCTGGAGATTGAATGCAGCGTCATGCCCCTGCACCTGCGGAGGGATGAACTGCAACTCAAGTACTGGGCCCGCTCAAGCAGTCTTAGGGAAAGTCTCCCCATAAACCAAATGATCGCCGACACGCCCAATCATGTTAAAAGAGATAGGTTAAGAGGAAAGATCCCCTATATTATCAAAGTCCAGGACCTAATTAAAAACCATGACCTCGAACAGGTCAAAACAGCAGAAAAAACATATCCGGAAGTTTTTAATTTAAGAAGCCTACGCGCAAAAACAACACTAACGGGTGTCATAAAGAAAACTGAAACAACACAGAAAAAATGCAATGAGATCGCAGAATCACACATCAATGAAAACTATAAGCAAGCGCTTAAAATTTTCACTGATGGAAGCAAAGATGCTGACAAAAAAGAAACTGGGTGCGCTTTCACAATACCAGAATTAAATTTCGACCAAAAATTCAAACTTAACCAGCACCTCACAGTCTACTCTGCAGAACTTATAGCCATACAGAAAGCTTTGGAATGGATACAGGAAGAAAAACCCGATAGTGTTGTTATACTAACGGACTCATTAAGGTCAGTACAAAGCATAAACTCTGGAAACAGCACTACAAGACCCGATATACTGCAGGACATTCATGTCCTAATACACAAAATACTAAAACAAGGCATCACCCTGAACATAGATTGGATCCCCTCCCACTGCAACGTGCAGGGGAATGAGCGCGCAGACACGCTGGCCAAAGAAGCTCTGACCCGGGGGAAGGAACTTGACTACCTCCCCACCCCACAAGAAGTCTACACAATCATTAAGGCCAGCATAAGAAAGGAATGGGCGCGCATATGGCAGGGACAACACGGCTTCAGACACTCGATCTGCCAGTCCTTGACCCCGAAAATAGTTCAATACAGCGACAGCCGAAAGCTCGATCGCATATATACATGACTAAGACTTGGGGTCAACGGACTAAATGCACACAACATCTTCTATAACGCGGCCGATCCATTATGCGGGCACTGTGGCGGGGTTGAGAGTGTTCAACACTACCTCGCAGAGTGCCCCGCACACGGCCCCGCTAGAAGGGAACTAAAGGGAGAACTGACAGCACTAGGATACCAAGGGGAGATAAACGCGATTTCTTTGCTCAATCTAATGTCACAGGAAATGAGGGACGCGGTTTTCAATTTCTTTGAGAAAACAAACTACCTGGACAAAATATAGGGGAAAGCTAAGGGCGCAGACTAAATTTATTCCACTGTTAGGAGAGACACACCCCGTATGAGGTTACACACAAACATGCCTGAAACCAAAACCGTTAGAGACCCGATTTCAGAAATAATAAATGATTTAACCGCACCTGAGACGCAACCAACCAAAAAGGAGCGTAGTGATCAAAGGGCGGCCGTCTCACGGCGAAAAGGGGAACAAAGTCAACGGTAGGCACTGTGGTTTGCGGCCTCGGCTTTGCACTAAGGAGTGCCTAACGGTGACAGCGATCCCTGGATCACTGTGAGAAGAACATAACAGAACGGGGCATGGACCTACCACAAGGAAAATCCATGGCCCCGACCCACCCTCCAAAGGGGTATGGCAAGCGAGAGGCTAAGATGAGATGTAGCGTTGTGGTTGCGGCCCACTGGCTTTGCACTTATGAGCGCTGCACCAAAATCCTAGCTGATCGGGAGCCACACTGCCCAAAAGAGGATCACACGAGAACACGCCGGGACTGGGCATGGATCCACCACAAGGAAAATCCATCGCCCGGCCTCTCCGGAGGGGGTGAGGCAAACGGGAAATCAGGACGAGATGTAACGCTGGGGTTTGCGGTCTTAGGACTTTGGCACTGAGCAGCGTTGCGTCAAAATTCTGGCTGATCGAGAACCACACAACCCAAAGGAGAACGGCACACAAACACACTAGCAAACAAAAAGGCTCTCCTTCAGGAATGCACATAGATGAGTGGGACAGAAATAAGAAACAATAGGCCTTATCACATCTCTTTGTTTTGTCTTTTTTTTTTTTTTTTTTTTTTCGCAAATTTCGCTTTCGAATAAAGGATGTGCATTATAAGGTTATCCAAACGGAATGATCTGGGGGCCCACAAAAGGACATTTTATAAACACCCGACTAGCAGAAAAATCGCAGGAAGGCCCTTTCTAAGCACACATGGTATTGCTTCTGTCCCTCCCTTGACAAATGAATACGGTCCCTATAATAGTGCCTGTGGTGACGACCATCGCTGTCCCAATTTTGCCCTCGGAAAATATGAACCGCTGTCCCACAAGTCAACATCATAGCTCGCCACGCGCATACCACCACGGCCGAAAAACCGAACCTCGCCTGGTACATCAAACAGCCCTAGGTACTGCCCTTGTCGTTTAACATAAGTATCATCAAAGACAACAAATCGCGCCATGACCGTAATTAAAACGGACGGTCATGACGGCCAAATATTTATACAGATAAGGGAAATTAACTAACTAACTAGGGCATGACTAAGCGCGACCCTGAAGGAGGGCATCAACATACAACCACCCACGCAAAACTAAAACAACACACATCCACCCACGCAATGCTCAATTAGGTAGATATAGCGATAGTTGTAGAATATTTGTAGAGTAGGAATCCCGTAGAGAGGATAGTATAGGAAAAGAGAGATCAAAAACCTGCTGATAGAAGAAGAAGAAGAAGAGTTTTTTCCCAAAAAGCGATTTCAAACATTGTTAACTGTAAATATGACACATAAAAACAAGATCGCATAGGAGTGCTCGACTGCGCACATGCGCAGGCGGACGCTTGTATGCGACCTACTTGATTATATGAATTTGTACTAACTACAATGCTAACGAGATCGGCACACGATATCTCGGGCCCTCAAACGACTAGGTAGGAATACAATTCCTCCTATGGTGCCTTCCTTCACGTAGGTTGCGATAATGACATGTAAACATGGCGACTCAGAATGACCCACTTACGGCCCCACAGAATATGACATCCTACGTGGAGGAGGCCTAGCTAGGGGCACCACATTTTCCTAACTTTAACAAAAAATGCAGAAAGGGGATTGACCTACTTCCACATCCTCCGCGATAGAGGTCACCCACTAATTAAAATAAACACAAACTTGGGCCCGAGACGGCGGAGGCCATCACACTATACTATATGTTGTATGTACAGAATAAACAAAAATCACAAAATATAATCTACAAGCACAACCTTGCAGGTACAAAAACTGTCCTACCCAGCAATAGAGAGGGGGTGGGCTTGCCCCAAAACGGACAACACCATCTTTAAAGCACAAGAAAAACAAAAATGACAGGTCCGTGGCGGGGCGAGCACATCCGCCCGCATATATACTCAATAAGCTGGGGGCACAGACCAAATAATGTAAAAATGTACATACGTTTCAAAAATATGCAAAAATCAAACAAAAAAATAAAAAAACAAAATACCAATATCAAAATTGATACAAAAAGCGTAGACGACATCCATAGACATGGTGCTGGCGTGAGGGTGTAGATGCGGCTGAAGCTACAAGCTAGAAGAAAGAAATGGATGGACTCTACAATTTTGTGGTGCAAATAAGCACCACAAAATGGCTAAAAACTTTGTCTCGAATCCCCTGATTGGGTATAAGGTGCATAACACGTGGCATGGAAACGTGTATAGCAATCTTTAGAAACGTCTTCCAAATCGCAATGAAACTTTCAAACAAAATTAACTGCTAAACGATCCCCTTTATGATAAGGTCAAACTCGGAGCCTACCCTGTTACACAAAACAACCCACACCCCTTTGCGGCAAACCGCAAAAACCCAAGGCACAGCACTGCTATAACTTAAACGCAGGCAATCACGTAGCCAAACCTTTAGAATGGAGTTCCAAATTACTACAACTAAACTATGTTGCACCAAAACAAAGGCTCACATTGGAACTGTGCAACACATCCACAGCCCTTGAAAAATGAAGCACGCCTAGCCCAGAAACTCCAATCAATAAAGATGCCCTTTAGCGACAGGACACATGCACTCCTGAAGCAAACGGGAAGACAAAATATAAGCCCCACCGAGACCTGGAAAGGTCACGGCACCGTTTCACAAACCTCTCAGGACGGAGCTCGGCGATTGGCTACAGGGTAAGGGGATGCCCGTGGGCTCGGAAACACCTGAGACGTGAGACGACAAATATGAGACGGACGGGGCTGGAGCCGAGCGATGGTCTCCCTGTTCACCAGCAACGGGGAATGGGGGTACCACCGAACGGCTACGGTGTAGTGCCAGCATGGATTCGTTCCCTGGGACCCCACCAGCTGACGACCCGCGACACGGGGAAACTGGAAAACAACAACAACAATTACTTAATTAAATGTTTACATCTGGGCCCAGTTGTTCAAAGTATCATTAGCTTAATAAGCGCATTGTTAGTGGTAAAAATGTTAAGTTGTTAACTGTTCTAGCAAGTACAATATGTACCATTCTGGTATTTTTGCTGAAAAATTGTGAGCAGCTTTTGCAAATGCAAAAGCTGCTCACGTTTTTTTCTGCAAAAAGGTTAGTATATTCATTGACATAAATTGGATGATCAAAGTTTTAACAATACACTAACCAACAACATGGTTAGTGTTGAACGACTGGCCCCAGGCATATTTTCCCAGCATTTTGGAAAATGGAGACTTTATTGATAGTTTTATTTCATGGCTGGTGTTAAATACTGTGCAGTGGAAGTAGAATGTGTCCCTATAATTCGTCATAGTAGTGCAGTTTATATTTCCTTTGGAATCATTGAGCCCATTGCAGTTTGTTGAGTAACAAACTAGAAGGACAAAAATTGCTTCATCTATAAAGGTATAGTAAATCCTCTAAATTTCTCAGTATCATGTCCATAGCATAGTCCCGATAAACCACACATATTGCTGTCACTGGAGAGGATTTTGTTTTAATTTGTGGCAGACTGGATTGAAAATAATCACTTCTTCCAACTTTTGGAGAATCAAAGTTTGTAGATTTGAATAAATTTTGTTAATGTGCCCACCAACTGTTACAGGTGATTCATTTCTATGTATTTTAGTTCTTACCGTGTTTTCAAACTATTTTTCAATGTTAGTGACCTATTGATAGAAAAAGTAAAGAAATAAGTAACCCAGGAAAAGCCGCAACCAAAGAGCCAGTCATCTCAAGATACTGAAAGCATAGACACTCCAAGAAGCTGAAAGAATAGAAAGACCCTATCAGTTATCCCTATATTAATGGCATTGTAACATACTGCCGTGATAAAGATATGCTGTCTCAGGACAAGTGAGCTTTATCAGATCACCGTGATATTGCACTTCTATGAACTGGACTATTTGGAAAAAAAAACTAGCAAAACTGTAGGAGTGTACAATGGGATGAATTGATAAACAGAACACCAGATTTGTGTCATTTGATATCATATCAGGCTCGCCTTCGAGAACACATGTTGAATCATTTGGCAAGCCTCTCAATTCTACAAGCATTATCAAAGCCTTGACTGATAAACTTGGTATCAAATGACACAAACCTGGTATTCTCTGTATTTAAGGCCAATGAACATATAAAAAACTGCATAGAAACAACTCATAAAGATAACATATCTGCACAACAGTGCTTTCTTTTATACCTTCAAAACGTCAATTTTCTGACATAAATTGTGTATTTTGCTTAGTTATACTCAAAACATTGGTTGTGGGTGCTCGTTAGAACCCCCTCACCGAGGCAGTTCTAATGAGTACCAATAACCTATGTCACAAGGATAACATATCTGCGCCACAGTGCATTCTTTTATACTCCATAACGTCAATTTCTGATATAAAATTGTGATATTATGCTTAGTTGTACTCAAAACATGGGTAGTTGGTGCTCATTAGAACCGCCTCGATGTGGCGGTTCTAACGAGTACCAATAACCTATGTCTTGGAGCAGAAATAAGAAAAATAATGTATACCCCTGTAAACCCCAGTTTTCTCTATTTTAAGTGGGATTTAAGGGGTGTTCATTTAAAACACGGACATGTTAACGTGATGCGTCTTGGAATGACCATTTTGTCTCTGCACTAGCTAGCCCTTCACAGAGTAGGGAGCTGGCCCTCTTGACTTTTCTTGGTACCCCTCTGGTCTTCATTAGCTACCATTTGTCTTTAATTTCAACTTTAGGCATAAAACCATAAATTTTGGTGGAAGTTTCATGAAAATCAAAACAAGACTTAAGACATATCAATGTTTACAAGTTACAAGTCAATGTCAGTTTTATGTGTTTTCTGCTTTGCAGCATTTTTATGGAATGTTATATTTTGTAACATTTTGGAATAAAACACATTACATGCCTCAAGGTGCCTACTTTCTTGTTTGACAGTGCTTAAAGTTACTACCAGGCATCTGTGTGCCCTCAAATTGTAGATAGAAGATTGAGTAATGTTGATAAAGCTATGTGTATGTGGGACTTCATGATCATCACCAAAGTCAATCTATCAGCCTTGAGAACTGTTCATTGTGCAACCCAAAGTAAAATATATGAATATAAGAATAAACATGTAATTTAACCCATTTAATATGGAAAACCCCAAAAGGGAAAACAGTGCAGGCCTAGATCAGATGCCGCAGGATGCTGCATCTGATCAAGACCTTCACAGTTTACAGAAAGTTCAGGCATTTAAAATGAATTCCTAAAAATATTTCTCCTGGCACCCATAAATTTCACAATGGACGCCTGCTATAATTATTTTGTGAGGAAGGAATGGTTGATATATTTTACTGGAAAAGACCCCTTGATCACTTCCTGTAAGTCTCCTAAAATTTTAACAAATTTGTGTCATGATCCAGCAAGGAGTTCAAAAGGGTTCAGATGGACTGGAAAATAGTGTAGATCCTGATCAGACTGCTCCTTCAGGAGCAGTCTGATCTGGGTCTGCATGTTTGCATAGACCTATCTGATCATTTTGGCATTTGCATCTTTTTTTTCAGTCCAACTACACAGCTATTAGTGAAACCTGTAACTTGTGGAGAAACTATCATGACATTGATGATAACTGGAACAGTGTTAAGACAATTATGCAGTATTATGGCACAAATCCACAGAACTTTAGTGACTTTGTCAGACCAGGGTCATGGAATGACCCAGATATGGTAATATATGCTTAAAGCTTTGATTTACTATTTGATATCAATTCACATATTATATCAAAGACAATGCTGTTTCCTTGTAGATGAGAAAGGACGGGTTACAGTTTAGCCATATTTGTGCCTACGATGGATCTGGATGAAACTTATATGCAATATAGTCCAACATATGCGCCTTCATATAACAACAGTATTAAATTAACCATGACATGTGCAGTCATGTGACTTCCGTTTTTCTACAAGTGGGGTAATTGTCAGTATTTGGTGATTTGCGAAAGTAAGATGACATTTTTTAACAATTTACCGCATTAAAGCGTGCTATTCTACATGTCCATATCATAATATATGTTTCTTGTATCCCGTGACACAATTTTATGTACAGTATGTGCATAAGAAATTTATATTGTGTTGAAGTTATATGTATTTAGTATAATATGTTAGAAGTGCTTAATAATAGGGAATGTATTTTCGATTCTGAAATATATATTTAAAATGTTGGCAGAAAGACAACAACAGAACAATATATCATTACAACATACCTCGTTTTTCAAGGTCACAGCAACCCCAAAACAGTCATTTTTAGGACAAAAATGGCTTGTCTGTACTCTATCTTAATAACGAATTGATTAATTTTTATCAAACTTGGAACAATATAACATTACAACACACCGGAAATTTGATTAGATTTTGGTGACCGTGACATTTTTTTCAAGGTCACAGGCCCCCCTCCCCCAAAAAAAAGTCAATTTTGGGCCAACAATGGCTTGTCTGCACTCTATCTCATTAAAGAATGACCAATTTTCGTCAAACTTGGTACAATATATCAATATAACATACCCCAGATCGGGTGAGATTTTGGTTACCTTGACCTTTTTCAAGGTCACATGCCCTCAAAGACAATCAATTTTGGCCCAAAAATGGCTTGTCTGCACTCTATCTCATTAGTGAGTGAGTGTTTGAGTTTTACGTCTCACTAACTGTTACAGCTAAGGTCATATGGAGATGGGACCTCGGTTTTAAGACTCATCCAAAAGTCTGGAGAAGCCCGGGATCGATCCTGCGATCCCTGGTTTACAAGGCGAGAAGCGTAACCACTGCGACACAAAGGCTTCTACTCTATCTCATTAATAAATTGCTTAGTTTTAGTCAAACTTAGTACAATATAACATTACAACATGACGCAGAATTGATTATATTTTGTCGACCCTGACCTTTTTTTAAGGTCACAGGCTCCCAAAAATAGACGATTTTGGGACATAAAAGGCTTGACTGCACAATTTCTCATAAACAAATTGATTAATTGCATTCAAAATTGGTATAATATACCATTACAACATACCGCAGATTTGATTAGATTTTGGTGACCTTGACTTTTTTTCAATGTCACAGCCACCCCACCCCATTCCACCCCCCCCCCACACACACACACACAAAAAGCAGTCAATTTTGGGCAAAAATGGCTAAGGATAACCCTTTCTTCAACTTTTTTAACATCACTGCAGCTGGTTTCTCGGAATGTGTGGCGGCCGTAAAAAGTCTCCCTGCCCTACATCGTAGTGTAGTTTACATTTTCTTGTCCTTTTGGAATTGATTCCATTGTTGAATTTTGAAAATATTTTAGGGTCACTGATGAAGCCCAGTTGGCCAAAACTAGCTAGCGTGACCCAGAAAACATGTACACTCCATATTTTCCAGTTCTGTTGTGTATTCCTTGCTTCCAAAGGATAACCCTTTCTGCAACTTATTGTCTGCACTCTAAGGCCAAGGTCTCCCGAAACCTGTTCTTTTAGGGCCAATAATGGCTTATCTGTAACCTATATCATTTAAGAATTTATGAATGTTGGTCAAAATCGGTACAATATTTAATTGCAGTATACCAAATTTGTCTGGTGATCTGAGGTTTTTAATGACTGATTTTTTTTAAGGTCATAGGCTCCCCAAAAAAAACTGTTAGCTTTTGAACAAAAATGGCTGGTTTGCAGCTTACATTTTGTTGACGTTAATCTAGTTATTAAAGTCAAATGGGTGTTTAAGATACATTTATGGTGAGGGGACATTGTTGTCCTCTGAAAACAGTTTTATTTATACCAGCATTCAGGGTACGTCTGCAAAAAATATGAAATGTTACATACCCTGTAAACAATATAAGACAGAAACTGGTAATGGAAGGTAAACATGAATGTATGTCATACAAGTAACATGCACAGCATGTGACAGCAGTTACATGATAGTCCTTTAATTCATCAATGAAAATCATTCCCGTTTGCCCAGCAAGGAATTATGGTCGTGCTCATACAGATGGCCAGCCCCTGTCCTTCTGTATATGTAAACTATAATATTGACTTTTTCCTGTACGAGTATGCACAGTACTTTGATTACATTGATTTTCTTACCTTATTTTATCGATAAATGTTTATTTTTCAACATCCTCCACATCGTTAACCGCCAAAACATCTGCATTTTTGAAAGCATTATTGTTTCTGAAATAAAGTGGTGTGTACTTGTCTCTGGTTAACAATGTGGACGACCATGCAATTTTCCTTTGAACACCACAGGGGTCTTCACTTTTTCCATAGGCGCAATGTTACACATGACCAGTAGTGCATGTATTCAACCGGAAATTTTGTTACGAAAACGCATGCTGATGAAAAAGTAAATATTTGTCCAACAAACCAGAGATATTTGGTCACCTTATGAGTGTATTTTGATCAGTTTTTGTTGACTTCAAGAATTAGCTCTTTCAGTAGGCACTTTGCAATGGAAAACCGTAACCCGTCCTTTGTATTGCAAGAATTCCTTTTTCTGATTAAGTCATCATTTATTTGATATCCAGTACACCTAATATGACACATAAAATGTAGTCAACTAAAATTTGTGGAATGTAAGTATAATTTAGACAACAGAATATTCTTCAAATGCACCATTTTCCTACAAATTTATAAAGAAACTGTGTATGTTTGTCTATGAAAACCCCAAAATTCTCACAGCAAATAAGTTATTAAAATATCTTTTCAAGTAAGCAATAGGGCATTGAAAACTAATGAACTGTGTTTGAATTGACGCTTAGCCAGTTCACACGTCAGGAGGATGTTAATTAAGTCATTTTTGACGCTGACATTGCGCTTATTGTCTTGCGATATTAGATCAGTCTGCAATTTCTTTGGGAACCTACTCTCTCAATTATTACAATAACTGTTCATAATAATGCCATCTCAGGCTATTTCGCAGGTGCGAACCCGATACTATACACAATTAAAACATTGGACAACACTAAATTGACGTGAAATGACCAGGAACAAAGTTAGTTTTCTCCAAGTGTGAGTGATGTGATTAGTGAAGCCATTTTGATTTTTTTCAGTGTAAGATCAAATTTCATTTCACTCATTTACACCAAAACTAGTATTTTCACTCATAGCTGTGCCACTTGTAAAAATGCTGGTTTGTTGTTATTTCGATGAAATAAAATTCAATCTTACACAAAAAAATAAATGATAGATAAATTGGCTTTTTTCTTTACCTCTTTTCTTCTAGCTTGTAATTGGTAACTATGCTGTATGTATTCTTGCTTGTAATAGGTAACTTTGCTCCTTTTTCCAGCTTGTCATAGGTAACTATGGCCTGAGTTATGATCAGCAGAAATCCCAGATGGCTATGTGGACAATGTTTGCAGCTCCTCTCATCATGTCTGTTGATCTGCGGACAATACCTCCCGAGTCAAAAGAAATCCTTCAGAACAAAAGAGTAGTAGCTGTTCATCAGGATAAGTTAGGAAAAGCAGGACAGTTAAAATTTATGGAGGTTAGTTATAGAGGGTCTTACATGAGTGTTCATGTATTATTGAATTTATTAATTTACCTAACCACACTTGTCTTCAACAAGTATAATAAATTCAGTAAAACATGAGCACGAATGCAAGATTCTATTTATCATATAGCATTTAAAATGCATTTTATTCACGACTGTTTAACAAAAATGTCAGTATTCCACCGTTAGTTAATGCGATGTCGTAGATGTAACATTATGGGGCGTATCTAACTTATTTGCATATTTAATCCACTAGTGGATTATCAAATTTATTACATGACCTTATTAAATTCTCAGACGCAATGTCATATGATAAACAGTGAAACAGCGATGGCTCATTTGCCACAGTTATTTCAAACTCGTTCTTATTTTCTTCCAGTTTTGCCTTAACCCCAGCAGGGACACAGACGGTGTCAATATATACACTGCAGATTTGCAGTATGAAAGCCTACTCAGTAATCATGTAATTATGGTAGGGGGTCTTCAACCTACACAGGAGGTAACTCTCCCTGCACAGGTTGCCTCCAGTAAACATTTTGATCCGAAGGACAGTGCACTTTATGACATTCATCCATGCAAATCATGCCAATGGAGCATGGTCCGATGCCGAAATTTTATCACCGCTGCTAGGTATTGAACTGGGGGCCTCTAGCATCAGAGGCAAGTGCACTTACCACTGAGCTGTCTCGAGTCCTTGGGAAAATATTTCCATAACTGCAACTATCAGTTTAATAAGGATATATTTTGGAAGAATTTTCTTATTGTATCATGAAAAAGTATGCTGTGTGTATTCATTAGAATCGCCTTGTTGAGGTTATTCTAATGAGCACACACAACATACCCTTGAAGTTCCATTATTATTATGAAGCTTATTTATTTGAACTGTGACAGGCAAAAATGTCTTCTGACTTGTACAGTCAGTGATTTCTCAAATAGGTTGGCATACCCACCTGTTCATATAACAATCTTACATGGGTGCGAGTGGTGGATAGAAAATCTGTATAGTGTACAATAATGACTGATCATACTGGGCAGGTGCACAGTTTAATCTGCATCTTTGCTGGGCAAACATTGGGAAAGAAAGTTTTCCTTGACATGGAACATTTGTTTTGCTTGCCTTTCCAGAATATGTTTCTGTTGTGACGTTAGTCATTTTTAGATGGGGAAACCCTGCATGTCAGCGGAAAACCCTTTGGATTTGTTTAAATGCTTTCAGTCCCTTTCACAAGTATTGCTTAAAAGTATCTTGAACCAAATGAAATGTGTTCTTCGTACCGCTGTGGGAAAGGGGTACCTTGGGAACAGTGCAGGCCAAGATCAGATGCCGCAGAATGCAGCGTCTGATCAGGGCCTGCACTATTTTCTAACAGAAGATTCCATCAAAAAATAGAATAAAAACGGAAATGGGCCTAACACCCCTCATATGATGAATGGACTTGACCAGCATATAGCAATGGAAGAGTCCACTAGTATACAATGGGTTAAGGCAGTTCCTCAATATAAAGAGGATGTCAATTGAAGTATGATTTTATAAAAGGAAGGTGTGAGATTCTGTTTGGCAGATCAGCAGTGTTTTGTACAGTAACTTCTGTATACATGTACAATATTTTAGAAGCCTACATGGTGTAGTGGTTAAGCTACCCGCCTCATAAACCAGGATCATGGGTTCGATCCCGGGCTTCTTCAAACCTTAGGATGAGTCTTTAAACAGAGGTCCTGTCTCTGTACAACCTTGGCTGTTAGTGGGATCTCATACACACACACTCATGTGTAAAATATTTCAACAGGAATGGGATATTAACATTGTGGGACATAATTGAATGATACAAGTAGGATCAGGAGAAAATTTGCTTTATAACATAGGTGGCAGGTAAAAGCTCAGATCTGGGGCCAGTTGTTCAAAACTAACAACTTTGTTAGTTAACATATCATTAATACTTTGATCATTAAACAAATATGCTAATATTTTGGTTGAAAAAAAGAGAGCAGCTTTTGCATTAGCAAAAGCTGCTTTCATTTTTTCGGCAAAGATAATACTATAATAGATGGTGCACTTGCTAGCATGGTTAACATTTTGACCACTAACAAGCTTGTAAAGCTAACAATGCTTTGAACAGCTGGCCTCTGCCTGCACTTTTGCATGCTGATCTGTGCCTTTCCTGGTTGCATGAAGCTACAGTGTTTACCAGTCAGTCACTAGCAAAAGAGGGCTATTGCCTATTTGGTATAACAATTATATTGGCTGATCTGTTTCATTTCTGGTCGGAGGACCGTAAGTTCATGCCTCATGGGATAGACCTGTAACAAGTGCGAGTGGTGGATAGAAAATCTGTATAGTGTACAATAATGACTGATCATACTGGGCAGGTGCACAGTTTAATCTGCATCTTTGCTGGGCAAACATTGGGAAAGAAAGTTTTCCTTGACATGGAACATTTGTTTTGCTTGCCTTTCCAGAATATGTTTCTGTTGTGACGTTAGTCATTTTTAGATGGGGAAACCCTGCATGTCAGCGGAAAACCCTTTGGATTTGTTTAAATGCTTTCAGTCCCTTTCACAAGTATTGCTTAAAAGTATCTTGAACCAAATGAAATGTGTTCTTCGTACCGCTGTGGGAAAGGGGTACCTTGGGAACAGTGCAGGCCAAGATCAGATGCCGCAGAATGCAGCGTCTGATCAGGGCCTGCACTATTTTCTAACAGAAGATTCCATCAAAAAATAGAATAAAAACGGAAATGGGCCTAACACCCCTCATATGATGAATGGACTTGACCAGCATATAGCAATGGAAGAGTCCACTAGTATACAATGGGTTAAGGCAGTTCCTCAATATAAAGAGGATGTCAATTGAAGTATGATTTTATAAAAGGAAGGTGTGAGATTCTGTTTGGCAGATCAGCAGTGTTTTGTACAGTAACTTCTGTATACATGTACAATATTTTAGAAGCCTACATGGTGTAGTGGTTAAGCTACCCGCCTCATAAACCAGGATCATGGGTTCGATCCCGGGCTTCTTCAAACCTTAGGATGAGTCTTTAAACAGAGGTCCTGTCTCTGTACAACCTTGGCTGTTAGTGGGATCTCATACACACACACTCATGTGTAAAATATTTCAACAGGAATGGGATATTAACATTGTGGGACATAATTGAATGATACAAGTAGGATCAGGAGAAAATTTGCTTTATAACATAGGTGGCAGGTAAAAGCTCAGATCTGGGGCCAGTTGTTCAAAACTAACAACTTTGTTAGTTAACATATCATTAATACTTTGATCATTAAACAAATATGCTAATATTTTGGTTGAAAAAAAGAGAGCAGCTTTTGCATTAGCAAAAGCTGCTTTCATTTTTTCGGCAAAGATAATACTATAATAGATGGTGCACTTGCTAGCATGGTTAACATTTTGACCACTAACAAGCTTGTAAAGCTAACAATGCTTTGAACAGCTGGCCTCTGCCTGCACTTTTGCAGGCTGATCTGTGCCTTTCCTGGTTGCATGAAGCTACAGTGTTTACCAGTCAGTCACTAGCAAAAGAGGGCTATTGCCTATTTGGTATAACAATTATATTGGCTGATCTGTTTCATTTCTGGTCGGAGGACCGTAAGTTCATGCCTCATGGGATAGACCTGTAATACATAACCCGATTTATGATTTTTTTTTTTCAGGGCAAGAATATGTACTTCTGGGTACGACCAATATCACCACCAGGAAGTGCTGCTATAGTGTTTCTAAATTTAGCTGAGGAAGGCGGGCCTTACAAGATGACCACGCCTCTTTCAAAGCTAGGACTGACCAATAACAGTGGCTACAATGTTACAGAGACCTTTGATGGGGTTTACTTGGGACCATATCAACCCAATAGCAATTTAACAAGTTATGTTAATCCATGTGGTGTTTTTATGGTGACAGCAATCATTTTATAAGTGCCTGTGATATTATTAATTATTTTGACATGGGATCACATTCTCTGCCTTAGACTGATATTTCTTGCACACCAGACAAGGAAATCTGTGATTTTACCCTGGGATAGAAATTTATGTTCTAACCCTGGTGTTACGACCCAATATCGAATATTCCCTCGTGTTCAATAAATGTATTGTTTGAATACTACCTCGTATGTGCTGTCGTTAAGGTTGACTTCATGCACGTTTTGTGACGTCATTAAACATTCCTGTAGTGTCATCACAATATGGCGGACATCGGTACTTGAAGTGACTGCGCAAAGAAATGAAGGTATACAAGAAAAAGAATCCTATATGGGTGTGAGGGGCAGATAGAAAAATCCGTCCCTCGGGACCACTGTCCGGCATCACTCGGCAAGCCTCTTGATGCCGGACAGTGTCCCTCGGGATGGATTTTTACATCCACCCCTCACACCCATATAAGATTCTTATATTGTCCAAGCTGATAGCCTAGGGCAAATATCGCTTTTAGTCAGGGAATTCGAATGTGATCCCATGTTTCCCATCAAGAATCAAAATAAGGAATTTGTTATAGTGCCAAGTTTTTCATGATAGTGCAAAAACTGCTCACATGCTGTGATGTATCCATTATGCAAACACACCTATACAAATACATTGCCACCTTTATTGCCGAAAAAATGAAAATTTTATGATGATAAATTGTGATATTTTCCTTATTTTTAGAGCACAAATAAGAAAAATAAGGTATACCCCCAGAAACCCCAGTTTTACTATATAAAAGTGGGGTTCAAGGGGGTCAAAATGATAAAGGCGTGTTTTCATGATGTCAGAAACCGTACATATCACCACCCCTAAACCATATTTATTTTTGTTCCTTATGATAATACACATTCAGTCCTACCAACCTTGGGGTCTCTCAGGGTGTGCTGAGGCCATGTCCCACTTCTCCTTTTCATAAAAGGCCAGATATCTCAGAAACTATTCAGATCAACACCCCATTATCATATATGTTCTTGTTCCTCATAATAAGCTGCATTCAGTCAGCTTAGGGATTTCCTCTGGTGCTTCACCACTTTACTTCATAAAAAGGCCTCATATCTCAGAAACATTCCGTGATACAAACTAGGGCTCCATTGGCTCCTGCCCCACCCCTCCACTTCATAAAAGGCCTAATATATCAGATAAGGAGTCCATGTCGGTGATCATATGAGTATAGGGATTCATTTGGAAGACTTTCTAAATTGGTAGATTAATATCATATCTTAATGAGATTTATGACTGCCCAATGGCAGTGTAACCGAAGCTCTGGTGACTGTAGTGGCCCATTAGCCTCTTGTTCTTTGTAAAAGTGCCATATTGTTAGTGACAAGTGTGCATGTAGTGTGTATGTGTGTGCATGCATTTGCACATGATTTGTTTGTTTGATTTGAGGTTTAACATCCCTGTCAGCACTATTTAGGTCATTTTGGAGATGCTGCTTCCAATTTTGTGGGACTTTTACCCGACATTGAGATGAAATGACATCTCAATCCCTGCCGCCCAATGAAACAAATAGGGTTTATATGCATGGACGTTCCGACTCTCACCACTTTGCCTGGGCAGGCCTCGACCTTCTAAGCTGTTCACCAGTACTTGTGTGCGGACGGCTTCAGCTCTGCGTGGAAGCATCATGCAGCCCAATCTATTTCCTCTAGCTCTGATGGGCGGGTAGGAATTTGCACATGAATGTGTATTTTTACATGTATGCTGTATGCATGCTTTTGCATGTTTTATCTTACTATTGATATAAGGACTTTGGTCTCTGACAGTAATTATTATTTTATTCTTATTTTTTTATGATAAATGTGCCTGACATTATGCCACAACCTCTTTTTAATACTATAGTTGGGGTCCAAAGCAGAAACCATGTTAGTTAAACAAAAGTTATATCCGAACAAAAATTTATAGATTACATAGAAAAAAGACCATTAATGGTCATTTTTCTTTATAATCTACACATTTTTTTGGAAAAGTTTGTCATATCCAAAACAGTGTTAAAATGAATTCAATATCGCTCCACCAGTATGAATGCCCATCTTGTCAGCACAAAGAAAAGATGAATTAAAACAACAGTTTATCTGAAGTTGTTGCTTTTAGCGGGTATGCTGTACCCCTTCTCATGCTTAGAGCATTTAAAGATCTATTTTTTTAGCTCACCTGTCACCTAGTGACAAGGTGAGCTTTTGGGATCACTTTTTGTCCGTCGTGCGTGCGTGCGTGCGTGCGTGAGTGCGTCCGTAAACTTTTCTTCAAACGACATCTCCTCCTAAACCACTGATCGGATTTTGACCAAACTTCACAGGAATGATCCTTAGGTGGTCCCCTTTCAAATTTGTTCAAATGGTTCCGGTCCCTTGCACATATAGGTCACAGTAGCCAAAAATAGATTTTTTTCACTGAAAACTTAAAAAATCTTCTTCTCTATAACCGCAAGGCCCAGGTCTTTGATATTTGGTATGAAGCTTCATCTAGTGGACCCCTACCAAGATTGTTCAAATTATAGTGCTGGGGCCAAAAATGCCCCCGCAAGGGGGCCCTTTGGTTTTACATAGGCTTATATAGGGAAAATCTTGAAAAATCTACTTCTCTGAAACCGCAAGGTCCAGGTCTTTGATATTTGGTATGAAGCTTCATGTAGTGGACCCCTACCAAGATTGTTCAAATTAAAGTGCTGGAGCTAAAAATGCCCCCCGCATGGGGGCCCTTTAGTTTTACATGGGCTTATATAGGGAAAATCTTGAAAAATCTTCTTCTCTGAAACCACAAGGCCCAGGTCTTTGATATTTGGTCTGAAGCTTCATCTAGTGGACCCCTACCAAGATTGTTCAAATTATAGTGCTGGGGCCAAAAATGCCCCCGCACGGGGGCCCTTTGGTTTTACATGGGCTTATAAAGGGAAAATCTTTAAAAATCTTCTTCTCTGAAACCGCAAGGCCCAGGTCTTTGATATTTGGTCTGAAGCTTCATCTAGTGGACCCCTACCAAGATTGTTCAAATTATAATTCTGGAGCTAAAAATGCCCCCGCACGGGGGCCCTTTGGTTTTACATGGGCTTATATAGGGAAAATCTTGAAAAATCTTCGTCTCTGAAACCGCAAGGCCCAGGTCTTTGATATTTGGTATGAAGCTTCATCTAGTGGACCCCTACCAAGATTGTTCAAATTATAGTGCTGGGGCCAAAAATGCCCCGGCACCAGGGCCCTTTTGTTTTACTTAGGCTTATATAGGGAATATCTTTGAAAATCTTCTTCTCTGAAACCGCAAGGCCCAGGTCTTTGATATTTGGTATGAAGCTTCATCTAGTGGACCCCTACAAAGATTGTTCAAATTATAGTGCTGGGGCCAAAAATGCCCCCGCACGGGGGCCCTTTGGTTTTTCATGGGCTTATAGAGGGAAAATCTTTAAAAATCTTCTTCTCTGAAACTGCAAGGCCCAGGTCTTTGATATTTGGTATGAAGCTTCATCTAGTTGACCCCTACCAATATTGTTCAAATTATAGTGCTGGGGCTAAAAATGCCCTCGCCCCTGGGCCCTTTTGTTTTACATTGGCTTATATAGGGAAAATCTTTAAAAATCTTCTTCTCTGAAACTGCAAGGCCCAGGTCTTTGATATTTGGTATGAAGCTTCATCTTGTGGACCTCTACCAAGATTGTTCAAATTATAGCCCTGGGGCCAAAGATGCCCCCGCTCCAGGGCCCTTTGGTTTTACATAGACTTATATAGGGAAAATCTTGAAAAATCTTCTTCTCTGAAACCACAAGGCTTAGGTCTTCGATATTTGTTATGAAGCTTCAGCTAGTGGACCTCTATAAAGATTGTTCAAATTATAGCCCTGAGACCAAAAATGCCCCTGCCATGTGGCCCTTTGGTTTTACATAGACTGATATAGGGAAAATCTTTAAAAATCATCTTCTCTGAAACACAAGGCATAGGTCTTTGATATTTGTTATGAAGCTTCAGCTAGTGGACCTCTACCAAGATTGTTCAAATTATAGCCCTGGGGCCAAAAATGCCCCCGCTCCGGGGCCCTTTGGTTTAACATAGACTTAAATAGGGAAAATCTTGTTTTACATAGACTTCTATATAGGGGGTAAACCTTTAAAATCTTCTTCTCTGAAACCAGAAAGCCCAGGTCTTTCATATTCGATATGAAGCTTCATCTTGTGGACCTCTACCAAGATTGTTCAAATTATAGCCCTGGGACCAAAATTGACCCTGCCCAGGGCCCACTTGTTATACATTGGATCAGGTGAGCGAACCAGGGCCCTCTGGGCCCTCTTGTTGTGACTCAGGAACAAATAACATATCAAAACACAATTAACAGCCCCCACCCATCGGGGCTTGAAGAAATAGATGGGTTGCATGATGCTTCCAACCTGAGCTGAAAATGACCCGCACACGAGTACTGGTAAACCGCTTAGAGGATCTAAGCCTGCCCAGGCAAAGCGGTGCGAGTCTGCCAATCCATGCTAATAAACCCTATTGGTTTCATTGAGCAGCACGGCTTGAGATGTCATTTCATATCAAGGTCGAGTAAAAGTCCCACAAAATTGGAACGTCTCCAAAAGGACCTTTACAGTGTTGACGGGGACGTTAAGCCTCAAATCAAACAAAATTAAAATACAATCATACTTTTCTCTAGTCTATCATTTTCCATAAAGTGGAAAACTGCAGTTTTGCTGTCTGATCTATGTTTTATATAGAGGATCTCACATGAGTGTTCATGCATTATTGAATTTATTAAACAAGTTGAGGAAAAGGGATAAAATGCAAGATTCTATTTATCATATGACATATAAAACGCATTTTATTCTCGATTGTTTACAAAAATATCAACATTCCGCCATTAGTAAACGCGATGTCGTTAAGGGCGTCGTACATGTAATGTTACAGGACGTATCTAGCTAATTTGCATATTTAATCCACTAGTGGATTATCGAAAATATTTCATGGCGTTATTACACTCTCAGACGTGATGTCATATGATAAATGAATATTTATAATTTAGCATTCCATTGAGACATGTGGTCCCCACCCATTGGGGCTTGGAGAAATAGATTAGGCTGCATGGTGCTTCCACGCAGAGTTGAATCGGTATTGGTAAACCGGGTCTAAGCTTGTCCAGGCAAAGTACTGAGAGCCAGACCGTCCATGCATATAAATGCTATTGGTTTCATTGGTTGGCAGGGCTTGAGATGCCATTTCATCTCAGTGCCATGTAGAAGTCCCACAAAATTGGAAGCAGCAGCTCCAAAATGACCTATATAGTAGTGACGGGGATGTTAAATCTCAAATCAAACAAACAAATCCATTGAGACATATTTTGAATATTTTATTTGATTTTTAAGTAAAAGTAATAGACAATTACAAGAAGCCTTAAATTCCAGGGGTTTGATTGTTAACGTGTTCTGTTAAATATTATTAGATCAAGGAGTGTATTTGTAAATCTGAAACAATAGGATAATAAACAATAAAATTCCATCGGGCTTAGAGAAGTAGATTGTGCTGCATGGTACTTCCAGGCAGAGCAACATGGTACTGGAAACCACTTGGAGGGTCTATGCCTGCAAAGTGGTGTGAGTCAGACAACCCTGCATATAAACCCTATTGGTTTCTTTGGGCCGTAGGGTTTGAGACCATGTAATTTTGTCTCAGTGTTGAATAAAAGTCCCACATAGTAGGAAGCAACATCTCCAAAATGACATAAATAGTGTTGATGGGGATGTAAAAACCTTCAAAACAAGCAATAAAATCCTATTACAAAAATGTGCCTATTCAAATGCATATATATTGAAAAATTTACCACCAAAAACGGAAATTTTCAGATAAAAATTTGACATTTTTTTCCAATTTCTGCTCAAAACATAGATTGTGGGAACAGATTGTGGGAACTCATTAGAGCTGTGAGGCGGGTTCTAACGAGTACCCAAAATCTATGTTTTTGAGCAGAAATAAGAAAAATAATGTATACCCCAGTAAACCCCCCCCAGTTTTACTATATAAAAGTGGGCTTTAAGGGGGTCCAAATTATATAGACCCGTTTTAGTGATGATAACAAATATATGACTGCAGAATTGCAAACAACATAGTTCCTGATGGGATGACTATTTTATGATAAAGGATATGCCCATCATTCACTTTAGTGAACTTCTGTTGAATATTTTCTAACACCAAAACCTTTTCATAACACTATCACTGGAGTCCATAAGACAACCCTGTTATATCCAAACAAAAATGTGTAGATTATAAAGAAAATAATGACCATCTATAATTTTTGGGATCCATCTTAACAGTGTTTTATACCGCAATCAGCCATTCTAGTAACCTAATAAACTGGGTCGAATAACTGCATGCTATAATCGGTAGTGACCTATAATACTTTCTACTGACCTATAATACGTCTAGTGACTGTTTATAGACTGGACCTACTTTTCAGGTCCCTAATTTGCAAGTGTTAACAATAACACGCAACCTTTTAAACTCGGGGAAAACAACGAAACTGCAAGTTAAAATCCTTGCAATATTTATTTCAACAGATTTACAGAAATTTCAGCTAAATTCTTATCTTCTTGGGCTTTCCTGGTTTGAATGGCCCATTGAAATAATTACACACTGCTACTGCGGTTGCGTCTCAACCTCAAAAATAATTTCTTAAGTTAAAACAAACAATTTATTTGCAGATTTTCTTACAGAATGTAAAGCGCTGAGCAACTTTTATTCGCGCGTCCATGTTGTCAGAAACTTTGCACGCCTTGACGTCACTTTATACTACGTGTGCGCACCATGGCACTGTAATGTCATTTAACACGCCACACTATCTGTTGCCTTTTTTGTTTAAATTTGCTAAATTATTGTAAAACCCCTTGATTGTTTTGAATTGCAGTATAAACTAAATACATGATTAGTGTCTTTAATAATAAAATGTAATCGGCTCGCTCCGACAATTTTATAGGGGCTCGGCTCACCGATTATATTTTATTATTAAAGACACTAACCATGTATTTACTATATATCCAAAACTGTTTTATCATGAACTGTGTTAAAAAGAGGTTAGCCCTTAAAATGCCAATCAAAACCATTGTCATCTGCTTTGTTATCAGCTGGTTACTTTAAAAGTCATTGTTGCAAACAGTGTGGACTCAGATCAGACTAAGTTTGAAAAGTTTGGCAAGACATTTCGATAACACACCCGTGCGATATAGTGCAAGTTTTACATCTCCAAAATGGCTACCTTTCTGACGAAAATATGCGATATTTTTCTTATTTATACTGCAAAAATAGGTTGTGGGTACTCGCTAGAACCGCCTCAATGAGGCGGTTCTAACGAGTACCCACAATCTATGTCTTGGAGCAGAAATAAGAAAAATATTATTTACCCCCCTAAACCCCAGTTTTCTCTATATAAAGTGGGGTGTAAGGGGGTGTTCATTTCACGGACTTGTTCACGTGATGAATAGCAGCAGGTGACATAAACAGACATTTCAGATGCAATTTTTCATGGCATCGTAAGTGTAAGGGTGTATATTGAATTTCTTAGAGATTCTAACCATTGTAGTTTTTATGAATTAGTAAAATGATGGTTATTTCAAAAGATTTAAATATATATTTGCCAAATTGTATAACATACAGTATGTGTATTTTAGATACAATTCTTTAGATTTTTCGTTTTATTTCAGTTTCACAGCCATTTCATGATCATTTCACTTATTTTGAGTTGATCGTTAGTCAGTGTGTGTGTGTTTGTTTGTTTGTATTTGTATTCGAGTTTAACGACCCAGTCAAAACTATTTTAGGTCATTTTTGAGCCGGTCAGTTTACCTATCCACACTTTTCCTGGGCAGGCTTATACGTAACGGTTAACCAGTACAGTGCGATCCAACCCACAACCCTTGGTTTATAAGGCGAATAGCATAACTACTACACCACAGAGGCTTCTATAATTAGTCAGAACCTACAGCGGTGAGAGTCCTATTGTTTAAGAGTCGTACTCATTACTAGTAGTCCACAGAGGCAATTTGTTAGATGTGCCTTATATCCTTGCAGTATTTGAAATTGTTAATGTTATATTTTCTGTCAATATTTATAGTCTGTACCAAATCTAACTCTTGCATAAAAAAGAAAATAAAAATATTGTTGTTTGATATTGTGTCCTATCCATTATGTAGGTCTGATAAGCTTAAGGGTACAAAGCAGGGCTCGAGAAACTAAAGAATCCAAATCGGTCCAGTCAGATTTCGCCAAATAACGGAAATTGCTGATCGGTTTTGGTAATTTCGGTAAACGTCCTTGGTGATTTGCAATTTCAAAATGTGTTATTAGCGTAAGGAATGACATACCAAAATTGGGCTTACACTTGTCAACGAATATAAACAACCATCATTGCTCAGATCATTCAGATTTCATCTACTTTCATTTTCTATGCCAGATTTCATCTACTTTCATTTTCTCAATATCCGGGTCACTCAGTACCTGAAGACCACTAAAGGGAAACAACCAGCGTGGTGCAGTCAAAGACCAGTCCGATGGTCACTAAATTGTTTTTTCTGTTTTAAAACCTTTAAAATATTTCTCTTATTTCACGCATCTTTATGTTGCCCAAATTGCTTTGTTTACAAATGGCGACTGATATTGCAGCCACGTCGTCGGAAAATGACGTCATACGGTTTCAGTTTACACAATACACATTAATGTAGTCAAGGACGTAACACACACACCTGTTTTATGTCATTGATTTTAATAGAGCGTATTTCTAAAAAAATCGTTTTGAACTGGTTAAAAAATCGAAAAACTCTCGAACTAAAACATGGCCGAACGAAGTCAATGAAAATCTTACATGGCTGAACTGAGTTCTAAAGAATATAAATATTGTGAAATAAGAATATAAATACATATTTCACGATTACACAAGCCTGGAACAAATCCCTTTGTCTACAAATTGCGACAGATATTGAAGCCACGTGATTGGAAAATGGCGGAATGCGGTTTCATTTTATTTCATTCAAAAGCATAATACACATGTGGTTTATGTTATTGGTTTCAATGGAGCGTGTTTCTTAAAAAAAATATTGTTTAGAATAGGTGAAAAAAATGGCATTTTCTCTCGAAGGCTTAACACGCAATGTTCAGACATGACAGATGTGTGTTGAAAATTTGCGCCCTGTGAAAAAAAAAAAAAATTATATTCAAATACCAGTTCAATAGTAAGCCATAAATTAATGACTTGTGTAAACAAACTAGCATATGTCCTGCATTGATTGACCTAATTTTCTCACCCTGCCAGCTTGCCGATAACGCCTGAGGCCAGTGTTCAAAGTTTAATAATTTTGACACACGGGTCAAATTTTGCTGCGATAAGATCAAAGAACCCGATGTGGACTGGTCCAATTTTTGCCTAGTTAGATAATGAACCGGTCTAACACCTTGTGCTGTAGGCGTTTTTTGTATACATGTACATGCTTGGATTATCAGTGGCAAACGGTCAGCTTGTTTTTACAACATAAATAATTTTGCTAAAATTTTCGAACCAATTTTTTTAAAATGTTATTGAATTATGGACCGATTTTTTAACCTCCTTCTGAAGTCAAAATCGGTTTATGGAAGCCAAAATCGGTCCGGAACCGGAAAACCGGCATTCTCTCGAGCCCTGGTACAAAGAGCTATTCTAGTAGTATCTTTACTTAATATGGCATAAATATTAATTTGCAATGCAATAATGATGACTTATATCATGTGAGAGATGTGGAACCCTTTAACTGTGCAGTTAACACAGCCTGTGACATACAGGTGGATGGAAAGTGTGGGCCTGGGAGGGCCAAGATGACCTGGAAGCAGCTAACAGAGAGTGAACCCATAGAGTGGAAACTCTCTATCGACCCTCATAATGGACACACCTGGTGATCAGGTGTGATATCAGACACCAAGGGTTAGGTTTCCCATCCTTAATTATGCCCCACACAAACACTGGTGCGGTATTATGTTATACCCTTATATTTTTTTTAGATATTGCCCTTTGAACATTGAACATAGCCATTTTAACATGTACTCCTGTCCGCTCCATAACTCTGACACCGTTAGAGATAGTTTCATGAAACTTCATTCTTACGACCCGAAAGCCGTAACAAAGGAAAGATGCATAGCCTGAAAAAATCCCCGCCTATGGTGGGATTCGAACCCGGGCCGCTCGGGTGACAGACCACTGCTCTTACCCCTGAGCCAAAGAGTCGACTCCCTGACGCAGTTGTCAGAGAGTGTTTATAAACCTAGAAGCTATGCATATGATCTACCAAGGTAGATAATGGAAGGGAGGTAACACACCCCCTCTTCAAGGAAGTTATCATTTATGATGACGTGAAGGATGCCAACTTCGGCACAAGCCAATTCTGGCATTTCGGACGAGCCCCCATCTTACGACCCGAAAGCCGTAACAAAGGAAAGATGCATAGCCTGAAAAAATCCCCGCCTATGGTGGGATTCGAACCCGGGTCGTAAGATGGGGGCTCGTCCGAAATGCCAGAATTGGCTTGTGCCGAAGTTGGTATCCTTCACGTCATAATTTCTGTTACGAGCCAGGCGTAGCAGAAAGAAAAAGCAAACAAGCCTTTTGGAAAATTTTAACAAAATTTATTTACAAGTTAACTTTAACCTGTAGAAGTAAGAAAATTAAATGTACTTAGCTCTGTTATGAAATATCCTGAATGAATCTATTTTCCTTGATCCCACAGAATTCACAGTCCAAAATGAAAAGTAATATCCTTTAACAATCCAACACAGAATTTAGAAATAACTTTCCTTATAAGCCCAAACATCAAACTCCAAAGTCTATTTGCTAAGAAATGACAATTACCTGCCGTCACATGAAATGTCGGTTTTAAAATGCTCAAATGGTTTTATCCCGGACGAGCCCCCAATTTCAGACCACTGCTCTTACCCCTGAGCCAAAGAGTCGACTCCCTGACGCAGTTGTCAGAGAGTGTTTATAAACCTAGAAGCTATGCATATGATCTACCAAGGTAGATAATGGAAGGGAGGTAACATCATACAAATATAAATCGCCACAAGACCATGTGCAGAACATATATGTATTTCATGTGTACTCATTTGAATCGCTACATCAGTGTGGACACAAAACATACATTTTCAAGTTAAAATAAGAAAAGTATCCATTTTAATGTCTGCAGTTATAGGAACGTTTTCTCAGGGACACAAGAACGCGTTCGAAAAAAACGTGGTTAGCATGTCATCTGTGTTCAAGCCATCGACGTTTCACCATTAAGACTAGACGCATGATTTATATGAAGCTCTCTACTGGTAAATGGCTTAATGGCTTAAGTATAAGCATGCCTTGGAAAGTGTGGATAAGTGAAATGACTGGCTCGGTATGACCTCAATAGTGTTGTCTGGGCTGTTAAACTTCAAACAACACAGCTTAACCCATTCTGTACCAAATGGAATCTTCCTCCTTATATATGGCGGGAATCCATTTCAAAATTCAGGGATGTCAGGTTGAGTTTTCTTCAAAATGTATTTGGAATATTGCTGAACTTTTTGCAAACAGTGTAGGCTCTGATAAGACGCCACATTCTGCTGCGTCTGATCTGGGCCTGCACTGTTTGCCAATTACCCATTTTCCGGTACAGAATGGGTCAATGCAAGGATTTGTTACTGTAGGAATATTCATAATAGCGATTGACTGACATTTATGACAAACACCACAGTAGATATACCCATTTATTAGACTTTAGAAGATTATAAATACACTTAAACCTCTTTATAACACTGTTCTTTATAATATAGTTTGAAATAAAAGAAGTTAAGGAATGGTTTCAAAAAAACATAGATTATATAGAAAAATGGTCATTTTCCCTGTACATACAAATATGGCTTGTCATCTACTTCAAGCCAACAAGTCTACGTAATGAATACCCCCTTTAAACCCCACATTATATAGAGACAAGTAGGGTTTAAGAGGGGTTTACATTTTCTTATTTCTACTCTAAGAAATAGCTTGTGGGAACCCATTAGAGCCGAGAAAACTATCACAGATTTTCATCACAAAAGTAACCATTTTGGAGATATGAAAAAATGCACTATATTCCATGGATGTGCTATCATAATGAAAGACTATTCACGTGGAATGTCATGTCTGCTTTTCATTGAAAGTTAAAATAGAATGTTACCTGGTGAAGATCCATAAATGCAAACAAATCAAAGATAGATACATATTGTTCCTGAGTAAACTAAGATAAATTCAAAGTGAATGGATACACCTTCAGGTGAGGCAACTCCTGCAAAAGTTATTTTTTGTCTCCCATGTCAATAGGGGTCTACTCTAAAAGGAAAGAATTTGCTTCTTAGGAGCAAATTTTCTTTCCTTTCAGAGTATACCCCTTTTTCAGTGGGACAGAGTTTATAGAAAAGCAAACAGAAAGTTGAAAGTTATTCAAAATTAATGACATTTGTTAGTTAACTGGAGATCAACTGACACCGGAAGGACAAATCCTGTTTATATTGTCTCCGCCAGCCTTTAACTATTTTGTCTTAGCTGGCATTTAACCATTTTCTTAGGCCCTCTGACCATCAGGGCTAAAAGAAATAGATAGAGCTCCATGGTACTTCATTGTAGAGCTGAAACTGACTGCACATGAGTACTGGTAAACCGCCAAGAAGGTCTAAGCCTGTCCATGCAAGTGATGCGAATCTCGCTGTCCATGCATATAAACCCTTTTGGTTTCATTTGGCGGAAGGGGTCATTTCATCTTGATGTCGGGAAAACGTCCCACAAAACTGGAAGCAACATCTTCAAAATGATCTAAATTGTTTTGACAGGGATGTTAACTCTCAATTCAAACAAACATTAACCATTTTCATACTGAATGGAATCTCCCCCATTAAATATAGCAGTGTCAATTTCGAAATTTAGGGCTCTTTAATTTATTTTGAAAATGGTTGAATGTTCTGCAAAAAGGGAAAGTCCTGATGAAACACAGTGTTCTAAAGTGTCTGATCTGGGCCTTCACCGTTTGCCAACAACATGTTTTTTTCCTGGACACCAGACAAGGAAATCCGTGATTTTACCCGGGGATAGAAATTTATGTTCTGACCCTGGTGTTCCGACCCCAAATCGAATATAATCGTGTGTTTGATAAATGCACTGGTTGATTACAACCTCATGTGCGGCGGCGTCATGGGTGATGTCACTAAACATTCCTGTTGTGTCATCACAAAATGGCGGACGTTGGTAACCGAAGTGACAGCAGCATTAAAAATTGGCAATAGAAATGGAAGGTATGCAAGAAAAAAATCCAATATGGGTGTGAGGGGTGGATAGAAAAATCCGTCCTTCGGGATCACTGTCCAGCATCATTCGGCAAGCCCCGTGATGCCGTACAGTGTCCCTCGGGACGGATTTTTCAATCCACCCCTCACACCCGGCCCCCGCCCATCGGGGCTTGATGAAATATATGAGCTGCACGATGCTTCCACGCAGAGCTAAATCCGACCCAACAGTACTGGTAAACCACTTAGAGGATCTAAGCTTGCCCAGGCAAAGGAGTGCGGGTCGGACCGTCCATGCTCATAAACCCTATTGGTTTCATTGGTCGACAGGGCTTGAGATGTCATTTGATCTCTGTGCTTGAGATGTCATTTGATCTCTGTGTCGGGTAAAAGTCCCACAAAATTAGAAGCAATGTCTCCAAAATAACCTTTACAGTGTTGATGGGGACGTTAAACCTCAAATCAAACAAACTTATAGGCTTTCCAGTATAAAATGGGTAAAGCCCTAAGGGTTACCATATTTACCCTAAGTATTTGGACACCTCAACTTTTTACCATACTTGTTCCAAAATTTGAACAAGCATAATTTGCTACCCGATATTGTGTCTAAGAAGAGTGGGATGATTGGTAAACAGTGAAGACCCTGATGAGATGCCGCGTTCTGCGGCATCTCATCTGGGTCTACACTGTTTGCTCAGGCCTGTCTGTCAGAATACATACGGTAGATACTGTAGATGCTAATTGATATATGGGCCCCGTCAAGCGATTTTGGTACTTATCGCCTATGCGAGCAGCCAAGGTTCAGGCGAGCCTGCGCTTCCATGCAGTCTCCCCAGAACCTTCGCTGCTCGCTCATACAAGCAGTAAATCAAGAGGAACCTTCAGACAGAAAGCCATATCCCTGGCCCCTCTGAATGGCTGGGCATGCGCAGTTAAAATTTGTCGTGACAGATTGCTCGCAGACACAAATTCGCTTTGCGGGGCTCATATCAAAGAGACAGAAAATGTTCTTAACCCATTTTGTACCAGAAACCCCAAAATGGGTACCCTGGCAAACAGTGCAGGCCCAGATCAGACGCCGCAGAACGCTGGGTCTAATCAGGGCCTACATATATTTTCAAAAAGTTCAGCTATTTTCCAAATAAATTTTAAAAGAGAACACAACCTGTCATCCCTAAATTTCAAAATGGACTCCTGCCATATATGAGGAAGATTCCATTTGCTCCAGAAAGGGTTGTTCCCACCCCTGATTGTGTTTCCTTGCAGCTGTACAGTACTGAAAAAATATATAAACTTAAGATAAGAATATTATCAATAAACTCTTTGGTGCCCAGCTTTAACAAGCAATGGTACATTTTACTCGAATACTACACACAGCATACATATGCACAAGTACATGAGGTCTTTACACCAAAACAAATTACCTGAATAAGAGCGCCGACACTTAATCATTACCTTTCATTACAGAACTTGGCATCTCAAGTGACCTGAGCAGGCTTAAACCCATAGCAGTGAGTGACCTAATCTTTAAGTGACTGCTTTCAACCACTAGGCCATGGAAGTCTAAAGTAAAGCCATTGAGGGCGATCACACATGCTACAAGATAGCTTTAAATGCACTGACTGTTTTTCATACAACACAACCTCTTAATAACAATAGTGTTGGGATCCGAAGCAAAAACAGTGGTAGTTAAACAATCACATTATATCCCGGCGAACAAAATTTTTTAGACTACATGTATATAGAAAAATGACCATTTATGGTCATTTTTCTATAAAATCTATACATTTTTGGGATCTCTTTAAACTGTGTTGTATCCAAAACTGTGTAATTTTCTATAAAATCTATACATTTTTGGGATCTCTTTAAACTGTTATATATCCAAAACTGTGTAATAATGAACCATGTTATAAAGACGTTGTTAAAGATGTTGTGGTATACAAGGACTGTTCAAATATGAATGCAAGTAGAACGTTTTCTCATGCACTAATGCGAAAATCACCTGGAAATAAATATCACAGCATAGAAAAACATTTTACCTATACATTGATACCAAACCTTTTAAAATCCGTTCACTTAAGCCATGTATAACGTTCGATAAACACTGTCTACTCTTGTATACTATACAAAACATGGTTGGAAGAAGGTCAGAGTACGCCGTTGAAATAGGGTCCTATATTAAGAATCGTTGTATTCTTGATATATGGTGCAAAGACATTTTTGATGAAATATGATCGGTTTATGGGCATAATGAAATGTCTTTTCCGACAGTTTTTCGTTGGCGTAAGAAATTCAGCTGTGGGCTAGGCTCAACAGAAGATGCACCACATGATCATCGGCCGAAAAGAGCAACATCTGCCAAGATGGTTGCTAGAGTGAAAGAAAAAGTTGCTACCGATGCACGATACACCACTAGGCAAATAGCTAGTATGGTTGGCATTTCATTAGGAGCAGCTTATACAATTCTGAAACGGGATTTGACAATGAGAAAGATCTGTGCTAGATGGATTCCCCATCTGTTGACAGATGAGCAGAAAATGACACACGTTCAGTGCGCCAAGAAGTTGCTTAAAAAGTTTCCAAATTACAATGCATGGTCTTTCGCTAATGTCGTCACAGGTGACGAGACATGGGCTCAGTTTTTTGAGCCAAAACGAAAGATTCAGAACAAAATATGGGCAAAAAAGTATTGCAAAAGACCATGCATTGCAAAGCAGACCATCAGCGTCAAGAAGGTAATGTATGCCATATTCTTTTCAAATCAGGGCCCTGCTATTCAGGTTGCTGTGCCTAAAGGCAAATCTGTAAATGCGAAGTTTTACAAGAATAAAGTTCTTCGAAAATTGAAGAAATATTTCAAAGAACGAAGACTCGCAACTGGTTTGGCCAATGTCAGATTGCTACATGACAATGCGTCATCCCACAAGGCGTTCATTGTGCAAGACTATCTGAAGCAGGAAAAGGTTGCTGAACTCCCTCACCCCCCGTATTCCCCTGACCTTGCCCCGTGTGACTTTTTTTGTTCCCTTGGCTGAAAAATACCTTTCTGGTCGAAAATTTGTACAGTGCAAACACCTCGGTTCTGCAATATTCCAGTGCCTTCATAGTATACCTCGAAAAGACTACCAAAATGCATTCAATGATTGGATCAGAAGACTGAAAGTTTGTTTATCTGTTAAAAGGGAATACTTTGAGGGGACAAAATAAATTTTTCATCGAAATCTATCACGGAATCATTTTTATGTGCTTAGTTGCATTCATATTTGAACAGTCCTCGTATATATCAATGACATGTTTGGGGTGTGTCACTTGTTTGCCTAATCATGTCTTAATCTTATGTTGCAACTAACTGTCTCAGCAAAATCTGCTTACAACTCAAATTGGTGGGACAATATTACAGTCAAAACTACTGTGAATTTTCTGTGTTTAGACCACCTTTGGGACCTCTTCAAGACCACTTGTGGACACTCGCAAAGATGGGCTCTTACTATATAGCTAGAGGGTGAAGAAAACAAAAAGTCCCAACCAAAGGTGGGCTCTTGCTAGGGGACACTGGGTGTAGAAAACACAAAGAAGGAAAAACTGAAACCTTTATAAATACATGTATATTCTTTTAACTCTTATCATGCTGTTCACCACAACCCCCATCTTTGGAAACAGTGTAGATCCAGATCAGGATCTACACTGTTTGACATTCAGTTTATGCATTTGTAGCAATAAATTACATCAAGTAATTTGATTGGTTGATAGACAGAAATGGGTGTGGCTTAAATGAATATTCAGCAAGATAAGGGTTAAAAGAAGAATTAGTCTGAATTTTAGCTGGTCTTACACACCTTTGATACCTCCCTCACCAGGAGGGAGACTCCCTCATTCTGATGCTTATTTTTTCCCAATTTATGTTAAATTTTAGTAAAATGTTGGAGTCTCCCTCGTTTGAACTGAGAATTTCCCTATATATTCTTTACATCTCCCTCATACAGTTAAAACTAGAGAAAGTGCCAAGTGGGGCTCGTATACCCCCAGCCAGTGCCATCCCCTTTTAGTGGAAATGACAATTTGTCTGTAGCATTGAACCTTTCCATATAACCATTTAGTCCACTGAGAATAACTATTGCATTTCAACAACAAGGAGTATAATGAAAGCAGTTAACACAAAACTTGGACGTAATCAAAATGCCTAAGTCTTAATTATTGACCCCTAGCCCCACCCAGGGGATTGACCCAGGAGCTTAGATATTCCATATGAAAGTTTATACTACAGCCATATTCTGTACCAAATATGAAGAGAATCTAACATGAGGTTACAGATATGAGCAATCAAAAAGGTTTAACACAAACCTTTGATGTAACAATTGACAAATGGACGGACAGCCCACCCAGGGGCTTGACCCTGGGCTTAGATATTCCATATGAAAGGTAATGCTATAGAGATATCTTTTACCAAATATGAAGAGAATCTAATATGTGGTTACAGAGATATAAGCAATCAAAAAGGTTTAACATAAAACTTTGATGTCAAAGTTAACAAATGGGCGGACAGCTCACCCAGGGGCTTGACTCAGGGACTTAGATATTCTATATGAAAGGTAATGCTATAGAGATATTAAGAGAATCTAACATGTTGTTACAGAGACATGAGCAATCAAAAAGGTTTAACACAAAACACTGAGGTAAATGTTGATGAAGGGACAGACAGACTGACGGATGGACAGCCAACCTTGGGGCTTGAACCCCTAGCTTAGATATTCCAAATGAAAGGTAATGCTATAGAGATATCCTGTACCAAATATGAAGAGAATCCAACATGTGGTGACAGAGATATGAGCAATAAAAAAAATTAACACAAAACTTTGACATAAAAGTTGACAAACGGACGGACAGCCCACCTAGGGGCTTGACCCTATGAAAGGTAATGCTATAGAGATATCCATTACCAAACATGAAGAGAATCTAACATGTGGTTACAGAGATATCAGCAATGAAAAAGGTTTAACACAAAACTTTGACGTAAAAGTAGATGAACAGTCAGACAGACAGACAGCCCACCCAGGGGCTTAGATATTCCATATGAAAGGTAATGCTATAGAGATATCCTTTACCAAACATGAAAAGAATCTAACATGTGGTTACAGAGATATCAGCAATGAAAAAGGCTTAACACAAAACTTTGACGTAAAAGTAGATGAACAGGCAGACAGACAGTCCACCCAGGGGCTTAGATATTCCATATGAAAGGTAATGCTATAGAGATATACTTTACCAAATATGAAGAGCATGTAACATGTGGTTACAGAGATATGAGCTGTCAAAAAGGTTTAACGCAAAACTTTGATGTAAAGGTTGACGAACGGCGGGACAGACAGAAGTACGAACCAACGAAGGAACAAACCAACGAACAGACTGAAAGACGAAGACTATATACCCCCTTACATACTTCGTATGCCGGGGGTATAAAAATTTATCACAGGTATGGTCTTAATAGCAGTATGTGTGTTTCATTACAGTTTTGGGTCATGCACTCCGAGACACAACATTAGAAGTACAATACAATCATTCAGTGTCCAGTTGTTCAAAGCATTGTTAGCTTAACGAGCTTGTTAGTGGTCAAACTGTTAACTGTTCTGGTGTGTCTGTGTGTTTCAGTTTTACGTCCCAGCACCAGCTAAGGTCATATGGAGACGGGACCTCGGTTTAAAGACTCATCCAAAAGTCTGGAGAAGCTTGTTAGTGGTCAAACTGTTAACTGTTCTGGTGTGTCTGTGTGTTTCAGTTTTACGTCCCAGCACCAGCTAAGGTCATATGGAGACGGGACCTCGGTTTAAAGACTCATCCAAAAGTCTGGAGAAGCCCGGGATCGATCCTGCAATCCCTGGTTTATCAGGCGAGTAGCATAACCACTACACCACAGAGGCTTCTATAAACTGTTCTGTTAAGTACAATATCTGATACAGTGAAATTCTGCTATTAAGACCACCTAAAATTAAGACCAACTAGAATTGTTTTCTAAGAAAACAGATGTCCCCCACCACACTCATTATTTTTTTAACCAAATCCATCCACTGGTTCAGGAGATAGAGTGCAGACAAGGCAATTTTCAACAGTCTAAGTCCCGTGGTGACCTTGAAAATTAGGTCAAGGTGACCAACATCTAATCAGTTCTTAAGACCAGCCCACTGATATAATGTACCAAGTTTGATCAAAATTCATCCACTGGTTCAGGAGAAAGAGTGCAGACAAGTCAATTTTTAAAAGTCTAACTCCCGTTGTGACCTTGAAAATTAGGTCAAGGTCACCAAAAGCTAATCAGTTCTTAAGACCAAGCCACTGATATAATGTATCAAGTATGAACCAAATCCTTCCATTGGTTCAGGAGAAAGAGTGCAGACAAGCCAATTTTTAAAAGTCTAACTCCCGTTGTGACCTTGAAAATTAGGTCAAGGTCACCAAAAGCTAATCAGTTCTTAAGACCATCCCACTGATATAATGTATCAAGTATGAACCAAATCCTTCCATTGGTTCAGGAGTTAGAGTGCAGACAAGCTTTTTTGGTCTAAAATTTGACAATGGTTTCAGCCCGGTGACCTTGAAAATTAGGTCAAGGTCACCAAAATCTAATCAGTACTTTTCCCCCTCCCAATGGTGTATCTGTGTAAGTTTAATCAAAATCCATCCCTCCATTCAGGAGATAGAGTGCAGACAAGAGGCAACGCCGACGCTGACGCCGACAGGATCCGCACCAAAACCAATATGTCCCCCTCCCTTTCGGGTGGGGGGACATAATTCTGCTTTGAAAACCTTAGTTGGTCAGTTTCAGATATCTTTTCTTGTGTTTTCAGCAAACAGTGTCCTCTGATCAGAGACCACCTTTTGGGCTGTTCAAAAGTGGTCTTTAAGATCACTTTTGAACAGTCCCAAAGGTGGTCTTGATAGAGGAATTTTACTGAATTCTGGTATTTTTTGCTGAAAAAATTGTGGGCAGCCTATGCTCACATTTTTTTCTGCAAAAATATTAGTATATTTGCCATATTAAATGACTGAAGTTTTAACAATATGTTAACTATCAACATCATTAGTTTTGAACAACTGGCCCCAGGTGGATAAATGGAAGAAAACTGCAGAATGATATTGCCGAATTTTATGCAATGTATGAAAACCACTATAATACATGTATGTGTTAACCCACCTGGTTGGTTGAGCATTGATTGTTGTACTTTTGGATGAAAACTAAGGTATACAATTTCTAGGTAAACACAATAACTAATTTTTCTATGCATAACAATATATTTATTGCAGAAGTCACAAAACATGTAACTGACAATGTACAAGATCACATATTAACAATGTTAACTACGCCGGCCTCAGTAGCTCAGTCGGTCAGTCGGATGCATGTCTGATTGGTGATCAGGAAGACACAGGTTCGATACCCGCCGGGGTTGGCAACATTCTGTCTTGGAGATTGATCATGAAATCTTTTCTATTGTCATTCTCTCCCTTCCGCTGATTCAAGAAGGGCAGTTGTCAATTTCTGGTGAAAGAATGTGCACTGTACTGGTTACCCGCTTACTTATAAGCCTGCCCAGGAAAAGTGTGGATAAGTAAACTGAACGGCTCAAAAATGACCTAAATAGTGTTGACTGGGTCATTAAACCCCAATACAAACAAAACAATGTTAACTACAAGTATAGAACTATTTATTATATAGCTAAAATAGTGAATGTTTAGAAATGTGTGATAAAATATGAGAAACAATCCTACTGATATCATTTGATATCAGCAAGCTAACTTAATATTGAATGCTAACATGTACTTGGATGCCTTCAAATTTTACCATTTCGCGATGTTGAATCTGATGGGGGATAGAGAGAAATTTGTGACATATTCTGATAAAATGAATATTTTGAGGCTTAACCCATTTTGTACTGGAAACGCCAGAACGGGTACCCTGGCAAACAGTGCAGGCCCAGATCATGCCGCAGAACGCAGCGTCTGATCCAGGCCTACACTATTTGCAAAAAGTTCAGCTATTTTCCCAATAAACTTTGAAGATAACACAACCTGTCACCTATAAATTTCGAAAAGGACTCCTGGTATATATAGGGTGGTATATATATTGGTTCAAAAAGGTTTAAACTGCTGGAAATGACACAAGAAATTTATAGCTACAGTAGAACTTCGATGGCTCGAACACTGATGGCTCATTTACCATGGATGTGTCGAACCCATTCTTGAGCCCCTAGGGAAATCCTCTACATAAGAAATAGTTGGGGGTAATTAAGGAGATTGAAGTCTTTTATCTTGCAAATGTATGCTGTGTGTACTCATTAGAATCGCCTCACCGAGGTGATTCTAATGAGTACACACAGCATACATTTTCATTATAGAACACCGAAAAGATGTCTAAAAGTATCTCGTTATGCCTCCTGGCAGTAAACTCAGTGGCTCGAACTACCCCGGTCTCGAACAGATTTTCGAGGTCCCAAAGGTGTTCGAGCCATTGAAGTTCGACTGTATATAATAAAGGGTTATTGTACTGATATTGATGAAAATTGTCTCTTGTTGGGATAATGAAGGATACTTTCAAGTTAGTGCCCTTCGATATCCCCAACTTAACCCTTCACTTGCTGAATATTCTGTCTAGCCACACCCATTTCTGACTTTGAACCAATCAGATTACTTGATGTAATTTATTCCTACAAATTCATAAACTGAATGTCAAACAGTGTAGAGCCTGATCAGATGGCTTCTTCAGAAGCCATCTGATCTGGATCTACACTGTTTGCAAAGATAGGGGTTGTCGTGAACAGCAAGATAAGGGTTAATATTCACCAGTGTCATTGCATTGACCCTATATCTCAGTCAGGGTGAAACAGAGGGCCAATGTTAACCCACTGTAAGCTAGTGGACTCTTCCACTGCTATATGTTGGGATAGTCCATTTGTCATATAAGGGGTGCCAGGCATATTTTTTCCTTTTATTCTATTTTTGACAGAAAATTCTGTAAGCAAATAGTGCAGGCCCTGATCAGATGCCGCGTTCTGCACCGTGTGATCTGGGCTTGCACTGTTTGCCAAGGTACCCCTTTAGGGGTTTCCCACATGCAATGGATTAAGATGGGCCAACATAGTATCAATTTCAGCCTGACCTTGACCCAGCATTCTTTGCTGACTGGGATAATACAAGGTGTTTAATGCCATTTTAGACCCGTCAGATTACCCTTTCTGTAACAAGATTAACATACAAACAGCATTTAGTGCTATATGTCATTGCTCCAGAATGTGACTTTTGAGATGAAAGTTTGCTATAAATTTTCCAATTTATGCTCATAACATAGGTAGTGGATGCTTGTTGGAGCTGCCTCAGTAAGGGTATACAAAATGGTTATTTATCATATGATGCATCTGAGAATGTAATAACATCGTGTAATAAATTTGGTTATCCACTAGTGGATTAAATATGCAAATTAGTTAGATATGCCCTTAATGTTACACATTCGTCGTCCTTAACGACGTCGCATTTACTAATTGCGGAATATTGACAGTCTTTTTTTTTAAAAATTGTGAATAAAATGTGTTTCAAATGTCATATGATAAATAGAATCTTGCATTCGTGGTCGTGTATTAATAAATTTATTAAATTGAACTTGTTGAGAAAAAAAATTAAAATGTTTGCCAAAGCCTCACCTTTTATCTCTTTTCCTCAACTCGTTTAATAAATTCAATAATACATGTAAGATCCTCTATATTAATTGTGGGCACACAATGGAACTGTCTCAATGAAGAAGTTTTAATGAGCACCCAAAACCTATATTTGGAACTGATATAGAAAATATCACTGATTATACAGTCGAACTTCAATGGCTCGAACACCTTTGGGACCTCGAAAATCTGTTCGAGACAGGGGTAGTTTGAGCCACCGAGGGTTACTGCCAGGAGGCATAAGAGATACTTTCAAACATTTTTTCGGTGTTCTCTAATGAAAATGTATGCTGTGTGTACTCATTAGAATCGCCTCATCGAGGCGATTCTAATGAGTACACACAGCATACATTTGCAAGATAAAAGACTAAAATCTCCATAATTACCCCCACTATTTCTTGTGTAGAGGATTTCGCTAGGGGCTCAAGAATGGGTTCGACACATCCATGGTAAACGAGCCATCGGTGTTCGAGCCATCTAAGTTCTACTGTACTTGAAAAGCCACAACACCACCTACAATAGGGCATGTATACATACTGAAGATGCAGATCAGCCTGTGTATATATGCAATCTGATCATTCTTCACTCCTCACGCAAGGTTTCTACAGCCTCTCTGTTATCTGAGAGCTGTCATCAGACAGTGTAGCTGGCCGGGAACTACAATGGCCTGGAAATGTGTCCTTGAGGTCATGGGCAAAGGTACAGGTATTGCTGAATAATCCATCATATTGGAAAATATGAGCTCTAAAATAACTTAAACATAAAATTTCGAAGTAAGTGATCTTGACTCTGAGGTCATAGGCATGGGCAGGGGTAGATAGATAGGGTATTTCTTGAATAAAACTTAAGCCTATTTTTATCATCATACCAAACATTAATCAAATCCATTGTATGCTTTGGATGGAAAATATGAGCTCATAAAAAACTTCTACATAAATGTGGACCCTGACACAGGTGCCGATTCCCATGCTATTAGACATGCCAAAGCCAATGTCGTAGTAGTTCCAGTAGCTCTCCAGGCAAGCTTAAAAGCAACAAGGTAAGACACTGGTTAGCTGCACAGGCTGATCAGAGTCTTTGCTGATGCACAGGTCTTACTGTAGGTTTTTTCATGTGTTGGCTGGTATGTCCTGAACCACAATACCTTTCTTAACAGTGTACCATAAAAATTAAAAAAAAAATCAGACACCTAGAGGACTTGCTGTAATTCTCCTGAAATTTTAATAAGTTTGTTTCACGATCAAGCTAGGAGACATCCTAAGGAGTCCAAAAAGTGGAGATGAAATGGTAAACGGTGTAGACCCAGATCAGACTGCTCCTTCAGGAGCAGTCTGATCTGGGTCTACACAGTTTGCTTAAGTCTTTTTGTGCAAATAATTAGGATCATTACAGTAGTTCAAATCAGATAGCTTCTGTAGAAGCCATCTGATCAGGATACATACTGTTTGTCATTAAGTTTCTGAATCTGAATTATATTATATCAAGTGTTTTGATTGGTTTATAGTCAGAAAAGGGTGTAGCAAAATTAACTATTCAGCAGGAGAAGTGTTAGCATGTCATCCTAGTGGCAGAAAGGGTTGGAATGAATCAGTCTTTACAGCACCTTTCACTATGGCAGATTTAAATGCAGAGCTAGAAAGACACATGTAGTATTTCTGGATTTGCTGTTGATTACTGGCAGTAGGTCAAACTGAAAAAAAAGAAGAAATATTATTATTTGCATATTTTGATTAAACAGTAAATAGTTTTCAAAGAACTTATAATTAGCTGCTTCTACAACAGAATTATTGCTGTTAAATGCTTCAAACTATTTCTTTTCTTCTTATTTTTCCGTGAAAATAATGATTGACGTTACAAGTCAATTATTTTCTGGGCAGACAATTCACATGAAATGTCAAGTAGAAGTGGAGGCAGTGAGGCAAAGCCTTATTTTCACTGAAAAAAAAAATACAAAAAACAACAACAAAAAAAAACAACAAACAAACTACATTGCTGTCTGCTCTAGAATTTTCTGAAGTGCTTAAAAGGATATGTCACACTCAATAATAGTAAAATAAAGAAGAATTTGTTTATTTGAACTGAGGTTTTACGTCCCTGTCGACACTATTTAGGTCATTTTGGAAACGTTGCTCTCAATTTTGTGGGACTTTTACCCGAAAATTATAAGAAAAGACACCTCAAGCCCTGCTGCCCAAACAAACCAAAAGGGTTTATTAGAAGGGAAGATCTGACTGGCACCACTTTGCCTGGGCAGGCTTAGACCCCCATAAGACGTTTACCAGCACTCATGTTCAGTCAGCTCTGTGTGGAAGCATCATGCAGCCCAATCTATTTCTCCAAACCGATGGGCTGGGGCACAAGAAGAATTTAAGGAGAAAAGATATACTAGAGATTTCCCACCATTTTTACAAGGGAGACAACTTTTGCAACATTTTATATATTGCTTTCCTTTAAGCTGAACCCAGCAGAGATCTGCAGAGATTCTCTGACAAGGTTCATCTCCACCAATGCAACAAATTGCAATCATTTTCTTTGTATCTATCATTGCTACTTTATGTAAAATTTCATATTAATTTCAAATTTGATTATGGAACTAAATAATCAATTACCTCTAAGAACATTTGAAGTTATAACTTCAGAGTGAAAGTGAAGGGGGTGAATCTCACCATCTGGGCTCTGACACGGTGCCGCTGGTTTAATCTAAGGGAATGAACTGTATTTTTTTTCATTTGTTTTTTGTTGTTTTTGGTTTGGTATTACAGCCCTTTCTGTTCAAGATTACACCAAGCCAATAGTTAATCAGAGGTGGGCAAAAACCAGAGTACCCGGAGGAAACCACCTGACCTTCTGTGACCCAAGCCAGGCTGGAACCAAAACGGACCTAATGATTAAGAGTCAGTGCTCTTATCTTCTAAGCCACAGCGTCTTGTTGGACACTATAGTGTTTCACTTCCACTTTTAAAAATGAAAACAATTTCAGAAATTTACTGAAGAACTTGTAATATAGAAAACTATCGACAATTCAAAACACTATCGGCAACAGTCATCAATGTTAACTTTAACATCAATGCTTTACTATCAGCCCAGTGCCTATCGCAATACATCGAAAGTCTGATGTATCATTACACTCCTTGTTAATCAGATAAGGTATTCCTCACTGGCAATCCCTGCCAATTAATTTATCAAGTTTTGAGGCTCTAGCTTCAATAATATTTTAGATATTTGCTGACAAGATTTCATCCTTATTTTATCAAAGGGTCATAGCCAAGGCAATGAGCATAATCCTGATAAGAAAAAATAAATGGTCATTTGTCTATTAAAATCTAAACATTTTGTTTGGATAAAACAGAGTTGTGTAACTGTCAGACACGGTTTCTGCTTTGGACCCCAATAATAGTGGTATTAAGAAGTTGTGTGACAAATTGTTCAAAGCATCGTTAGCTTAGCAAGCACGTTAGTAGTCAAATTGTTAACTGTTCTAGCAAGTACAATATTTAAAATTTTGTTAATTTTGCTGAAAAAAGGTGCTCAAAGCAAAAGCTGCTCACATTTTTCAACAAAAATATTAGCAAATTTACCATATTAAATGATCAAAGTTTTATGATATGTTAACAAACAATGTCATTAGTTTTGAACAACTGGCCTGTGGTGCATTTTGTTTATTTGTTTGTTTGAATTGATGTATTACATCCCCATCAACACTGTTTACCAGGGTAGGTCATTTTAGAGACATTGATTTCAGTTTTGTGAGACTTTTACTGGACATTGAGATGAAATGACTTCTCAAGCCCTGCCACCCAATGTTACCAATAGGGTTTATATGCACTGAACTGTCCAACTCGCACCACTTTGCCTGGACAGGTTTAGTTCTTCTAAGCAGTTTACCAGTCCTCATGTGCGATCAGTTTCAGCTCTGTGTGGAAGGACTATGCAGTCCAATCTGTTTCTCTAAGCCCTGATGGGAGGGGGCCCATATTATGTTTAAGAGAACAATACAAACAGAAAATAAAACAAACCTATGATTCTTTCTTCTTTGGAGGATCTTCTACTAACTTGTCATGAACATAATTAAGTCCCTTGAAATATTTTACAGTTTTGACTTTAAGCTCCAAGGTAGCATCCTCGTCACATAGGAACAACGTGGTGGGGTGCTGCTGAAATGCTGAGACAGTAAACATATGGCTTATGCCTCCTTCTATTGCCTTGTGTAAAGCATAGGCCTTGTGTGTACCCGTTATGAGAATCATCACCTACAAGGTCAACATACATGTACCATTAAAATCCTATAATTCGGACACATTAACCCTTTTTGTACCAAATGGAATCTTCCTCCTTATACATAGCAGGAGTCCATTTCGAAAATTAGTGCTGTCAGGTTGTGTTTTCTTCAAAATTTGTTTCGAAAATGACTTAACTTTTTGCAAACAGTGTAGGCCCTAATCAGACACCGCATTCTGCGGTGTCTGATCTGGGCCTACCCTGTTTGCCAGGGTACCAATTTTGGGGTTTCTGGTACAAAATGGGTTAAGGAATTGTTGTAGTTCTCTTAAAATTTGACAAATGTTTCACAATCCAGCAAGGAGTCCAAAAGATGCAGACAGAATGGCAAACAGTGTAGACCCTTTGGACTGAGCAGTCGGATCTGGGTCTACACTGTTTGCTTTGACTGTTTGCTTTGGCCTATCTGTCCAAATACATTGGATCATTATGGCAGAAAGTAAATTGTAATAAGGAAAATTTGTGTTTGAGCCATTATAGTATCACTTTATATGTACATAAATGTGTCCAACCAATTTGTTAAACACTTTTTGACAAAAATTATTTAAGTTTCACATGGCATAGTATTTTATCTCCGATAATTTTGAACTCTTATTACATACCTGTGATATACCGGTACCTCCCTCATCAGCTCATCAGGAGGGAGACTCCCTCATTGTGATGCTTATTTTGGCCCAGTTTATGCTAAATTGTAGTAAAATTTTGGAGTCCCTCTTATTTGGGCTGAGAATTTTCCTATATATTCTTTACATCTCCCGCATCACAATGGCAAATCTCCCTCTTACAGTTCAAAAAATTATCACAGGTATGATATTACATCATGAATACTGAAAATTTAAATTTTGTACCTGTAAGACTAATTTTAGGGGTGATGGGAAATTTTGTCTTGCCCATAGGATAGGACAGCTCACAGCAGGGCTCAAGCTAGAGGGCGACTCAGGCGAAGAAGTTGCCCTGTTGGGGCTCACTTCGCCGACTTTGCCAGTTTGGCGATGAAAGCGAAAACAACTTCGCCTGTTTTTTTTGTGTCTTCCTTGTGAACAGTAACGGTAAACTGACAAGGTGATGATAATCCTTCGATCCACTAGTGTCAGAAATCTCAGTAATCTAACTGTTTATTCTGCACTTCATGCCAGTTGCAGTTTGATACTGTTATGTAATTTAATTCTAACCGTTAGCTCATGCCGCTCAAGCAACTTGCAACACGCTTAGTAGTCTTGTCTGTCATAAATCTATTTCGGTTGATTGCGCAAAGTTTTTATTGCAATAAGAGCCAATTAAAATGACACAAGATAATGTTACTTAAACAGGTATATCTGTACCGTTAGCTCGTGCTAAAGTCCGGGTGCGGACATACTTTGTTAAGTACTGTTGTATACAGTAATAAGATTATTCCGACCAGTGGCATTGACACTGCATTAGGATTTAATAATTTTTAAATAAAGTTGGTTTATTTGTTTCGCCATTAATTTGTTTGTACATTACTTTTGCATCCATCAATCGTTTTCATTTTTTTTATGGACAACAACAAAAGTAGTTAGCATTTTTTTATTTTGTAAGTGAAAATAATTATTACTTGCCGGTAAATATTCAGTAATTATCCATATTCATAAAAAAATAACAACTGATTTTCATCTAGCGAGGTTGTTCCCCCTTGTTTCTATAGCATGTTTTAAAATACAATTGTGACAGGAACTTAGTGAGAAATGATCTAACTATTACACAGAAACCTCACCATTCATTATAACATGGTTGGATATAACAACAGTTACAGCTTGCCCAAATACAGTAAAATTACTATATTAAGAACACCTTTGGGACAGTTCAAAAGTGGTCTTTAAGACCACTTTTGAACAGTCCCAAAAGTGGTCTCTGAACAGGGGTCACTGTATGCAGAAAACAGAAAGTAAGAATAACTGCAGCCAACCAAATAAGCTTTTTAAAGCAGAATTAGTCTTCATTTCAGGTTGTCTCAATAGCGGAATTGATTGATACCCCTATAAAACACACTTTTCTCCAAATAGGGGTTTACAGGAGAACTCATTACATTGTTGTTGTTCGGCGTTAAGCCGCACCCACTTCTCCCTAGACACAGCAAACTTCTCCCTATTTTCCCAGGAGGGAGAAGTCACTTCTCCCAAATTTTTTGGGCTAGCTTGGGCTCTGTCACAGGTGTGATTCAGAATGATTTCAAAATTCTAATGTTTGCCGGTGATGTCACCCATGCACCTTCAGAAAAAAAACATCAAATGCTGTTCAGAAAACATCACAATGAATTTTTAAAATCATAAATATAAAAGGAGCAACAAATGGGTGAAAAACAAGAGCTAAAAATTTAAGGCTGTCAGGTTGAGTTATTTTTAGAATATTTTCATGTGTGTAAACAGAGAGGGCCCTGATCAGGATCAACACTGCTTGCCAGAATCCTATTTTGGTTTTTCCCAAAAATGTTTAATAAAATAGCTTATCATATGACGTCGTTGATAAGCAGTGGATAACGTCGTTGAAAAAAAATCGTATGACCACACGTGTAATAACACTTTGGCAGGATTAAGTAACGTCATGACAACGCGCATGTCAACAATGCAATTTTTGTGGAAAATTTGGCAAATTCAAAGGCGATAAAATCCAATTTGTAGTGGTCATATGATAAACAGAATCTTACACTCGTGGTCATTTCATATGAAATTTATGAAACGAGCCAAAGGCCAAAGGCATATTAAATGACCACTCGTGTAAGATCCTCTATCTACCTCTTTGGCATCCATTACTGTACCCACTCCTACTGTTAAAGCTTTTGTTGGCACCTGAGCTATGTCACCACCAAAGAACCGAGCGTTAGCAACTATAGTCTCCTGGGCTAGTGTTTTTACCCTCGTTCTTGATACTAGACTTGACCCGGGTTCGTTGAAGGCTATATGACCATCAGGACCTATGCCTATATGGAGAGAAAATAAAATAAGGTGAAGGGCTTTAAATTTTTATCTTGGGTTAAAGGGCCCTTTTAAGATTATAACAGTGAGACAGGTCATGAGAATATCCATTTTGGTCATTTGTGCACAACAACGGTGTAGAGATCAGTCTGTACATCTGTGCAGTCTGATCAGCACCTTAGTGTTTGCTGTTTGGCTAGTAAAATACAGCAAAAATTTTAGCGTATTCACAATATTAACTAATCTAAGTTTTATTCAAACACTGGTCGCCTATATGGCCAATGGTAAAATCCGGTGATATATTGAGTGACAAATCAGCAGGAGAAAAAGCGTAACACAAAGAGCCGCCATTTTGTGACGCCTTGCGACATCATCGAGGAGTAACGTCTTTTTTTCATGAATAAAGAATGTTATAAAAAACAAGAGGGCCATGATGGCCCTGGATCGCTCACCTGATCCATAGAGTAACAAGTGGGCCCCGAGGAGGGCCATTATTGATCCCAGGGTTATAATGTGCATAATGATGAGGGAGGTCTAAAAAGGTGAAGCTTCATACCAAATATCAACAAAAGCTATAATTTGAACAATCTTGGCAAAGGTCCACTAGATGAAGCTACACACCAAACATTAAAGAAACGGGCCTTGCGGTTTTGAAGAAGAAGATTTTTTTAAAGATATTCCCTACATAAGCTAATATAAGACCAAATGGCCCCGGGGCAGGGGGCCAATAGATGAAGCTTCACATCAAATATCAAAGACCTGGGCCCTGCTGTTTCAGAGAAGAAGATTTTCAAAGATTATCTCTATATAAACCAAAGGGCCCGGGGCAGGGGCATTTGTGGCCTCAGGGCTATAATTTAAACAATCTTGGTAGAGGTTCACTAGATGAAGCTCCATACCAAAAATCAAAGACATGGGCCTTGTTTCAGAGAAGATTTTTAAAGATTTTCCTAAACAAGTCTATGTAAAACCAAAGGGTCTCGGGGCAGGGGCATTTTTGGTCCCAGGGCTATAATTTGAACAATCTTGATAGAGGTCCACTAGATGAAATTTCACACCAAATATCAAAGACCTAGGCCTTGTGGTTTCATAGAAGAAGATTTTTAAAGATTTTCCCTATATAAGTCTATGCAAAACCAAAGGGCCACGAGGCGGAGTCATTTTTGGTCTCAAGGCTATAATTTGAACAATCTTGGTAGAGGTCAACTAACTGAAGCTTCATACCAAATATCAAACACCTAGGCCTTGTAGTCAGAGAAGAAGATTTTTAAAGATTTTCCCTTTATAAGTCTATGTAAAACCAAAGGGCCACGGAGCAGGGGCATTTTTGGCCCCAGGGCTATAATTTGAACAATCTTGGTAGAGGTCCACAAGATGAAGCTTCATACTAAATATCAAAGACATGGGCCTTGCAGTTTAAGCGAAGAAGATTTTTAAAGATTTTCCCTAAATAAGCTTATGCAAAACCAAAGGGCTCTGGGGCGGGGGCATTTCTGGCCCCAGCACTATAATAAGAACAATTTTGGAAGGGGTCCACTAGATAAAGCTTCATACCAAATATCAAAGACCTGGGCCTTGCGGTTTCAGAGAAATTTTTTTATAGATTTTCCCTAGATAAGCCCATGTAAAACCAAAGGACCTCGGGACTGGGGCATTTTTGGCCCCAGCACTATAATTTGAACAATCTTGGTAGGGGTCCACTAGATGAAGCTTCATACTAAATATCAAGGACCTCGGCCTTGTGGTTTCAGAGAACAAGATTTTTAAAGATTTTCCCTATATAAGCCCATGTAAGACCAAAGGCCCCCCGGGGCGGGGGCATTTTTGGCCCCAGCACTATAATTTGAACAATCTTGGTAGGGGTCCACTAGATGAAGCTTCATACCAAATATCAAAGACCTGGGCCTTCTGGTTTCAGAGAAGAAGATTTTTAAAGATTTTCCCAATATAAGCCCATGTAAAACCAAAAGGCCCCGGGGCAGGGGCATTTTTGGCCCCAGCACTATAATTTGAACAATCTTGGTAGGGGTCCACTAGATGAAGCTTCATACCAAATATCAAAGACCTGGGCCTTGCGGTTTCAGAGAAGAAGATTTTTTAAGTTTTCGGTGAGAAAAATCTTTTTTTGGCTCCTGTGACCTATATGTGCAACGGACCAGAACCATTTGAACAACTGTGAAAGGGGACCCACTAAGGATCATTCCTGTGAAGTTTGGTCAAAATCTGATCAGTGGTTTAGGAGGAGATGTCGTTTGAAGAAATTGTTTACGCACGCACGGATGGACGGATGGACGGACGAAAGCACGACGGACAAAAAGTGATCCAGAAAGCTCACCTCGTCACTACGTGACGGTGAGCTAAAAAGGTAACTGCATGTGTTACAGTCAAACATGTTGGCGAGATTTTTCAAACAATGGCGAAATGTTGAGGGAATATGGAGGAAACAATAGAATTTTGTCGACTTTCAGTGTATTAGAATCGAAATAGATCAGCATTATTGCGTGATTTGTTGAGTAATGTCAGTCAGTTGTAAGTAGATAAATCACACGTTCTATGCACTCGTGATTTAATCTACCTTACAACTGCGGGCCTGGGTAGCTCAGTCTGATGCACATCTGACTGGTGATCAGGAGGATACCTGCCGGTATCAACCTACCATTCTTTCCAGGCCATTGATCATGAAACCTTTTCTGCAGTCATTCTCTCCCTTCTGCTGATTCAAGAAGGGCAGTTGTCAGTTTCTGGCAAAAAGAATGTGCACTGTACTGGTTAACCGCTTAAGTATAGGCCTGCCCGAGAAAAGTGTGGACAGGTAAACAGACCGCCTCAAAAATGACCTAAAATAGTTTTGACTGGACTGTTAAATTCCAGTACAAACAAACAAACAAACAAAACCTTACAACTGACCTCCAAACAGTGATATACTACCCAACAAATCAATGCTAGAGCTGATCTATTTCTTAAACTAAACATTAACTCACCATGCCATTAGTTTTGAACAATGGGCCCCTGTCCGTAAATCAAAGATGGGGAAAACCAAAGAATACTGGGCAAGTGACCCCAGGGCTATAATTTGAACAATCTTGGTAGAGGTCCACAAGATGAGGCTTCATATCGAATATGAAAGACCTGGGCTTTGTGGTTTCAGAGAAGAAGATTTTAAAGGTTTACCCTGCATATAAAACTCTATGTAAAACAAGATTTTCCCTATATAAGTCTATGTAAAACCAAAGGGCCCCGGAGCGGGGGCATTTTTGGCCCCAGAGCTATAATTTGAACAATCTTGGTAGAGGTCCACTAGCTGAAGCTTCATAACAAATATCGAAGACCTAAGCCTTGTGTTTCAGAGAAGATGATTTTTAAAGATTTTCCCTGTACAAGTCTATGTAAAACCAAAGGGCCACATGGCGGGGGCATTTTTGGTCTCAGGGCTATAATTTGAACAATCTTTATAGAGGTCCACTAGTTGAAGCTTCATAACAAATACTGAAGACCTAAGCCTGGTGGTTTCAGAGAAGAAGATTTTCAAGATTTTTTTCCCTATATAAGTCTATGTAAAACCAAAGGGCCCAGGTGCGGGGGCATTTTTGGCCCCAGCACTATAATTTGAACAATCTTGGTAGAGGTCCACAAGATGAAGCTTCATACCAAATATCAAAGACCTGGGCCTTGCAGTTTCAGAGAAGAAGATTTTTAAAGATTTTCCCTATATAAGCCTATGTAAAACAAAAGGGCCCCAGTGCGGGGGCATTTTTGGCCCCAGCACTATAATTTGAACAATCTTGGTAGGGGTCCACTAGATGAAGCTTCATACCAAATATCAAAGACCTGGGCCTTTCGGTTTCAGAGAAGAAGATTTTTCAAGATTTTCCCTATATAAGCCCATGTAAAACCAAATCGTCCCCTGTGCGGGGGCATTTTTAGCTCCAGCACTATAATTTGAACAATCTTGGTAGGGGTCGACTAGATGAAGCTTCATACCAAATATCAAAGACCTGGGCCTTTCAGTTTCAGAGAAGAAGATTTTTAAAGATTTTCCCTATATAAGCCCATGTAAAACAAAAGGGCCCCAGTGCGGGGGCATTTTTGGCCCCAGCACTATAATTTGAACAATCTTCGTAGAGGTCCACTAGATGAAGCTTCATATTAAATATCAAAGACCTGGGCCTTGCGGTTTCAGAGAAGAAGATTTTTTAAGTTTTCGGTGAAAAAAATCTATTTTTGGCTACTGTGACCTATATGTGCAACAGACCGGAACCTTTTGAACAACTTTGAAAGGGGAGCACCTAAGGATCATTCTTGTGACGTTTGGTCAAAATCCGATCAGTGGTTTAGGAGGAGATGTCGTTTGAAGAAAAAGTTTACGGACGGACGCACGCACGCACGGACTCACGACGGACAAAAAGTGATCCAAAAAGCTCTACTTGTCACTACGTGACAGGTGAGCTAAAAACACCTGACCATCCCCTTTTGCAGAACTTGGCATGAGCAAAGCTTGAATCTAAAGCAGTTAGAGACGAATGAATGCTAAGACCTGAAGAAGTAAACATAAGTTGCATTAATTTTACAGGGAGACCATGTTCCAACACATGCTACCGTTATGACCCTAAGTTTTGGGACAGACAGAAGCCATTTGATCAGGATCTACACAGCTTGCAAAGGTAGAGGTTGTCGTGATCAGCAGGATATGAATTAAAATGATAACTATTCTAGTAGCCTAAGTACAATACATAATAGCGTGGTATTTTTGCTGAAAAAATGTGAGTAGTTTTTGCACTTGCAAAAGCCACACACATTTTTCAAGCAAAAACATAAGCATACTATATGTATGTTATATTTGTTGTAGTAAACGAACAAAATTTTAACAATATGTTAACTTACAACCTGGTTAATTTTGAACAACTTGGGCCGGATTACAATGTCATTAATTAAAACTTTGATCACTAAACATCCCAAATATGCTAATATTTTTGCTGGATAAATGTTAGCAGCTTTTGAAAATGCAAATATTGCCCTCATTTTTCAGCACAAATAACACTATACAGTCCAACCTGTATTAAGCAAGCACCTAAGGGATAACCAAAATGCGCTTGCTTAAGGCAGGTGCTTGCTTAATACAGGTGAAATTTAACACATTTGCCTTTTTTGGGAACTGAATGCCTGCTTACTTAAGACAGGTTGCTTGCTTAATAGAGGTGGCCGCTAAGACAGGTTTTACTGTAGTACATAATAAGATATTGCACTTGCAAGAACAGTTAACATTTTGACTTCAAACAAGCTCATTAAGATAACAATGCTCTTAACAACTGGACTCTGGACCAAGGTATTTGTATTTCATGTTTAACCCATTTAGTACCAAATGGGATCTTTCTCCATGTATATAGCAGGAGTTGATCTCAAACTGTAGGGCTGCCAGATTGTGTTATCTTTAATTCTGTTTGGAAAGCTGATTTTTTTTAAAACAGTTTAGGCCCTGATCAAACACCACATTCTGCAGCATCTAATCTGAGCCTTCGCTATCTGCTTTTTGCATAATCCCATTTTGGCGTTTCTGTACAAAATAGATTAAAGACAATAACAGAACTACTGACTAACATGCCATTATTACATGTCTAAATACTGTAATAATCCTAAGTTTTGGGACAGACAGGCCTGAGCAAACAGTGTAGACCCAGATCAGACTGAGCAGTCTCATCAGGGACTACAATGTTTGCCATTCCGTCTGCACCTTTTTGACTCCTTGCTGGACAGGGAAACAAATTTGTTAAAATTTTAGTAGAATTACAGGAAGTCCTAAAGGTGTCTAAGCAAATAGTGTAGACCCAGATGAGACTGCTCATGAAGGAGCAGTCTCATCAATGTCTACACTGTTTGCCATTCCGTCTGCACCTTTTTGACTCCTTGCTGGACAGGGAAACAAATTTGTTAAAATTTTAGCAGAATTACAGCAAGTCCTAAAGGTGTCTAAGCAAATAGTGTAGACCCAGATCAGACGGCTCATGAAGGAGCAGTCTCATCAGTGTCTACACTGTTTGCCATTCCGTCTGCACCTTTTAATTTTGGCTCATTGTTGGACCGTGAAACAAATTTGTTAAAATTTTAGGAGAATTACAACAAGTCCTAAAGGTGTCTAAGCAAACAGTGTCGACGCAGATCAGATGGCTCATGAAGGAGCAGTCTGATCAGTGTCTACACTGTTTGCCATTCCACCTGCACCTTTTTGACGCCTTGCTGGACAGTGAAACATATTTGTCAAAATTTTAGGAGAATTACAGCAAGTCCTGAAGACGTCAAAAATTTTTAGAATTTTTACGGTATGTTTTAACCCTTATCCTGCTGAGCCCGGATATGCATTATCTTTCAAACAATGTAGATCCAGATCAGATGGCTTCTGAAGAAGCCATCTGATCAGGATCTACATTGTTTTCCATTCAGATTGTGAATTTGTTGCAATAATTTGCATCAAGTAATCTGATTGGTTGATAGTCAGTAGTGGGTGTGGCATATTTAAATATTCAGCAGGTCAAGGGTTAATTTACAGTACCTCACCTCCCACAAACAACTGAATGCCTCCAGCTGCCGTAATTTTCTCTTCAAAGTCGGCACATTCTTTCTCGAGATCAGTAGCGTTACCGTCCAACATGTTCGCATTTTCTGGCAGGATATCGATATGTTTGAACAGATTGTTCCACATGAAGGAATGGTAGCTCTCTGGGTGGTCTCTCGGAAGATCTGAAGCAAGAATTTTCAGTTTATTACATTACAAGGCCCATCCGGGCTTGAACAAATATATGGGCTGCATGATGCTTCCACGCAGAGCTGAATCCGACCCGCACACGAGTACTAGTAAACAGGTTAGAGGATCTAAGCCTGCCCAGGCAAAGCGGTGCGCACGAGTTGGACCGCCTATGCTTATAAACCGTATTGGTTTCATTGGGCGTCAGGGCTTGAGAAGTCATTTCATCTCAATGTCGGGTAAAAGTCCCACAATATTGGAAGCAACGTCTCCAAAATGACGTTTACAGTGTTGACCTCAAATCAAACAAACAATTACATTACAAGACTACAACCAAAGGTATGAACATACACAGATAATTTAGTATTCCATTTCTAAAACATCATGTTAACAATAATAATTAACATACCCCAAACCCCACATTATCCAGAGAAAACTGGAGTTTACAGGGGTAATGATTATTTTTCCTATTTCTGTTCCATTACATAGGTTGAAGGTAATCGTTGGAACCAACTCAATGAGGCGGTTCTAACGAGCAACCACAATCTATGATGACTTGGGTGTGTTATCTTAACCCTTATCTTGCTGCACACGACAACCCCTATCTTTGCAAACAGTGTAGATCCAGATCAGATGGCTTCTGAAGAAGCCATCTGATCAGGATCTACACTGTTTGGCATTCAGTTTATGAATTTGTAGCAATAAATTACATCAAGTAATTTGATTGGTTGAGAGACAGAAATGGGTGTGGCTTAAATGAATATTCAGCAAGATAAGGGTTAATGATAGATTACAACTTCTTTATAACTGAATTGTTATAGTCCAAAACAGAAACTGCAATAGTTAAACAACCATGTTATATCCAAACAGGCAGCCTCGACAGCTCAGTGGTTAGCGTGTTTGACTTATGATCGAGAGGCTGTTGGTTCAAATCCGGCCACCAGAGGCGAGGTGTGTCCTTAGGCAAGACACGTAATGCCACTGCCCCACTCCACCCAGGTCTATATGGGTAGAATTGGTGTAAAAGTCACTGCCTCTCTCTCACGTGCGTGATAACATCCAGAATGAGTGTTTGAGAGTGGTACAAATAAGCTTGGAGCTTTTATCACAATCAAACTAAAATAAATTGGTATAAACAAAGCAAAAATGTATAGGTAATGCTGTAAAATGACCATTGTATAATCTATTATATATAGATACATTTTGGTATCCACCTTTAAAGGGTGTTTGATCAAGAACTGTGTTATAATGAACAGCGTTATAAAGAAGTTCAGATGTTTAAATTTATAAAAGTAAGTATCTATACTTACCACAATATTCATCCATATTGAATGTTTTAACATATTTGAATGACAGTTCACCAGCTTTGTAGAATTCTATCAACTTCTTGTATGTTCCTAATGGTGTACCTCCTGAAAATTCAAACCATTAACTCTTATCCTGCTGAATAAATTAATAAAGCCATGTCCATTTCTGACTGCCAGCCAATTAAATTACTTGATATAATATATTTGTTCAATTTGCAAACTGCAATGACAAACAGTGTAGATCTTGATCAGATGGCTTCTTTAGAAGCCATCTGATCTGGATCTACACTGTTTGCAAAGGTAGGGATTGTCATGTTTATCAGGATAAGGATTAAAGAAGTCTGTGCAACTTCTTTATTTTGGTTTTCCAGTCCATCCAAGACATACGGTATTTTACATTTATCAAGCCAATCTTTAATCAGAGTTGGGCTAAAGCTGGAGCACACAGAGAAAAAACACCTGAGCTTTCAATGAAAACTTCAGGTCTCTCAACCAAGTCATGCTTGAATCCACAGTCAATCGTAGAGAGATTAGAGACCCAATATTTAGGAGTAAGAGCTCTTATCCAATCACAAACACAAGTCCCTGAATTGAAGACCCCTCTAAACTCCACTTTATATAGGGAAAAGTGGGGTGTAAGGGGGTAAACATTATCTGCCAAATTTTTTCTCAAAAACATAGTTTGTAGGTACTCGTTAGAATCGCCTCAATGTTAGAACCGCCTCATTGAGGCGATTTTAACGAGCACCCACAATCTATGTTGAAAGCAAAAATAAGAAAGATGTTACAATTTTTACCTAATACATGTCATTTTGACACCATGTTGGACGCCATAATTTCACACGACATGTTTTCCTGATGCATTAGGCCACAGGGGCCTGCAAACCCCATATTATAAGAGCGAAAAGTGGGGTTTACCATTGTACACTTTTTGCTAAAATTATTGATTGCAGGTAATTTCACTAGACTAGACAATCACAGATGATAATACACCAGTGCGCCATAGTGCATTTATTCACATTTCCAAAATCATTACGATAACACATCCATGTGACATAGTGCATTTTGTCATATCTCCAAAATGGCTACTTTTCCGATGAAAATAAGTGATATGTTTCTTATTAATACTCCAAACATAGGTTGTGGGTGCTCGTTAGAACTGCCTCAACCTATATCTTGGATTAGAAATAGAAAAAATAATGCATACCCCCGTAAAGCCCCGTTTTCTCTATATAAAGTTGGGTTTAAGAGGGTGTTCATTTCACGGACTTGTTCACGTGATGATGGCTACTTTTCTCAGGAAAATCTGTGACATTTTTCTTATAAATATGGCAAACATAGGTTGTGGGTGCTCGTTAGAACCTCCTCATTGAGGCAAAAATAATGTATACCCCATAAACCCCAGTTTTCTCTATATGAAGAGGGGTTTAGTGGGGTGTTCATTTCACGGACTTGTTCAAGTGATGATGAGGGGTTCTGATGAGAACCCACCGTCTATGTTTGAAGCAAAAATAAGAACCACAATCTAATTCCTTTAAAAGAAAAATACCAGTTTAAATTCCACTTCAGAGCTATAAAATTCCACTCCCTTGCATTGGTGAGTAAATTTGGGTGCAGGGATGTTGCAATCAAAGCACCAAAATGCCCTGAAATGACCGATTTTATGAGAAATTTGTGTATATCAAGGCCTTTATGAAAAGGTTTTAGATTTATTTTTTTCCTAAAAAAGTAAAAAAAATACATTTTTTAATTAAAATACCAGTAGTATTACAAAATGTCATTTTTCATAAGAAATGTTTTCTCAGAATGTGTAGGATTTCATAACAGACCAAAATTGGCATCACTTTGCCTATAAGATATCAACTGCAAATAGTTGAACAGTTCGCTGTTTTTAGCTGGCGAAGTAAATCAGTCAAGTGTGCTTGTTGTGCGGCAGTATATGTAAAGGTGATTAATTAATTTTTTGGGCAATTTATGTTTGTTTTTTCATCTTTCAAGATCATTTCACTAGTACCAAACCGACCCTTAATCAGAGGCTGGCAAAAACCGGTGTGCCCATAGAATGATAGTTTTAAACCACCTAACCTTCTGTTTCAGAACATAGCACCTCACAAGTGACCCATTTGTGCCTCAAACTCAGGGCAATGAGAGATTTCATATCTGAAATTCAGCATTCGTATCCACTCAGCTGAGCATGAAATTTATAATACTCATAAATATTTACCTGAGGCAATTTTCCTGCTCAGATCAGCACAGAAGGTTGTTTGTCCTGCTCAAAAATTTTAAAATGCCAACGATTGTTGGAATTTTAAAATTCATGAGCCGGCATTTAAAAATTTAAGAGCAGGACAGATTTCAGGGGGCATGCAGCTGAGTACATAAAATTATGTACTAGGGATAATTCAGGGATTTTGTTTCTGATTTCCTCATCAGTCGACTTTATTTATACAGGGTAACACATTTAGTAAGCTAGTACTTATCTTCCATGTGGCCCTCTTTTTCTTCCTAACCTTGGGTAGAAACTAGTACTAAGCGATGTGGATAAAGTCTCTTGCTCAAGGAAACAACACTTGGCACTTGCAGGGATCGAACTGGCTACCTCTCAATCTCAAATCAGATTTTTTAGCACTACACCACAGCGCTCCACATTAAAACATACATTATAGGTGCTTTTTTAGTATCCCGCAATGAGGTATTTCTAACAAGCTCCCCAAATATTTGGCCCCGTCAAGCGATTTTGGTACATATCGCCTATGCGAGCAGCGAAGGTTCAGGCGAGCCTGCGCATCCGCGCAGTCTCGCCAGAACCTTCGCTACTCACTCATACAAGCAGTGAGTCAATAGGAACCTTCAGACAGAAAGCCATATCCCTGGCCCCTCTGAATGGCTTGGCATGCGCAGTTAAAATTTGACATGACAGAATGCTCGAAGACACATATTCGCTTGGCGGGGCTCATATGTTTCTAACAAGGAATGAGGAAAATTATCAATTTTTGATGACTATAGAAGAACAATGAACTTTGAGAGATCAAAATCCAAGTGTGGCGAGACCATTCTATTTTTTAGGGAAGGCAAGTTTTGGATACCTTTTTCACGGAATTTGGAAAATATGGTGTTTATATGATTTACAGACTGTTGGTAACACACAAAGTACAAAATTAAGAACAGAATTGTAACAACCGACCAGTTAGTTTTTAGGGCTGTAAAGTTTACAATGTATTTGTATAGGCGTGTTTTCATAATGGTAGGATTATTATAGATATACACAAACCTGTTGGCAGACCCAGGGTAAAGTACTTATCAGGTCCTGGATTGAATTCATAAATCTTGTTTCTTATGTACTTGGCAGCCCATATGCTAACATCATCATATGTGTCCAAAATTATCAGCCTCATCTGAAATACAAAAGCAAGAAACATGGAAATTCCATTAAAACCAGGTTTTCCAAAAGTTGCATGAAACCAGGAAAACATTACAAGTGCAGAGTTGTCATTCTTGAAAAGGTGTTGTGGCACCCTCATTGAACGACATTTGGCTACAATGAACTTCATCTGCCAATCATCCTCCCACTGTGCTAGTCAGTCCAGGTTATCTTAAAAAATAAGACAGACAGAAGGAGAGCATATGTTCCTATACAGGACACAATCATCTGATAGCAAACAAACGGACAGATGACCTATTACCAAGGACCTATTTACAAAATAGTAAATAGCCTAGTTGCTGTTCCCCTCCCTCCATATATTAGCCATCCCATCAGATTGACCAGGCATATGCACCCCTTTCACTATGTCCAGATACCGACTACAGCCAGCTACTATAAATACTCTTTTTTCCCTTGGCCATTGTACAACTGAATCAACTTCCCCATCATCTTCCTGTCCTCCAAGACCTAGAGTCATTTAGGTCAGGGGTAAGGACAGTGTCACACTATATGCCCTAATCCACAACTCTTGTTTTTATCTGATTTTATTCTCTTCTGTAACATAAACTTTTAACTTTTCCTCCATACTGTCTTTTACTTTGTCTTGCACGACCCCTCACGATAGTCCTCTTAACAGGGTTGCTGCAGTATAAATAGATAGATAGAGATAAATATTTAAGCTTAAGATGCCAATCACAACAATTGTGGTCTGCTTTGTTGTCTGCTTGACTTTAAAAATCTGTGTTGCAAACAATGTGGACCCTATCTATCTATCTATCTATCTTCATATACTGAGTCGGTCAAACTTGGCCATTACCTCAGTTGGGTGGTGCGCTAAATTTAGAATTTAGCAAAAAAAAAAAAAAAAAACACACCCACTGGATGAGTTCTTAAAACTATTTACAATCTGCTTTCAGAGGTGTACTAAAACGTACACCTCTGGATTCCAATCTACACCATGCGGGCTTTGAACTCCTCTGCAGTTTTGGCATTTACCACAGAGGAGGGAAGACTATTCCACTGAGGAATAGTTCTAGGGAAGAAAGAATTCTTCAGGGCATCACTATAGGCCTGGTACCTACGATATTGACTGTTGTTTAGTTTTGATGCCCTTGTTTGAGTTGAAGTAGTCACAGGGGTCAAGTATTTATCTTTATTAAGAGACACTGTGTCAGAGTGAATCTTATAAAAGAAGGTTAAAGAGGACTGCTCGCGAGGGGCCTCCAAGGATGGCCACTCCAGCTCATCGAGCATATCACCAACACTGCTTCTGTTCCGCCATCGCCTGCAGGTCCATCGGGCAGCCGTTCTCTGAACCTTCTCAACCTGCTGAACCTGAGTTTTAACATGGGGGTGCCAAACAGGTGATGCATACTCTAATTGAGGTCTAACCAAGGTTTTGTATGCAACACCCTTTGTCTGCCTAGGTGCAAAAGCCAAATTACGTCTAAGAAACCCTAATGTCCTACCGTATTCGGGTGTGTACTACCCGCATTTGCGTACTACCCGCACCCCCTTTTTTAGCCAAAATCATGGGAAAAACTGTTATTCTGTAGTATTACCCGCATGAAATATTTGCTGAAATTTTGGTGGGTGCGTAAGTGAGAAAAAGTAAGAATTTGGCCAGTTTTTGTAACACACAACGGAACGCGCGATTGTCTTCAAAAGGCGGGAAAATGCACGTGCGTGCGAGTATCACCAGAATGCATGTATTTTATATTAAAACGTTGAAAAAACTTTACCTGTTCACCCTTGTTATTTATTTATTAACCAATATATACCCAGCGGCCCTTTGGTGGGGGGACATCGGCAAACAGTGCAGTCCCAGATCAGACACCGCAGAAAGAAACCGCAGACGTCCGATTTGGATTTACTCTGTTTGATGATTTATAACGGTTCAATTATGACACTATTGTTAATCCCGGTCGTATAATTGCCACCCTGCGGTGCGTGTCAATAAGGTGTGAAAATATGGTCAAGTTATGTTTATTCCCCAATCAATAATTTAATCCACAATCAATGTGAAAATGATTTAATTGCTCCTAAGACGAGTTGCTTAATCTTACGGTAGATACATGTATATTCTAATATCTCGTGAATGGTTATGTTTTGGCGCCAAAATGTCGAACGCTTTAATTTATGTAAACACATCTGTATGCTGTTGTTGGTTATTGACACGGAGCTTCCGAGCTATCGATTTTTTTACCGTTTCCAAACATCTTTTAATGAAAGAGATACACCGCATTAAAATAAAACAATAGACACGTGTGTCGTTGCTGGGGTCCGATGACGTCATTCACAGATCGCGTGCGGAAAAATTGTAGCGGTAGTTTGTGGGCGGCGTTTTGGATGCCGGAAAACTTTGATGTTAGCATTGAACATGCTTGTTTATTTCGTTTAAAATCAGAGTTTTAAGAATAATAAGCACAAAATCGGGCTTGCTAGTAATGAATATTGTTTTATTACTCATGAGTAAGTAAAATTGAGTCGACAATTAACGTTATTTATGTCGGGAATCGTAAAGGGATAGAGCATAACATTGAGATGCATCGTATTTTCAGCTGACAAATGAAAAAAAAAAAAAGGTCCAAAAATAATTCGGACGGATTACCCGCACCCTGAACTTGGGCCTGTAATTTGAGGGAAAAAACTGCGGGTAGTACACACCCGAATACGGTAGTTGCTTTAGAGGTAATCTCAGAAATATGTTGACCCCAATCAAGATTATCAGTAATGGTGATACCAAGATATTTTGCGGATTGGACATGTTCCAAAGTATGCTGATGTAATGAGTAGTTGAATTTAATCTGCTTGTCTGGAGGGTGCCGTGACACCCTCATTGAATGATATTTGGCCACATTGAACTTCATTTGCCAATCGGCTTCCCAACGTGCTAGGCTATCCAGGTCATCTTGTAAGATAAGACAGTCAGAAGTAGTATATATGTTCCTATACAAAACACAATCATCAGCAAACAAACGAACAGATGACCTGATATTATCAGGAAGATCATTAATAAATATCAAGAAAAGGACCGGTCCAAGTACCGAACCAGATCAGCTGGACAGATCCTAGGAGCAGTTTGATCAGGATCCACAATGTTTGTCTACATACAAAAATATAGGTTTGAAAAGTTGACAATATGAAACAGACAACATAAACAGATGACATTTTCAGTTTCTGTTTTTATTTGACATCTTATGGTCAAATATCCACATCCTACCGCACAGAAGACAACTGTCACATGACCACACAGCTGTTCAGGCCACACACCTATTTCCTGTGTAGGTTTTAGGTTGTTAAATGAGTCATTAAAAAGGAGGAAGATGAACACAAATATTTGCACAATATGTAGACTTTACCTTTTGGTAGTGTCAACTTATGCAAACGTAATGTATGCGCTGAAATGACAGTTCCTAATATTCTTTTCAACATGTACATGCATATTACCGAAAACCGTCTGATTTGTGAGAAATGCGACTTTTCAGAATTTTTCTCTTTCTACTTTTAAAAGAATTGGAAAAACTTAAAGTTGGATTAATTTAAAATGGAATCTGACGACTGCGATGTTTATCATAATAAAACAAATTATCTTTCATGGCAATGGTGTCGCAAAAATAGGTGCGCTAACTATGCGAATCTAGTCGGATCCTAGTCTGAAACTAATGAACAAACGCATTTCTTTCTACTCTCAAAATACGAACTTATTACCTCTCAAACCTAAGACGTCTTTACGTCACCTTAAACAAGGTTTTCAAGAATTTCATAAGAAGTTTGTTTTGGAGCGTGATAGCTCAGTGGTTGGTGCACTTGCCTCTGATGCTAGAGGCCCCCGGTTCGATCCCCGGAGGCGGTGTCCGAACACGCAACATTGGCATCATTTGCAGGGATGGATGCCAAAACGTGCACCATCCTTCGGATCGGGATCTGTACCCCTATATGCAGGAAGAGTCATCTCCTGTGCAGATTAAAGACCCCTACCGTAATTACATGATTACTGTGTAGGCTTTCAACAATAATAATAAATAATGATGAGGCCTAATTGGCCGAAACTAGCTAGTCAGGCCCAGAAAACACGCACATTCCATATTTTTCAGTTCTGTGGTGTATTCCTTGCTTCCAAAGGATAAACCTTTTATAGAACATATTTAACTTCACTACAGCTGGTGTGTGGCGGCGGTAAATCGTCTCTGTTACATTATTAGTCAATCCTCATAGTAAACTGATGACAATTCCCACTGTATACCTCACTGAATATAACTACTTTCAGTCTCTAAAATACCACACTTCTCATGTAGCTATGATCTTGTTTGTTATATGCTAGAGACAGTCGTCTTATTAAATAATAGTTTGAACACTTTGTCGTTCTTCATAAATAATAAGTTATTATCACTGCATCATATATCAGTGCATAATATTACATGGTGTCAGAAAAAGCGGATTTTACTTAACTGATAAAAACGGTTCATTAGTTAAGCTTTAAAACTTGGATTTAAACTTGTGAAAATGGACCTATCAGGTATTCCACAGCCGCGTATGGACTGGGAGTCATCCAACCTCCCCGAGGCTTGGAAAAAATTCCAACAACATGTGGAATTAGTGTTCAATGGACCACTTAAAGCAAAGACGGAAGAGGTGAAATGCACTTATCTTCTCCTATGGGTAGGGGAAAAGGGCCGTGACATTTATAACACTTATGTATTGGACGACGACGACAAAAAGAAACTTAAACCACATTATGACAGATTTGCAGCACATGTTAGACCCAAATTAAACCCAGTGTTCACACGTTTCAAGTTTAATAATGAAGTACAAGGGACACAATTCATTGAACAGTTTATTACCAAGTTAAAACTCCTAGCTAAGGACTGCGCCTTCGGAGATTATGAAAATGACATGGTCAGGGACAGAATCGTGTTCGGCGTGACGTCAGTCAAAATCCGGGAGAAGCTCATAAACGAAGGGGACAAACTCACGCTGGACAAAGCTATTCAGATAGCTCAAAGTTATGAATATGCGCAGGAGCAACTTAAGACAATGGCTGCTCCTGCAGAGGTATATTACATAAGTAACGCCACCCAGAAGACGTCGCCGCTGCAGGGCACACATACGAATCCTAAACCACAGGGGAAACCGGGTCGAAAACAGAGGAACAGAGGCGCTCGAGGCACGGACAAACCAGTGCAACAGAGATATGCAGTTGACAAGTGTGGAAATTGTGGCTATAAACA